>JAGVSL010000190.1:0-624118 GCA_022494535.1 Himalopsyche phryganea | reverse complement strand
ATTATGACGATGATATTAGTTTTAGAAACAATCGCTGGTATGAAAACTTTGGATATCTTTAATAAGTAACAATGGCGAGGATATTGAATATTTGCTGCTACTGTCAAATCATAATATGACCAGGAGGTATTTATGTCCGTTCCAATTAGAACTGAATCAAAATTCAATCAGGTTTATCTCTAAAAATCGAAATATTATATTGTTTGTACTGTTTGTTCTATTTTGTTTATTCGATGTACATACTCTCATCTTTGGTTAAACATATAATATAATTATAATAACATAGGTACATCTAGATAATAATTAACTCTTGGCATATTATATAATTTCATTGTCCAAATAATAAACTTGATATAGTTATTTGCTTTAAAAACCGTACCATTTGGTTTACGAAGTTTATTTTACTATACAATATAGGTATTGTGTCAAATGTATATGATAATTGAGTAGAGTGTCCGGGTTGATAAAGATGTATACTTTTAAAATATAGCACATATGTCCACTTTATTTCTAATTATTATTCAAAATAATTTTAGGGCAGTGTGTCATACCTATTCATCTTTATCGTCAGTACTTCGAAAGAGTGTAAGATGATTATAATTGCTCGAAGGTCACACAAAAGATCCAAATTTGAATTCAATATCAAATTTCAGTGGGCTGCTAAATATAATAGTTCATACTACAAAATGTGTATTGTTTTTACAATTTGACATTTGAGTAAACTGTTTCAATATTGATTTTATCATTTCAATCCCTCTGCACAGAAATATCTCAAATGATTATTAATATTGAAAATATTAAGTATCCTACAGGTGTATACCTATCTTAAATAGAACCACTAAACATAAATAATAAGAAGGTTATGTATTTTAATACACGCACATTCATTTAAAATATAAAGGGATATTTGCGCCTTACTGGGTTGATGGTCTTTTGTGAGCTCGTTAACAACTAGACTTAGTTGTTCACTTAATGGAGTTACATAATGCAACGAATTTATTAATGCTGCATATTTTATTATTTCTTTGAATATAGAAACGGAACAAGTTATACGAAAAGTTCTTTTATTTCGTTTGTCGACGCTTTTTAATATGAATTTCTTTGAATCATAAGAACAATCAAACAAACCCACGTTATCCTGTATACCTATAATTATGTTTTTAATTCTCTTTATGAAATAGCCATTCATGAATAGGTATTTAACATTGCTTCATTTTTATGTCAAATTCTGGCTTCTGAATGTATATTCTAATCCCGGGATTCAGGGATAAGAAAACAGGCGGGATCCCAGCATACCGATATTATACAGTGGAACCTCGTTCTACCGTTCTCGCATTCGTGGTTTTTTTATAGTCCTAGCAAATAAGAACAATGCTAAATAATGTCGTTTTTTTTTCACGGACCTTTAAAAACCGATTAATCGGGGCTTTACTGAAGTTGGAAATAAAAAACCTGGAAAATATTTTAATTAGTTATGTTAATGTCAGTAATATCGTCTGTTTTTTATTTGCATGATTATTTGTATTTTTAATTATTGTCATAATTCAATACTAAGATTAAAACGAAATACCCAGTCACCTTCAATGTTTAATACGTCATTATAAAAATTTTCTATCCCTATGTGCACTGAATTATGCACAGGATGCGATTCGTTACGAATGGCGGATGAAGATATTTCAATTACAAAGTAAATGTTTTAAAATTACAATTCCAAATATACACCCAAGTATAGATAGTATGTTGTGTGGGTGCTAAAACTGCTAAATTATCTTTACGTCGCAGCCTCTCGTGTAGATTTATAATCTTCTTGAATGTGAGAATTTGAACTAAAAATAATCACAAGCTCAGCGAAACCAATTCTTTGATTATAAGAAATTTTTGGGTTGTGTATAGTTGTTTCAAATTGTATTTTAAACCCTAATAAAGTAACATCTCATAGCTAATCTAGGTGTGAAGTAGAAATTGCCGATCGCCTTGTCCTATACAAACAATAGTTGGTAGTTTGAAGAAAAAATATAGCGCCGCGAATACGTTCACAAACGGATTTTGTAAAGACTACTGTCCTTCCCAAAAGGTAAAACTCACGGCTTCTCGCCGGAGTCTCGCATCAAATGATTCGGATTCATTCATATAACATGATTTTTGATACACGAAATGAATTGGGAGACTATTTTAAGTTATTCAAAAATCAATGATGTTAAAAGAATTTAAGATATTTAATAAAGACTTAAACCATGTTCATTTCGCATTTGATGAACACATTTATTCCTCTCTAATAGTTAATAAAATTAAATAACAATAATATTAATAGTGGTCATGTTATAACATACATTTTTGAGGGAAAATAATAATTCGTAATACCTAGTTAATTTTTTAAGCGACTCCACTGCCCTAAATAATACAATTGTTATCTTATTATAATGGTGTGTACCAAGCAAATGTCAACTAATTTTACAATTTTATTGTCTGATCAGGAAAGTTTTCTTTTACCGAAGAAGCATCTACAACTGATGTTGAGAAGCTGATTTTCAACAGCAAAAATACTCCTTTCCCCTTAAGCGAACTGTATTTTTTGTAGTATTCAGTTATTTGTCAAAATAATTTGTTTTTACAATTTTATTGAAAAACAGTTTAGTGCAAACAAACTAAATGAAAAAATTACAAAAGGGCGCCTGGATGAATACACTAAATCAATTTGTGCCTATTTAATTATACTAGTAAGCGATATAGTGTCTTTAGTCTGTAAAAGAACTAGAGTCTTATGAATAGCAAAACGATTTCATTTTAATAAATGACTTCTTGGACCATATCGCACATAGTTTTAGACTTTTACAAGTCAAAAGTGGCATTCTGAGATAATTGGATTTTATGATACCAGCTCTCTCAACTCAATCTAAAAGTGTATGTACTATGCTGATTTTCTTTCTCAAAATGTATCATGGTGTCTAATTCTGGATGAAATAATTTTTATCTAAAAAAAAAATTGCAGTACTCAAATGTAATTTAAGTAGTATTTTTGAAATGTGATAGTCTTAAATATGTGGAAGTTGTACAAGTTAATTGTGTTTTATTTTTTAAAATATAATGTCTTTCCACCAAGAATTGACAGTTAACACATTAAAAGTAAAATGAGACTATTTTGAATTATTTAGAGATAACCCATCATGCATATAATATTATTATAAACTAATAAGAAACAACATAACATTTCTTTAAAATGGTATGCATCTCATGTAAAACAATGAACATGTTAATAAGAAGTCATGTTTTTATTTTTTATGCTATTTTTATTGTTAAACTTAGTAAAATAAAACCTCATGTTAGATGTGACCCGTGATCAAATATTTTTTGAGTTATAGACTTGATATTAGATGCCAACATTTATAAATACAAGGTAGAGGTCTGCACGGGCCCGGGCTTGGCCCACGAGCCTTCACCCGTTTGGCCCGTGGGCCATGAGCCAGTGGGTTCGGCCGGGTAAAGACAATTCAGATTCGGGCTTGGGTCGGGCCCGGGTAACGAATTTAATCTCCGGAAAAATATTGGGTAATTTTGAAGCTACAGTTAAATCGGCATTTATCCGCACATGGTTGCTTCAATTACTTCTATAGATATTAGTGTTACTGAATGCTTTACCATTATACCGTTTCTCTTTATTTTCATTACTTTGTCTATTGCTGAACTATGATAATTCAAGATTTCATAGTCTAAAACAGTGTTCTTCAACCTTTTAACATCCGCGTCCCGGTTAAAATGGGAAAAATATTTCGCGGACCGGCGTCAACCACTCATACATACATACATACAGTCAGTTCTTGACTTACGACGGAGTGTGGATTAGTAAAAATATTTTTGTTTTAAGTTTCTGTCAAATATTTTATAACATATTTGTCTGCGGATCCCACTTACACCTAAAAATTGTACGAATATTTAGCAGGATATATTTATTTTTAATCCCATCTATTGGGTTTATTTTAAAGGTTTTTTAAATATTTTTTGAAATTCGTTATCGACCATTTCGACTTAAGTCCAAAGTGACGGAACGGAAGCCAGTCATAAGTCGATAAGTGACTGTAGATGTTTGCTGTCTGTTTATTCAAAAGTGACAATTGAAACGTCAAGTCAATGTTAGGTACTTAACATTTTATTTATTAAATCTTATGTTTTAAAATTACAATTTTGTTGCTGCTTTTTGAAAGGAAATTTTGATAAAAGTGGTTGCACCGTTGTTTGTGATAGATAAAGCGCTGAATTAACATCCAATTGATTTCTCTGTTTTGGTTTTTATTGATGACATACTTGTAAACAGTCTTCACACAAATAAGAAGTCGAAAAAACGACCAACAATTTGAAAGCTTCATAACTCAGAGTCGGATATTCTTCATCGAGAGATGTCCGAAATTGGTAAAATATTTACATATTATGTTTAGAAACCAGAGTGACATTCGAAGACAATTCGATCAGCATTTCTTTTTCACGAGGATGAAGAGCGCATGATTTTATATCTTCAAAAAGGTTTTTTTATCCGGGAATCTTCATTTAACAACAAAATATTAAAAAAACAAGCACGAGTGCGATAAAATAAGTGTCGTCGGTAGGCGAACTGACGCAATAACTAGCATTCGGTGGCCATTCATATGTCTATAAATAATTGCTGAAAGAGACCGTTCAGTGTTTTTTTTGTATGGAATTGGGTGCAACAGTAGGAATTACCTGAATCGTGTAGCGGTTTAGTCGGGTGAAAGTTTTCGCGGACCACTGGTTGAAAAACACTGGTCTAAAATTAAAAAAGAATGCTGATTCCTAATATAAGACTATAGCAACTCAAAATAGCATAGTCTTTAAATATCACACGTTACAATTTATAAAAAATTCTGTCTGGTATTTCCGTAGAATTCATGTAGACTTGATATTCATTGATGGTAAATAATGATATTTTCAACCTTTCTGCATCGTATACTGAAAACGTAATTTTTTTGACTTGTAGTCTAAAACTAGAGGTGCGGTATCCTCCCCCTATGCGGAGCATGTCATTCGCCAATCGCTTTGCTTCCTCCCAAAACATGCCAGCATCATTTAGTTCCGCCGATAGTTAGAACCCGGCGGTCATCCGTGACGCTGTAATCCCAATGGTCGGATGTAGAGGCAAGCAGGATTGAGGTTCTCCAGTAGCATCCGCGGCACGTAAATCATAGTTCCAACGTCTTTCAAAGACCGCTGACGTAAGAGGGAGCTGCCAGGTTCGTGCCGAATTCAGAACACCAATACATATTATTTTAGAATTCGTCAGGTGCTATGATTTGATACTGTAAAGTAGCACTGATATAAAGCAAGCGCTGAACAAATAGCATTTGGTTTTAACAGCGTGGTGTCTCCAGATTAGGGATTCCAATTAGAATATCCGAATATATTCGTTCCTTTTTAATTATTCGATATTCAAATATTTGGGCAGCTATTCGAATAGTATTTGTAATATTTTTTAATGTAATATTTTACAAAATTGTTGAGAGACACATCACAATTTCTCCAGATTTCAAGAACAATAATGAATACCCCAGGTAGTGGTTTTTTTGCCTTAACCCAACTCATGCGCTTTCAATGTATTATCGTATTACTTGAGTTAGACGAATGTCAGTCTTACATGCCGCAGTTTCAGTAATCGAAGAAATAACGTTGTAGTAATCCGACTCAGCTAAATATCTTAATGCAATGGAAAGGTATTGGAATGTGTATTTATATAACGTTGTTATCAATTATTCAAATCGATTTTTTAATAGTATTGTCATACTGCAGAAACTAATCGAACATACGAAGAGTTCCAGTTTTATTATTCGTTAGTTGAATAGTTGGAATCCCCACTCCAGACCTCATTCTTTGTGATTTCGTCTTCCGGGATGTGTACACCGATGTATTTGAAGGTGTCGACTTTTCCGAGAATCCGTCCTGCTGGTTAGGGTCTTGACAGGTCATGACTGGTTTAGTTTCACATCACTTGGTCTTGCATTTATTTTCAGATCTGAATTAGTTGCTAATCCGACAAAAGTCTGCTGGACGTCTTTAACAGATATTGTCGAATGTAACCTCATCAGCGGACATGTATAAAACATTGTATAAAAAACGAATAGAACTCCCCACTTCTAGTTTTCTGGTAATGGTGTGCAAATTCCAAGTAATAGTAGGTATAACACCACTCAATATCAATATTAGTTCATTTGCAGAGATAAGTGTCTGCATTTGTGTTATCTTACCATTTCGTACCTATTATATTATAACTTAATGGGTATATAGTATACATGCCATCTGTTTGTTAAACAGTTATCGACTTTATTTATTAGCTTAGCTTCCAATGATAACATTTTTTATCAGAAAAATGACGAATGGTTGTATTTTAATATGATAACTCGAAGGGATCGAGTTGTTTTCGCGTAATAATCGGTCGAATGGCATTTTGCAGTGCTTACCATTTCCATCATTCACTATATATTTGTTACTATTAAAAATTCATTATTTGACATACACATATTTTATACAAAAAAATGCCGGCCGGCGCTACACGTTTAGTCGCTCTTGGTAAGATTGTATTTTTCCGCTCTGGTTTTAAAAGTTAAATGCATACATTACGACCGTGATTGAAGCAGTTAGTGTACTGCTGCGCATATGCGTAACCTCGTCACTGGGCTTACATACTTTCAAGTTAAAATGAACTGTGCATTTAATTAAATAAAAGTTCACTGCAATGGCTGCCAATCGTTGGTGGAAAAACATTTCTAATTGGATTGTATTTTGTGTAATGTGAATGTATTTTTCCATCAAAAAATCACGTACTTATAAAAAAATTTTTATTTATCCAAAGAATTATTCACTACACAAAAAATAAAATTGTCGTTGTTTTTTGAACATGCTATACTCAATATCATCGTATCATTTTATTAATTCTAAATATAGCTCATGTAACGAAACCTGCGTAGGATTATTTCGAAACGTATTCAATATGAAATGCGCCACACTTCCACTTGACGGCCAGTTTCCTCTCATAAGAACACTTCCTAATAAACGGTAATATCTAATGTAATTTCCCATTTATGTTTTCTCCAGTACCTCATCTGCCCACTCCGTGAAGCGAAACAACCGCCCAGCGTCAACGACATCTCAATTCTGTCACTTGGCAGGAAAAATATTGTACTGGCAAGCAGTGGCGGCCGGTGACAAGAATATTAGGGAGTGCAAAAAAGACTCACCTATTTATACAAGAAATCCATCCTCCGATTCTTGGATTTTGAAAACACTTCAATAACACGAACATTAAAATCCGATATTGACGATACCAATTGTTTCTCTACACTTAACATCGCAAGAGCATTTAGTCTGTCTTGAGTCATGGTATTTCTCAAAAATGACTTGATCCTTTTTAATGTTGAGAAACAACGCTCACTTTCCACTGAAGTCATCGGTATTGTACAAATAATCTGTAATAACTTAACACTTTCACTAAATACTTCGATTAAATTATTGTTTGTAAAAAGTTGAAGTATGGACAATGCTCCATCGGTGACGTAAAAATCTTCCCTACTGTATATGACAGTTAATTCATTTTTAAGCTTTAGTTTGTCAATGAAATCGTAAGTTGATGTTGCAATATTAAAGTCCGCTAAAGGAAAACTTTTGTGATAATCCGAAAATTTTTCGCTAAAAACAATTTAGCTGCTACTAAATGATCATGGTATGCGAAACGATCTTTCGTTTGATTCACTAAAGTATCGCATACTTCATTACAAATGACATAATGGGGTAAGTCATTTGGTCTACGTCTTTTTGTAGGTTGGACTAGTGACATTTGGGTATTTTCTCGGATATTCTGAATAGAACGCGTAAAACTTTCGATATTCTTATTTATCTCCAAAACATCTTTCGACCTAGATTGAAGTTGCATAAAAAGTATATCACAGTGTGGCATAACTTTTGCAAAGAAATCTAGCCAGTAATTGAAATGATCTTCGTTTAAATATCGAAACAGCATTCCAGCTTGATTGATGGTATCAGCGTCTAAATTTACGGTTTCTAAGATGTGCTCCATACACTCTTTCAACTGCTCGCGATAAGTGTGCACGACAGTCACTGTTCTTATATTAAAATTCCACCTAGTTATTGGTGCTGAAGGTATTCTTCTATGAACTATTTCTTTTAAAATGTCAGCTCTCTTCGCAGATCTCGAAAAAAATGATGGAAAAGATCGTAAATTTGCAAAAAGTTCCGAACCATAGTGTTGGCTGAAGCACTTCTCTCCATTATCAAATTCAATTGATGTGCATAACAATGTATGAAATGTGCGTATGGATACGAAGCTTTTATCAAAGCCTGCACACCACCTAATCGCCCACTCATCACTGCTGCACCATCATAACTCTGCCCGATTAATTGTGCTGGTTTAATGTCGAGAAATTCCAGTTCCTTCAAAATTTCAGATGCAATACCTACCGCAGTATGATCTTTTGGGATAATAAATTTCCAGAAACGTTCATGTATCTTCCCGCGCAATTCGTACCGTATTACCAAAACGAGTTGTTGCGTAGTGGCTATGTCAGTTGTTTCGTCCGCCTGGATAGCGATATATTTGCTCTGCGATATTTCATTTTTAATTTCGTTGCGACACACCTCCAAAATTGAATCTAAAAATGTCATTTTTGAATTGTTTTTGAAGTTCCCTTGAAAACACTGCTGCTCTCTAAGTGCTGTTTCATTGCGATGTCAATCTCTGAGACGAAATCAATAAGCCCTCGATAGACACCTGGATTATGGGAATCTGCAGTTTCATCGTGTCCCCTTAAAGCTAATTCAAATGCACCACAGAACTTCACACAGTCAATTAACCTTGATAAAATATATCGATTTTTATCTACACGCTCATTAATTTGTTTCACTGACGCACGATACCCAGCATCCAATTGGGAACGAATATCTAACGATCCCAATACCGCAAGTTGCATTTCATTTAAAATGTGATTTTGAGAGCTACCGTGTTTCTTTATTTTGAATGATAGGTGAACCAGGTCCTTAATTCCACTCTCAGTCCAGTTAGATTCACCTCCAAACAACAGACACGGAAAACAGAATACTGTATTAAAACTAGTACAGCCACATAGCCATGGTGTTTTTTTATACGTTTCTACATTAAATTTCCGAGTAAACACTTTATTATTAAGCGTACACTTCTGAAATAAATTTAAGCTTGGCATAGGACGACCTGCTGCTTTAATTTCCAGCCTTTTCGAAAAATCCCGACGATTTTCTTTAATGTATGAGACAGAATATGCACTATTCATTATTGAAGCACGTAAATATTAGACGTATGTTAAAGAAAGTAAATAAATTTGATGGTATGCGTTTCTTTGTGGCAGGCTCAATACACTAGAGGGCCTTTCGACGCACGAACTAAACATATGCGACAGGTCTCTGCGAGTTTGAATACTTCGGGAACAGTCGTCATAATTCGGCAATACTGGTGCAATGATCCTGAATAACTAAAAACTTCGTATGAAAGTCGAATGTGTGACACAGATGACGTCACAAAAAAAAAAAGTTTCCTACGGAATCCCTTCCACTTAGGGAGCGCTGAACCAAAATTGCACCGCCTCGACGTATTATTATTAGTATTTTTTCTGGCGCGGAATACGAGGTAGCATTGTGTGAATCATCGCTTGATGCAATATTTTTTTTACGGGGAACACGCGGGAAATTTTAAAATGAGTGAATTGCTATGTTTGTATAATATCGCTTATTACTTGAATGAATAATAATAACTTGAATATGGGAGTACATAGCACCATTTGCTCCTTTGCAAGAGCCGTCCCTGCTGGCAAGTGAAGATTGCTCACGTAAATAGTTCTTTTAAAAACGAATCTTATGAACCCAAATAATTGCCGAATTTAGATAAGTTTGGCAATTTTATAACGAATGGAAATTTATAATCACAGTTACGCAATTTTCACCGTAGCCAAGGGGGCTTTTTCCTACCCGGTTGGACGATCAGGGTTCTAATCCTGAAATCCACACATTCATATATTGATTTTTCAATCAATTAATGAATTGTATCCATGAATGCAGCATGAATGTCACACACCCTTTCTGATTATGAAAACGAGGTATAGAGAAAGTGCGACAACTACTAGTTATTTTACTAACCCCATACTTCTTTACCCCCCTTCTTCGAAGAGACATTCAGGAAAAGACTAACGATCATTTCTCCTTTTGTTGAGATGCTCCGTTTGGTGTCCGCCACATTGAGAGCGAATCAATTCTTCCCCAACCTATCTGATTTTGAACCGAGCTAAGGAAGAGTGATTCGTTGACCAGTTTTCGTTAAGCACATTCTGTTGGAATGTTCCGTAACTATTTCTTAACCCGTAATGAATTTAACAAACAATATCTTAAGAGACTTCTGAAATGACATTTGAGTAACAGAATTTTAAATTTTATTTTCATTCTTTCAGAATACATGCTCCAAAATAGCGGTCAAAATTTCTGATACAGAATTAAAATTAAATTTTTTGTGAGTTTTCACCATGTAAATCCATTCGTATTTCGCCGAATCCATTGAAAAGATTCCTAGTTGTTATTTGTATTTTTGGTATCAATTAAAAATTATCCATATGTTCATGTTATGACCATAAATCTCGTCGCATATCTTTGATTACGGCTCGAATGTATGGATAAGTCTAAAATAGAATGCCATATGTGTGTGAAATAATTTTGTATATCTGTTAGTTTTTTAATGTAGATTTTGAAATAAAAACTTTTCGACGACTAAGAAATTTTAATTTCGGCGTGATTTTGTATCTCAGCTAGATTGTTAACCGGAAATTCCAACGCTCAGGCAGGTTATAATGGACCAAGAATAGTCGTTTCTCAGCCAGCGGAGGCGGGTCAAGGAGACCATCGGCAGGCAAATAACACGTGGGATGATAAACAGAACTGTCGAAGGAATATTGCTATTACACCTCTACTTGCTTATGCATTAAATAGTTTTATTTATTTGTACATATGGAAGTATACGAGAAAATAATTCGCGAGAAAAAAGTTTGAGGCCTATACTGCAGTCTTTATATTATACCATACAAACCGGATGGGAAAATCATATTCGCGCATGCGGAAATTTAAAAAATTAAAATAAATTATCAATCTATAAAAAAAATATTCCTCGAATTAGATTGACGTCACAGGAGCCCGTCACTCTGTGCTCGTGTATACTGAAAGCGTTAAAAATAAACTGAATCACCAGCCAGACTATATTGATTTAATTCCAGGTACTCAAGTCGAGAGAAGGGATCGAGAGATTTTTTCTCTGTTTATATTTTTTTAAATCTGCTTCCGATGATCATATACCATATTTAAAATTCAGAACTACGTCAAGCCTGGGACCGTAATTACATTGCTAGATCTGATTGTTGATAAAAGCATTTAGCATTGCTACTTATCCTTTTGAATGAATTGGTTTTTGACGTATGAGAATATGATATTATGGTTTGTTTAACATATTGTGTTAATTTTATTAAATGTACGACTTTTAAGTTTTATTTTCCAATGCTGTAATCTTTATTCGTCTGACTTATTGTATCCACCTGTGTTGTAGAATTAAAGAAAAATCCGTAAAGAAACAGAAAATGCTGGCATATTACAGTAATTGATGTATCTATAATTTATGTTACGTTACCTCGAAACTAGCTAGATAATTAGGTTAATCGTACATATCTTACAATTTGCCAAATATCGCTTACGTAATATAATAAGAATAGAAAAGAATTACTCAATATCTCCTTAATCATTTCAAAAAAATACATTTTTATCTGCCTCATTATTAACTGAAAATTAAAAACATTCCTTATTTGTTCTTCATTCGTATCAAATTCATAACTCCCAATTACCCAATTTAGCTGCGAGAGCTGTTATTAGTAACTAGTTTGTTTGTAATTTTATTGGCTAATGAAAGCATCTAGCCCGGTACAAATATATTGTGATCTACATAAAGACATCGCACTACCACACTGCATGCCATAAATATAATAAAAATCTTCGCTACATCTTTCACTGACATGTTGTTAAAAACATTCAGTCGGATTCACACTAACATAAACTCTACTATATAGCACAAAATCCATGTAGAAATCTGTATGTCTGTCGCTCACAAAAACTCTTCCCAAACGGCGTACACTCGCGACGTGAAATTTTGGCTGCAATTGTTGGTTCAACTCTCAACATTTAACTTTTAACCTAAAACTGAAAACGCGATATTTTTGACGTCTACGATGACGACTAAAACATCAACAAACGCTGATCGCGCCTAGCGACCGCTCCGTACCAAATATTCCATGATTGTTATCGTCAGCATCGTGTTGCTTAGTAACTATAAATAATATCATAAACTTCACAAATCATTATTGTTCACGCTTGAATCGTAAAATTTGTATAAAATCAAAAGATGCGGAAACTTATCTTTGCAATCCTTTGCTTTCGAAGATGTTTAATGCCCACATCAATGTTAAATGCTATTTCTACACTGTTCAATTCAGAAACTTTAATTGTTATTATCTACAAATGTTGTCGCAAAAAGTCAAAGGTCCAACAAGTTTCAAAGATCTCCGAACCGTCGATAGAGTTGAATGTAAAACGTAGCTTAGTAAATTTGTAAATCTTGATGTGCATCTGGAATCGTCTGGCTCGGAAACTTTGGTCTTTTAATATTAAATAAAGGTTGATAACTTAGTTATTCCACTGGCTGTGTTACTAAATGTGACGCGTTCCGTTTCTTTAATTAAAAATGAAGAGTAGAGTGGCTTTGTTTCCGTCTACTGGACGTGGGGAAGGAGGTAAGACCCAAACAATGATAGTACTAATTATAAAATTAACTACTAGTGTTTGGAGGTGATATAGTTAGTTATGGTTCGCTATAGTTAGTCTGAACATGCTTCTTAAAGAAGCGAAACGCGTTACATCTAGTTACAAAACCAGTGGAATTACTTTTATCTCGGGCGAAGCCGGGTAAATAATACTAGTATTATATAAACTTCAAGCATGTTCAGACTGAAGATGCTTCTGAAAGAGGCGAAACGCGTCACGTTAGTGATAAACCAAGTGGAATAACTAAGTTATCAATTTTTAATTTAAATTTTATGTTATATTAAAAATGAACTTCCACAAAGTTACTGCCGAATCCATAGAAAATATTAAAGCATTTAGTTCTACAAATTTTGTTAGGTAGTTGATACCCTTTTCTGCTTGACGCCATCTTCAAAACTCTACTTATAAATTGTTGTTTTTTTGTTTAGCCGTACACCCAGTCTTGATTGCCACCGTCCCTCTTTTTACGCGAGTGAAATTCAATAAGTCCGTTCAAAAATTCGTAAACACCGGCAGTGACGAAACGCATTCGGAGTAACGGAGTCACTCGTAAAAGCAGCGAGTGACTCCAATATGAATGTTAATATTATATTGTCTGATTTAATTTGTATGTTTACATGGACATGATCAATGTGTATAAAACATGTTATATAATACAGAGTACCTGAAAATCGCGATATTTTGAATCTCAATAACTTTGTTAAAAATCAAAAACTATTAAAAGTTTAGTCAACCTTTACTAGTTTATTTCTTTTCTTCCCTAAAACACCTGTACCTAGAAACGGTTACTAACCATATGACGTCACTTGGGCAGTTATCCCGGGTGGAGTGAATTAAAGGCGCGTTCAAACCATACTCTTATTTTTTATTTATATTTGTCGACATATATTTTCGACAAAAAAAATTTTTTTCATTTCCTTTTAAGGAAATTAAATTTTTATGTGTAAATAAAGTCTTTTTTACAGGGATTTGAAGAACCAATTTTAGTTTTCCATACATTATTGACAACTTTTTACGCGATTCTTTTTTTGGAACCAATATGTCAAATTATATAGAAGTATGGTATTTTTATACGCGTCAATTTATGGATCCAATGTATCGTGTAAAAAAGGATTGGGTGTTCTTGTCGCAACGAACTTCGAACGTTCTGTCTCGTGTCGCTTTTTATCAGTTCGATAAATGCATATTTTGTTATTTGAATGATTCTAAATGACCGGTGATGTACCATAAGCAAATTCGCTAATTATAGCAGGTATGTTAATGTCATATTATGTTTTAATCTAGATCCTATAATGTTTTTTGCAAAAACTGTCTAGCCCAATACATTGGCCCAACAACAAGAAATTTTAGTAGTAGTAATTTTAAAATTTAATCTCACAAAGTATCTATGCCTATTTTAAAATCGAATTCGTTCTTAATGCGGAGCACATGGGCACATTCGTGACGTGTTCATGAACATTTAATGCTGTAAAAGACGATTTATATTTCAGGGTTATGTTAATGCTTCTGATGTATTTTTCTTGTTCACGTTATCCGGATTATTTTACATAATTTAAGGCATTCATTTTCAAATTACCAATACTTATTTCTATCGCTGTGCATAAAAAAAAGGCCGTTGAAATATTGTTTGATAAGTAGGTACTTGTCAAAGGTATGTAATTACTACTCTTCAAAGGAAATAGTGTATCCTGTGCGGCGGGCACTACCGGAAGGAAGCACGGTTCATAGTATTCTCACAAGGAACGGTCACAAAAATATCGTTAAAAGTTTTCTTTCTTACAAAGAGACTCAGTGCTTCGTCACTAAATTAATAAATTCGTTTGTCAAGTATCCGGCCCCCACGACAGGATAAGGATACTTAATGATTCCAGGAATAACACCTGTGTGTGTGAGTGCATAACAGCGATTTAATTTACCACTTTACATTGCTTGAATAATTACGTCACATAGAAGGTTTAACAATCCTGTTTTAATTTGGAAACATCTAAGATACCAAAAATGGGCGTAGACGCGTAGTACGATTCACTTGAAAATGGCCCTGTTATCTGGATATTGCGAATTTATTCGTTTTGATTGGAGATTTTGCATGAGTAGTATAGTATCAACAATAATTGAATAGATATGATAACGTCAAAATTTACCAATCATATCATTTTTTTTTCGTCGATCAACCTTAAAATATTTCACATGATTGTATGCCTATCAAACCCGTTTTTAAATTAAATATTTAAATTTCAAAGATTGCAGAGAAGCAAAATTATTACCATTGTATTACAATGTAATCAAATAAAACAATGTGTTTATAAGGGCCAGGTGTAGGGTGTTGTTTTAAAAATTCTTTAAATAGGTTAGTTCTTTACTTGAAAAAAATTCTCCATTGTAATCGAATCGAACTAGCGCATAGTTGTTTTCAACCATTTCTAACATTTCAGGGCTTTCAAAATTACATCAATTATTTGAAATTGAAAACTATCTGCAATGATATATTTCCATAAGCTTACTTTCGCTTAGTACAATTTATATCAGTTAAATGACCGATTCATAGAAGACTATACATCATTAAAATAACGCGGATTCAAATTGTCAAGTTATATTATTCAAATTTGGATTATTGAGATTTTGTACAAGTTCGAGTCCATTCGTGCGCTCGAATGCCTGAAGATGTCGTAAGACGAAACCCGGGTCGTTAGTGACAAAATATATGGGATTGTACAAAATCTCAATAATCCAAATTTGATATTAATATTCCATCAAGCACCCTCAGTCGATGTCTTAAATTGTATTATTCAAGTTATAAAAAAAATGCAATATGGCAAGTCATTTTTTTTAAATTATATTTAAAGAACGTCTAGTTCTGAAATAAACTTCTCATTTTTAATATGTATATAAAATCCTCTGTACTTTCCCTTTCCCTGGTGTTAGAAATGGCTAGGACGTTTTTTTATCATATACATTCACTAGAAATTTTACAAAACACGTCGATTAATTCCTGAATAAATTTATAAAGCTTTTCAAACTTAAAAAGGCGATGGCAAATAAAATATAAACATTCTACTGAAATACGCAATTAAAATTGGCAGGCAGTTTATTTGATTACGTGATTAAATCTGTTCAGACATCTTTAAAACCTCAGAATTATGAATTCCACGCAATTAAGATAGTATATACGTTTAAATATCGGATGAAACATTATTATCTGTCAAATGATTTTTTTTAATGGATTCGGTGGTTACTTTATGGAAATTCATTGTAGATATAAATAAAAGTCTTTTTTATGAAGTATTATAATATAGGATACATATATATCGCGCTTTGTTAGATTTACTTTGTAGATGTTTTATAAGCGATGGTGTTGACTTAATGCATTTTTTTTTAATCAGTAAATACTAAAATATTTTACATTTTATACATGAATTCATTATTAAAATATTGCGTACCTTAAATCGATTCAAATTATTACATTTGCATTTACCACAAGGTAAAATGCTGAATCTATGTATACTATACTTTAAATAAGTTTTTACCTGTAAAGCAATTGGGAGCACGATGCCATTGCTTATTTCTACAAAAAAAATCTAAAGGGCAATGGCTGGATTTCTCAATGCATAAGCAGTCGTATTTCCATCCCCTCGTTTTGTGATCTGGCCCTCACCCTTACTCCCACCTTCACCTCTGCACCTCTGCGTTGCAAGTTTATTGATCAAACTCCTCAGTGGCGTAGCTTACTCTAGTGTAGGGGTGCCAATCGTTTCCATTCAATAACCGGACTTGATATTATGTTAATTTTACTACTCGACTATGCTACATTGATTTCTTGATTGCTTGGATCTTATTTTTAATGAATATTTTAGCACTATTCAGATTAGGTACAATAAAATCACTTATCAATTTATTAATAATAATTAACAGCGACATTTGTAAGAGAGGGCAAATATTTTAACCAGATGGAGAGTAGACTTTTTCTGTGTTAACCATTTCTGTGTTTTAATTAATATCAATATTTTTCACTTAAAACAAGGGACAGTAGTTATTTCGGTACATATTCGTAAATTATTCCTATACACATTCCTTCAATTTTTGATGAGTGGTGAGTGAAACCGTTCCTGATCATTATAAACATGTAGAAGTAGTATAAACAAATTGTATTTTATTTAAAAAAAAAAAATGCTTTTCCACCAAGAATTGTCATTTAACACCTTTAAAGTGATATATTCATTCAAATCAATTAAGTGTGTCTCTTGATTCGAAATGTGTTTTATCAGATTAAGTGTTTGGATTTTGGCAACCCTACACGTACCAGACTGGAAGATTTTTATGAATCATGAGGTGCTATAGAATAAAAGCGTTCTCTGAATGGTGCATTAAATCGAAACCGGTGGACACAGATGTAGGTTGAATGAATCTTTTATCGCGTGTCTACATGAAATACGTATATTGTTATTCAATGAAACGTTGCTCGTGTAGTATAAAACATAATCCTTGGCCATTATGCTGTGATAAGATAACACTTTGTTTTATTTTCATCGGGTGTACAGATCAAACAATGAGATTCTAACGCCACTTTGCACTTAATAAAGACAACAATTTAAGTGGTCATGTTTTGTTCAGACAAGTATGGTCACAAAATCATCTTATCATCGAAACGATTACATTTTGTCATATTTACAGTGTTTATACGTGATTATAAACAAATTTTATTTGAAAGCTAATAATGTAGACACATCGTCATTGGTTTGTAGGAACTCTTTAAAAAAAAAAAGATTTTATTGCTTATTCGTATTCCTAATTGAACTTGATGAATTCGGAAAATTATTTGCCGTCAATAATTGATTCAATAAAAACATGGCACAGTACGTTTCCAACACAATATAAGATTTTTTCTTTAGAATAGATGATGCTTAAAAATAAAGATGTCCGGTCGATGTCAAGATATTATATATGACATTAAGCGAGGTAACTAGCGGGCGCACACTCTCTGCGAGAATTTGAAAGCATTCCGATTGTATTTTTTCTTTTCACTCTTCGTAAATTCCAAACAAAATTTTCTGGCCATATAATACTGCTGAAAAAAATTTGTCGTCCAAAATGTATAGATGTACCAATTTAATTCGACGGCCAGTAAAGGCGAGACCGTAGGTAATTACATATAGTTAGCATAAACACATTTGCATAAGGAATAGGTGGGGTGGGTTCTGTTGGATAGTTGTATCTGAAAATTTTAGTAACGTCTCTGATGCGTCTACAATAATTATTGACGATTTTAAAGAAATATCTCGTATAAAAATTCTGACTAATTCTTCAATGATATATTTGAGTGCATTGATACTTTTATTATATAGGTACATATTGTTCAATAATCATCAATAATCATCAATAAGGTCACTAAGTTGACTTAATTAATTCGTCACTCTTTAGATTAACTATTACTTTTAAACTCCATTGACGATATACAAAAGCAGGGATTCCCGTTCGGCGCCCGCTGACCGAATTGTGTGCGCTCGTCACTATCCTACCAAGATAGATTTTTTAAAATTTCATTTTTACTTTAACAAGTTTCTAAAATAATTATTTAATAAAAATCTAATTCTAACTCATTTTTCTGCATAAGTCGATATGTTTATGCTGTCTTTCTACTGTGCTAGAGCACTATATGGGGGAAGAATAACTGGAGCTAGACATTTTAGACCTTCAGAATGATATTATGTCAAAATCCTTAATATCAGATGAGTACTTCTGGAATATAGTAGGAAAAAAATGTTTCCATTTTTAAATGAGCGGCATATGAGATAAAATAATTTGTCGGTTCCACACACCTTTGCAAATCATTGTTTTCAAACATCAATTAAATAGAATCGAAATATAGATTGGTGACGGTGTCGCTTTACGTTGCGTTGCGAGTCATGACCGTACAGGATAACCGTATACTGTGCTTCGAAAACAGATACTTGCGGCAAGGGGTACGGTGGTTTGACTTTGTCAGTAACTCGGAGGTTAGAGAACGGACGGAGCAGCCCCTTATTACGTCTAAAATAAAAAAAAAAGCAACTATGGACCTGGCATGGACGTCTGCTTCGGGTGCCCCAGGGAGCCTGAATCCTGCCTCTCTCTTCTACCAACCGGATAGATTTTGTCGCTCTGGGAGGACGCTGATGACCATCCATAGGATCTAGTCGGCTGTGCTACGGGACGCTGGGATGACCTGGGAGAAAACAGGAATACTGGTGGGGGACAGAGAATCTTGGTGGAACCGTGTGATGGCCATATGCTCCGAATAGGCAGCGGATATGGTTGAAAAAACTTTTTACGAAATTATTTTGTTTATTTAAAATAAACAAAATAATATAAATAATATGCCAAAAATCACTGAACATGTGTGATATCAATATCTGAAGAAGTAATAATAATTCATTAACCAGTTGATAATGCTCGCGGTGAGCGAAACCTGTCCTGATCATTTTAAAAATGTGGAAGTAGTACAAAACAAATTGTTTTGTTTAAAAAATCAATAACAGATATTAGAATAGCAATAGTAAATAGAGGACACGATACGTCGCCTAACATGTACGATCGTACTCAAGGGCTACTAGATATATGGCATAATTTATTTAAAATAAGAATTAATTTTATTAAAAAGAAGAGAAAAGAAAGAAGAAAAAACATTTTGCATTCTTCCAATATAGGTTCTAGGCCAGTGGTTCTCATGTGCGGCAACCAGAAGATTTTTCTGTGGCCACCAACGGTTATATAGTAATAAATATTGATATTAAAAAAATGAGTAACATAAAATAAATACGACATTTGATTATTCGTATTGCGTACGTATGCGGGTCGAAAACACTTGTAATGAATGAATATTTTTTATAAAATAGGGATCAATTTTTGGAGAAAAATATTGGGGATCATTACGATAATAGTATCGGGTAAATTTGTGCTGCAGTGCATCAAGTAATTCGGTCTGTTGTACGATAACCAACGCTGTTCATCTTGCAATCATGTAATAATCATTGACGAGAGATTTTTCAAATACATAAAATGTAAGAGTGATTTCTTTTTATAAATAAAATTTCTTCTGATTTTTTTTTTTTAAATATGTAAGCATCTATATATTACGTTATTCTTTATTTTTCTTATTTTGAAAGGAATTTGATACAATCCCCGAGTTAAAATGGATATAAGAAATTATATATAAACAATCATTCAGAAGGATGAAAATGTAAAAATCTAATGAAAAATAGGTTATTAGACATATTTTCAAAACAAACCCGCAGGACTTTATAATATTAATATTAAGTATAACATCTGAAAATGACAGATTGTAAAAATATAGTACAAATTTTTTAAGAAATTATATTAATACAAAAATTTCTGTCATGGTAGTTTATGGTTAAAGAATTTATGTAGGTAATGAGGCCCTTTTTTAGTAACTAATATTTTAAATCACAATTGAAAAATTTGATGCGGCCACTAGACATTTCCAAGAGATCACCAAGATACAAGTCAGGAATTCGGGGAACAATCACACTACTCTATTTATTATAAAAATAAACTGAATCATCTTATATATTTTATAAATCAGTCAATCAGTTGGTCACATTCGACATGTAATAGAAATAAGGTGCAATTACCTCTATATCTTTCATATAAATAAGAACAGTGCTGCGACTTTCCTACATATTTAATTTCATGTGATTGAAAATGTGCCATTATCTCAGCTTGACATTATTGTGGATTGTCTGCATTTTGTAAAACTACATTCATTTAGAATCTTATATCGCTCATGATAAAGCAATATCTCGTATACCACACGATACATTTTACGGGAGACGAAAAAATCTTTTTTTTTTGTATTTCACCATAAGAAAAATTTACATTATTAATTTTTACATATGCTTTGTTAATGTGGGACATAAGATTTTGTAACTATTACGGTAACAAAAACGCTAGCTTATGATTAATTGATTTTATTTTTTAACATGAAAAAAAACAGGTGATTAAAATCTTTTTTGGGATGCGAAATTTTGCTAGTTTGCGTTCTTCTTCACTGTGCAGTTGAACAATTATATTGTATCAAAAACGAATTTTTGTCAAAGTTGTGGGATGAGAGGTATTGTTTTATCATGAGCGATATGGTGTTCAAAAGTTCAATCTTTCGTTATTATCAATCTATTTATGTACGTAGGCTTAGATTATTACTTGAATCATTATTGAATTCGCCAATAATTGACTTCTATGAATGAATGTTGTTTACTACCCACGCTTCAATTGGATAGTGTGCGATTGATCTATTTTCATTCATAAAGCGAACAACTAGCATTATTATTGCCGATTAAAATCTAAAACATTCGTGTTCGCACAAATGTCATGCTAGACAAACGACCCACCTGCTAAATCCATTATTTTTAACAAACTATAGCTGCGAAGCTGCTTTGTGAAAAGTGAGGCCATGTGACTCAATTCGTCGATCGCGATTTACCGGTCGATTGCGACGTATTTTCTTCGGTTGATCTCATCATAACCAAAAGTAAAATCATAGCGATAAACATCTGAGTTTTTCGAATATTTTTTGTAGCTCTGCTCCGAATAAATCAGTTACATTAAATATTGCGTCATATAAACAGCTAAAGAATTAAAATTCTGCGTATTTAACGGACTCTGAATTTGCAGACAATGATAATCATAAACTAAAAAAAAGATCAGAAGTTCTTTGACCGATGGTCACCTTGATAAATGTTTATGATTATCCGTTTCCTATTGTAATCCCGATTTTGAATCCTAAGTCAGCACAATGCTATAAAAATCGTGCCCAAAAGTAAATATTCGCTTATGTTTGTTTTATTTAATTTTGTATATTCGCATTTCGATATGTTTATTTCTGGGTTACCAACTAGTGATTCCAGCTCGAATATTCGAATATTTAATATCCAAATATATTCGAACCCTTTTTAACGATAATCGGGAAACTATTCGTAATAATTTTTAATTCAAACTGACAACTGTCAATTTGAATTCAATCGTGTGCTCGAATGTCTGAAGATGCCGAAAGACGAAACCCGGGTCGTCAGTGACGAATACGTGGAAATGTACAAAATCACAACAGTTCAAATTTCAAATATTCAAAAATTCATTGAATTGATAAATATAAACAAACGTTCAGTGAAACATTTTTTTAAAATTTTAACCTATAACGTGACTTCTTTTACGATATTTTTTTAACGATCATAGTTTTATAATAGGTTAGCGACACACAACTATTCAACATCGATGTACTCAAAACTATAATTTACTACAAATTTTAAAAAAATACCATGTCAATTAGTTATCCTAAATGTCGCGGGATGTTTAGTGGATATCTTGAATCTGAAAAGAATTTTCTCTGCATCTTAATAATTAGTTGTATGTATGTGAATAGTTTGGTAAATGCTTATTTAATTGCTATATTATTGAATCACCTTATCATAATCTTACGTGCCTGCCTCAGCAGATAAAACGTGGCGTGGTCATTTTTTAGCTGTGGGACGGTGATTCATGTTTATCTCTGCTATGAATTAATTACAAGGGAATTAGCAATGTTCATGTAGGTAGTTAACCTTTCTGGGAAATTATTCACTCACCAGTCCAGCATAACGCACTTCCGCGAATATAAAGAGCGGAGCTAACATTCGCTGTTGTACTGTATAGTCCACTCGACGTAATATGTTCAACATCATTTTCATTGCGATGGACCATTTGTGTTGTAATATAATATGAATAAAATGTTTGCTAATCGTTTACAGTTTCGGTGCCATGCTACAAATAAAAGCGCCGCATTAATAATAATAAATAACTTTATTATAGTTTTCTTAAGCTAAGTATAAACTTAATATTTAATGGATATGAAATGGAAACGAATATAATATTATTTTATTTACATGCACACGCTCAGTGGCGCACCTGCAATTTGCACACCTCGACAAACTTTCACATCATATCTTTTGAAAAATTCAATTATATGATAAAAACCCGCCAATCGATAGAAATTAAAAGCAATTAAAAAATTCAACTCGTTGAAGCGATTCCTTTATTTGTGACAAATCCTCGTTTTTTTGCCGACTACGTTTTCTTTTAATTTGGGGTTTCCCTTTAAAATGTCTTTCATACATCAAAGACGCTTAACATTTCTGCTGCGCAATTATAATATACAATTTTCGGAAGGTTGCGAAGTCGTAGCGGGTGATGGTGGGCACACTCTTGAGATTGGATTAATCGACAAGAGTTCATTACTATTATAATAATACACAATTTTCGATATGTTAACACCATCTTCACGTGCAACAAATTAATGTTTATGATTTGTTCGCAAATATTTCATTACAGTGATAATATTGTGTTTTGTCTGTTTCACAAGATTTTGACCAGTTGGCATTTTGTGTCTACGCATATCCTCTACCCACAAATGTGGTTTTCACCCACGAACACAATACCATTTTGGGGAGATCGGTCCACCTTCCTTGACACGATATTCATTCTCAATGCAGTGCTACACAATATTTGAGATTTATTTTATAATATTGACACTTCTGATATCGGTCTATTATAAAAGATAATACTCAGAAAGAGAAGAGGTTTCAAATGAATACGATAGCGTTTCTGCATATATTGTATGTATTAAAATATTAAGTATTTTGTTTATGTAATGTAATACGCGCCGCTGGTAAACTTTTAATTTTTTATACGCTTTCATACTTAACTGTGTATTTAGCTATATTGTTTCTGCACATTTTGTAGACCGACCACAAAAAAGCGCTGATTTGAACCCGAAATATTTTTTTTCATCTAAAATTGTAAATTTATTATGCCTGAATTATTTTTAATATTTTATCATCAAATACGTTTATTTTTTTTATATAGTTATTTGTACTTTGGGTCACGTTTAACCAAAGGCGCTCCACGGGCGACAGGTAGACAGCGTCCGACGCTCGGGAAATCGCTGATTTAGAATATGTATTATTTGAAATAAATATAATTTTTTCGTCGTGTTTTATTCGCGTTACATAGATATGTAAAAATACCTAAATTATTGTGGAATCTCGTCTTCGTTATTAAATACAAAGAAAATGACAGTATCAGATAGAGAAATGGCATGTGGCTTCAAAAGCTACAACTCCTACATGATTGCTAGTATTATTATTGTGAAGTAATCTGAAGATTACTTGCACTGATCAACTCGCGCTCCAGTTTCAATGATGTAGTTATTGTCGCGACAGGAGTGGGTGTCGAGTCGAAAGTATTCCTACTTTTACACCGTACCAGTAGGCGAATTATTTATCTTTGCCTCTCTATATTAGTTATATTTAATTTATTAGTTACATTATTGGTTGACCAATCGACATTCGAAATTGACAGGGGTGTCAAAAGCCTTGTTCAAAAAAGCATATAACTATTTAAAACATTTTTTTTAACTGGAAATATGTTATCATTTGATTTATTCTGAATATGTTGTTTATGTTATATCATTAGGACATCCTGTGCAGCGAGCGGCTGCATTAGACTCTTGACCCGAATTCCCTCGCCCTAGATATTGTTTTAAATGTCAACTAGATAATATTCTTCATGCCTCCCTAATTGAGTACTGAAATCATGTAAAATTATCTACCGAATTGATTTCCGAAGCAGTCTTTTAACTAGAAGAGTAAATAATCTTAATTTTGAGAATTTTATTCATATTGATAGTATATAATAATTTGAGAAATTTTGTATAAAATAGCGCTAGTTATTTAAAATCATATTAAAAGTAGACAGAATCAAACCGAGAATGATTGAATTTAGTAAGAATTTCACTCTATCAAACTTCCGTAAATATTTTCATCAGTAATAAATTGGAAGTATAAATAAATACCAGGAAATTATACGTTAGCAAACATTTTTTTTAATTCAATCACTTCTTGTATATAATATGTTTACACGTATATATTTATGATCAGACGTTCATATTTAATAATAAATTTGTAACATTATGTACATATGTGTATTTCCTTTAGCTATTTTCGTGATCTTTAATCCGTCTTGTTTATGATACTTCAGGACGGATTTCGAACCTTTTTTAACTCACCAGAGTATTTTATAATAACCAAACAATTTGAGACTCACTATTACATATAAATATTTTTAATTTTAATGCAATGTAATTGTAACTGCCAAAGTTTTTGGTTATAGATCAAGTTTATCTTGTATCAGAAATTTCAATGAAGTCGAAGGAGTTCAAGTTGGTTTTCTCCTGAAAAAAAATGATTTCAACTCGGGAACACGATTGGCAATATTTTCTTTAAACAAAGTGCAGAATGGAAAAACTCCGTATTATGAATTAAAATTGATGTATTAGCAGTTTTTTTTTAATGCGTTCTGAAGGTTTCAGATTTGATCAAATTTGCAATCATCAACAATGAAACAAAAATGCCGTGCTATACATCGTACTGCTATATCGTATCGATAAAGCATGCAATGGATAATATAAAATTAAAAATTGATTACTTAGTTATTCCACTTGGTTTATCACTAATGTGACGCGTTTCGCCTCTTTAAGAAGCATCTTCAGACTCGCCGATCTCTCAGATCTTCAGACTTCGCCGAATCCATAGAAGACATGGAATGGATACTCTTTACTCGGAGTATGTTCATATTCTTCCACCTTTGTGTGAATGTACGATTGAACTCTACTAAATTTTGATGAGTTTTTATAATCATATGCTAGTAGTAGTCACAAATCCAACATACTTTCACGGATTGTACGTTCTTAGGTTGCATACATTAATATTATGATTTTTATAGTTATTCTGAAATGAGATACGCATAACGTCAAAAAATTGAACTCGGTACACAAGTTCTGCTACAAATTGGAGGTTCATGTATGTATCCAAATCTGAGGGCGAGAATCATAATGAATATAGCGCTTCCTGCAGGATGGGCCGCGCAAGATCAGCTCATTCAGACTTCAATGCGCTTTGTCCTGTGACGGGGACGCGAAAGGAAATCACATTACACACCGCTTTCCGCTTTCCGTTATCCAATACCCTTCTGGTGTGCGAGTTGGTCGAATCCTTTGTCACATTACTTAACTCGTTTTTTCGCCGTTTTGTTTGCTTTTTAAAATTGGCGAAAACATTTTTTGCCCACGCGTTTATATAATGTTTTATTTCGCGTATCCCATTCATGTTAGTTCAATGAGGATATTTAGGTATGAGCCATGCTACTTTGAATGAAAAAAATATATAATACGAGCTTCCGAAACTGTGAACTTTGAATAAAGAAAACTGCTCAATTCTTATCAGAAATTGTTTGTAATTTTAAACTTGCATAATATACTTTTATTTGCGCAGTCTCTAATTGACTTTCAATCGTCATTCAACAGCGATGGCTCAGGGATTTTACATTCAGGTTGCGCACACAATCTATACTTTCTCTTGGTCCATTTCCTGATCCATCGATTAGTTTATCGATTCTACAGTCAGCAAGTGAGTTGAAAGAATTTCCACTTGTTTGACAGAATTTGGACTCTTTCGTTGTGTCAAAGCTGCATTACCAACAGTAGGTTAGACAGCATTTATGCAAGCACGCCCTCTCACAGACAGTGAAATCCACTTTAACATCGATACGCCGCTCGTATGTACGAGTACCAGACTCAATACGAATATTAATAATCGTAAACATTGTTTCTCCGTTTGTCACAATACATTTTTACGTTCGCCCCCTTGCGATAGTGATATGATTAATTAAATTATGATGTGAAATAAATTATTTGATTAATTAGGTTGAAGATCTTTCATAAATTGTGGAGGGAGGGAGGGACGTTACTTTTAGTGAAAACACTATAATATATCAATCGTTAAACTACATTACATTGTAACCGGTGGTGTAGTGGAGCCAGGGCGCTGCCCAGCCACTTTTTTGACCTGGAACTTACTTGTAGTAGAACTTAAGTATATTAAAAAATATTTTGATATGAAATGTTGTGGGTTGAATTTTGTAGTTTCGTATCAAAACATGTGCAGCCTATAATATATAACGAGAATGCAAAAAAATATACACCGTGAAAAAAAATGGAAAAAGAGGAGGGGTGGAAATAAATGACCGCCCTGGTACTTTTTTATTTAGCACTACAACACTGTTCTTAACCCATGAATTACAATTGGTGGGTTACGACCTATTGCTGTTTATCGAACGATATATTATATGCCAAGTACGAATCGATTTTGAATTTTGTATTGAAGCCGTAAATCGTTTTAAGTGGTTATTGGGTTGATGACTTTGAAACACACTTGACTACACCTCAGTTCATTTTTTCACTGTACAATTTACAGTATAAACACACATTCAATTAAGGTTTTATTCAGGTTTGAAGTATTAAATCTGTTCTTTGTTAATTAGGGTTGCATCAAAGTTTTTGCAATCAGTTTGTGTTGTAGAAAGACTAGGCGATGAACACTGATCAGCGTGGATAGTACGTAAGTATTCAAATAATATTGTTATTTTGCAAGCATTGTGGGATGGATGTATCGCATTCCTCTTGTTTAACATCCGCTTTGTTTTTATCGCCATTTTGAATAACGCCATGCGATGGCGGACAGTATTTTATCGGATTCTATTCATTGCGTCACTTTTTGGGTTTTCAGAATCGCGGCGTGAACGTACGCCAAACGAATTTCTCAGGATCCAAAGAACGCATTTTAAGCAATTTATTCAATTGAAAATACAACTTTATCGAAATTCTGAAATTATTCATAAGAAAGTAATTTCATACGTAAAATGATTGCATATTGTTTCATAAATACGTTTTTTGAAATATTTAATTTCTATAATTTACCTACCCTATTGAATTTTACTAATAATTAAGGAGCTATTTCCCATTTCTTATTACGTACTTATTGAGTGAGCAATTAATCAATCAATATACAATATTGTATTCAAATTTTAAAAAAAATCCAATATATTATATTTATAAATAATATAATTAGCTGTTTGATATGCCTTGTAATTATTAACATCGAATTTTATATAAATAACCTTGTTATGATTTCCATCAGTTGATAATGCTCGCGATGCGCGAAACCAGTCCCGGTCATTATAAATATGGGAAAGTAGTATAAACAAATTGTGCTTTATTTTTAAAATATAAATAACACATTCACACAAGATAAATAATTTGAAAAAAAAACTACGATCACAGCCCATTATTGGATGCTTTGCTCAGACTGACAGCCCTTGCCACTGACCTATCATGTGACCGATGCGAAGTAAAACAGTAACGAAAAGATCACGGATAACACTATTCTGATGTATATACTCTATGTATGACGTTATTACGTCAGAGTCCGTGGCGCAGTTGCTAGCGTCGTTGGCTACGGTTACGGATGTCTCGGGTTCAATTCCCGGTACGAACGGTTTTCATAAAATTGATCATTTAATCGATTTATGGATTTCTGTTCGTAGTCTGAGTGTTTGTGATGCCTAAAACTCTCTCCCACCCATCCGATCCTCACGGGGCGTAGCGACAGAGAATTAGCTAACCACTGGTCCTTTCCTAGCCCTATCCTTCTATCTCTACTCTCTTAAAAAAGAAGAGGTTGAGCAACTGTGTAACAAGCAGTTCTCATAGAAAAATTCTGTTGAGATTCCTCCATTCGGAGACCATATGCTCCACATTGGGAGCGGACATGAAAAAAAAATGCCGATATTAAGTCGTCCTTGCAGTCGGCAAACGAATATTTAAATGGGATGAGGAATTATTTCCTTTCATCGCTCGTCTGAAGATAATGATGCCAGTGGATCAAAGTCAGCATCAATAAATTTGTTTTCACATAATATGTGTGACAAAGTTTCCAAGTCGCAATTTGATGAATCGGTATCTCGAACAATTATCTCCATTCTCCACGTCGTTTCCGGGAAGAAAGATAAGTTTAGCCGACCTTATAGATCGTCTGTTGTTCATTATCATTTCTGATCAGATACGCCCTTTTGTGACACTTGTAGGCTATTTTTATTTTTCTAGGTACGATACATTTCAAAGCCAAACTTTCAATAACTTATCCCGAGGCTAAAGATATGATATCGAAAACAAGCAGCCGAGATAACGTTTAAAAATTTACGATAATTTTCTAAGCTCACGCGCATTTTTCAAAGAAGCTCTTATAAATTCAAACGTTTTATATATCTATATTAAATACTGCGTTAAATCGACGATGCGACTGACTTATATGCTGGCCAACGCATTGAGGAGTGTAGAGTCTACACTCCTCAGTGTAGACTGAGCCAATAGTTACCGTGGTGAAGTATGAAGTAGATGGCAAAGAATATTTCTTAAATTTGCGCCTGTCACTTCAAATTTGGGACGTCTGATCTCCCTATTATAAGTGCAATATTCTGGGTTGATTGGACTTTGATTCATTATTTCTTTCGCCATTTTTTTAACAACATTTAAAGCCATCAAGCAAAATATCATGCCAAATAGAAATATATTTTAGTTTCTAATAGTTAGTAACTCGTCATGTACAGCTCACCCACTTATATTTGTTGGGGCTCAAGGTTCTTACATGTAGGTATCCAATTGCCATAGCATTCTGTAAAGTTGAGAAGCAAAGAGAGATACATCAAAACAGTTATTCTAAGTTAATGATGTTTATTTAAATAATATATATCATAGTGGTAGTAATTACGTAACATTCCTTATACACTGACAGTTTTTTTCATTTATATGTATTTTGGAGCATATACTCTCCGATTATGTAATATTTAGTACGAAATACTACCGGTATTACACAGTGATGTTCAAATCCCTTTAATTGCTCGGGTTTAAAAGGATTGTTGCCACGCTTGAAGTATATCCTTATTGGTTAGGCGATGATTCAAACTTAATTAAAGCAGCTCTGTATCATCTCAATGATAATTTTATTTTATTAGTAATTAATGACGAGATATTTCTTGACACTGCATCTCTGTTCCTAACGTCACTTGAGTCATTTAATGGCTACATCGTGGGCAGTCCATTAATTCAACCGTAACTAGCTTATTCAAATAATCCATTATTTTATAATGGATTGGTTTGGGACAGTTTGGGTGGATCTAGCTGCGTGGAATGAGAGGGTTTGCCAATAACGAAACACATATACAAATATTGAATTATTAATTACAAGCCGAATGATAAATTTAATTTCTTATACAAATAGTTAACATGTAATGCTAATAAAAGTATTTATAAATCAAAAACTGTTGTGACTGTTATTAAAAATAACGTTACTTCAATCATTTTTTTATAAAAGAGACATTTCCACAGTCTAATAATTTTTTATAAACCATGTCTCCACTCCCAATGTGGAGCACATGGACTTCTCATCTATCGTATCTCAACGGAAGTGTTTCTACGAGAACTGCTTGTTACTCATTTGTACAACCTTTTTTTTTCGAAGAGAGTAGGGATAGAGGATAGAGCTAGGACTGGACAAGTGGTTAGCTAATCGCTCTCACTAAGACCCGTTTTTAGGACCCGCTGCGCCACGGACTCAACGGAATTATTAATAACAAACGATATTTAAAAAAAGAAGTTGACATTGTTCAAAGAACTGGATATCACTACTGAATTATTTTTAGTGACGCCATATTGTTTTTCATGTATATTTTGTAGATCGTTGTAAAGTATTTACTTGGCATCTTATGTCAATGAGTTCCAGAATTCCTCCTTTGTTTGGTTTTACATATATCTATGTAAAAAACAGACTTTTTATAGAATCTTTTGTTTGAATCATCATTTTATATAGAAGCTACCTTTTTTTAGGCATCATCAGATTTATTTCGTGTTACCTACATCCACTTTTACATGCTATTTGAGTTTATTCGTATGATGGCGATAGTGGTGGAATACTTTTTGTTTCTACCAACGCAACTACCCTTTGGGCGGTGGTAAATACAATAAATGAGAAAGTCTTTGAAATGTAGGGTGACAGGGGTCGCGTAGCGTTTCGTCTTTGACGTTCATTCAAATAACCAACTTCATTATGCGATCTTCGAACGCGGATTGCTCTTCGGTTTCCCAAAGTGAGCATGCAACGGATTTTTGTTCTGTCAGTTTTGCCCTACCGGTGTGTAGCGCACTGTCTTATACTGGGTATAAGACAGTGCGCCAAATGTGGCCTTTTCGCATGTATTTATGACTAGGGCGAGTGTTCCTAAAGTCAGCCGTCGCCAGCGGTCGGCCTTTTGAGCTCAAAATTTAAATAATAGTGGATGCATTTAAAAAACAGATTTTTTAAAATACGCAATTAATAAAGCACATTTTTACTTGGCGAGTTTCGACAAATTCATGTTGTATGGGGATCGCTAACAAAATATACTGTTTATTGTCATGCTTTGCATAATTATGTTTTTTATGGTCTCTGTACTCTCAGGAAATTCGTTCGCAATATTTATAAAGTTTCATAGTGATGGAAAACACTGAGCAACGAAAGGCCGACCACTGGGAGAATTGACATTTTTTGTAAACTTCTATTATTTTATGCTTGGTACAATATTAACTATTTAATTTTTACTTGGTTACATTACTTAATCCCCGTTTAATGGAATAACAGCTAAAAAATATGTTTTTATCAATCATTGTCTCAAAATCCCTTTTGAAAGTACACCTGTCGCTTAACTGGCCGATCACTGGCGAAATGACGCTATATTGCGATATTCAGGTTATCACCCCGAATATAAGGTATATGTTATATGTGATATCACTAGACGTTACAGTGTCAATATGTGTATTTACAGATAGTTACTTGAAATAATTGTAAAACAGTATTCGCTTCGTAGTAAAAATATCAAGGATTCATTTAATTACAATTATTTGCTGAAATAAATATGTTAACATATTGTTGCACATGGTGTGTCATGATGATCGTAAATCTTGAAACGATTTCCTTCGTAAATACAACTCAATAAGTTTTTTTAAAGTTATCTTCCCAAAATTGGCTTTTGAATGTTGAAACGAAATTAGAAAGTTTCCATTGAATTTTTAAACAGAATAATTATTACCAATCAAAAATTTCTGAACAAATGATAGCAAAGAGAATCTCTTCCATTAATATGCTGTGAAGTAATTATAGCGTACTGTTAGGTTTCTTTAAAATAAAATGTTGTATATTTCTATACTAAAGTTTATCGCCGAATTCCCGATGTGTTGTGTTATTATAATAATATGTAAATTCATCGGTGTTAATAGAAAAAGCCCTGCTGCAGGCACAAGCTGCTGGAACAAGGCAGCGGCTGCGGGATCGCGAGGTAGCGTAGCATTGTAGCGAACGTCGAGCCTGGCAGGCAGCAGGCTGGACCGAGTATCGATTCAACCGAGCATGGTCCTCCCCCTCGCTCACCTTGGGCCTTGGGCCCCGCGCGTAATATAATCGACTTTTCTCAACCCTAGTAATAATGAACTATATATCGCACGAGTGTATTTATGGTGTATTAATATATCTATCAGTATAATAATAAATAATATAATAATTAATATAAATAAACACACACCATCAAAATTATTATACAATTTTGAGTTTTGTTATGGATAAGGATGATAAATTCTATAAGATTAGTATCTACGATTGATTATTTACAATGCTATATAATACACTTACAAATGTATTGGCTTGAGATTAGTATCATATCATATATTTTAACTTGCGTTACATTAAATGCTGGATTGTGAGAGAACGTAATTCGATTTAATACGGAAGACAAAAAAATAATCAATATCATACTTATGTTTCAAATAATATGCGCCCAAAGCCCTACGTCAAGCTAGAATAATAGTATTAACTCATTCACTGCGGAACAAATTGCCCATTAATTAATGCCATATATATGCTAATTAAACAACGCGCATCGCGCGTGTTTAATACTGAGTGAGTTAACTGAAGCCGGAGGTAAATTTGTCATTATATGTAATTCAGGGTTATTTTTATACTCAATTAACTTTGCGGGTACATTGCGATATATGTTTATATTGAATTTATTATTTTGGGCGATTTTTTCGCTATTTAATTTAAATAAATAAATCATTTTATTTATCGTTGTTAACATTTCTGATTTCCAAAACAATCTCTATTTATAATTGCATACATGCTATTTTTTTGTCAGATGCTACGTAGGCTATTTTGATTAAACAATTTAAATGACTAATTTTATTTAAATGGCAAATAATAATTACCATATAATTTAAGACATCGACTGAGGGTGCTTAATGGAATTTCAATATCAAATTTGGATTATTGAGATTTTGTACACTTCCATGTATTTTGTCACTAACGACCCGGGCTTCACCTTTCGGCATCTTCAGGCATTCGAGCGCACGAATGGACTCGAACTGACAGACATTAAACAGTGTCTAACGTTTATATAGAAGAAACAAATATGACAAATATTATTTACGAGATAAAATATTATACGTCTAGGATCCACACTGATACCTGTAATTATCATAAATGAAAACATGACAAAATTGTCTCCCGCGGGTGTATAGTTAAGTAAGGTAAATCAAGTTAATTAGGGTGTTTATATCATTGACGCCATGCAAAAACCGTTTGTCCATCATTTTTATTCGTTTCATCTCATTGGCACCTACTGAGTTACATAATAAATAATTCTGAGCTCAATATTTCTTACGATAATGCGCATTGTCGTCATTTAGTTGTTTATTTGCTTAGAATTCCTGTTTTCCCCTCGGCTCAACGGATCCTTATGTTTTCGCTCTTCCGTGGAAAATAATGACTCACGCCCGTTTCTGTTACACCGGCCCGCTTTGATAGACGAAATTCATTCACCTACCGAAATATAATATTTGACGTTTACTTAAAATGCTTGTTGTTAAACGTATCTTGCGTTGTATAACGCAGTGTTCTTCAACCCTTTAACATCCACGGTACGATAAAAATAGGAAAAATATTTTTCTGACAGTCGTCAACCAGATACACGTACATACAGTCAGTTTTCGAGGTACGAAGGAGTTTAAATTAGTAAGAAAATATTTTTTTCTTCAGTCGTCAAATAATACGGGTACCTGAAATTAATGTCGTTTATTACGTCTTCCATTTTCAACGGTCACTTGCTCTCCGACCGCGTTACCTATCAGTCGTGTATTGTGTGAACCCTATACCCAAACATACAAGGAGTGGATTTTAGTTGATAAAATTCAAATTCCATAACCCAAATTGAAATGAATCAATTTTAACTGAGTGAAGAATTTGTACGAAATTTGATGCTATATCATTTATTGAAGAAAGATACAGCTACAGTTGGCACTAAAAACATTTGTGATGTTCTGGGGGATATTCTGGACGTTCGTGTGTCAGATAAGTGTCAGAGATGGCTTTGTAAATTTCGATTGGGAGATTTCGATTTTAAAAATAACCCTAGATGTGGCAGACCCACGAAAGTGGATGACACCATACTGTTTACTGAAATTGAAAACAATCCAACTTATTATATCGAAAACTTTACGAACACACTCAGATATCCATGGTCAAGCGTTCAACGGGTGTTAAAAAAATCGTCAAAGTGTTGAGATATGGTAGATGGATACCGTATGCGCTATAAGTGAAGAGAACCTCGATGACCGTGTGAACGCGTGCGAAGAGCTGTTAGAAATGAAATCAGAAACACCTTTATCAAATGATTTAAATCACTTCTGACGAAAAATGGGTGTTGTATTCTACGAAACATCGTTTATCGGTCGAAATAAAAAGAAAAAGACCGTCTTTGGCGAATTGAAAGCAAATCTTTTTGCTACACGATAACGCTCGTCCGCATACGGCGAAGATCACAAAAGGAAAATCAAATAGTCTCGGATGGAAAATTGTTAGAGATCCACGTCAAAAAAGGGTCGTAGCGAGACCGATTAGCTAACCACTAGTCCTGTCCTAGCCCTATCCTTCTACCCCTACTATTACAAAAAGAGAGGTCGAGCAACTGAATAACAAGCAGTTATAGAAAACTTCTGTTGAGTTACTTTCAATAGGAGGCAATATGCTCCACGTTGGAAGCGGACATGGTAAAGAAATGTATATTGATTTATATAACTATAAAAAATGGTGTTTTGAATATGGGTACAACTTTTTATTCACTTATTATTTATATGAAGTTTTAACGGCTGTGTATGAAATATATCAATATAACTACATATAAAAGGCGATATTATATAATCACATAAAAAATATCATTATTTACTGTTGAGGCAGAAGAGGCTTTTCTTCATATTTGACGAAATAATTTTATTGATAATCATCTTATATTGTATCAAATAAAAACAAAGAATTATTCACATTTTTATTTGAAATAAAAACATTGCTGCAAGTAGATATTTGTAAAAACACAATTTAATCTATCCAGCATTGACTCATTTGCAGTAATCATATAAAAATCAATTACTCGGATAAATCACTTTAAATGAAATTAATGATTATAGAAACATGAATTTACAGTTTTGATAAAACTTTTAATACATATAATTTAATAATGTTAACTAATGTTTCAACTGATCTTTGTTATTAAATTAAATTATTATTATGCAATGCTTAAAAATGTGTTTATTGGTAAGTAATTTTAAGCGGCTTCTTTCCCGCCAAGCTATTAAGTTTTGAAGCAATTCTTTACTCATTCACTAAAAGGTTAGCTAAAAATTTCCAACGTGTTCGAAAACTGCTAGAGCTGAAAACTGAGACACTGCGACGATGACTGTCAACAATAATAATATGAAACTTGTGAAAAAAATCTACCTACACAAAATGAAAATATTTTTTATCAATCTACCCACCTTTACGGGTGACAATAATCGTATGAAATTTACGAAAACAAGTCTAAATGTTCATCTATTTGTAACAATAATTTTTATTATCACCCATAAATGCGGGTAGTTTGATAAAAAAATATTTTCATTTTGTGTAAATTTGTAAGAAAATTTACAAAAAAAATCTAGCTACACAAAATCAAAATTATTTTTATCAAACTACCCATTTTAACGGGTGACAAAAAAATTATTGTTTCGAAACACGAAATGTATGAAAAAGTCTACATGTTCATCTATTGTAACAATAATTTTTATTGTCACCCGTAAAAGTAGGTAGTTTGATAAAAAATATTTTGACTTTGTGTAGTTATATTACATAATTACAAAGTAAGTATTTATTACATAATTAAGTGACTTCTAAAATTTTTGAATGCAAAATATTTGTATTCACTTCTTAAACTTATTTTATAAATACATAAGAATATGCGTGATATAGTATTTGATTAACTACCTACAGACTCTATTCAATATTATAGATCTCTCTGTATTTACAACAATCTTTTGTGTGTAAATGTAATAAATTTAATAAAATATTATTGACATCGTATTAAATTTGTTACAGTCCAACAAAACAACAAGACTCACAAAAACTTCAGCACCTAAAAAAATCGCATGAGAGAACATTGTTTTATGTGACTGCATGTGTGTATAATTATTATTATTTGGTAGGGATTGTACTTATAATATATTCTGATGCAATAGTAAGTATTTATCACAAATGATCTTTTACGCGTTTTTTGGAACATATCCACACATTTTATATGATCTCCAAAACCTCCTATTTTTTCAAGGTTTTTTTCAAAATTGTATTAGCATAATTATTTATATCTTTTCTTCACGGCTTTCATTTGCACAGTTTATTATGGAACGTATCTACTGCGTAAATCAAAAGATGAGTCTATACATTTTAAAATTTAATGCCTTTCCACCAAGAATTAACAGTCAACACCTTAAAAGTGAGAGTTTTAATTATTCAAAATTAAAAACACTTTAGTAAGATGACAAAACATCACTATCACGTATAAAAAAGCATTCCAAATGTTTTTTTATGGATAATGTCGCAAAAAGACAATAAATTGTCAATCAAAATTGTCTATTCCTGTCTATAGCTGATTCGAAATATGAGCAAAAGAGACAGCACAATACAAATATTAATTAAGTATATAGTAAAAAATCATGTACATACATAAATCAAAATAAGTTACACCGGAAACGTTTTTTTATTCGTATAGTTCATCGGGTAAGAATTTACATTTTTAAAATGAATAAATTTTTAATATTAAATAGCAAATCACGGAATTTGTATTAATTCAATCCCGGGATTACGGGATTCATTAATTGCTTGGGATCCCAGGATTGGAAGACCTAATGTCTAAAAATAAGTGCTGTCAGAGACCGCCCAGTGTTTTTTTATATAGAGCTAGTTGCAACAATAGAAAATCCTCTAACAATGTAGCGGTATAGTCTGGTGAACATTTGCGCGGACCGGTCCGCGGTCCACAGGTTAATAAACACTGGTATAACGGAACTTTACCATTTTCATTATTGGCTCTTTTAAGGTGTTGACTGTCAATGTGGAAAGACATTATATTTTAAAAAATAAAACAATTCATTTGTACTACATACTTCCACATGTTTATCAGGACCGATTTCGTTCACCACATGTTGATAATGCTCGTGATGTGGAACCTATGGAATTAGTACAAATGAATTCTGTATTTTTTTTTTAAATTATTGGCTCTATTTAGTGGTTACGGTTATTGCCAGCACGTTACAATACATATTATATATCAATAATTGAGGTGGTCAGATCGAAAAGTTCAATCTCTAAAATAATTTACATTTTTATTACTATCGAAAAAGAAAGATACTCGACATGGATTGATATGAATTGAACCAATATAATAAAATTCTTATTTAATATGAAAGCTAACTTTAAAAGTGGTTAGCTAATCGTTCTCTCTACTTCCCGTTTTTATTATCGGATGGGTGAGAGGGAATTGTAGACATAACAGACATCCACACCTTGGAACATAAATCCATAAATTGATTTAAAACTCAATTTATGAAACTGTACGTAATGGGATTCGAACCCGTGAGCACCCAACGAAGTTGATCATTCGATCACGACCTCGTTCCTCGTTATTGCTAATGTCGTTTTACATATTGGTTAATTTAACTGCGACCAACAGAGAGCACAAGTAAGAGTTTTATCTGTAGCAGCTTTTCCAACATAACATATCTTCGACCCCCAAATCGCTTTTCACATGGTTTGCTTAAACTAATTATTTACTAAATTTATCGGCCTCCAGGCCAGCACTGCCATAGTTGCTTTACATAATAAATAATGTCAATCATTTGAGATGGACTCATTTTGAAAATGTTGCCAGCGTGTAACGCGAGCAGATTAATATTTCCTCGACGAGTTATTTTATTTAAAATGACTCAAATGTACGGCGGTCATCGTACCCTTCTGCCCATATGTGAGCCTTCTGTATTACACTGTTTGGCCGTAAATCCAGAAATAGGACGACGGCAGTCGTCGGCGTTTGCATCGAGTTTACATGCACGCAGATGAGTTATCAGAACTTATCGTTTCTGAAATTCGAGGCAACTTTTATGCTTGACCCCCGACCTGCGATGTATTCGCAGAGAAAAATATTCCACATATATTTAGGCATTTTCGCTTTGCGAATGTGTACACGCGATAGTTACGCCGCTGCAATAAAAAAATTTCTAGATGCAACAATGAAACCATCTTCACATGAACCAGACGCTGTATCAGAAGTAAGTTTATCATGATGCTCTCATCTTAATACAGAAATACAGAAAAACAGAGCGAATCACAGAATTAGAATCCTGATGTATAGGGTCGAGTAAGTCACATCCAACTCATGTTGAATTTGGAATAATATTTTTATCTGCTTAAATTCTATCTCGGTAAAATTATATAAAGATTTAAACATCTTGGTAAAGGTTATATTATTACTTTAAAACCTGTGTAGAAGTTTAATATTGAGACAAACTGATTAAGTCCATTGAATTCTTTTTTTATGATCATCTTCACCAATCACTTCAGTTGATGTGTGTACACTTGTCCTGTAGGCATAACCTGACCGCTCGAGACTTAGATAAGGTCATGAAGTCATGAGTGTAGGTTTGATGCCCGAACCTTCCTAAAGCAACTCTGTTTCCTCGCGATCAGCCCAAATATTTAGCGAAAAATTCCTGTTTTTTTTTTAAATTCTTTTTTTGGCTCTCGGTCTGTAAACTAAGCATTCTTATGTCAATCTTATTTCGTCATCTTAGCGATAAGCTTTGCTTTGACTCGTCTCGATAATGCTAGACGTTCCTCCCTTCAATTCCCGCTTTTAACACCCGTTTCGATAATTGACAATACAACAATCTTTGTAACTGTGAAATATTTTTTTAATATCAATAATGAATAATAAATTATAAATAACAATCTATCTTCTATTTCACCAAACGAATTTAAAACGTTCAGTACTAAGACTGTGCTAATGCAGGTTTGGAGTTGTTCGACTAGTGAAATTTGTTCTATGTCGCGCATTGTATGGACCAAGATGGAAAGAGATGAAAAATGATTATGCACGTCATGATTGTAACTTTTAATTGTAGTAGTATGGTAATTCCTCGATGGGTCAATTAAATTTTATGCCAAATTGTTCAAATTGTGTAATGCGTAGTGTAGTGCCTTTATTTCTCACATTTGTTATTTCATTGTGATTCGATATGCGAAATATCTTGAGAAATATTTAGTAATACACACGGTAATAAGTGATAGGTACGATCTCTAAAAATTCACCGCGTGGTTTGTAGATTGGCTTCTCGTTGGATAACAGTATTTATTATTAATTTCCAGAACGATGCGGTAATCCGTTAGGGTTGGCAATCCCGGTATTACAAAATCAAACCTACGTAAATCTTGATCGATAATCGATATATCGCTGTTTTGTATTAATAAAGTTTTAGAATCGAACCCTAAAGGCATTTCACATGTTTATGGGAGATGACAAATGACACAATAAATAGCAAAAGTCAACGTAAAAAAAGCTTCGGAGCGATTTGAACATACACATGCGGGTGAAAGTTATTTGTTCAGAAGATTAGGAAAATTATTTGTCATACACTTACTTAAATCGAGTCTACCATTTTGTTTGATATTGGCAAAGTTCATTGGTGTGCTGTGATTTTTGTATAAGATATAATGGTCAATATCAAAAATATTACTTTAATTATGTCCTGTTTTTCATAAGTTTTTTTAATTATTGTTCTGACATTTTATCAACCAGTGCATAATATTAAACTAATCGTTTACCGAAATCGATCGGAATCATTTAAGTAATTAAATTGTTTTCTGCCATCGTCGGCATTAGCCTCTGGTCAGCCTACATAAAAATACAGAAGTCTGCGACATAGTACATAAATAAAATATATACATCACAACCCCTATATGTAGCTCTTATAAATTAGTAAGTACACTCAATCCTTTTTTTACGTGATACATTGGTTCCAGAAATTGACGCGTAAAAAAGAATCAAGCATGTATGGACAACTAAACTTGTATCTTTAAAATCGTGTAGAAAAGGCTTTTATTTACATATAAACCTTGAAAATAAGGAACCGTACCATCCAAAAAAATCGCGTAAAAAGAGGTCTGGGTGTACTTCTAATATCCAGTTCAAATATGATTACAATAAACCTTGCAACAATACATTGAAATGCCTACTGATTTTATTGTTTCAATTGAAATCAGTATTTCTGATGATGACGTCATAGCTATCAACTATGTTTTATAATTATTGTAGAATTCAATACTTTTTTATGTTTACCTTATTATTACGCATTTTGTTCCAAATCCGGCAATTAGCCGTATCACATAGGACATCAGATTAATAGACGCGCGTTGTCCGCCTATTTATGACGTAGAAAAACCCGGTATTTTGGGAGGAGTGTAGGGTTGCATCTGTCCCGGATTGGTCGGAATTGAAGTCACTGTCCAGAGTCAAGGAATTTCAGAAAAAGCTTACGACCAATATCACCCAAACTCCAAAATAGTGCTTTCTATTGCACATGATTTTGTGTCCATCCTGATGAAACTTCATTAGCTATTTATAATTATATTAGCGAGAAACAATTTTGCCCTTGAAAGAAATAATAGGTAGTTTATTAAATCAACAAGAATCTCCGCAGGCAGATGGATTTTTTCACAATAATGCTATATCAGTTTTTCCTAAATTGCAAAAAGAAGAGAAAAATGAATTCATATTTGGTCATAATTTATTGTTTCCTTAAGAGTTTTGGACAATGTGTCCCGGAATTATCTCAAAAAAAGTTGGTAACTCTAGAGAAGTGTGGTCCCTGGATTGCATACAGGAGGCATACACCAATAAGTTAGAATAACGTGCATGTCTAACAATGATAATCGTCATTGATGAAATGAAAAAAATTGAACGAGTTAGTTGCAGGTTTTTAAAGCCACATCATTTCGGTTATTGTTTCAATTGATCTGTACAAATACCTAAGCTCATTTTTGTTTGATGTGTCTTGGGCGACCCGCATTTACATTCTGTCAGATCGAATTTAGACAATCGTCTGCTGTAGCAATTCTCACATTTCTTTGAGAGATTTTATGTAACGCACTGTTTATGTATTGCGAATGTAAGTTATAGACTTTTTAAAGGTATATCGTACAACTGGGTACAGAAAAACCTACACACGTCCTACAGTATTTTGTGGTATCGTATCTATAAGTATGATGACATAGAGTTTGGAAATAATTTTAGTTTGTTTTGCTTATATCTCATTGAAATAATATCTGAATCGAATTATGTATATTTTTAGTTTACGATTGAGATTGCGATAAATTTATGCTATAACTATGCACAAATGGCGTAAGTGTATAATCGATAAAAATGAATCATAGTGACGAAATATAAATTAGTTTTTGTATCATAAGAATGAAATATGTATGATTGATGCGATGGCATATGAATAGAATCATAAGTGTTCAGAGCATTTAACTGAAATCAAAATTGTACTTAAACCCTTTTTACGACTACATTGATATAGCTCTTTTATGGAACAGATTTAAATGTCAAGTAGACGTTTTAGTTATCGACTAAGTTCGGGCACTTATTATTTTCACAAAACTTGCTTTTACCGTTCTATAAATTGTGTGCTGTACTTTCATTTGTAATCTAATTACGGTGTTATTGCTATGACATGTGTGACTATTTTTTGATGATGTTCTTAGAATAAAAATTAAGGTCTTCAAGCCATGATGTGGGAAGGTTAATGGTCGTGTTTTTTTTTATTCAGTCTTCATGAATGAGTAAACGTGTACGAGAGAGAAAGCGAACGGCAAATTATTTATGTTGTATTTACTGTAGTATTATTTTCTTGCTTTTTTCACGATAGTGGGCCGCGATACACTTATCGTTTCCGGCCATAACCCAGCTGCTCCACGCAAATGCTGAGTTCATATTATTACCATTAACAAATTTTGCGGAGAGCATTCGGCGGGATGACGGGGTGGATCCTCGTCTCCCGCGCCCTTCGGATGTTCGCCCTTCGCCTCACCGCTGGCGATATTTCTCGGCGTGGGCGGATTTCGGTACTTTCCCCGGTGTGTGGGCTGCAACACCCCCGCCCTCGTTTATTTATACTGTGCAGCGTGTGAGGCTCTTCTCTACCTTTAACTTAAACGCTCGTCAATGTTTGCGTGTATTTTGTTTAGGCGACTATGCGTGTGTGCCTCCGTCTGTGAAGTCTGGATGCGAAGGTGTTTGCGTGGGCCGTGTGCGGGTATTATGAAACTATCGACATTTTTGGTTTCGTCTCCCACGTTGAAATTCAGCCACCCGTTTTACTTACGTACGTAAGTACCTGCCTAGTGCTGATATATCAATTCGAGGGTTTACTAAGTCATATTATTTAATTTTAAGCATTAATTTCTTTAACAATTAGCCTAATTAATGCGTGTTTTTTTTTTTAAATATGTATTAAATTTTTCAGCGATATTGTTTCGGATATCTAAAAGTTCCACGCGGACGGGAGTGAGCTCAGACCAATACTGTTCTACAAGTTTTTAAAGCCGTGTAGCAATTTGTATCGAAAATGTAATTCATCTGATAACTAAAACACGTAACTACTATTTTCGGATTTTTATAATAAAGAACACAGTTCGGTTATGGATAGTTTTATTTTTAATTACTTAACTAACTTGCATAAGAAATTTAATTTTCACATGGAAATTAAAAATGTTATTGTTCTATAAGCGTCATAGAGCTGTTATTTTACCTAAGCAAGGCCAGTTACTTAATTTTTGTCTATCGTCCTAACTACTTTATTTGGCACTGATACTGAGCAGTGTGTTTGTAAGCAATTGTTTATTCGTCTTCGTCTGAAAAATGAAGTTTCAGGATATTTATTAATTCGAATTATCGCACTTCTTCTTTGCGTCAAACTAAGTTTTACTTATTTTGCAATGGTACGCCTTTTCATTATTGCGCCAGCAGTTCTCATAGTTAGCGTTTTAGTAACTGACACTGTACAGTTATGGGAGTCGGTATGCGTGCAATAAATACTTATATGGTCTTGTCCATTCACTTGGGTTTCTGAATGAATGAAGCATGTTTTCTACAGATGAATAGTCTGCAATATTACAATATCATATTGGAGTGGTTTGCCACACTGTTTCGGAGGATCTTGCGTCAACGCTTACCGCTGTACAAACTGAAAGTAGGTATATTAATAAACGAACTTAATTCCTGAAGTTGTTTGTAATCCTTTCAGAAACAATGTCTGACGTAACTTTCTTTTGTTCAGAAGTTTTGTAGGCGGCATTTCGAATTTTTCTTTTTCACTGTTATACAATGGAAATTGTGTATTGTTATGCAGTCGATAAAATTTTAAAGGTCGTGGGTTTAAAATACCACTCTCGATTGTGATCCTGGGTAATCCTCAGTAGTCTTCAGTAAACTATTTTTTTTTAACGTTTTTCTGTTTGTACCGGGCGTTGTGTAATAATCGCGTAGTGTGATGCGAGATTCTACAGTTAATTATTTATTTAATGTAAATAATGAAAACAGTTAGGAAGGGGTGCGGACAAAAATAGCTTACTTTAATTGAATATAAAATTACTGGCTGGAAGGGTAGCTTTAATACTAGCAGATAACTCGCTAATAATTGATACGCTGTGTAGTCAGTCAGTGGGCGGGATTCCCTCAAATAAACTTATAGTGAGATACGTAATTGAAAATGATGTTATTTGCTCTTGGTTGGATTTATAGATTTCAGTTTTAAATAAGGTGATTATTGATGTGTCGGCGGACGATTGATCTACTCTATTGTCGTGATAAAAACGTTCTGCATAAGTTAAGAATAAATGGGCTGCCTCTTTATTGATGATTTTCCGAGTTTGCTTATTTTGGATCCTGAGACGAATTAGATTAAGAAATAATTAATTACCATCATTAAAATTCAGCTAATCTTATGTTTGCGAAAAAGTCATTCATTTTCATAATTTAGAAGCAAGAAAAGTAAACTCACATCACTTAAACTAATATGCAAAATATTCCCCCAAATTACGTGACATTGTATAAAAGGTTATAAAACGCTTTTATTTTAAATATATCTTTTACTAATTACTTGTAAATCAAAATCCTCCCATTTTACGATAGTCTTTGATACGCACATTTATCTCCATTCTCAAGGTAATTTAGATTAAGATGTATTTTTATAACGGTTCTTATATATGATTTTTGGTTATAAGCAAATTATTTATATTTGCTGAAATCTAGGTATGGTTTTGTACCACTGACATAGTAATGAATGAATTGTCACTTATTTATTGTGATATGTAAATATTAGATAGAACTAGGTGTTCAATTACAAGCAAATGTTCTATAATAGACTCATGGTAGAATGGCGATGAAAAATATATCATACATTTAATAATGGTATGCTAACTTGTTTCGTCAAACCTACGCTAGAAGTGAATCGAGCTCGTGTAACATTTTATGTTAGAGATAGGGTTGGCAGTCATTCCACACATATTATAGCGGATATCCTGCACTAACGGTCATTCTCTGAATGTATGTTGCATGTCGCATGATTCAATGTAATGTGACACAAAAAGGAAAACATGGAGACTATTCACTATTATAGCAAAACAAAACTGTGCGATGAATTAATTATTCAAAAATCTCATTAGCAACAGTATGCTTTTCAACAGTGTTTTATTTTTTTTATTGAATTATTAAAAAATATGAACATCAAAGGAGTACAATAAAACACATTGCTTTACTCTTGTAATTAATGTTACAATATTTAATGCTAGAAAAGAACCTTGAATATGTAATGGATTTATCTTCGATTTGAAATATTTAAATGACTATAATAAAGCGATAGTGTTATGTATGATGCAATCGTAGAATTTGTACTCGCGGATTGATCGGAATCTGAAAAGCTTTAATCGAAATGATTTTTTATGCACCATAGTGTTGATCGATGGAATTAATATGGTATATTATATATGTGTTACCTATTAGCTCAATCACGATATCGTATTGTCGTTCAACTGGAATTGGTTTCTTTACACAGCAATACTGGTGAGAGATTAATTTTTGTGTTTAAATATTTGAATGTTTGAGATCTAAAACTAATTTGCTTTCTAGAATGTTGATAATCGAAGTATTTCGCTTCAATGAAAAATTCCCCATTACGAAATTTCGAACTTGTCTCGTGACGCAATACATCGACAGCTTTCTTACAACGACATTGACACTCCAGTCGGGAAAATTCGGTAGGTACATTCATTTCGTTTTTTCTGTTTATCCCCGTCGCGTGTCTCGTGATTTCGGTAAATTGAAATCGGGCACCCGGGCCCGCGCGTCTGCGTAGGCGACGAAGGGCGGATTTCTGCTTGAATCGGTCGAGGGCGGGGGCGGCGGGCGAGTGGCTTTAGCGGGGGCGGACTGTGAATGAAGCGGACGCCCCCGCGCCTCAATGGAATGGCCCGCGCCGGCCGATCGATACAAAGGGTGCGCACGCGCGCCGCAACCCGGCGGCCGATTTTCCCGCCGAGACGCCGACGCTTTCTTTGATCGCCGTGTTTGGGTTTCCAGCGGAATGGGACGTCGCTAACGATTCGGAACAGCGTGAGATGGAACGCTTATCAATGATAATTATTGGCTTCTCTCGACTTTGTGGTGAGCTCTGCTTACGAAAGTCAGTTTGCTCTTGCTGTCGTATTTATGTTTCAAGGTCAAATATTTTTTAAGCCGTTAAATAGTTCATTTTACGAATTGTCTACTGACATTGACAATTAATTAAGTTGACGTAACACTTAAGAATATCTATATTATCTTGCTCGAGAAAGCATAACTACGCTTAAAAAGTCACTTTGCATCCTTATCAAGTATGATATTACAACCCAAAATCAATTACTTTAATGAAAATAAATTTCACGAAATATTTAATTGACTTATTATGTTAGTCTCGACAATTGACTTTCGTGTTCAATATTATAACGTTAATGATTTTATTTTGTCAATAAATCTGCAAGTCTTTTTCTAAAGTTAGATATCAATTCTATTGTTCCCTGTGATGAATATGTAATTGTAACCAAAAGATCTAATTAATCCCATTCGTATGGTCGTTATAACAATGTTATAATAAACATGTCTACTTACGCTGTCTGCGTGTACTCAATCGATAACGACTTCATGCGAGTTTGTGTTTGTTCATTCATTGTTCTCTCACTTATAAATAATACAGAATTATGTGGATATATAACGCGAACGAAACTGTAGTCGACAAGCGATACACCCACCGACACCTCAAGTGGAAAGTTAGACTCTGTCCCTACCCTATTTCGTGAGCGGATTAACATTTTTTTCAGAATCGCCGAAACAAACTCTTCCTTTGAAAGACTGACGTTAGTAATCAGAAAATATCATTTCGTACCTGACACAAGATGTTAATTGGCTTTTGTTTAATTACACACTCGTTGTTGAATCAATAATCATTATGATAATTGATAATTAATTACCTGACAATGTACTAACACCCACACATACACTTTAATCATTATATTCTGGAATTGGTAGTGAACTAGTAAAGTACTATGGTCACGATACATTTATCTGTAAATAGTCATTAGAATCTGATTCATTATCATATTCGACTTGGAATTTTTGAAATGTACATAGTTGAAAATGTATCTATTAAAAATCATCGTTGTTTCTTACCCAATATACTTATTTATACAATGTATAGATTTATCAATTACGTGTCATAGTTAATTTTAAATTATTAAATGTTTTACGTTTCAGGTAACTTTGAAGAATTTCGGCAGCGATATCCTGAGTGGTGCATAGAAGCACCAGTCGATCAGCCGCCTTCGCATTTACCTCTCATGGGACTCAGGTAAATAAATCAAATGTCTATCAATACTTTTTGTATTGATATATTACGCGGTTATCATGTAAGGCGGGGGCTCCCAACATTATTTTGCTTCATTCCCCCTTTCACTAATATTTACAATATAATTCCCCCGTCCCAAGATAATCTAACTCTAACTCAAAAGGTGCTTTCCAAATATGCATAGATGTAATATTGAAAATCTTTAATAAACGGCAAGAATCCCCCCAACCCAAGGGTAATTATACATTGATTGGGAACCCCTAATATAAGATTTATTCATTTTATTATTAATAATCTATTTATTTAACTACAAAATGTCGTTGGTAATCTTATGTATAATACAAAGTATAATGTTTCGATGATCCGTGTCTAATAAAAATTCATCACGAGCGCTACTTACTACATTCATATAAAGAAGGAAAAAACGTAATGAAATTCTCCATTCATTACTTTTCTTGCGGATTTTCTATAGCTTGTTCTGCGCATGACATTTTCTACGTCGTGGGTGTATGCAAACGATTCAAGGTAATAATTCTATTATGCCTAGCTACGTTTTCAGACAATGTTAGGATAAATCAAAAGAAAAAATATATCGTCTCGTACGATATCATTAGTTAACAAACTATGGCTTATTATATATTCGATCTAATTTGATATGAAACCTATACAAAATTATAATCATCTATCAGTTTTTTTCATTATTATTTTAATAATTTCTCAAGTGTATTATAATAATAGCTACGTTTTTATTGTGTCGTTTAGACAGATTTGCATTTTATCAAAATATAGAATAGTTTTCTCAACGACTAATCATGATTAGAATTTTATTATCTATTCTCTATTCGATACCTTCTGAAGACCGATAGGTATAATTTTATATGCACACTCGAATATGATAACAAAAACGAAAATTATATTAGTAACGTAATCTCGTCGGACCCGTGGTGCAGCGGTCAACGTCGTTGGCTTCGGTTACGAATGTCTCGGGTTCAAGTCCCGGTGCGGACAGTTTCATAAACTGATTTTTCGATTGATTTATGGATGTCTGTGATAATTCCGTCCCATCAATCCATCACCGGTCCCGTCCTAGCCATATCCTTCTATCTTTACTCTCTTCGAAAAGGTTGAGTAACAAGCAGTTCTCATAGAACAATTATTGTTGAGATACCTCCGTTAGGAGTCCATATACTCCACATCTGGAGCGGTAATGGTAAAAACATCTTTTAAGGTGTTAACTATCAATTCTTGGTGGAAAGACACTATATTTTTATCATCAATTATCATCAGTTGATAATGCTCGTGATGAGCGAAACCGGTCCTGATCATTATAAATATGTGGAAGTAGTACAAATGAATTTGTTTTATTAAAAAAAAAATAAAAACATCTTGTTAACTGGATTCATCATGAAATACTTACTCATATAGTCAATAGCAACGTTGGAAAATAAATGTGCTGCACTTTAGAGAAGTAAGATGAAGATTACATGCTACAATAATAATTAATTTTTATTGTAGAAGAACCTTTCTGTAAGCATCATTTCTGCTAGTTTTATCATCCTTATAATGTAGTATCATCATCATCTATCCTTCTGGAAATAATTTTACACACACTATCTGGACTACTGCTCGTTACAAGTATTTTTTAACACATCTCTGCTCCCGGCGTGGAGCGTATGGACTCCTTTTGGAGATATCTCAACGGAAACGTGTCTACGAAAACTGCTTGTAATTCAGTCGCTCGAGCTCTCGTTTTTGGAAAAGAGTAATGATAGAAGATTAAGGCTAAGACACAACCAGTAGTTAGTTAATCACTATCCCTACGCCCACTACTCCCCGTAGCTAGGGTTTGTGCCCCCGGGGTGGTCCGTGAATTTGCCGCCCCCCCACCTAAAATAACTTTTAAAAACTTATAACAAATTTATTTTTCCTCACTTTTCTCTTCAGCAGCATTATCAAAATCTATTTTATCTGCCAGTTGGTGTGCTATTGAAAGTATTTTTTTGATCGCACCTTGCTCACTGTTCATATTTAATTGTTTTTTTATTAATTTCATTTTCGAATAACTTCTTTCACATGTAGTAAGCACAATTGCGAGGAAATAAATTAAAAGCATTTCAATATTTGCGATATTGAGGTTTCATGATTATTCTTATATCTTTCGGAAACGAAATATATTTTGTCAGCGAATCGCTAGGCATAACAATTCTTATTTATTTTTTACCCACTTTCTGCTCATTTTCAAAAATGTCGTCGCTAGGAAAGTATATTTTGTCAGCGAGTCACAAATTAGACAGAAGAAAACATGATGAATTGAATATTACTTGAATATAAAAAAAATAATTTTTTTTTTACCGTCGAAATTTTCTGTTTATCTTCGAAAATGCCCCCCGTAAAATGTGCCGCCCGGGGCGGACTGCCTCCCCCTCCCAGTGCTACGCCGGTGCCTGCGCCTCATTTTTAAGATCAGATGGGTGAGAGGAAATTTCAGACATCCATGCCCATGTCTTCGAATACAAATCCATAAATTGACCGTACTGACACTCGAATGCGTGGACAACCTTACCGAAAAACACGACGGTGATCACTCTTTTACACGTTCGACAAGCCTGTATAAGTTTAAATCTCCATAAATGTGTTGTGGAAATGCATGATTTTAATAGCTTAATTTATTTGCGTAAAAAATATAGCATGCACTTTAAGATCCTTATTCATTTAAAATATCATACCTTCTAGCTACAATTGGACGACATCGCACATGCCCACGCTTATTTCTGGCTGAAACTTCATTTCGCTCTTTGTCATGTATGATTGTTATAATACAAAATTAATCTATAAATCCTTTATTACGTGGCATATTATTATCGCCGTATGAATCTATCGGACTGTTACATATGTCGCCAATGAAATTTATTTTTCAATCGATTCATATTTGATGGCATGGATGTCTGTGACGTCTAAAATTTCTCCCACCCATACGATCCTAAGACGGCGTAGCGGGATCAAATAACGAACCACTATTCCTGCTCCAACCCTATCCTTCTATCTTAGCATTACCGACTCATTTCGAAAAAGGAGAGGTTGAGTGACTCAGTGAAAATCATTTCTCGTACAAAAAAAACTTCTGTTGAGATAAGCTCCACCAGGAGCCAATATGCTCCATTTTGGAAGCAGATATGGATAATGACATATTATCGTAGCTATCATACGGAGTTGATTGTGCCCCAACTTCCAAGGCCTTTGTCAAAAAAATATATATTTGATTACAATACAGGAGGTATTATTCTAATCGGACAGTATTAGAATATTTGGCTAAAACGTACGATGCTGTCATGGCATCGGCTCATTTATGGCGGTAGCCGGTCGCGAGACACCGGATCACGGCTTCCGGCCGGTCTCTTCCCGCCCACAATTCGAATGCAATCCCAAATGTCGCTAATTGCCTCACCAAGGTGTATCCGCCACACAATGTTGTGCTAAAACTATAAACCGCTCGCGGTGTGCTTCATATCACTATATCGGGTACGAATATGACCCCCACCCCTCCGAGATAGTATATCTTCAGTCTAATAAATAGCCATGCAAGTATGTGTGTAAGGAATAATAAATAAACTATGCATCGTATATATTTCAAAATTTGTATTAAAAAAACATAACCGGATTCGCACTAGCTTAGCGATACCCTATCCGTCAAAGAAATATGTTTAATCGAATATCGTCGTTGAAACTAGAAGAAAATTGTAATAAAAAAACGATCCGGTGCGCAGACATTTTCTGAATTAGAATTGTCAGCATCTTGAAAATCGCTTTGAACTCGATATCTTCGATTGATTACTATAGCAACTAATCGCTGTTGCCGTTTAGATTGTCATATCTTTACGAATTTGATTTTTCAGCGCTCATGGAAATGAAATCAAAAAAATGAGAGCGGTTACAAATTGTATTATACATGTTTTTTTTTAAATCTAATTAAACGCCGTCTTTTGACATAATTCTTTCTAAAAACGAATTGCATCCTTCTCACTATTTTTTTTCACACCTCTATATACAAATGTCACGAAACAATATTACGTATTATTTATTAACTACACCAAGATTTTCTTCAATTATATTATTGATATTGGAATTCAATCAAGAATCCTCAGTCGATGTCTTAAATTATATATTAATTAAGTAAATTATTTTTTTAATGAGTTTTTATTTGGTGTGCCGTGAGCTAAAAAGGTTTGGCATACACAGCTTTAGATAATCCTTTTAAAATAAACAGAGTGATTACGATTATCTGCAGGATTCCATAACGTTATCGACATACATAACAAAATTTAATGCGCGACGTTTCAGATTCCGCATACCCAGCAGTTGTAAATATTTCCTTGCCTATTTTGCTTCATTATTTTAATATTTTATCTATCAATAAAGTCCACCGCACTAAGCAAGGTCATAATTTTAAAGACAATAATTAAACTAATTCGCTATCTGCGTAGATGAGGAAGAACACCAAAACGTCACTCACGAAGTGTATTATCATGTAAATAAAGCAGCTGGTAATACCACAATGCAATTACCGCATACGGCATTTTGTGGAAAGTAATAACACAGTTTATTTATCACGCTGTTAAATGTATTTTTAATGAATGAGCCGCACCAACCACACATACATAGGTACGTAAATAATAGATAATACTTCCGTTTGTGTATTATGAATCTAGAAATAGAGGTTTTCAACTGGCGGCAATGTTTTTGGTATTCGTTGGCGTGTTGGGTTACGGAAAGCTCTAGGCAACCAGCCCGGCAGTATGTTTGAGAGCTATTTTGAGTTTTAATTTACACAAAGAATTCTAATTCCTCTAAACGAGTTAATTGAATTTATTTTTAGGCCGATTTAGTCGCGGTGGACCCGATATCAATGATTGCACACCCTCTTGCTCTAAAATTTCAAATTATTGTTTCTTGAACATTAATTTCCAATTCCAACACTTGATAATGCTCGTGATGAGCGAAATCGGTCCTGATCATTATAAACATGTGGAAGTAGTTCAAACAAATTGTGTTTTATTTTTAAAAATATAATGCCTTTCCACCAAGAATTGACAGTTAACACCTTTAAAGTGATTAATTTCTCACAAATCTAAGCTAAACTAAGTCTACTTTGTGTATCTCTATTCGTATCCTCCATGTAAAAAGAGGATTGAGTGTATATGTTTGAATTGTTGTCTTCTGCACGTTTGAAAAATTAACCTTATTAACCTTATTTATCTGAACAAACCATTTGAAATATTAATGGTTATTTTTTTTAAATAACCTGCTGTCCGAAGACAGGAAGAATCATACAATAATAAATAAATTTTCACGCTTTTTATTACGTCTATTATACCAAGTAAATGCGTTTAAGAATTATCGATCTCTCATCGACATCTACCAAAAACTCGTATTCTGATAAATAAAACATACAGCTTAAATTCAAAATCATCATAAATCGAATTAATGAAATATGTTGAAATATATTCTAATGTAATTAAATATTATGTTAACAAAAATTATTAAAAACGCAATCACTTTTATAGTACATGATAGTTCATTGATTAGCAGAGCAGGCTGGCTGTTAACTGCAATAGGGCGAGTGTTACTAAAGTCAGCCGTCGCCAGTGGTCGGCCTTTTGAGCTTAAAACTTATATAATAGTGGATACATTAAAAAAAACAGTTTTTTTTAAAATTCGCGTAGGTACTCTTGCCACTTGCCAATATATAATCATGCACTATACTGACCTATATCATGCAATACGCAATTAAAAACAGCACATCTTTACTTCGCAAGTTTCGACAAATTCATGTTGTATGGGGATCGCTAACAAAATATACTTGATATTGTCATGCTTTGCACCATTATGTTTTTTATTGTTCTCTCTACTCTCAGTAAACTATATGATATTTATGATATTTCATAGTGATGGCCGAACACTGGGCAACGAAATACCGACCATTGGATTTTGGATGCCGACCACTGGGACAATTGGCATTTTTTTGTAAACTTCTATTATTTTATGATTGGTACAATATTAACTATTTTATTTTTAGTTGGTTACATTACTTAATCCCTGTTTAATGGAACAACAGCGAAAAAATATGTATTTATCATTCACTGACTCAAAATTCCTTTTGAAAATACACCTGTCGCTTAACTGGCCGACCACTGGCGAAATGACATCATTTATTACTCTACAGCTATGAGATTAACCTATTCATATTTTTACTATCGGATTGCTTCATTATTGTAGTCATATTTTTACGTAGGTACATTCTGAAAATTTACCAACGCGTTTAAAATTTTAACAATTATTTTGGCTTAATCTGCGAAAACATTTTCGAAGGCGGTCAACACGTGTTTCGAATTGTTGACACCATCCTTTGAAAACAAATATCTTTGTAGACAAACTAACATAATTTTTGCCGAGTCCTGCGGCCGGGCAGGTATGCGGCGGGTCGTGTGAGTCGACTCCACGTGGCATATTAATCGAATGCCGCAGGATATAGAAGACGTGTTTTCTCTCAAAGATCGTGACGATGGTAAGCAAACCATACATATTGTACTGATTATATCACTAGTCTTTTTCCAATAGAGAGAAATAACAGACAAATGAATCTTCTTATATACTTATGTACTGAAAATCTAATACATACTTACATTAGAGGTCTACACAGGCCCGGGCTTGGCATGCGGGCCTCTACCCAGCCCGGCCCGTGGAAAAAGAAAATTCAGATTCGGGCTCTAGTAAGTAATTTAATTTCCAGGAAAATATTCCGGACTATTTTCGGGGGTATACAGCCATACTATAATACTATTAATAACAAAACGTTAATAATTTTAATAATTTATTTCACATTTGTTCTGAATATCGTTGGAAAGATGGACACAATAACATCAGATCTATTGTTTAAAGTATGGAAAATGAAACTGAGAAAACCATTAAATTGTGGACTAGTTGAAGCTAAATCTGAAACAATGCTTTCTTTATTTACGACAATTTATTATATTAGTTGTTCATACATAAATAAAGTGTGATTAGTCAGTATTTGCTTGCCAGTGTGGTTAGATGGTTGACAGTTTGTTATTCCAGAAAATTCATCATCAATAAATAAAATTAATTTGTTGAAAATGAATTTCACGATTGAAACGAACGAGCTTTTTTCGGACTGAGAAAAATAAATCAGTGATTCGAGTTGCGTTCGGGTAACAAGTGTGTTATTGAGATTCGGGCTCGGGCTGGGCTGGATCTAAGTATGTCGGACTAGGACCGGGTAATTTTATAAAATTTTGACTCGTGCAGACTTCTAGTAGGTATATTAAACCAAACTAGATATTTATGAATTCAATGTATCCAAGGCATGGAATCCTGTGTTTTTTGATCCCATTGAGATAGCTTATAACTTACAACTTTAACCCCAAAATCATCATATTGGGCAATGCAGATGAAAAGAATGGTAGAATGAGATTGATTCCTTACAGACCAAATCTTAAAATGATGCTTACCTTTCTCTCTCACGCGGAAAGATTTCTATTATATGATAAAACATGAGAGCAATATAATAGCGTTAGACATTAAGTTATAGATTTTCTTTAAAGATGTCGTATTCGATTTGGAGTCGGCACAAAACAGATGTCAATCTGCGAAAAGAGCTCTCAATCCGATTAGGGATAGCTGGAGCAACCTTCAACTCAAGGCGAAAAGTCTGGGACTCACGGTTGTAATTGTCAGAACCAAATACCACCTATTTAACGCATGCATTCTGACGATGCCGCTTTACGATTGCGAATCATGGCACCTCACTAAAGCACAGGGTAACTGTACACTGTGCTTCGAAAATAGATGCTTGCGGTGAATGCTAGGTGTACGGTGGTTTGACTTTGTCAGGGACTCGGAGGTGAGAGGGCGAACAGACGAGTCCCTTATTACGTCGAAAATAAAAAATAGCGACGATGGACCCAGCCTGTGCTGCGGATGCCCCAGGGGAGCCTGAATCCTGTCTGTCTCTTCTAGATGGACCGACGACCAGATGGATTCCGTCACCATGGAAGGCCGCTGACGACCATCCATAGGATGCTCTGAATAGGGATCGGATATGGATGGTTGACATAGCTGGGTTGATGTGTCTTCCTGTGCTGATACGGCATTTATTAACTTCATAAATTTGCATACAGAAGTAATAATTATTCAATTTAAATCATTCGCAAATGCAATTAATTGCAATTAAATCATTTGCAATTTAAATCATTAGTTTTTCAGATATATGTTTTCGGTATTGCAATCACTAATGAATAAAAGAACGTTGAGCCAAAATCTTCTCCGAAAGTGCGATTCGAGTTAATTTTTTCTGTAAATTAACGCTACAAAAACTTATTCGCTTTTGCGATATGTAATTGATAAGTACGAAGACGCGTGCTTGTATCTTGTATAACGTAATATTATCATATGCTCAATAACAATATGTTTCTGTATATCTCAGCGCATTATAATTAATTAATTTATTTATTCTGCATTTCTGAACGCGCTTTGCCGTGTTTTATCTTTTGAAAATACTAGATATAAAATTAGTTATGCAAGAGCGTACGTGATACTGATTAATGTTGTTTTTTTTTTTTTTTTTTTTGAAATATATTAGATGTCATGTAAAGAGTACTTGATATAAGATTGATCGAAATTAATAGGAAATTATGTCGTATCCCAACACTAATAAAAAGTATTATCACATTAAGTGGTGTGAACTACCGTAAATCCGCGGTGGGAAATATCAAATTACTTTTATAAAAGTAAACAGGCGTTCGTCGTATTTATTAGACCATTATGTAATTCTAACAGTCTTTTCATATAGTAATGTATTAATATATCTATTATTAAGAAGTCGTAGAAAATCAATGTGCAATTGAAACTGAAAAACGTGTGTTGGCCTAAATCTATGTAGAAAACTCGTTGACGGATTTGGGTTGTCCCCAACTCACTACCGAGATACGTTCTTGAACTTTGGTTTTAAGTCAAATTCCATACAAAATATTAAAAATTGAAATTTGAAAAAAATACATATAGTAAATATTGTTCAATTCAGGTCAGTTTTAGTGGCGTCACTTTCTGAAACCGACCTTCTTCCCGTATGCATCAGCCGTTCGCAACGGTGCTCTGTGATGCAATAATTTTTTTTTGTCGTAAGTGCGAGGACTACCTGTATTGTTAAATAAAAATAGCAATGTTCTACCTATAATAATTGCATAACGAGAATGTAGTCACGTTAATTCTCGAATGGAAAAAGCTAACATTGTTTTCACACTGGTCTTAAGTAACGTAATTAAAAACTGCATTCGTTTAACGCGTTATTGCGCACGTTCATGCGAAAAACCCATTGATTACATTTTCCGCGGAAAATGATTATATTGCATCACATTATATGATGTAGGACAAAACAATTACTTATACACTTTTTACTTTATTCTACTCATCACGTTAAATCGTCCACATCGCGGTAGTTCTTAAATAGTATTCATACTGTTTTGAATATATGAAAACTAAAGTAAGTAGACAATTTTTCTCTTTTATCGTATCAAGGTGGCATGGTGCACGTTTCTTAGTAGATAAAGTTGTCTGAAATAATAATAACAGTTATTCGATAAATTGAAGACTGTACTAATGATCTTTGACTGCAGATACATGCAAAATTATGATAAAAAAAAGGTAGGAGAATAAACATAATGCAACATGCAACTATAGCCAATTTTTTCAAGAAATAGTAAAACTAAACATACATTAACTCTTATCGTACATATTCCACATGCTATTTAACCTTCAGGATCTATTTCGATTAGCTAGTAAATATTCTCGTCACTTTTAAGGTGTTAACTGTCAATTCGTGGTGGAAATACATTATATTTTAAATAATAAAACACAATTTATTTATACTAAAAAGAAATTACTTGTCTTAGTTCATGAACCATTAGTTTTATATACCTTCATTTTTACCCTCAATTTTATACAAATAAGCCCGTTATGTTTGTATTTTTATCAGTTGATAATGATCGTGATGAGCGAAACCGGTCCTGCTCATTATAAATATGTGGAAGTAGTACAAATGAATTGTGTTTTATTTTTTAAAAAATATTCTCAAGTGAAAATGGTTACTGGTTTAGCGCAACCAGTCTTACGGGTGAGTGCAGTCAGTATCGATAGAAAAAAGTAAAATATTTTTTTTCACAAATATTCATGTAATTCATAAAATCTAGGTAACTAAAATTTTAAAAACATCTCAGTTGATTAAAGCATTCCTTGATATATTATACCACAAAACCTTCACTGTATATGATGCCAGTGGTGTGCTTAAACAGAAACCTATTATTTTCTATTATGTTTTCTATTATTTCTCTGTACCACTACACTCACTGTTAAAGTTAATTACAAAGTGTTCGTCCCGGGATTCGATCCCTTGGATACTGCAACTGAAGAGGTTAGAGAAATTACTTTAAGAGATCAGACTGATTATATCCGTTTTAATTTTGAATGTTATGTTTTTCTCGGGACTTAATTCGTGTGGGGGAAACGAAGTGATGCTCGAGAGGAAATGGCGAACCAGTGAAAAGAGAAACCCGACTTTTGGCAACGCAACTTTTTAGTGTTGAACGAACAACCTTTGGCATAAGGAAACATTTCCCATTTCGAGGAAAATACCAAATTCTCAACATGTTTAACCTTTCTAAATGAATTGACCCGGCAGGCTTATACGGCGCAACTCGCAAAGTACACATGCTGTTTATGACATAAAAATAAGACGCTAAAAAGGGACAAGGAAGGGAAAATTTTATAATTCTTCACTAGGTTAGCGCGCTTCCACCTACTTGTTTAACTATGTAGTTCATATTATAGACATGGGCTCTTCTATCCCTCTGTACGTGCTAGTTATTTATTCGAGTAGAGTGGTCCCTCGATCTACTCATACATATTGTGATACATGTTCGGATCCTGAATATAAAATTTCAAATGCAGTATTTTTTACAACCGTGGCACCTACGTGTAGGATATTACAAATATTTTCCACCGTGTCCGTGCGTTTTTTTAATTCACCGTCTTGTAGGGCACGTTATCTGCTCTTGAGCTCATACAGAACTCTTCGGGGTTGGGTATTCGAGCGACACACCGAATTTCGACGTATATATCACTCGCTAACCACGACTCGTGCTTATTTCATTATACGGACTAGGTTATGCTTTTACCGGAGATCGAAATTCCACGTGTATATTTGGCCTCAGAGAGAACATTTTGAACGAAAAATGACAGATCATAACCATACCTACTACATATTGGTTTAATTTAAGACATCGACTGAGGGTGCTTGATGGAATTTCAATATCAAAGGAAAAGTAACAGAGCATTCTCTTATGTTGATCGATCGCTCTACTTTACGACGTATAATGTAATAATTGATTTTTACGAATATTATAAGCGATGATGCTTTAAACAAAGACTACGCTCGCTTATCGCACTGACGACAACTGACAGCATTTTTTGATACAGGGCAATAGGTCTTGCATCTGGTAATCTAGTCGCGACTCGAACATTATCAGTCATTGCTAAATTTAGATATTAGTCTCGTATTGCACACATTAACTGCATTTACGGTTAGAAAGTTCTATACATCGTTACCTAAGACATCAATAAAAAATGCTCGTCGGTCATATCCTGAATATGCGATTCCCGTAAGATTCTTAACCGTATGATAAAATCATTTAGGAATCATCCAGGATAAAGAAACATCGATGCATCACTGGTAATGTTACAGGAAGCTTTTTAGTTCGTTCTCTGATTTCCGGACCCCATATGAAGTGAAGTCGTAAGACTGTCCGGCTTAAAAGAACAATCATCTAAAATATATTATCGAGATTTCAAGGAAACGAAATTTTAAAATCTCAAGAAATCACAACCGCATGTGTAAATCAAAGTTTTGACTCCTGATTTCTAGGCCATATAATTCCTAACTGGCCATATTCGGTTCGTTACCAAGCTCTTCCGGCTTGACCGGTTTGATATTCCAACAGGATGCTTAAGTTAGTTGGATCTGTTGCCCCTGTCAGTCATGCCTACTTGGTTGCATATAACAAGGAATTCAAAGACTTCATCCTAGATTTCAACCAATGAACGCTCTTCCATATTTTTTTTACTTTCTGCACACTACAGTGCATGCAACCAAGTCTTGAAGATTTTTCCTCATCGGTTGGCGGTGGGTGCAACGTTGCATACCCTAGGGAATTAAAAAAACCCCACACTTATCTGAAGAGGTCAGCCATTTCGACGAACTGTTTAACTGACGGTCACAGTCCAGCCTGATTCGTGACAGTTGCCGTGACACATCACATCAGTCTTCCACGTGTTTGAATAAATTGTTTTGCAACATATTAATGTATGTCCCGGACGTCTATTGGATTTTTCGAAAAGTAAATCATCTGCATATTCGAGGTCAGACAACTTCAGAATTTGGGCAATAGCTATCCTTTGTCGGGTGGGGATGAAGTGAATAAATTGAATTCATGCGATACAAACATTCGTATTGCATCACCGAGCAGACCCGCAGCCAACTGATAAATTGCCAAAAAAAAATGATATCGTATTGAATGAGCTAATATAATATTCCTAGAAATATTTATTCAATAGTGTTTATTCTTCACTCACAGATTATCACTTTCGTTTATCTACTTGTTTTATATTTGTTGATTTTACTGATATTTTTTCAGTGTTAGTTATGTTTTATTAGGAAAAATTCGAGTGTTTTCAGAAGTTTAATATTGATTGTTTATTTTACTTCAGCACTTCATTTTTTTTTTTGTGGCGTCAGTCGATGATTTAAATAAGGCTCAATCAGCTATTTCCTAGAAATTATTCCCTTATAATATAATAGTGGGAACTATTAAGCAAATATGTTCTTATTATCCACTTGAATTTTTTTAACTAGTTCCATACATTATGTTTTTCTAGATAGAGTTCAGAGTGGCTGTCCCACAAAATCGCGTGGGCCAAAATCTTAAACATATACTGTAACTTTTCTAGAAAAAAACAGTTTGACGTTTTAATCTGAATGTATTGTTTTTGTTTAAATAATATATTATCGGTTCCTTGGTGCAGTGGTTAACGTGGTTGGTTACGGTTACGGACGTATCGGGATCAAGTCCCGGAGCGGACAGTTTCATAGATTGATTTTTCAATTTATGGATTTCTGTTCGTAGGCATTAATGTTTGTGACGTCTAAAATTCCCTCCCACCCATCCGATCCTAAAAACAGGGCATAGCGAGAGCGATTAGCTAACCACTAGTCTTGTCCTAACCCTATCCTTCTATCCCTACTCTCATTAAAAAATAATGGTTGGGCAATTGAGTAAAAAGCAGTTCTCGTAGAAAACGTCTGTTGATATGCCTCCGTCAGGAGGCCATACGCTCCACGATGGGAACGGACATGCTAATAAAAAATTAATTCATGTGATTTGTATTTACTTTATTCTCTTTATAGGAATCCGCAGGTAACTATTGAGTTTGCAAATTCGTATAAATGGACAAGGTCCGTGTGACTATATTTTCGAGACAGGGTAATTCGCTTTTTTCTCGATTAAAAATATGTTTAAATTAATTAAATTTTACAACTTACTTCGTCGCGTATACATCACTTATTTGAAATATTATATTTTATAAAGTTTTGTCCAGTTTCCCTTGAAGAGTCGTCGATTAATGAATATAAATCTTTGCCAATCCTAAAATAGCTCGCACTCTCCCTCTAGTCATTGAGAAAATTTGCTATTTTTATTGAATGAAAGTTTTCCGCCCACGGTTAAGTAATAATTCATCCGTGTTCATTATTGACATTTAAATGAAATATTTTATGTTGTTTAAATATCGCGAAAACCCTATTGAATAACATGCCCACGTTCTTACAAAATTGTTCAGGCGTCATTTCGACTTTTGAAAATTAATCAAACTTTGACAACTTTTTGACTTGTTGGATCTTATTGCTTCGAATCGAGTGTTTTTTCATTTTAGTATTGTCCCGAGACTTTTTAATTATTGCTGCTTTTTCTGTCTCTAATAATTAACTTTCCAAAGTAAACACAGAGCTTAACTTCTGAAAAGGTCATAACTCCTTCAACCTGCTGTTTTAGCAAGAATTATTTCTAAGTTTTTTTTAAAACTTTTCGGTGATAAAGCACCTTCCAATTTGAACCCGTAAAATGTAGCATATAACTTTCATTGGTTATACCTGTAAGTGCCTTCGATGATAATTGTTTCTCTTTTAAGATTCCGTCATTGAAAGAATGCGACGTTTTTTTTTATTGTTACCATGTCCGCTCCCAACGTGGAGCATATGGCCTCCTAATGAAAGTATCTCAAGAGAAGTTTTCTCAGTTGCTCAACCTTTCTGTTTTCGAAGAGAGTGGGCATAGAAGGATAGGGCTAGGACTAGAGCTTAGCTAATCGCTCTCGCTACGCTCCGTTTTTGAGGATCGAGTGGGTGGGACGTAGTTTTAGGCATCACAAACATTCATGACTAGGAACAGAAATCGATAAATCGATTCAAAGGTCAATTTATGAAACTGTCCGCACCGGGACTTGAACTCGACACATCCGTAACCGTAGCCAACGACGCTACCAACTGCGCCACGGAGCCGACTGTGATGTCTTAGTCTTAGCTTTATTTCGAGCATTTTAAAGCTATTTGAAACTAGAAGAACACATTTCTTGCTGTGTAGTTAGAACAATCCTTGAATATAATATCGTCACCCCAAAAGCAAAAAGGCGCTTGTGCAAAAATTGAGTTTTGAAAAAACCGCATTTGAGTATTTATAGCATGAAAAAATCGTGCGAATGCTATTTCTTAGTATTTCAAAATTAAAATGGGATGACATGTGACTTTAAGATTGAAATGCGTTTTTTTATAATCTGTCAATTTTTTATTTTTACGAGGCTTAGAGGTGTAAGCTAAAAATTCACATTTTAAATTTCTTCTTTCACCTACTAAGGTTTATTACTCAAAAATCATATTAAATATACTCAAATAGGTGTCAACTCATAATGTTTAATTTAAAAGAAATATAATTTTGCTATGAATTGAAGATTAGATTACAATTACACAAGTTTCCTTTTTTCCAATAATTGTTATTTAATATGTTTTGTTTCGCAAATTTCCTATTGCCTATCATGACTATATATAGACTGCAGAGTTTTCCATGGTATTTTAAAATTATTAGTTATTTTCATTTAAAAGAAATAGTCGACCTTTTTTTTAAATTCTAGGTTTTAAAATTGCCCCACAACCCATGGTGTAAGGAGTCCAAGGTGAGCTGGATAAAAGGTGAAAGTCGCCATTTTTGTATTTGTTGACGTCACTACGTGCTTATCCAACTACAATGTCCTATGTTTACAACGGTGTTTTGGTGACAGTACAAATTTGGTGCGTCAAAGTGACGTCACATATAATATAAAAACAACGATCCAGCTCACCTTGTACTTCTTACACCATGCCCACAACCCATTATGTATAATGATCACGATTGAGATCAAAGGCTCTTAGAATGTTCACTATATTTTTTAAACCATGTCCGCTCGCAATATGAAGCATATGGTCCTCTAATGGAGGTATCTCAACAGAAGTTTTTCTAAGAGAACTGCTTGTTACTCAGTTGATCGACCTATTTTTTTCGAAGAGGGTAGGGATAGAAGGATAAGATTAGCACAAGGGCATGACTAGTGGTCATCTAGCCGCTCTCACTACGGCCCGTTGTTAAGATCGGATGGGTGAGAGGAGATTTTAAACATCACATACAACCATGCCTACGAACAGAAATAAATAAATCGCTTGAGAAATCAATTTAGAAACTGTCCGTACTGGGATTCGAACCTGTGAAATCCGTAACAGAAGCCAACGACATTGACCAGTGACAACTTATTGACAATGCTCAATAGCAACCTAACGCTGATGCAGTACTTTTTTCGTCCTAACATTTGCGTGCCGTTTCAATATATACATATTGTCTGTGGAAAGCAAAAATGACGTAACCCACACCAAAAAACATTATGTATAGCTCACGCAAAACGTGTCTATACACAATATATATATATATATATATATATATCTAATGTAGACAGGCAACAGGACGTACCCCTCTTTTTCGAAATATTTTTTCGATAGTCACAATGTATATAATTTAATACACGTTTTGCGTGGGCTATACACAATATCGTTTGGGTGTGTTACGTTCTTTTGCCTTTCCACAGTCGATATATTTACTAAGAGTTATATAAAGGTTTTTTTTATTTCCCTACGTCAAGGTTGATATTGGTATAGGTTCAGCGAGAATTTCAACGTACGGTGTTACACAGATTCAATGTAATAATGACGTGAATCAGATTATATACCCCCATCCCCACTTTATAAAATCTACTTTTAGACATAGGCATTGTCAGTGGGCGGTGAACCTACGTACATCGAGCTTTTATGATTGTATCAGTAACCAGTGACGGATAACGCATTTAAGGGCCCGAGTCTGTAACAAAGTGAAACAATTAAATATCGAGATTTTTTTAAAAGCCGGTTCTGTAGATTTAATTTTGATACTCAAAAAAAAATATATGTAACAATAATTCTTAACGCAAGAGTTAAAGATAATAATTGTCTGCATAAAGAATTTCGACCGGACGCTGCATGGGCTCGACATATAATATAATATTTGTTCTAGGGGTAAAGTCACAATCAATATGCGCAACAGTCAAGCTTTTCTGTATCTTTATCTTTTAATATCGCTGAAATAGTGCTATAAAGTTAATGGTCCTGTAGCTAAGTGCCACTGTTTCAAATCCGCGAACGTATATTTTCATAAATTGATTTTTCAATAAATTAATGGATTGACAGCGATCAGCTAACTTCTAGTTCTTCTCTGCCCATTATTCTTCACTATGAGGGATTCTTTTGTGTTATTATTTATGAAATGGCATGCTAGAGGCATATGTGAATTGAATACTTTCCTCTGTAGTAATAATTTTTTATTTATATATTTTTTAAAACCATGTTGAGCATTTATACTTCTAATGGGGGTATCTCAACAGAAGTTTTTCTAGGAGAACTGCTTGTTACTCAGTTGCTCAAGCTTTCTTTTAGGAATAGAGTAGGGCTAGACAGATACAACTAGGACAGGACTAGTAGTTAGCTAATCGCTGTCACTGCACGCCGTTATTAGGATCTGATGGGTCGGAGGCAATTCTAGTTAACATATTAAATAAATAGTAGTCTGAATATTTTTTCGACAAATATGTGCACAAATAGTTTTTGGAATAATTTTGGACAATCGTCATATCATCTTCTAATTTCGTGTAAGGATCTCCTGTTCTATTTATAGTAACATTTTCTTGTCGATCTCGGGTCCACCGGAATGGGAGCCCGAAGTAGTCGCCTCTTGCACCTGTGTAACAATTCGCCACTGTCGGTCGTCGAGAATATATGAACATCTTGTGTTTTTCGCAGAAATCACTCGCTTGTTAAGTCGAATTAATTTTAGATTTTCGTTTCGCGGTCTCCCCCTGTTTGAGTTTTGCGTAGATTATTTTAGGAACGTCGCTTCGGGCGGAAGAATGTCTGGTGCCGGTTCTTCGAAGGATAATGAACATTCGAGTTCTGTATCAATTAGGCGGCTTTTTGTAACCCCCTAACCGGGGTAACTCAATTAATATTTGACAAACAAGCTTATGGAAAAGTGGGGGGCTGGTTTAAGATGTTACTTTTATTATAACGAGATGTACGTATCTTCATCGTTTTTTAAAATGCCCTCTGTGTTATCAGCGCTATCATAACCAGCTGTTTCGGAGTGGTTAAGGTCACGCGTCGTGACTCGTGACCTATATGCCTGAGCCCTTTCAATATTTCGTGCGGCGCTGAACAAAAGAGATCTTTGTGCCGATGGAGAAGAAACAAAAGCCATAAAGCCATCAATTCGTGAAGGTCGAGCTCAGGCTGCCTCCGTAATTGAAAATCCTACAGCCTACCGCTTTATTTTTTATTCACACACTACTCACCACCTCTCACGCTCACTGCAAACCTTTACCTTTACGATACGATCTTTAATTATTCAACCCTGATGTGAAATTTAAGGCTAAAGTTGAACTCAATTAATCTTGTTTCCAATTGTAAGCTTGCTTTTGTGTAGGTCGAATATTTACATTAATATTATTCGTATTCCAAAGACATTTTTATGACACATCACAGTAAATTTCGATTCTCAATTGTATATTCTATGAGTTATACTGTTCAAATTAAAAAAAAATGACTCATTTATAGAATTGTCTAAGTAGAAACAACAAAATTTGACACATTTTTAACATTATTGCATAGAGACATTTCAGTAAGATGCTATTTATTCAGGATCAATTAGTTGGATACTTTTTCAGTATGTTAAAATAAATACACCAACCATTTATTTCGAATATTTTAATCAATTTGTGAAAAGTGTAATAAAACTCGGCGTTACCCCAAACCCGGGTTAGAACCACTGCCTTATGTAACACAGTCTTTTGAATTCATGAAATTTATTCCTGTTGTACTTAAATATCTTATTATGGGTTCAGATCGCTGCGAATATCAAGCGGTCTCTACTCAGACGACAGGGGCTCGTCAGGTTCCTCATCGGATTGCGAAGACAATCAGTCAGGTCGGGGGAATCATCATTCGCATCATCACCACCACCATCATCTCGAAGACTTTCCAGTGGAGATTCTTCCCAATCTCTTCCTAGGAAATTCGGCGAACAGTGAAGATTGTGAAGGACTCGCCAGGCACAATATTAAGGTCAGTTAATTTCTTATAAAAGTAAAACTTTGCTTTAATAAATATTATAATAATTTAAGACATCGACTGAGGGTGCTTGATGGAATTTCAATATCAAATTTGAATTATTGAGATTTTGTACACTTCCATGCATTTTGTCACTAACGACCCGGCTTTCGCCTTTCGGCATCTTCAGGCATTCGAGCGCACGAATGGACTCGAACTGTCAGGAAAGCGAAACCTGGGTCGTCAGTGACAAAATACATGGAAGTGTACACAATCTCAATAATTCAAATTATAATAATTATTGCAAAGTGCTTGTAATTCCTGTTCAGTCTGTGTATTTAGATCAGTGGTGCATAACCTATTTGGCCAGTTTATCTATTTTCTAATCTTTCACGGGCCCAGAGGGCGGCAGAGGGTAAAAGTGTTGGGAAATAATGATAGTATATACTAGACATGTTATGCATTTTATTATTTTTAATTTAATAGTTAATCATTGTACTGCTTATTATTTGTTATTTTGGGCCGTATGCGGCCTACGGGCCACGTTTATTTATCACTGGTATAGACCAATATAATTTGTCTGAATATTTTTATTCATACGTATTTAACCCCTTTCACTGAAATCACGAGTGACACTCGCCGTGGCCGTATTAACGGGCGTGTTCGGTAACGGGAGCTTGTTTAATTAATTTTTATATTACTTAAAATAAATTAGTAACGAATAATGGTTTATTACTGAAGAATTTATTTACAGTAGAAGTGTTTAATACAAATTACAGTCCCAGATTATTTTAATTTTAGATATTTCTATATGCTTGCCTGATGATCGGTCTCAAGTATCAATTTTTAAATTAGGAGAATATATAAATTTAATCATTCGAATAAACATTGTAAAATCCTTCTATGTTTACAGTATGTATTGAACGTCACCCCGGACCTGCCGAATGTTTTTAAAGATGCGAATAGGGATATCAACTATCTACAGATTCCTATAGCTGATCATTGGAGTCAAAATTTGTCAACATACTTTCCTGAAGCGATTGATTTTATTGGTGAGTGTGATTGTTATTTGCTTTTTTATTGTAATTGTTGACTTATTTGCAAACAATATTGAAACGTCACTATAATGGTAAGACCAACTTATTGATTGAACTGGCATTTATTTGATAGAACTCCATTATAATAGGATAAAATAACAAAGTATTTAGTTCTACAAAATTTTCATCGGGTATTTGATAGCTATTTCGGCTTTACGCCATCGTCACAACTGGACCAACCCTGGTGAAGAAACTCCATGTAGAAATTCAATTAGATGCTTCTCACGTACAAGATAAATACATTTTACACGCAATCAGAAGGAAAATTGATAAAGACTAATAATGAAATCGAAATATTTGCAGAGGAGGGTGTTTCTTCGAATCACGGAGTCTTGGTTCACTGTGTGGCCGGTATCAGCCGATCGGTGACGGTGACAGTCGCCTACCTTATGAAGCAGCACCGTCTCAGTCTGAACGATGCTTTCACTCTTGTGAGATCGCGAAAGGCCGACGTGGCTCCAAATTTTCACTTCATGAGGCAACTGCACTGCTTCGAAAAAGACCTCGGCCTGGACAAGGAGTCCGTCAGCCTGAGCAAGGTTGGTGCGTGTCAATCTTTTGCCTCTTCTTCTGCACAATCTATCCGCTAATTATTTGTAGATGTGATATTTTTTAATTCTCATGAAATGCATGATTCATTTTCATTAACAACATCTAGAAATAATAAATAAAATTTACTTATCTTGCCTTTATATTATGCACTACACCTCTTTTATTTTCAATTATCATTGGCAATAGACTAATAATGAAGAGTCTTAGAAGAATGTTAAGGAGCAGTTAATTAATTTGCACCTGAGAGTAATTTTTATAAAACTTTTTCTCTGAGTTCTGCTATCTTTTTTTGCTCTTTAATGATACGCACATTTTGGTCCTCAATGCTTTAAATTCTTAACTTGTTTGCGAATTATTATGACTCAATTGTTTCGTCGAAATCATAAATGACATTACGTCAGAAGTCATTTTAGTTCCCTTAAAATAGGCAAAGCTTCCAATGTCATTTTGGTTTTCAGGTTCTTGAGGGGATCGGAGCGGGCAGCACCGGCGGGATGATGCCCCGACGGCAGGACTCTGGCGATGCCCGCGGTCCGCCCGACTCAGGATTCGACCGGCGGACGCCGTCTCACACGCCCGCCCACACGCACGGCAACATTTCCCGCGGTCCTCCGCCCTCCTCCTCTGCGGGTCCCCTCAGCGTGGGGGTCAGCCCGGACTCGGGGATCGAATTCGACCGCTGGGGAGGCGCCCAGGACACGCCTCAATGACAGTTCTTCGATCGGCTCGACGAAGCCGACTAGGAAAGCTCCCCCGAGGGAGACGCCGCCGATTCTCCCTGAACGGCGCTTCTTCCTCGTCGTCCTCCCTGCCATCCGTTCTCTGTCTTCCGCAGATCGGTAGATCGACAGCGTCCGACGAATGGAGGAGGACCCGTTCTCAGTGCACGCTTTCGGGCGAACGCTCAGTTTTAGGATTGGTCTCGTCTGTTGACAGGACACAGTTTATAGTTTTTATTTTGTTTAGGACTCATTTTATCCTCCTTCGCAACAACAGTTACTTTCGCTACGCCAGGGACCGACTTAAGTTTACGTAAGACTAGTTAAAGTGATTATGGGTTTGTTAACACCTTTTTTGAAATTCTATTCCAATCCTGTTCGTTTTAATTCGATAAATGGCTAACCTTTGAAAGATCTTTAATAATATAATATTCGGATACTTTTCAAAATATTCTAAAACTGAATCGAGTATTGTTTTTTATTAGCAGTAATACTTAGAGATCGGCGCTATAATAATGTTATAAAATACATCAATGTACATTGACATTTTTAATGCTCATATCACTGAACGGATATCCCTTCAAAAAACTAAAGAGCCAGCTGTGGACTCGCATCGCAAAATGTCTCTGTGCCATAATTATGCGAAACTTCTCACCGATCAATGTACCGATTTTTTGAATGAGTTGTTGCATGATGTTTTGGTCATTCGTTAAATACAAACGCCCCATTTCATGTGGTCATTTGTGAAGGTCAGTTTCATTTATTGTTTGTTGCTTTAGGCCACGATATACAACATGTTTAACAGTATGGAATAGGGATGGTCGCCTATGTTTGATACTAATTTTTACTTCCTGCCCCGACCGGTAAAGTTTAGAGCAGTCGTGTTGTGGTTAATTTTCCAATATTGGATATACATAATATTATATAATTTGTATTCCTTGTGCTATATATATTTACGGTATCTGAAATTAGTTAAATGATAGGTCCATTTTTATGTTTACGCCATAGTATTTGATAACAATTGCAATATTCCATTTGCAAAGAGGCAACTTCTAAGATTGTAGAATATTATTGTAAATTTATTTAGATTGTGTAGTATAAAAATTTTAATAAACGCTGAAATAGTCTTCATGTATGTATTTACTTCTTATTATTTTTTAATTAAATGAGGATGATTTCAAAAAAATATTTTTTTATAGTGAATGCTATCCACATACATTCTATGAACCGCAATAATATCGACTGTTGAAAGAAAAAACGACGTAACCCACACCAAAAAATATTATGTATATCTCACAGAAAGCGTGCTAATACACTATATTTATACACAAATATATAATATATATCGACTGTAGGAAGGCAAAAGAACTTATCCCTCCATGTTTTCAACATATTTTTTTTCGATAATCACAATGTATTCAATTTAGTATATGTTTTGTTTGGGCTATACACAATATTTTTGTGTGTGGGTTACGTCCTTTTTCCTTTCCACAGTCGATATAGAATACACACTCAGTTAAAAAATCTACCTCTCAATGAAATTATAGCTGTTTATTTTCGTGTGGAATTAGCATATTTGTATTTTTCACAAATGTAAGAAAACAAGAAACAATTTGTATAAAAAGATAATCCTCAATAAACAAACTGTTATAGTGATCAATATGCGTTAAATATTCATATTTAATGTTTAATTGCAAAAGAAGTTTCCATACAATATTTTTACTTAATGTTAATGGAATAAAAAATGGAGTCTACTCAATATTGGAAAATTAATAGTAATATTAACGTTAATTATTTATAATTCCAAATACGTAAGCAATGTATCCATATTCTGTCATTTTAATCTTATTCGACTTTCATACGCATCAACATTTATAGTAAACTAATTTTTAGATAGTTTCAAATTTTGAAAATATAAAGGTTTTTGCAGAATTATATGTATATTATTATCAATATAAAGTATATCAATATTGGAATTACTCACAAGCATTGTTTGTTAGTTATGATTGAATATCTGTATAATTGTTTGAATATCACTGATACTTAATGTATGACTTTTTTAAGACTGGCTATCCAGTAACATTCCTTTAACATTTTCTACATTGCATACATAAGTAATATGGTAATGTTGAAAGAAAGCCGAAACCGTAATAAAAAAAAGTTGAAATCATTATTATGATTGCTTTTTTAAATTCATTCTTTTATGGTAAATATAATAGCTAGGTTTAAAATCTATAGAATGCTCATTTCTTCTCGTCTTACACACAATGTTTTAATGGAATATACTCAATAAAACCTGTATATTGCTATTTGTTGTTCACCCATCATATGTAGATATCGATTAAAGGACATGTTGATCATTAGTAAATATCCAGAGATATGTTTTACTGATTCTGTGCTAACTATGCGAGTTATAAATATTCAAATAATGGAATCCCATTTGAGACATGAAGCCTCATCAAACACGGAATGAGGAGAATTTTCCCCCCATTAGATTGAGCTAGATTTTGACTGAATACTATCGTAGCTGTCAAAGGAACGAAATGCCAAATTAGTGCACAGCCATAAAATTTAAGATCACTCAAAAAAAAATTCCAATCTGCCATTCCTAATAATATCTGGGGTAGGTGTATGATTTTTCCATTTATTCTTTAACTACAATTATAGCAAAACTAATGATTTTTATAAACACTACTTTGCACAATTTTTACAAAAAAAAATCATCTTTATTTATCAAAATAGATATTACGTATTAAAAAGTATTTATTTGGATTAACAAATATTTATATTCTTGTAAAACTGGCTGACTTTTATGACAAAGGTTAATATATATTTTTAAAATCCTTGTTTTGACTTCAGCCATTCTCAATGTGAAACGCAGAAAACATTTACCATCATTTATTTGACTATATCAACAAAGTTACATAAGTGTTCAAGTGTTCCAGTTGTATAGGATGTATACAATAAAAATTTAAAAATTCACATTAATTTTAAGACGCCGTGTGTGATGAAAGTCTTTCAGTCAATATTTTTTTATTTATAAATGTAGGTATTCTTTTATGCACAACTGGAAATTTTTATGCATATTTGACATCCAATTGTAAAGATTCAAAATTTACCGACTCTGCCAATATTAATTCTGTTATATTAAAATAATTTAGGTAATGTGTAATTATGTATTAAGATTTATTTCAGTGTTACAGAATGATAAGATATTCTAAAGAAAAAAATAATATTAGATATATTCTACTGCCCGGTTTAGTTCGGCTATAATTGAGGGATGTATTTTCTACCCGATATCTGTATATTTTTCACAAAAATCGGTTGATAATATGTCTAGGTAATAGCATATGTGATTTATAAAAGAGAAAGATGCCTGTTAAACAGGTTTATTTGTCGAAATGTTTGTCAATGGTTTTTAGCAGTATATCTATTCTGGGTTTATGTAATGAATATTTTTATGTGATCCTTTTTATTAACAGTACAATTCACTATCTTAGAATCCAGCAGTTATACATATAAAATAATTTAAAATCAGCACTTTTTGATGCTGGTTTTGAATCGTTCTGTCTGATCTGATATTAAAAGTGCATCAGCACTCAGACTGCCAATTTAAAAGGGTTGCCGGTGCAAAGAGAAAAATGCAGCAATTTACATTGCACATATATAGCCTTCGGTTAATACTCTGTCTGAGCTCAATTGACATGAATATAGAAATCTAGAAAACAGTAATTTACACAGCTATGTTTTTATTTAGATATTTATTACAATGGACACAATAATGGAATGGGAAAAAATATGGCTATTTACATGTAGATAACTCTTTAGCACAAACTAAATGTTTTTCAATCAAGAATTTTCTATGAATTAATGTGAATTAAGTAAATTCTGGTAATTTTTTATTGATTCTGTCTTTATTGTTGACTAAATATTTTTGTAAATTTAGAGCGTTTCTAGAATTTCTATCAATTTACCAGGATATATGTTTGGAAACCTATCCCAAATAAATTTTCTTTGTCCAATGTTTCATCAAAATCTAAGTTCCTCTCATTATTATAATTCTAAAATTTTAGAAAGAATTCAAGAAAATATATTAAATGTATTATACAACATTTTGACTTGTCACTATAATTTTGAAACAGCCTTGTGAGATTTAATTGTGTTTTAATGACTAGAAAATTATTACTCAATAATCCAAAATCGGATCTGATCTTTCAATCGGACGTTTCATATGTTTTCGCTGAATCTTTCTCACTATCAATTTTTTTCCACTGAGAATGAACAGTAAATGTTGTATTAACTATAAAATGTTGCATTATGTAGTCGGAATCGTGACGCTAAAAACCTGCAGAAATATTTTACTATTTTACTCCGAAATACTATTATATTATATAGTATATATATTTATATTCTTATATCTAACGAATTACTCTGAAGTGTTATAAAAAATATTATATTTTATTGACATAATAAATGAAGCGCATACTAGAAATATGATAATAACTCTCAAATAATATAAGAAAATGTATAGTGAATTTCAGTTGATTTTCATTGTAGCTGAATATAGAAAGAATAACGTTAATTTCATAACATTATTCAAGTATTAAGTTTGTTCAGTTTTATTTAATAATTCCTCTAATATTATCGTTAATATGCAAATTACTGCTGAACATAATAATTTGTATGCCCCGCCCCGTTGGAGCTACAGATCATACAAAATATAATAATGTAATAGCTGAAGTATATTTGTTAAACAATTTTCATTACAATCGATTGATATTGTTTGGAAGAAATTTTGAATTGTTTACAATTATGTTTTTTAAAATGTTTACATAATAATTTTAATTGATAGTTATTTAGATAAAAATGTACTGATATTATTTTTTATGTTTATTACAATTTAACTATTCCAAAGTTACATTTAAGAGAAAAAGCGGGACGGGTAAAATTAATAATGTAAGAATGTAAAACTTTCTATTTGATTTAAAAAAGTTGTAACCTTAAAAACCCTCTGTTAATATTTTTATTGACTGATATATAATTATTATTATTTTCGTTTTTTTGTACCTCATAATGTTGAATAATTCTTTAAACTGGAAAACAAATAAAGGAAATTTAAAGTAGCAATGACAATTCGGTCAGCGTATTTCTCGTTAGTGAAATTCACATATATTGAAGTGATAGGTTTGAATAAGTAATAATGCGCTGCAGTTAAATATTAAATTAACATTTTACATTTCAAAACTGTTTATCGGAGGCTAACATCGGCTCACTAATTATAATTTTTATGTACATTGTTCTCAATATTATTGGCCGATATAGGTACTAAAATAGTTAAATAATTGAGTTCCGAGTCAAAAGTAAAAATGTTCAAAATTATTGGCCAAATACTATTTGAAATACAGACTTGTGTGACATCTATTCATTTTTTCTTTGATATCTAAAGAAACAATTACGCTCTCACCATACTGATGTAAAACATCAGCCTTTCTTATGTATTGTCAGTGCTAACACCGTGTCTTACGTGGACAAAGTCAGTGCGATTTGAATCGATATATGACGGAAAGAGGCAAAGCGGCAACGCTGTCATACGTGCAACCTCTGCTCCGAAATTTCTAACGCATAACACTTGTTCTTCACAGATACACACACCGCCGCGCAAGCTTCGCGCGAAAATATCAACCAATTGATTGCGCCATTGAAGCGGTGCGCTGCACCTCTTCGCCATCTCTCATGTAGGACGCTCCCATTTGCGGAGAACGATTGATATATTCGAGCTATGCTGCGCCGCCTCACGTTCGCAAAGACTTCGTCCACGTAAGACGGCCTGTAACTCATAATCCTTGTAAATCTTGCATGAAATAAAAATCAGGACATTCTGTCATGTGAACAAATCAGATATGTCGAAATTGAAGTATTGTCTAGTTCGTAGGAAACTGGTTAACTTTTAACTTTAATTTTAAAAAAAATAATTGTTAAAGCAAAATATCAAAAATGGATTAATACAGGTCGTCTTCGACTTATGACTCCTGAACTTTGGTCGTAAGTTGAATTCTTCATACACCACAATATTAAAATTGCTTAGGTCAGTTTTAGCGGTGTCACTTTCATTTGTGGAAATAAAGCAGCCGCACCCAAAAATGGTACAGATACATTTTAACGCATCAGAGGGCGCTTTTCAAATCTTACATTGTAGCTGTCAAACGACAATTACAATATTATCGTCAATTGACCCGCCGATCCTCTGTTTTTAATAAATAAAACGTGAACACAATTTTATTATTTGCTTTGTAAAACAAGTGGTAGGGAAAAAGGGCTATTCCTGCAAGAATTGTGTTGAAATTCCTTTCCGATTACAATGTTGTTTTACTACAGGAATAAATAAATTCAAAAACCAGTCTTCGAAAATAAATTGCGTCATCCACCCTTTTTTATTTGAGCAGTAATGTAATAGTAACATATCAAGTATTGATTCCTTCGAAGGTTCTTGGGTGTTTTGAGTGACGGGTCATTAATGGTTTCAATTTATACCCAGCAATATTTCCACCCAATGAAAGTATAATATGATCCTTGAATGCCTTGAATCCTGGCATACTTTTCGCTTCTTTATGCGTGTAAGTAAACAGAGGCATTTCCTTCCAATAGAGCGCGTTTCGTCAGCATTAAAATTTTGTTCCATTACATATTTTTCTCAACGTATCAAATGTTTCGATAAAATCTTCAGCAGCCTTGTAATCGGCACTAGCTGCCTCTCCACTTATTTACATATTTTAATAATTCACCCGTTTAAATCTTGCTTGCAGTAAGTAAATGTTTTCTTTAATTTCTGGTTATCAAAAAGGCTTCGCGGTTTTGTTATTGTGGTCATGAGGGTTTTTTCATCAAACTTCCATCTAAATCACTAATAGTTTTTCCATTTTATAGATGGGTACTGCAAGTCTTTGTTGTTATTCTAGATTTTATTGTGTTGTTGATCCTTTAACTGGATCACTAATTCTTACTTTATTCTTCAAAAATTGTAGAGATCATTGAAGTCTTTCACTTTTTTACTATTCTCATATCTCACATCGTTTATTTACTTTAAATTTCGTTTCTAAATCTATTGCACTTCTCTTTTTTGTCACGTGTATACCATCAGTTTATTTAGGATATGGTTTACCAAACATTATTTATCAAGAATTAAACGTACATTATGTATATTTATTTATATAAATAAATATCCAAATTTGAAAATGCTGTTGATCTTTCTTCCCATACGCATCAACTGTTGGCAATGGCCCAATGGTGTTCTGTGATATAATGAAAAGGGTTTTTTAGAATCTTTCGTCGTAAGTGCGAATAAGTCGAGGACTACCTGTACTTTAACGGATGACAACGAGCGCACAGGTGGTACACCGTAACGGGTATTAATCCTTCCCGCACATAATGTGTTATGTAATTATGATGTTATCATATATTATTTATTCATGCAATTTACGAGTTTTATGAGTTAGTCTGATGCAATCTATGATCACTTGCCTTCTCACCAATTATTATATGTTTTGTAGATAGGTCTATGAAATGATCGTTTTTTTTTTAATATTTATGGATTCCATTATCTTTCACACTAATAAATTTAAAAAATTCCATTAATAATTGTAGTATAATTTTTTATCATATATGCTAAGTCTTCTGTTCCATATCAAAATGCTTCCAATTATATATTGTATGTTATATGTATACACTTATTTGAAAATAACAACTTCCACTGCAACTTTATTCAAAGTACATGATAATTCTTGTTGAAGTGCCAAAATGTAAAAGAAATAAGTTAGGGCAATCGTTATTGTCTACACTCCTTGAATAAGCATTCGGAAAGGGGTAAATGTCTTGCTTCAGTAGGTCTGATGTTGCACGCTTGCTCTAGGAAGATGTATACTATCTTTTCACTGAATGTATGTTAACAATGTGTCACATTCATGACTAAATATTATATTTAAAATGTAACGTGAAAAATAATAACATAATATTAATTGAATTTGCACTTATGTTGTAAAATAATTAGAGAAAAAATAAATGCGTATTAATAAAAAATAATCTTGATTTTTTAAAATCTTATTCCCGATCACCGTGGCCGAGTGGCAACATTCGAGGTTCCATCCTGCAATCGAAGGTTCAAATCTCTGAAAGGACATTTTACCAACAGCGTCGTGCACTGAGTCATAAAGATATCTGCGATGTTTTCATCCATACCCAATCCTGGCATTCAATTAACAAAGATTAGATAAAGTAAAAAAAATGGTCATGTATTTAGTTCTACAAGAATTATCATGTTAATACCTGTTATTTCAGACTCATGCCATTGTCAGAATTATGTGTCATCGAGTTTTTATTCAATTATTATACGTAGAGAAGATTAATTTCGAGAAATATAATTTATTTTTAACTCTTCGCAGATAATATTTAGAAGTGAAAGAGTATCAAGTCTGAGCATAGTTCTAACAGTGGCGTGAGGCAGATATAACTACCGACAGTAATTGATTATTCATGCAGAAATAAGTATGTTGCTCTTTTCTACTTCAATGAATTACTACCAAGGAAATTCCAATAAAAACAATAACACAATGTATATCTTTTTAAATGCCTACCCTATATCATATTTATAATTCGTGTTGTGATAATCAAGTAAATCAGAATCAAAGATTTATTAACCTGTTACAAGCTTTAGTTTGAATGTCAATTATGGAAGGACTCATTGAACACTTCAAATAAAACTTTGATTATTTTTTCGTTTTTTTTATTCAGATGCATGGAAATAAAATTAAATGATATTATGAATATATTTCGGCATGAGATTATCAAGGAATGTCAATAAATTTATAAACTTCAAATTCAAGGAATGATCAAGAATTTATGATTAGTTTTTCACTCACAATAATAATAGATACAATAAAAAAATACACCATCATATATTAACTATTTAGACACTATAATTTACTCTCGATTGAAGATATCTGAAGGTGGGACTATTGACAAATGAATCTACAGCACGGATAGAACCTTTTTATGTCACAGCCAAAGAGGATGTACCCATCGGCGAGATATGCATAATAAAGCAATGCTTCTATTTGCATCTGGACAATCAATCAACTTCAAAGTGTTTGCAAACTCGAGATCTACAATAATTAATATAAAGTATTCTATTTTAAAAATAAAAGACAATTTGTTTGAGCTACTACTTCCACATGTTTATAATGATCGAGACCGTTTTCGTTCACCGCGAGCATTATCAACGATCGCGAAACCGGTCCTGATCATTATAAGCATGTGGAAGTAGTATAAACAAATTGTGTTTTATTTTTAAAATATGATGCCTTTCCACCAAGAATTGAGAGTAGCCAATTGTTAATTAACACGATTTGGTGGTTATGTCAAAAAAATGAATGGCAGTCGTTATTGATAATCGAAGACAGTTTTAGATACCATTTGATACAGATGACAGGACGAGTACATTACAAATAGCTGATACAGCTGACAAGATAAATAATGAGAGCATTCTAAAAAGAATATGATAATGAAATATGATTCTTTCTGACACATACACATTTAGGTGGAATTTTCAAACAAGGCGGTAAGTATACATAACTTACGCACTAGTTATTTCACAACATAACAATAATATTTTTTTATTATTTTACTATCACATTTGTATACCTAAATATAATATAATGAAAACAATGAAGAAAAATAATCTATATGACGTCTTCAAATATATAAATATAAATTTCCACATCGAAATAAAACATTGATGGACAACAAAATCAATTCAGTTCCCACATGACAAATCATCATTTGCAAATTTATTACATCTCTTAAAATTGCTGTAACTGCGGAAGATTTCAGATTTATTTATGAATACTATATTCTTACATAGTAAGAAGTAATACAATTTTTCTAATCTATTTGAAGACATATATATTTATTATTTTTAAATAATGAAATACTCCATATTGGTAATTCAATAGTTCTATACATATTATACTATCATACAAAAATCATGCTTGGAAAATACTTTAAAAAAAATACAATATAATTTATATACCTATCGGAGGTTTGATATTTTATTTTTGATGTCAATTAAAACAAATCAGTATCCTTCATTATCAATCAGTATGTCATTTATTTGAGGGAGGTTTGTCAAGATATGAATTATGTCGCACCGTGAAAATGTAGTACAAAAATATTTTTGCACATGCAAATATGGAAAAGTGAGCTTGCAATAAACACTTGTGAAACAGGTCAAGTTTCAAAGGTGGCCGAGGAGCTTGTGCTGACTGGATAGTCAGAGAATCGCATGCAACATAGAGTTGAGCACGAGGCTCACAACATTTCTCATAAGCTACCCGTTCCCGTTCTGTGACCGAAAACAGTGCCGATGATGGCTCGGACGGAGGGCATAGAACATTGGCCGGTCTCTCGCCGACGGGTCGAATCGCTACCGCCGCTCTCCCCGGAAGCTTCCGAATTCACACTCGGTGACGGCGCATTAATCGTATTGTTTGGTGGCGAATGTGCACCATTTTCTTGAGGACGAGAGGTGTCACGTCGTCTGTGCGGAGGTCTCGGAGAAGCATTAGGTTTATCAGGGTCTCTCCCGGGACCGGTGTTCGAGACTTCCATGTCGGGATCGGTGCTGTGAAGTGGACAAGTGTGCTGATAAGACACGGCCGAGGCATGGCCTGACCGTCCTGACGTCAGAGAAGTTCCCTCTTCCCATTTGTCGGTGGCCGGATCATATACTTCCACAATTGACAGGAACGCCTGTCCGTCATAGCCGCCTAAAAATGAGTTTTATTTTTCTAAAGAAATTTAATGATACATAATATTTCGACATTCGTTTGATACAAGCATCAATTAAGTAGTTTTCAGTGAATTGATCAGAAGATCACACAGTATGTTAAAACTATTTGTATCAGATGTGGCCAATGCGGGAATCCAGTTGTGGCCCTCGGAGCTGAATCATAATTATGCAATTTTTTAAAATTTAAATTTACAAATGGAAAATTGTGAAATGTGTTGTGATGCACAGTTAAAGGATCTGCATCCTTCCTTTATTGAGCAATAAGTCGAAAAAGATGAAATCAAAATTTTAATTCTGGTTTATGCCGAGTAGTAAAGCTAATTGAATATAGAATTTAAAAATGTGTTTGTTTAATAGATATATGATATTGACAAGGGTGAATTGCATTTTATTTGACAAATTTGTGTCGTTATAAGGCGAGTGAGAGCTCGTCGATGTTATTGTTACATTTTATTATAAAAATGCGTGCAATAATTCTTTAGAAAGATTCATTGTGCAAATTTTTCTACTATAAAACTGAAAACAACAAACCCATAGCATAAAGTTTTCCATCTAGTACAGTCAGTGACAGCGCGCTCCGAGGCACTTTGATTGGACTTGCAGTTTCCCATGCTCCTGTCTCAGTATCATATCTTTCCACCGATCCGAGTTGTCTGGTGCCGTCGTATCCTCCGACAACATATATCCAATGATTAAGAGCGGCAACACCTAAATGATAACAAAAAATTTGGATTAATGAGATTTTTTTAATCTAGCAGGGTAGTACGACTTATGATGATATAAAGTTAAAAAAAAAAAATAGGACTCATGGTAATTAATTGCGGTGTTGTATTTCGAGCCAACAAACAAACCTGTGATATTTTTAAAAACGCATGTCCTGCTTTCTATCGACAATACGCCATAAACGTAATCTTACGTTTCTCAACAACAATGTGTTAAGGTAAAATGAAAATGATATCACGGAGGAATTTCAATGAACTAATTATACATCAGATGTTGTGTTTTGGTAGATAAAAACCATTTGAAAAGAAGATATACCAAATAAATAAATATGTAATTTGAATTGTTGAAATTTGTACATTTCCATGTATTTCGTCATTAGCTTTCGGCATCTTCAGGCATTCAACAATTCAAATTTGATATTGAAATTGCATCAAGCACCCTAAGTCGATATCTTAAATAAATATGTGATGAGTTAATATTTAAATAGTAACCTGCTCCGCTTCTGGCAATATTCATAGGCGGTACCATCGTCCAAGCATTATTTTCTGGATGGTAACACTCCATACTGGATAGACGATCCTGACCGTTGAAGCCTCCGACAGCATACAACAATCTATTGACGACGGCGACTCCGACACCTAGACGAGCACAGTGCATAGGTGAAACGGGAGTCCAACAGTCGTCTTCTGGATCAAAACTAAAAGAATACAATAGAAATAAAGATATTTATAATTTTATTTATAGGCTAGTAGCATTTAAACAGTAAGATTTGTAACAAGAAATATTTGCGAGTTCTTCAACCTTCGACTTCGGATTGAATTGGTAGTCTCTAATTCAATAACATAAAAAATAGCAAGGATTCTAAAATATTATCGATAGCTTTATGTCACCATTGTCCGGACTTCAATTGAGTACCATATTAGCCCGATTATAAGGCGAGGTTTCCATTTAAAAAAATTACACAAAAATAGGGGGGGGGGGTCGCCTTATATTCGAGTCTCAAAGAAATGAATAACAAATTCGCTCTCTCGCGATGAGCGAGATGACTATGTTTACAAATTACCGGCGCATTGGACGTTGTTTCTAAGAGTTGTTTTTTTTTTTTGTTTATTGTGCTGTGTAACGTTTTAAATATTTTCTACACCTTCTCAATTATCGCGAGTGACCATATTGAAACAAGAGGAGCTCGAAAAAATTAAATCAGTCAAGGAATTCGTAGGAGCTATACTTGGAACTTCAAGGTTATGGTAGTGTGTGCTGCAGAAGCTACAAATAACTATGCGGCTGCCAGAACATTTGGCATTACTGAAAACAATGTTAGACGTTGGCGATCGCAAAAACAAAAGTTGACTAACGCGCATTCTATAAGAAAGGCATTCTGAGAGCATAAGAAAGGACATTTTGCATCAATTGACAGGAAAATAGTAGACTTCGTTATGGTAATATGAAAATTAATTAGTGTTATTGTCAGAATTCTAAATACCTACATAATGTATAGTTCTTATATAAATACTTATATATATATCGACTGTGGATAGGAAAAACGACGTAGCCTACATTGTATAGCCCAAACAAAAGGTGTATGTTTACATTGTGATTATGGAAAAAAAATATTTTGAAAAGATGGAGGGATAAGTCCTTTTGAATTTCTTAAGTCGATATATTGTATATTTATATATAAATATAGTGTATTAGCACGTTTTGTGTGAGTTATACACAATATTTTTTGGTGTGGGTCTTTTTTCCTTTCCACGGTTGATATATATTCAAATAGATAGTAATAAATATTTTTCAAACAAATTAACCTAGATGAGATTCCGACTTATCTTAAATACTTTTCATTTCTAATTATAATTTTATTTATCCACTTTGCTAACTTTATAGAAAAAAAATAATAATATTATAAACAGATTCATTTAATAAGCATATATTCATAGTAATAAATCAGATGAACTCTTAATGAGTTAAGAACTGACAATGAATTATGGATTCTCAATAACAGATCCCTAAAAACTGAATTCAAAGCAAAGTGGTTTGATTAAAATTGATTCTTGGAAATATAGAAAATAATAATGTGCCTCATCACTTACTACTCAACACTCTTGTGATACTCTGTGGCAGCAGATCCACCGACCGCATACAAAAGCCCATCCATAACTGCAACACCTACCTATAATTGAAATCATCTACATATTGCAATAAATTTGCGATTGCAAGATTATATCTTTTCAAGAGAGACAGTGTCGGAGAACGACTTTGACCATTTTAAATTTAAAGAATTTAATATAATCCAACACGTACCCTGTTCCGTGGGGTAGACATGGGGCTACAAGGGCGCCATTGTTCAGTCGCCGGATTAAACATGTCGACCCAATCGCTGTCATATGAACTCTCTGGGGAATTATTACGCCCGCCGACAGCATAGAAAAGACCCTATGTAGAAAAACACATATTTGTTAACAATCTAAATCAGTGATGGACAACCGTGGCCCGTGGGCCGCATGCAGCCCAAAATAGCAATTGTTGCGGACCAAAAGAACAACTAGTAAAATTATGTACCTATTAAAAATAATAAAATGCATATTTCGTATATATATATATCATTATTTTCCAACACTTTTACACTCTGCGGCCTGTGAAAAATTAGAAAATGGATAATCTGGCCCTTCTTTCAAATAGGAAAAGAAGGTTGTGCACCACTGATCTAAATATTTTAAATTATGATAAAAACAAAATAAATTAACCATTCGTGGTGGTTGATTTTTAAAATTTTTTGATGGAGAAAATGGACGGACGATTATTATTGATGATTGGCATATTTCACACTCTAATTATATACTGTGAGAGAGTACGAAACGAAACAACAACATCTGTCTCGCCGCTCGAGGGAGGAAGGTGGAGAGCGGGGAGAAGCGGGATGCGGGCTTCAACACACTTCAAGGCCCGCGTCCTGGGACAAGGACAAACAAAGGACAAAACAACGGCTCCTTCGTCTTCCATTAAAACCCCGGTCGTTTATCCGTATACTCTTCTCGTTTATTTGCAATTAGTTTCAGTTAGTTAAGACAGTTACACAACAGATTTACACACTTTAATTTAAAATCTGTAAGTGGTGTTACTAGTAAGCGGTGGTTAAATCGTCGGCCGACGACTTCCCCCGGGAAAGGTCGAGACCCGACTGACGCTGGCAGGGTCGCAGGCCCTTCGCCCACCTCCCACTGTAAACCAACAACAGCAACCAAACAAATACGACACCACTCTTAAACGCCTCAGGAGGGGTATTACATTTTTAAATTTTCATTAATAGGAAGAGTCTGCAGATTGGTTTTGAAGACCCTGTCCGCCCCATAAGTACGGGGCGGTGTCAACTGTTATAGCTCAATGGGTAAATACTAAATGTAAAATGTAAAAAAGTGAGGTAGTAGCACAATATTTAGATGTACTATTGTAATTTTTAATTGTTATCAGGAATAACAGAATATTTGATGTACAATTTTCCTGTTACAGATTTTAATTATAATTTGTGACATGTATTACTTTGAGAAATGCTCCTCCTAATCCGGATCTAGGCACTGTCAATTTGGGTAGAGTCGTCCACGATCCGTCGTCTAGATTGAACGCTTCGAGGGTATTGAGAGAGTGCCGTAGAAATCCCCCGGCTATGTAGATCATGCGCGGTGTATTCGGTCGCCTTTCCTTCACTATTGGCTTTTTGTGGAGCGTTAGATCCTGGAATATGGAAACTGCACTGACTTGTTGGAAGCGGAACATAAGAATTAAAGTGGATTAACGCTCAGTATGTCAATGTTTTATTGTCTCAAAAACTAGCAGATGCATACCTTAAATATTCTAGCTAAGTATTCTCTACAGGCAGGAACTTTCTTTAGAAGCGTACAATTTTTCATCTGATCTTTCAGAAAATTTGGCGTTAAAAATTGGCACCGAACAGCGTACAAAATATGCTCCATTTTTGGATAACGATTGTCTTCATCATGTTTTACCTAGAATTGAAATAAAATATTAACAGGGTGGAGTCAGCTTTCTTAGATTTATCATAACTTTAGAAAATGTCTATTTACCCAGTTAAGAACGGCATTGTAGACTTCTCGTTCTTCTTGTACATTGAGTTCATCTTTCCTAATTAACGATACTAATTGAATTGCTGAAAGTTGTAGAAATTCTTCTTCTTGACATACCTAAAAAAAATCATTGATACAAATAATAATTTGGGTATGAATAAGTACATTAGTCAGTATTTATTATTAAGTTTTCAATTGAATCCCTATTGAATTGTTGTGCAACACTTTTAAGGCTCATTCTCGTTCATATGGTGTATATTACCTATAGTCGGCGCAGAAATCCTTAAATCTTGAATCTACTACACTGCAATCTCAGAGCATAGGAGGGCTCAGCATTATAGCCTTTTAAGTTGCCATCCCTGACTAGTCTGTGCATACGACAGATGATTTTTCTTTCAAAGATATTTAGGAACCGTTCATTTCATAGAATTAATGTTCAGTTTCCAATGTATTGGTTTTTTAATGAGCACTCCGGCGAGACTAAAGGTATCTCAGTGAACAGTGAAGAGATCCAAGGAAGATAAAACTGTCAACTGTGTAGAATTTGAAGTCTCCAATGATTAAATTAGATACTTTTTCGGCAAAAGACAGGCATATATTTTGTTTTTGCCTATTTATTTGCAAAACCCATTTTTCTCGGCAAGGCTTCTAGTGTAGTAAATCTTCATTTAAGCGCCGCTTTAGACATAACAATGGCATCGATGTTATCAGCATACATCTTCCAGTACATGGCAGCAGCGGACATTATAATTGTGTCTCGAGCCCAAATTTTTGATTTTGATAATTTTTAGAATAAACATTTGTGTAACTCCTATTTCATACCTGAATAAAATGTCTTTCAATAAATTGAGTGGCCTTCTGTTTAAGTTCATTGCAGCCATGTTGCTCAGCGAAATTTCCAATACCTATTGCGTTGCTAGGGTCGAGTTGGCGTTCGAGAAACACACAGCAAGCGTCTATTACATTTGTTATCTGTAACAATATAATGATTCTTAAATGTGAAATGAAAGTTAGACAAAAAGTGATATTTACATAAAAATATTTTTCATGCTTTATAAGAGATAGTTATAAGAAATGATAAGATATGCAGATAATACATATATTGAAGAATTGCTTGTATTTTGTAAGGAAATCACATACAATAGATGAAGTGAATCAATTATGCAAATCATATGCAAATTTTTGTTGCATTGGACTTTGCAATCTGGTTAAACTGTCAAGTCATTAACTTTTGAGATTGATTCAAAAATAAAAATATTTACAAAGCAGTAAATACTGAAATATGATACACTGATAAATAGGCTCATTGGATAAGCAGATTTTGAAAATAATAAATGAAATTTTCGTTTTGCAAATTTCATGTACCGTTAAATGGGGTTACTCTGCCTTCTGATGGGTGACTTTGCCTAGTCCATTTTATTTTTATAAAACCGCTCACAAAATACTTATTTTAATGTATTTAACAATGATTTATATATGGTATTATCGAGGATTTTATGCTGGCAGAACTTATTACTGCAAACTGTTTCTAACTTCACTTCACAACAGTTTACGGCCATTTTAGTGAACATCGAAATTTCAGAGTGGAGAGTGATTTTTCAAAACTTTACGTTGTATCTAAAAAACTGTTAAAGGTAAGCTTCTAATATTCTATCACATTACTTATTGATATCTTGGGAAAATTTAATCATTTTTTTCTGCAATTTGGTTGGTTTTAATAGTAAATAAGTCACCAAGTAGATTATGAAATTGAGTTATGTTCTGGGGGTTACTTTGCGTACCCTAGGGTTGTCCAAAAGATGAGTAGTTACGTATATTATTATTTAATTAATTATATTTTTTTATAAGTTTTACCACCTATAACTTTAACCCTTTCCAGGTCCCAACAAATTCAATCCGTCCGCGGTGCAGTTTTTCGAATTTTTTTCTTTTCTTGTAACGTAATACAGTACTCAAAAAAATTGCTTTAGATTTTATATAAATCAAATGCATAACGAATGTATCAATCCACGAAAAGAACGAAAGAAATGCAATAAACAGTCAAAATCACATTAATAAATTTATCCCAAACAAATTGGTTAATAAGGGCAGGGCGGCCATAGTTATGATGACGAAATAGAACTCTGCACCGGGCAATTTATCGGCGTTCCGCAAAAGCGGCTAGGTATGTGTTATTATTTTGACTTAAAAATCATTAATCACTCACGTTTTTACATCTAGACAAAAAAACTTTTTAATGATTTGATGTTTATCACCATATTTACGAAACTTCATCTGCCCAGTCAACACGTAGAAACAATGGAATGGTAAATTTCATATATGGAATAAGGGCTAAGAAGCAAATTATTTTATATATTACATACACTTTTGAAGAAATTAGATGAAATTCTAAAACCTTTTGAAGAGTGATAAATTTTTTAGCATTCGCATTATGTATTGCAACGTTCGAATTATTTGAGTTTGGCGGATCGTACTTTGGCAGGGTCTAATTCCTCATTCACGATTTCTCCGAGGAACACATTCTCTTCCGCAATGATGAAATATATTTGTAATAACATGTCATGTATCAAAACACGTAAAATCCAAACACACAATTTATGAAAAGCATACACACATAAGATTTTTCTGTGATTAAATGCGAAATATGTGAAATTCTCTCGACTCGGGCACAGTGTAATCGGCCGAAAATACAGATTTTAGAAAACAAATTTTTGCCAATAACGAAAATGATGAAAATTTCACAAAGTGAAGGATATCCTCAAACATCAATGCCAAAGGATAATAAAATGCATTTAAAGTTATGCTACAAATGTGGTGGAATTGTCGAAGAAGAGCCAATGAAATGCGAAGTTTGTACAAAAATATTTCATTGGATATGTATCCCTGAAATTCAGACACTTCAGGTTCCAGAAGATGATGAGTCAGGTAAATTTGCGTGTCACCTATGTATGATTCTCTGTGAAGATTTATCTATCTAATTATTTTGTCACTGTTTTTTCTACGTTTAAATTACTAATCAATAAATCTCGTATCTCGTCTAGTGGCATCTTGCTAGCAATAAAAATTCGATTATGTTTGAAATTATTTTTTTTTGTTATGCACAACCCTGAAAAATTTAAATGAGTGAAAACGAACATGAACTGGGGCTGGGGGGTGGTATATTTGCCTACGAGCCAATAACTATTGACGGACAACTCTCAGGTAAAATGTTTTTAGGTGACCATCAAAATATCAACATTTGGCTACATTTTCCTACCCAGGTATGACAATTATATGAGCGAAATCTTGATTAAATTGGAGTAGGCAGAGTAACCCCATCGGTGTGGTCACTTTGCCTAAATTTTATTTTGAAAAAAAAAGCATTTTACATTCATAAACCATAAATAATGATATTTTTCACCCAAACAATTGAATTAAATATAATTCAAAATACATTTTCATACCAAAAATTGACAAATTTTTAAAATTAACGAAAAAAATATTGGAAGTTAGGCAAAGTAACCCCATTTGACAGTACTTTCGGAATTGCAATTCTTTATCCACATTGTAGTAATGAATGAATTATAGTATTTCACTACTATAATTGTTTTTAAGGTGTTAACTGTCAATTCTTTGTGCAAAGGCATTATATTTTAAAAAATAAAACACAATCCATTCATACTACTTCCACATGTTTATAATGATCAGGACCGGTCCTGATCATTATAAACATGTGGAAGTAGTACAAACGGATTGTGTTTTATTTAAAAAAAAAAACGATAATTGTTTTAAATAATTTGAAGTTAGTCAGGAACTCAAATTCGAGTGGAATTCTAGCCAAAACCAAAATTACAAATAAAAGATACACAGGTCTCTTAAATTCTTTTATCTCGAAGTGCTATTGAGCTTTAAAAAAACGATTATTCACCTGAAACATAGTGGCGGCCGGCAGCAACTGGCAGACAGTAACCTCTGTAACTCTTACTTGGCCAGTGTACATGAAATAGACTAGGCGGGCCATGGCCGAAGGGCAGACACCCTGCAGCTTGACTCGTGACATGTCACACTCTTTCAATCCACCAGTAAACATGGCCTAGAAAAGAAAGTCACTATTTATAAACAAATTAAAAAGGAGAAAACTCCAAATAAGCAGTTTTTTCGTTTTGGTATCATGCCTATTTTTCCGATCAGTGGGGTTGTGGCGTGCTCAAATTATGTCCCAAATAGGATGTATTCCACTCCCACAAGGTGTCTCCAAGATTCTCTGTCGCCCGCTAACCTTTTTGCTTACTCTAAAGTCATCCCAGCATCTCGGAGCTCTGCCGAGTACATTCTAAGGACGGTCATCAGTAGCCTTTCAGGGCTACTGAATGAAACAAAAGAAAAACGAATGTCGCTTCAAATAAAATACCTCTGCACCATCTGCAGCACATGTCCGAGCCAACTTCATCCCCGTTTTTAATTATTGACATTATAGGGTCTGATTATTCTGCTTTCTTACATCTGAATTATTGTTAATGGCAAGACAGCGTAATGAGGGATTGCAATACCGCACGAACATATCAATGAGAAAAAATAAGGCCAATTGGGTGAGCAACGATCGCGAATTCGATAACAGGTGATACTTTTGCAAGGAACAGCACTAAACTTCTTAACGTAGCAAGACATAAAAAAAACAATATGTCTGTATGATGAATAAAATTTGATGTTAATAATGCCTAGGACAGGAAGTGGTTCTCTGGTGGCTCATAAAACTCTGCTCCATAAACTTTTTATGATTAACTTTCCACTTTGCTAACTTTTCAATATCGATATTCTGATATCCTGGTTTCGTTAGTACCAATATTGCAATCCCTAAATGTAACCGAGTGCCATTTATTTAATATTTTAATACAGATAAAAATTGATTTAGATATATTACAGGATGACTAAATTATTAACTCGAATACGATAGAAAAAAGTTACTTTACCTTAAAATATGGACTAGCGGCTGCAAGAATGACTTTGTGGGCGTGAAACAGTTCTGATCCCACTTCTAAGATAACATCAGTCAACATGTGATGCGAGCGCATCATAAACATCATCTGAAAATAAATTTAATAATCACAGTAACTAATAAACTCAAAAGATTATGAAAACTCTCTCCACTGGTGGACCAACTTAGTTTTTGTGAGACAGGTAATTGAAGGTCTTTCAAAAAAAATGAGTAATCATACAATTTACTGTTTTCAAGTTAATTTCCATCAAATTTTTAAAAAATGTTTTGCAATCAATTAGCCAAATGAAAAATTGGTATTGATCTGTATAATAAGGAATCTTAAAGAGTGAATAGGTAATCATTGCATTATGTTTTTAACCGTGTACCTTCATCGCTTCCTTGACATAGTTGGCCATGCAGAAAGTGACATCTCCGAGGTCGTCGGTGTGTCGGCGATCTCCTGGCGGAAGGGGCGGAGAGGCAGAGGTGGAATTGTTTGAACCTCCTCCCCCTATCCCCGCCCCGTACAGCTCTTCGTCCTCCATACCACCCGCCACCAACCCCCACCGACGCCACTGCTCGTCTCGCCTGCAAATGATAATGTATTATAAATGTTCTCATCTGATTAATGGGATCTTAAAAAATACCCTGAATGACAGCCAGCTTCCAGAACTAATAATCTTACCCTCGTCTTAAGTTTACACAAAATAATTTAAAAAACCAATTTCGTAATGGTAGTATTAAAAGGGGCTGCGTATTTTTTAACAGTTTGGTAAGTATGTGCTTAGTTATACCTTTTATATATATTTTATATGGTACACATTTCACAGTATAGCTAATTATGTATAAATATATCTACAGCCACATAAACTAAATATTCATTTTATACACACGGTGGCAATACCACCTGTCAACAGTTGCTCAACACCCACAATCTTTCTCTCTCTTTCTATTGCACACACAACATTTTTTCTGTGCTACAGCATTGTTGTTTTGTGCATTACAGACAGACAGATAGATAAATATAGACAAATGTAGACAAATTGTAATAATTTTACATCCATTTCTTTTGATAAAAATTGTCAAATATGATTAAACAAAATGATAAATGTGTCTGAGTAAACCGTCAGATTGACATTAGATAAGTTTTTCAATAATGCAATAAACAATGTTTAAATCATTTTTTTTCTCAGTAGTAATTGTATCTATGTTGTAAATAAAAACCACTAAAAGGCGAAATAAATATGCATATAAAAGCCACGATGAGAGTGCAATTTTACGATAAAATGGTATTTTCATAGATTGCAGATAACAAAGATATGTTCACAAGTATGGAATATATGTATTGTATTTACTTTTATAAAGGATACTAAATATTTATTCAAGTAAGTAATACAACGTTGTCTTTCATTTTCAGAATATTTTTTCTGGGTACTTTTACGCATAATTCATGTTATTGCTTTATCGATAAACGAATTCGTTCTTATTTGATTTCATTTCAATACGCGTACATAAATATATTCCTACAAACAATTATCAAAAATAAAATCTCGCCAACATATAAAAAAACGTAGCAGGTAGGTAAAAAAACAAAGAAAGACAAGGTGGGGGGATTTATATCTTTTTGTTATTTGGTAGATCACACCCCCCCCCCCCCACCTTTTTTATTTGCAGTGTTTTTGAGGATCGAGTAATTGATTACTCATAATAGCGCGAATCTTGTCTATGAAACATATTCAGGTTATTATAGTGAATAAATTTTAGGACCTAATTGTCGTTACAAATGTTCAGCAGTCATCGCAAAACAATTTAGCAACGCATACCCAGATGGTACCTAGCATCTGGGTATACAATGCCATTGTATAGATGGCGAAAGTAAACAGCAAAAACTGGACATACAATATCTTTGCAGTAAAACATCGATACCTATATTAAATAAGATTTTATGAAGAAGAAAATTAAAGGTAGGTAAGATAGATCCGCCGTATAACTTTGCACTTTTTACTATACTGTGTCAGTGTGTATGGATCTCGTGATCCTGGAGAAGTGTATAGATCCTGTGTATGCATCAGTATGGATCCTAGAGCCATGTACGGATTCCGTGATCCTAAATCCTAGAGCTGGATCTTAGAACCGGAGTGCAAAATTATACGGCGAGTACTCTATCTATGTAATGATACCAAATGGCATGTTATTAATACAGAAGAGTTACAGAACGATATTTAGTGACTGGGATTGTTGCTGAATAAAACTTAAAAATCTTTATTACTACTTCATATTTTTATAATTAATCTTCTGTTAATAATGATACTTGAGAAATTAAAAATATTTTATTACAGCAGAGGCGTGTTTTCACGAAAAACTCTTTCATCGATTATTGATTAAACTTTGTTTTATTTTGATATCATTCAAAGAAGTAAATTGCCATCGTTCACCCTAAGACGAATGAAAACTTATAATCATGTTTATGAAATGACTACCTACAAACTATATTACTAATAAATGAAAATGAATCATATCAAATTATCTATTTATAAGTTCACTAAATTTCAATGAAACACATCACACGGGCAGTTATAAATTAAGATATTAATTATTTGATACTTTCAAAATCAAACAAGGCACTGATACACAAAATGCAAATGAATTAAAATCTTATCAATTTTGAATACTAACATTTAAAACTTGCGAACCGGTAGTATTCTACTGTGAACGTCGTGCGATATAAAACAGTCGAAATAAACTAACGCTCTAGGTAACATGGATGCTCTCGCATAGAATATGATACCGAATATCGCGTAAACAAAAGTAGTGGGACAAAAACGCAGAGATAAAAAATAATTGAACAATGAAATTGAATCTCTGACGCGAAATTCCAAAATTGTCAGTCATCGTGATTTCTAAGTGCATAATTTTATTTTGATCTCTCGCTGTTTTTTACATTGAAAAGTGATAATCCGTGAAACGTTATTATCACGCGAGACTAGATACGTTTTTTATACTACTGCATTAATAAGACGATAATTATTAATATTTTTGCCTAGTAACAGACATGGTATAATTGTATCGTACTGAAATTCTCTCGCCATTTTTTTATTATTGTATGTTGTTTTATGATCAATTGACAAGTCCAATTAGAACTGAGCCCAGTATTTTCACGGGTTCATTTATAAATATAAATCTCGATAACAATAGTCAGGATCTAGCTTATCTGTAAAATCTTAATGTATTTTCACCTCGAGTGATAAATAATCGATCTTTTAGCGAATATAAGAACAAAAAATAAAAATTAAATCTCCACTAATCAATCTAAGACACAAAAGTGCATTAGATACATTAATGGTACCCCAATCTGTGCGTACCCAGGGTCACACTGCTGTTACGCAAAGTCGGTGGGTCAAGAAAACAAGAAACAATGTAAAAGGTTTTCATCTGCTGTCGTAGTTTGGAGACCCCTGCCTTTGTGTATCTAAAAAATCTTATAAAACGAACAGAATAATAAAGATATTAGTATCAGAGAAGATTTAAGACTTAAAGAAATCGTTTCACCCATATGATGCCAAGCCCCGGTCGACTTGCTTTCGGTGGCGAAGAATTATATTTCATATTTATATACATTTATGTACCTATACGAAAAAATTTACCGAATTCATGAACCAAACAGTCGAATCTATTTTATTACACATATCAAGTTTGTTGACATCCCTGATCATGTGGTTTTGCGTTTTTATCAGCGCTTCCACAACTATCGCAAGAAAATACGACGTTTTGGTTTGATACGATTCTACAAAAGAAATTGATCCAAATAATATATTATTACTTTCATTATGTATATGTTTAAAGTTCAAACCCTTTCTGTGAATGTGATGAAACATATTTTTATAACTTGTATTAAAAAAAGATACTACCTATTAATTAACACGATTATCCACTAAGTCGCATCAGTGCAGTCTTCTATGTGACGATTTTTTTTTTCTTAATATTGATTATTGTTTTTTATTCTTTCACTGATTTTGTTTACACTTAAAATTTTAAGCATCCACTCGGATAGATCTTAGTAAGGATTCAATCGTAACGCAGGTTGCGCGAAAAAAATAGTGGGCATCATTGGTAATAACGAAGTCATGCTTTAAAAAACTTTGAGAATTGCTAATCTTGATTACGGCACACAAATCGCTGGATGACTTAGCACATTTCAGTTCAGTCAAGTCACACACACAGCTGTGTTGGTATATTTATATACGTATATTATACACACAAAACTATCCATAAATAACAATATTATGTATGTAATCAACAAAAGACGTCAGGAACGTAAAAATGCCGAATTATCGATAGTATGTTTTATTGTATTTTTAATATGAATGGCTAACGACTGCAACTTTTATACAACTGAGTATGGATATAAAAAATGAAATTAATATCAATAAATCGACGATCGATCATTTGCCATATAGGTACAATGCTATTTAATTAATTGACTACCTATATATGGTAAAGTGAAATAAATTGATTAATAAAAATATATTAATTACATTGATGACGCTCGTTGATACTGGGTTTAGTAGGTACCTAGTAACTCATTATTGTCATTCAATTACATATATTGATTCCACTCCAAATACAAATTATTGATGATATACAAAATTTTAATTATGTTTCATCAATTAGTAAATAGTTCAATTCAACATTTTAGGTAATTTTTATTATGTATGTGAAATTAAAAATAAATTATCTTATCTATATCAATTTACGTACATATATACTGAAGCTATTATTAGGAACTGTTATTCTAAGATATAAACTAGTTACCACTATTGACACCTAGTTTAAATCTTGGTACGCATTTGATTAATTCTGTTGTAATAGGAATTAGCTGTTGTCGAAGAGATAAATTTGTTTATAAAAATCGATTAGTAGTTAAGGTAGGTAATAAATTATAGAATGAAATATAATTTGCATTCATAATGTAATCAAAGATATTGAATATCTAGAAAAGGTTGACTGTTTATCATATCGTAAATGCAACGATATATTGCCGTAATGGTGTCTTGATGAATAAGGAAAATAATTTTCTAATACCATTTTATGGAAAACACTCGACTGAAGCAGAATTATGATAAGGAAAAATAAAATGCTAATGAAATTATTACATGAAAGACAAAAACTTTTTACGTATCTGGTGGTGGAAATAAGTCGGGTTTAACAAACCGATGCTTAAAATTTCCCGCGTTCACCGAATCTATACAGTCATAGTCCCTCATGACGCATGACTTAAATCTCATAATAATATGTCTTGCTTTACAGACATTTTAGATAATATTTTATTGTTATTGTCACAAATGCTGTTAATGTGTTTAAACTTTAAAAAATGAACACCCGATGGCAACGATACGTCAATAGCAAATCAAATAATCTTCTTAATGCTCCAGATAATTCAGTAGTTAGAAACATATAGAGGATTTCCTAGTGTCATGTATTCAGATGTAAGAAGCTGATGAACGAATTAATTAATTAACTGACGGTAATACTCTACTCTCCAAGTAATTTAATTAATGTTCTGTATTTAGTATTGAGAATGTTGCCCTCGGATAAATTTTAATTTTCAATGCGGCCCTCAGATTACCTATGGTTGGACAGTCCTGGTCTAGGATAGTGGCGCAAGTATTCTTTAAAGGCAAATGTCAGTCGTGATTCCAGAAGTTTAATATTTCTTCCATTCAAATAATCTAAGACGTATCAGTTAATTTTAAGACAATCGAAATCTCACGGTCACTTGTGCGGACGCTTGCTACGCCACTAATACAATAAAGAATTAAAAAATAATTCTTCATATTACCAGTTTTTTAATCAACAAGATCGTATTACGGTAAAATATGGCAATGTTTAATATTTGGTTTCATACGAATTATGTTATAACGTTGATAGCTAATTCGGCATCACGCCATCGTCAGAATTGCTGATGCTGTAATAATTACCAACTAACTATAGGTATAAAATAATTCCTGTGGAACCAAATACAATGCTATTTCTCACCTAACTAGGTATAATGGAGGGAGATCTTTTAAGTAAATGCTAATAAAATCAATAGATTCATTTTTTATTATCCTTTAGAAGTTCTACGTCGAAAATGAATTTACGATTATTTCATTGCCTTTTTTTCTTTCAAGTACCATTTATTGGTATTACACAGGATGTGTTTTGTCAGATGGCGACATTAGGTATAAGAAAACATTATTATTATAATAGTAATAAATAAGCAAATTTATGGAGCATTATATACCTACTGGTGACACTGACCAGCGCGTTTGAATGGACATATCTATTTAATAGTTTCGCAAAAAAAAAAAGTAAGGTCTGTATGGTATGTTCCAACAGGAAGGTTTCAGGAGGAAGAAAAGAGACTCTTGTGAGAGGAAGCCTGGCCTTAACCCAGGGGAATGTTTTGAAAAATATCACACTTTGAAATGTTTTAAATGGCACACATTTTTTTAAATATCACACTTTGAATTGCTTCATTTTTTCATTTGATCCCTCACAACTTAGCAATCATGAAATAATTATAAAACATGTTATTAATTAATTATTGGATGTTTATCGCCCATTTGATTCAATAACGTTCGAGTATTATGAAAATTTTTAAATGAATTAAGAGTGCAAGGGTTAACAAATCAAGCCACAAAAAACATTGTAAATAGGTACGTAAAATGATTGCAATGATTACAATACCTATTATTTCATTCTAGTTAATATTTTCCAAAAAAAAGTAAGCCAACTTGTCAAGCCATTTACATCGTATAGATGAAATTCATAAAATATAGAAAAAAAAACATCGCTGAATATTCTGTGCAGAGAACACATGATCATTTTTAATTATAGATTAATGAAAATTAGCCATACGGCTAATGGATTAGAAGATTAAGCTAAAACTGACGGGAATTAATATGTAGTAGATATTATTTAAGATATCGGCTGAGGGTGCTTGATGGAATTTGAATTGTTGAAATTTTGGACATTTCCATGTATTTCGTTACTACCCGGTTTCGCCTTCCGGCATATTCAGGCCTTCGAGCACACAAATGAACTCGAGCTGACACAGTAAATAGCTTATATCGTTTATATATAATATAAGATGAAATACGACAAATTATTATCACTAAGTCTAGGAACTACATTGATATTTGAATTAACTTTAATACCGATTTGATAATAATGACCTTTAATCCTAACACTTTACCAACCGCCGACGTATATGTGGTGTCTTTTTAAACGTACGACTTTGCGGTCAAAAATAAATTAGATGTTCAATATTACCTTCCAAGATTTGTCAAAATATGTGTGTTTAAGCTAAGACTCAGACTATGAAATCATGATAAAAAAATATGTGCGTTTTATCTATTTTTTTAAAATATCAGTCAATTGAAAAAATTGCCTTTTTATGGTCGACGTAAATATTTTGTTGGAGGATTTTTCTTGCGTTCAATATTTTTTTAGGCGTATTATAAGTGATGATATTTATGGGGCAATATTCCACTTGCGAGACTAATTCCAACATGTTTACATACTGGGTTAGGGATGTATCAATGCGCTTGAAGATTAATACACATGTTTAATGGTTTTAAAATAACTGCCACACCCGTTAAAGTGTTCCCTTTATTTGAAAATTTATTATACTCTGAATGTTTGTATTTAAAAACAAAAGCCGCAAATGTCAACTCTGGCGTCCAATTTCACACTTCCAGTTATTGTAAAGTTGTAGGATGTGCCAGTGTTTATTATTATTTATTGTAGAATTATGTGATTTGGAGTTTATGTTTTATATATACTGTGTTAAATGTTTCAGATTGACAACATGTGGATGTAATTTACAGAGACAGAATCAATTCTTACAAGTTAAAAATAACCTTATAGGTATAATACAAATTAATGATTGTTTGTTAATCAGTATTTTCTTGTCTCAGTTCATGAACCATCAGTTTTATATACCTTCATTTTCACTCTCAATTTTATATAAATAAGCCTGTTATGTTTGTATTTGTATCAGTTGATAATGCTCGTGATGAGCGAAACCGGTCCTGATCATTATAAATATGTGGAAGTAGTATAAATGAATTGTGTTTTATTTAAAAAAAAAAACGTCCAAAATATTTTTTTTTAAATGTTTACATTAAATATATATTGTACAACTTTAAAATCACATTTAAAGAAACCCGAGGGTATATCACAAACAATCTAGCTTTCTAGTATACAGAAGAATTTGAACCGATCTTTAGCTCTAGTCATATCAAAGTTTTAAGATAATTGGGTATACGGTAGTATTCTTAATGACAAGAATCATCATTATAAAGTAGTGTGTTAAGCTATCCTGTAATAACACTCTATTGATGAGGTAAGGATTTTATTTATATAGGTGGCAAGTTGCCTATTCATACATACTAGTCTCACATATAGGATATAATCAGAACTGGACAAAATTAGTTGTTCTTTTAGAATTAGTAAAGTATTTTTTCCTAAAATTTTCTGATATTATATATTATTTCCATGTTATCAATGAGTATTTCGTCCCTTCTTGTAATTTAAGAATCGTTTTTAAGTGGAATATAATAAAAAAATATAATTTTAATCAAACATTATCACACAGGTGGGCGGTCCAGTAAGTCCGGACTGCCCCTAAGATTTCAAAGTATTTTAATTTTTTCTCCATCACTTCCCTCGCCAAACGTAATAAAAAAGTGCTTCGAATATCTACTGGTTTTATGACTTCTTAGGATGAAACGGTCACCATTATATTGTTTAAGCTATCCCAAACATGGTCAAAATATTGTGGTTATGCTTAGTTTTCATAGACTTTCGGTGGTGAAATCGTATGTGATTCGTTTCTGCTGATACTGTTTATTGGACAATGTTATAAAACTATTAAGGCCCTGTCTCAAGAGTTTTGTAGGTTCTCAAACCATGAGTTGCGACCCCAAACCTTTCTGTGAACAGCGAAGGGTTTTATGTGTACAGTAAACATGATTTTTTTTACTAAGATATAATTTTCACTTATAATCAGTATCTCAATCAGGCGAGGAACTCATGATGGGAAATATAATATAAGTTTTAATATATTATAGATAGATGGGAAATTATGTGTTAGACGTTAAAGAATATAAAAATTCGGCTTAACCGCCCCTAAAAAAAATTTGTGTGCGCCAATGGTTATCATCAAAAGACAGCAATCGAAAAAATTAGTGAAAGGATTTTGGTTTTATTTTAGGACTTGGGATGTCGTATCTTTTCAGAGTAAACGTTCGTATTAGTGGACATTTTCTAAAAATGCATTTTTTTCACCAAACACTGCGTGAAATGATAAAATATAGGTTAGAATAATCATTTATCACTTTAAAAAATAAAACACAATTCATTTGCACTACTTCCAAATATTTATAATGAGCAGAACCGGTTTCGCTCATCACGAGCATTATCAACTGATATCGACACAGTCATGTCTTTCCACCAAGAATTGACAGTTAACACATTAAAAAAAATCTCTAATCAAGCTAAATATGCTCAATAACGACGAAAGGAAACATTATAAGACTGGTTTATCGCGTAATAGTTGCGCATATGTCAAACTTCATTTTTTCAGCCATGTTGGATAAAAATCAGAATAGCCAACCTAAATACCAAACATATTCATGTGATAATGAAACCAATAAGAGAATAAATGGTGATTTATTTATCATTATTTTACGTACCTTGTTTTAGTGTGGTGAGGCTTCTACTCCCTGAGGGTTGTAGAGAGTCCCAATCATTCGGAAAAAATCATGTTGCCTTGAAGTGTGGTCAGGCAATGTCCTTTTCCACAGGAATTCGGCGAGGTATCCCACATAATGAGCCCCACTACTACCGAACCGTGGCACATTGTTTTGGGTGTGAGCACCAGTATCAGGGTTTACAAAGTTTAAACTATGGTTTACTTTTAAATGGGTAAATCCCTTATCAGTCAGGCAGTCGTACGCACGCCAACAGTCTGACATTATGGTGGTGCCTGGCAGAATCCACTCGGCGATGGCCTCAAGAAGTGTTTCCTTGGTTCTATCATCGACAGGGACAATGAATACTTTTTTGGATCCGCGTTCGAATCCTCCAAATATCCATTGTCCGTCGATAATCCTACCTCGTTTATACTTCCTTTTACCAACCTTTGCTTCCTCTATTTCTACAACTATGCCAGGCCCCCCTACCTTCTGCCGATTACGCATAACCCAGTCAATGCAAACTTCTCTACAATATCTAGACCAATTCACTACAGTCTCGCTAGTGATGCGTAGTTCACATTTCAGAAACTCTTGACGGGGTGGACGAAGACATGCCCACATGGCCGTGAGTTTCGAAATACACTCTACACTCAGTTTAGCACCTTCATACCATGTACCCTTGCGCCAAGACTGTTTGAAGTTACACACCTGGCCTTCAAATTTACGGCGGCAGTAATACCGCCCACCCTTCCCTAATGGACACGATTTCCCGCATCTCGAGCACAATATTTCACGAGCTGCAACCCCGTGGTCCTTTAACCATTCGAAAAGAGCAGCTTCATTTTTGGTTAGCAGACAAAAGTCAATCAAACTATATTCACATCCCGTACAAGCCATGGTAAAAATATATATATATATTGAAATCTTAAAATGTGACGAGCACAAAGTCAACTTGCCACCGGTATGTATTGTAAAACACTTGCCTTGCGGATATATAAATTCCCCTGTAAAGGTTCGTATTAGTGGACGTTGTCTAACAATGCATTTTGTTCACCAAACACTGCGCGAAATGATAAAATATAGGTTAGAATAGTCTTTTATCAAGCTAAAATACGCTCAACAACGACGAAAGGAAATATTATAAGACTGTTTTATCGCGTAATAGTTGCATGTGTCAAACTTTATCTTTTCAGCCATGTTGGATAAAAAATCAGAATAGCCAACCTAAAAACCAAACATATTCATGTGTAATGAAACCAATAAGAGACTAAATTTATATTTCTACATATTCAACTATCTTTATTTTACGTATCTGGTTTTAGTCTGCTGGCGATATTCAACTTAAAATTCGATGCTTACGATTAAATTATGTATTTAAATGTGTTAGAATATATAATTTTTATTAACTTTTATACTCTCAAACATTAATTTGAATAGTTTTCACATACAAATGGATTCTTTTAAAAAAGTACCACAAACTTTAGGTAAATATATTTTACAACACGCGACTCTTTTCCTTCCGATAATTTACTCAATTCTGAAAATAACAATGCAGTTATGTAGCAAACTTAATGACGAATATTATTGATGCTAGATTATTGATTGAAATGGCATTTATTTGGTAAAACTTCATTATAATAGGATAAAATATGAAAGCCGAAGCGCAGTGAAGCCAAAATAGCTATCAACTAACTGATAAAACTTTGTAGAACTTAATACTTTCATATTGTATCCTATTATAGTGCCAAATTATCATATTTGGGAATAAGTATAAATACAAATATAATATGTGTATAAAGAAGATCTTCTTAATATGTGAATTGGTCTGACTTGGAACAAAATGGAGAAAAGTTTTATGTATGGCAGAGTAAATGATATAAATATGTAATAAATAATTTACATAAATCAGCAATAAATGGTTTTGATTACAGGACAAATATTTATTATCGATATATTTTTAACCAAACAACTTCATACTTTTTAAACGTCACGATGCAATAGCAACACCAGTCAGTGGAGGGACGCGATTTATCATAAATGGAAAAATTAGGTTATAATGGATACTGTTGCTAGTAGTAAATAATAAGTAATTTTATTGATTGGATTGGCATTAATAGTAAAAATTCAATCCATCTACTTAATTTAATTAATCGTTTGATTAATTAATAATTTGACTAATTAATAACTAAGTTCTTATAACTTAAAGTATTTTAATTTTGAATAAAATTTATTTTCCTGAAAAGTTTAATGTTTAATGTCTTTTAATGGAATATCTGGGAATAAAAATTTTCCAATTTCTGGCAATCCTTTATCGTGATCGTGATCCGCCTTACGGGGAATGTATATATCCGCACGGCAAGTGTTTACAATACATACCGGTGGCAAGTTGACTTTGTGCGTGACGCATTTTAAGATTTCAATATTTTTTTTTACCTTGGTACGGGATGTAAATATAGTTTGATTGACTTTTTCTGCTAACCAAAAATGAAGCTGCTCTTTTCGAATGGTTAAAGGACAACGGGGTTGCAGCTCGTGAAATATTGTGCCCGAGATGCGGGAAATCGTGTCCATTAGGGAAGGGTGGGCGGTATTACTGCCACCGTAAATTTGAAGGCCAGGTGTGTAACTTCAAACAGTCTTGGCGCAAAGGTACATGGTACGAAGGTGCTAAACTGAGTGTAGTGTATTTTGAAACTCACGGCCATGTGGGCATGTCTTCGTCCACCCCGTCAAGAGTTTCTGAAATGTGAACTACGCGTCACTAGCGAGACTGTAGTGAATTGGTCTAGATATTGTAGAGAAGTTTGCAGTGACTGGGTTATGCGTAATCGGCAGAAGGTAGGGGGGCCTGGCATAGTTGTAGAAATAGAGGAAGCAAAGGTTGGTAAAAGGAAGTATAAACGAGGTAGGATTATCGACGGACAATGGATATTTGGAGGATTCGAACGCGGATCCAAAAAAGTATTCATTGTCCCTGTCGATGATAGAACCAAGGAAACACTTCTTGAGGCCATCGCCGAGAGGATTCTGCCTGGCACCACCATAATGTCAGACTGTTGGCGTTCGTACGACTGCCTGACTGATGAGGGATTTACCCATTTAAAAGTAAACCATAGTTTAAACTTTGTAAACCCTGATACTGGTGCTCACACCCAAAACAATGTGCCACGGTTCGGGAGGAGTGGGTCTCATTATGGGGAATACCTCGCCGAATTCCTGTGGAAAAGGACATTGCCTGACCACACTTCAAGGCAACATGATTTTTCCCGAATGTTTGGGACTTTCTACAACCCTCGCCACACTAAAACAAGATACGTAAAATAAAGATAAATAAATCACCATTTATTCTCTTATTGGTTTCATTTTCACATGAATATGTTTGGTTTTTAGGTTGGCTATTCTGATTTTTATCCAACATGGCTGAAAAAATGAAGTTTGACATATGCAACTATTAGGCGTAAACCAGTCTTATAATGTTTCCTTTCGTAGTTAATGAGCATATTTAGCTTGATAAAAGTTTATTCTAACCTAAATTTTATCATTTCGCGCAGTGTTTGGTGAAAAAAAGCATTTTTAGACAATGTCCATTAATACGAACCCAATTCTACCATAAAACATAACATTTCGCGCACTTTTTGGTTAAAAAAATGCATTTTTCGATAAGTCCACCAATACGAACATTTACCAAGGTTGACAGTAAGTTGTTGACAAGTAAATTTAACCTAAAAAATTCTGGACGCAATACTTTTCATATTATTGAAAGAACTACAATGTAAATATCAGATATTAGCATTTAATGATGACAAAGGGGGAATAGAGAAAGCAAAAATTATACATGGTTTCTAGGGAAAATTAAAGAAAATATTATAGTAAATTTAGAATTGACGATTAGGTGTTATTATACTGAGTATTGTTTTTGACATTTGTATTTTAGGTTGTGTATTTATCACTTGCATTCGTCAAATCATAAGTACTGATAATAATGTGCAGCATTAAATGATTTTCAAGATTTATGTATAGTTGTTACGTGAAATAGAGGATTCAATGAATAAAACAAGAAGAAAATATCCAATTCTCTAGTCTAGAAAGAATGTCAGATTGTACTTACGAAGACACTTTCCTGATTTTAAAGTCTCCTGTGTTAATATAAATACAGATAATTAACGAACGGCAATGATGTATTAGGTTTGTAACTACAGGTCACATTATTCACTTTTTATGCATTGAAATTGTATTACAATAAGTAAATCGCTGTCAGAATTTGAGAAAGTGCATTACTAGTTGTCTTCTACATTAACTGAAGGTAATGTATAGTTCTCTATGATTGAAGCATAGACAATATACTAATAGAATGAAGTGAGTCATAAATGAGCTGATAATCCCGCTGATTTTCGCAAATGGGTAATATTGGAAAAATAAAATTTTACAAGATTTTGTGATAGCTCGTAGAATATTATTGTTTTTTTATATCATTTATGGTGATAAAAAATATTTTTATGTAAATTATCTATAAATATACCTTCAGTAGCGGCTGATGACAACAAAAACAGGAGAGATTAGGAGCCAATTTTTTAAAATTTTTAGCTTCACATGGTATGTACCTATTGTACATAATATACCGATATGACTAAAACATAATAGGCTTTCAATAAAGACATGTATCGAAAAATAAATATACAACTAAACATATTGAAAACAGTGAATCAGATCAACAACGATAAAAAATAAGATACTCAGATAATCGCGAGTTATGTAGGTACTTGCTACCAGAACGATGGGCCAAAGTCCCCTATACTTATTGAACAACCCCTACATTATAAAGATTATTATGGTCAGGCGAAATTGGTCAACTGGGGTTATTGACTATGATGTCCATAGACTAATAAAATGTCTATTATTGTCAGTAGCATGTTGACGTTTGGCATTTAAAATTTTGCTTGTTCCGATGCATTATATTTTGTCACTGTGACAGGCATGTGAAGTGGATAGAATTAATAAAGAATGCCACCTTTAAATACGATCTTGGTGGATCCTCTCACCGAATTACGATCATTTATATATGGGGCTACTAGAGGAGGGTTACAAAATGTTTTGGATCTCACGAAAACAGCTATCAGCCTACTACGTTCATTTCCTGCTGCGAGAGAAGCTGTTTTGGAATATTTTGCTATAGTTTTTCATGATGCTGTTGGAAAATTTATTAACCACAATGAATATGAGGTATCCCAACTTAATATTTTTTAGAATCAAGTGAATTAATTCTATACTATTTTATATACTTCATCACTCATTTGAATTTATTTTAGAATGAATCGGGTGCAGGAAATCGATCGATGGAAGCAGTGTTGATGATTGCTCCAGCTTTGTGCGAGTTAGAACCACCGTGGTCCCCGATTCTTGCTCCATGGAGTATCAATTTGTTGAAGGGCATTGCTGGTCGCAATGCCAACTGCCCAAGTGTGTAGCATACAAATTTAGGGTTTCGTTTTGAATATTGCAGTGGTGTATCGATGGGCTTAACCCAATCCATTCTTGATTGGTGACCATGTCGGGCTTCCGTTAGATTTTCTTGATGATGTCCCAACCTGAAAAACAAAACTACTCATTTTATATGAAAGGGATAATGGCGGCCCAATATGTCATCGTTAAACCATTATTATAACATTTCCTTTCGCCATTCATGAATATTTTCCATACATTTTGCTTCATAAAAGATTGTTCTACTCTAAAACATTTCATTTTGGGTATTTTTCATTGTACAAATAGCATTTTTAGGCACGTACGATATAACTTCTAAATTGAAAAACATGGTTGTATTATTACTATTCTGCTCTGCTAAGTAAAAGTACTTAAAGTACACAGTATTTAAAGAAAATGTCAAATTTGGAATATTTTACGAAAGAAAAACCTCAGTAAAATTTATATTTTGTACTAAAAAAGGTAAGAATGTTTTTATACTTATTGAAAATTAACTTGACTTTATAAGTAAAAACACAGCTTCATTATGTTTGTAAGTAAAACAGTCCTTTTTGTGAAAACATTTTTTTTCTTATAATTATATACATAACACCTTTGTACATATATTTGTAGATATAACAAAAAAAAGAACGTAAATTTAAATAGAAAGTCTGATTCTGACGAATCGTTGAACATGCAAATACTGCGTTTTTATTTAGCAGGGCAGTATTGTTGTTATTATTATTGTACTGTATAAATGCATGGCTCATTGGCGTCAGCTGTAATGCCATGTATTTTAATTTTTAATTTACAAATAAATGAATAACTAATAATTACCAAAATGAATAATTTATGATAACATGAATCACTGAAAACACTAAAAAGATTCTTTGCTATGGTAAATTCATGAATTGACATAAGTTGAATCATAGTGAAGTATGTAAAGAAATCAAATATGGTATTCAAGAATATGCCTCAAAGAAAATCCCTTTATATAATATAATAAATAATACTTAACTATGTTTTCTATCAAAGCTTTTTCAAAAATGTCATTATTAATATTTAAATTCAATAAACAGATATAGTTCATTGAAGGGCTTGAAAATTGCACACCATATGAGTTTGAGTATCAAACACCTATTATGTGTATTACCTCTTGTCACGGGCGACATTAGGCATAAATATCATTAACTACAAAATTGTAAATTAATCTTTGTCGCCAACTTAGTATGGGCTGACATGAAATGGTGTTATAGTGGTAAAATAGTGTAATTCTTTAGATAGTATTTAAAAAATAAAATCTTTTTATTCCAGCGTCAGTACTTCAGAACTGTGAAGCTGTCAGGTGTCTCTTAAATGTTGCAACAGTTTGTTTAACTCGATTAGATGGAGCTGATAGAGTCAGGTGCATAGATATGATGTTAGGTAACAAATCATTGCTTTTTTATTTATTATGTATTCTTTTTTATCAGTATTTTTTGTATTTCAAATTTGTTCTGCCCACATAATGTGAAATTAATTATGATTGTATTTATCGTATTATAGGTAGCAGTCAATGTGATTGGGTAGTCGGTCATGTAGGCCGCTGCGACCCATCTTTGGTAGTGCCCAGAGCTCTCGAGCTGGCTCTTCAAAATTCTACTCCACAAAATATTGATCATGTTGTCGGAATACTCACACATCTCACTCCGCTTCATTTTCCCCACATCAGAGAGGCCTTACTTCAAATGTTTCACGTATGTTATACACTAGGGCCGGAAAATAGAGAATTCCGAAACACAATTGCCTAGGGCGTCACATGTTTAATATTGTTTCATGCTATATATACATAGTATTTTTATACTGAATTATCCACAATTAGATTATGAAAACACAAATTTCTCAAAATATATTTTTTAGTTTTTCTTCAAATACATTTGATTGTTGAAAATGGTACAATAAAAAATTTCGTGATCTTCAAGAATTTTCCTTTTTTATTTAAAAATGGTAGCTCATCACTTCTTTGGAAATGAAGTAATCGGATTACCACACCAAATATGTTGGCCATCCCTGAGAAAACATAATTTCAATTTCTATTTTGATCACTTTCAGCTACAGTAGACTCCCCAATCACGTAGTAGATAGACAATTTTAACCCGTAAATTGTATTGACAAATAAGCTGTCTGAAACCATGTTGTCGGGTAGTCTACTTTAATTTAGTATTTGTTTTAGAAAAACTCGTATCATCCATATTTTTCTTATGTTCTTTGGAGTTTATGGGTGTCAATGTAAAATTGAGAGATCTGTCAAATGTTGCAATAATGATATAAAATGGTTCATTTTATTTTGTATTCCAAAACAAATTACCAGCAAAATTGTGATTTCATTTCTAAATTTCCAAATTTGCTTATAAAATACAAGCTTTTTTAAATTAGAGATCCAAATACTACAGATTTGAAGCAGATAGGCATATAAAACTATATTTATTTCAATAAACTTTTTTATGTTTTGTATCACTTTTATGCAAATATAAAATTAATCTTTATCTTATTGTTGGTTCTATTTATATATTTCTTGTTTTTTTATTTACAGGATAGCCTGAACTTGGAGTCGGGTGATGTAGACAGAAGGAGAGCCATAGTACCTTATTTGATGCAATTAGCTTCCAAATCTGACATAGTTCTAAAAGCTCTAACTAAGGACATAAATGTTGCTAGTAAGCACAGTTTCTGTATTAATACCAAAGAAAACTGAATACAGTCTTCCCTCCTTATTTGCCGCGAAATGTGTCTCAGAAAGTTCATAAATATAAAATTGCTAATGTCAAGGTTCATCGTCGTCGAGAACCACATACAATTGTGATTTACATAATATAATGTGTATGATTAGCATACATTGTAGTGAATGCCTGCCATTTTAGTGATATAGAATCTCGCAATACATAACTGTTTCTATATTTTAATGGATTTCTTTTTTAATCATTGTCTGGCTATTCATGCTTATGATTTTTTTAACCCAACTTTTGTCAGAAAATTATTTGGATAGTGTGAACATTTTATTTACTTATTTGATTCTGCTTTTTTATTTATTGATATTCAAATTTTAATTTAATGCTACGTTTTTAACTAACAACATCTCTCGAAACCATCATTATTTCACATGTGAAATGACAATAAAATATCAGCAAATAGTGAGGATTGACTGTACATCAGATAGATTCATAGTTTCGTACGAAAGCATTATCTCTAATGCCTGTGTATCTCCATTCTTTATTCTGTAAAATTTCCATTTGTTGATTATAGTCAATTAGAGTAATTAGTTATCACAAATTCAAATGTGATATATAAAATTTATTCCATTGCAGCATCAGACGGTTTGTTAGATAAACTGGTGAAGATATGTGACCCCGGTATTCCAGGCTTGGGGCCTGGAAATGGTCGCGGCGCTCTCGTATCCCTATGTTTAAGAGCACAAGCTCCTGTCTTTCTATTACTTCTTGGATGGGCCCCGCAGAATATTTTTTGTCGAGAATTACTTGGTAAGGAGAATAGCTTTTGTCTATAACCAACTCGAACTTATTACCTCATGATTATTAAATATTCCAGTTACATGTGTTATTTAAAATTTCATAAATTAATAATATAATGTATATTTATTGTATGAATATTTCAATCATGTATTTATAAATATCTACATACTGGTAGAACGCATGAAGTCATAGGATATAATGGCTTTGAAAGAAACACTAAAAAGTCATATTGTTATTTTTATATTCCGGCAAAAAGCATACGACTCATCGATACCAAATCTTATGATTTGTATGCCAAACAGATTATTCTCTATTATCTTCAACAAATCTTTTTAAAAAACAAACAATTGTAGTTGGGAAAGAGAGTACTCTGATAAAAAAATAATGCTTTGAATGCGATTATCTATGAACTTGTTTTTATGACTTAATGCCTTCTGTCAGTATACCCTCGATATGTTAAATGTGTTATTTTTGTGAGATTGAGATTGTTTTCAACGATTTGCAAGATATATATTTTTTTTGTAGAGCTTCTATTACAAAAAATGGAAACCGACGTAAGAAGTACTGAAGTGAAAATTCCATTACTTGATAGTATTTCTTCGGATATGGTTAATATAAGAAGAAAAATATTACATGGCTCTATTTTAGAAAAATCTGCCATAGCTAGAGTTACTATCCTAATAAGTGAGTTTCATAATATTTTTGCAAAAAATACATAAATTATCATGTATTTCAATATTTATATCAATATTTCATAAAACTTTATAAAAAATTGTACATCATTTTTCTAAAGGTTATCAATCAACATCAGTTTTTACGAATATCGTGAGCTATATGCTACAAAATTCTCACGATGATGGAACATTAGCTATATTGGCAAGAATAATATCGGGGACGCTATCCATGAGAGCAACCCTTGAAAATATTGATTCTATATCTGAGTCAAACAGAGCTCTGTGTCTTATTCAGCAAGCTCACGAGAATGCGCTGAGGGAGTCGGTTAATGCGGTTACAATGGCAGAAGAAAATTTACAAGATGATATAAAAATTAATTCCTTCAGAAAGCAAACGTGCCTTGAGAGGTATTGCAATAATATCTCTACTCTCCTCAGGTTAGTTTAATTTTTATGATTTTGCTGTCCTAGGATTATGTCAAAGTAACAATGTAATCCAATTTTCGTGTTTGTATTTGTCTTTTTAGATGGGAGAGTACAGGAAAAGTGGTTCAACTTCAGAGTAAGCCGATAACCAAAGTCAGTCAAATGAATTTATTGAAGTTGTCTTGTGTTTTTTACGATCAAGTTTCTGTTGTTGGGTTTTCTATAGCTGATTTTGCTGTGCATGGCCAAGATGAAATGAAACGAGAAAATTCCATGCACATTTGCCACGCAATAGCTATGATGATAGATCTTATTAATATTCCCAATAATGAAAATTCGCCTCTCGATGTCGAGATTCTTATGAAAATAACGAAAGCAAACGTTAAATATTTCTTTAGGTGTCTGCATGAAAAAGGTAACATTGTATGACGTTTTCATACACAAACTAATAAGAAACTTATTTTAAAAATCTAATAATTAGTAATTTTGCTGGTGGAATATTTATTTATTTATTAATGCAAAATATATTTTAGCAAAATGACAATATTTGTTCTTCAGTTCCTTTTGGTTTGTTTTTTTTTCTCCTTGCGTGAATATAAATAAATTAACTGAACTCTAAATTTATAATATTTTCCTAGAAGTGACAAAACAGTTGAAAGGGACCCAGACATCATACAGAATATTCCGTAGGACATGTGGCAATAATAAGATTGCCAGATCTGTCGCTCTGAGAGAATTACTCGAGACTGCGCTATTCAGGGAGGCTGAATTATTTGGAGCTCTATTTAAAGATGGTTTAGATAACAATGCTGACTTTGAGAAAAGTAAAGATGAGTTGTTGATGTTTCAAAATCACAAACAAGTAGGTTTAAATTTAATAGCGATGATAATGACAATTACATCGAAAGCTACCTTTTTTTTAGTATAACGAATAGATACTGGAAATACTTCATATTCAATTCATTTTCTAGGGACCCATAACCCAACTGACTCAAAGTCATACGTCAGTGTTCCACGCTGGAATCATTGGAAAAGGTGCCAGAAAGATTAATACGTCAGCTGTTATATTAAATATTCCAGTTAAAGATGCCAATGTCGCAACACTTTCAAGAACAAGCAGAGAAATTGAACTCCTTTTAGGTGCTATTATGTCATGCATGGTAAGAAAACAACATTATCTTTTTATTGATCCGTATTTGTATATTTTAAATCAATGTTAACCACAATTAATATTGATTATATTAGATATAATTTAAGACATCGACTGAGGGTGCTTGATGGAATTTCAATATTAAATTTGGATTATTGAGATTTTGTACACTTCCATGTATTTTGTCACTAACGACCCGGGTTTCGCCTTTCGGCATCTTCAGGCATTCGAGCACACGAATGATTCGTGTGCTCATTCGTGTGCTCGAATGCCTGAAGATGCCGAAAGGCGAAACCCGGGTCGTTAGTGACAAAATACATGGAAGTGTACAAAATCTCAATAATCCAAATTGATTATATTAGAATTGCCATGGCATGGTGGCAGATTACCATAATTTGCTTACAAGAAGATAAGTAGAGAAGTGTAGATTTTTTGAAGTGTAATACTTAACTTTAATAATCATTATTACAGTAATATATATCATTAATATAGATTTGCTACAGCGTTGATTCAAAATTTGCAATTGCTTTCGAGTCCAGCTTGCACTTATCAAATCATTCAACTAATCATGTAAAGAGCAAACACTATATGGAGGGTTGGGTTGTTTCATCCCCCGGCCGGTACCTTATATAATGTTTTAGTATAGATATAATGTTTTTTATTCAATCATAGCAAGGCATGGAAGTTATTAATTAGACACCAAAACACATGTCTGAATTTTGTCGTTAGTTTGTTATAAAAGTATTCATATTTATTGATTATCTCCAGTAATTGTGATGTTTTGATAATACATGTTTTTCTTAGTTTCCCCGCTAACTTATTTTTGTATTCATGTTGACCGATTTTACATTATGTATACATTATTTTGTATTATTTTATTAATAGGAAGAAAACGGTAAAGTCCTGGACGGTATGACATCGGTGTCACTCCTGTTGGTAGAATTAGTCTCTCCGGATGTTATGTACAATGGCTTACCGTGGCCAGATGAAGATTTTACCAAGGTTTGTTGACCCGTTGTGATCATTACTTGATCAATAATCATATTTATTATTGAATTTTGACACAAAATTTATGATAATTAGTCATTGCGATTGTGTAAAAAACTTTTTTATTCATAGTTAAGGTTCTTCTCATGTATGACGTGATAATGTGTTTTGTAGCAAGTGAGCATCGAACGAGAACTGTATATAAGACAAGTATTTGACGGCTACCCGCTCGTCTGGCACCTTATTCGTCTAGTCAGTAGTTTCCGTCCTGCACTGTGTTATTGCTCCGTATTACTAAGAGCCATAGCCGCAACACTTATACATCAATATGGAGCTAAATCAGGTTTTTATTGAACAACTTTCGTAATGAAAATATTCATATTTTTACATGAGGCAGCACTGTTAATGAATTGTTGTATTGACGGAAGTATCTGGTATGTTGACTGCAAAGGTTTAGTGGGAACGGTACGCAAATTTTATGCAAGTCGACATTTCAATCCCAAAATACAGAAATTCTATTTCATTAAATTTTAATTATTATCTCTGAAAATGAGCTTTGAGCTCAAAAAAAGCCCATCATCATTAAAATATCTTCTGTCCAAGTACTACATTAGAATTGCATATGCTCTACTTTTGGGATAAAAAAGAAATCAGGCTTTTGTTACCAAACAAAAGGTGTTTGATTATTTTTGAAAATAATAATAAAGAATTCTTAATATTCTTGCATATTCGCATACTATGTTATTACCAACATTATTTGGCCGCCGCCGAATTTGGAACTAGAATTGTCAGACTAGAATAAATTTCCCCAATTGCCATTAAATATCTTCTGAAAATCCATGTTTACTTTTAATAACCGTCGCTCAAATATCAGTTTTGGAATTTTTTGCAAATTTCAGTTCTGGTTGAATATGGCAACATTCCTAATGCCACCGTTGCGCCCTCACTAGCGGAGGGTAGCTGGGTCCAGACAGAAACTGTTGCAAGCAGGTATCAACATTCTGTCCAGCCATCCTTGATCCGGTCTGGGTCTGTCTTACTGTTCCTCAGTGCTTTAAGCCTCGCTCTTTCTTCAATTTTCCTCGACGTGTTTCGTCAGACATCCACTTTGGCTGTACACTCCTGACTCCTAGTACCTCATGAGCGGCTGACGCAACAGCATCTTTGATGCTGAACCATTCCGATTCGGTGGTGTCGCGTCAGAGGTTTTGCCAATCATGCACACAGTTAATGACATTCTTTCTCACAGCGACGTCAAAATTCAACCGAGTTCGAAGAAATTGCAGTCTCTCGACATTGATCTTCTTTCGAATTGGGGGCCGTACTGTATGTGTTAGTCTGAGACGGATTTTGCCGACAAGCAGCTCATGATCGCTGTATATGTCGGCACCCCTATAGGTTCGAACACCGAGAAGTACCTTTCGGTGAGTCGCGCTGTATAAAAAGTAGTCAATTTGTGCCAATCAGGAGAAGTTCACGTGTATTTGTGGATGTCTCTGTGGGGGAAGATTGTATCGCCAACGGTGCTCATTCATAGTTGCAAACTCGATGAGTCTTTCAATGTTGTTGTTGGCTTCACCGAGGCCATGCCTTCCCATCACTGTGGGGTCAAGCAATGGATCTGTTCCCACTCTTGCATTGAGGTCCCCCATTACGATCACGCCGTCTCTATGGGGGATTGTGGAGATGGCCGCGTGGAGAGAGTCATAAAAAGCATCCTTTGCCTGTGTGTCGGCTTCCTCGGTAGGGGCATAGCACTGAAGGACAGTTACCGAGCTATCAGTCGTCCTGAAGGTGGATCGTATTAGTCGTTCTGAGATGGGCTGCCATTTGACAAGGCAGCAGGCTGCCCAACCGACATCTATATTGCCATCCCTTGGCGATGGTATTGCTCCTGCCCTGAATATAAAATTGTAAATCCGCCCTCCAATAACTTTTTTCCGGCGCCTTTCCAACACACCTTGCTCAGCCCTAAAACATCAAGCTTATAGGTTTGCATGATGCTAGTGGCGTGTAGGTCCTTTCCTGGGGTACGCATAGTACGCACATTGTATGCGCCTATGTTCATAGAGTAGTTGTTGGAGAGTATCATGTCCTTTTCATTGCTGGGTCGTCGTTTAGCAGGCCTAAGCGTCCGACGCTTTTGCAGTGATGGTGTCGTAATCTTTGTATTTTAAGAAGATCGGGTGATTAGCCCTGCTTCCGAGGCCTGAGTCACAAGGGTTCTACAAGTTGGTTCAACCCGGTTTATCTATCAGGGATTTCTTTCCCTTAGCCAGAAGACCGGTTTTACCATTAGGTACCGGAAGGTTCGCCTTTTGCCCACTGCTATTATCTACAGCCAAAGCTGTATTACCCTATGGTTGCCATGGGGAGGCCAGCAGATGGACTTGCTGGCTTAAACATTTCCCATCATTTACTATGTGCACATCCACTGACATTGATGTGCTCACAGATCCACCAACCATTGACCACATACGTCTTACCCTAATGAAAATGAGAGATTGATGCATGACGATTTTCCAACCTGGGAACAGATATGGCCAGTGAAAAAGAATAATTATTATCAAACAAATGTATCAAATTTGAATTATTGAGATTTTGTCCACTTCCATGTATTTTGTCACTAACATCAACAGTCAATTCGAGTCCATTCGTGCGCTCGAATGCCTGAAATGCGAAACCCGGGTCGTTAGTGACAAATATATGGAAGTGTACAAAATCTCAATAATTCAAATTTGATATTGAAATTCCATCAAGTACCCTCAGTCGATGTCTTAAATGTATTTTCGTGTGTCCTACTATATTGCGTATTCAATAAATAATTGTAGATAAATATGTAGGCAGTGATGACGACAGCCTGAATGAAGTGACTGTACAGCTGTTAGAAATTATGTGCCGGGGACAGCTGCTGCCTGCTCCCCTCAACTACATCAGCAAAATGATTCCTCACTTGAAACCGATTGAGGTATTTATATCATATTTTCATGTTGTGTGCCGTGCGAGAAACATTATTTATGTGATTTTCAAAATCTGTGTTAGCTATAGTTTCATCATGTAGTTTTTCAAAATGTATATTTTTAATCCGACAAAAAGAACTGTTTTTTTTTATTTAACAAGGCAGAAATTTATCACTGTACATTAGTTAATTTGCAATTCAAATAATAATATCACTATGATAGAGGTGTACCAACTTTCGTAAATCTCATGTTAAAACAATTCTCTCCACTGGTACATTGACCATGTTTTTAGGGTGGCAATTTTTATACTATGGAAGTGGTGGTCAATAAATTTTTCCTTTTACGGTGATTTGAATGAATTCAACTTGTCATATTTTCAATAAATTTAGCAAAATTTCGTGGAAATTCATTTTTATTAAAAAATTAATGTTTTAATTCCGTCATTCTTCAGAACCGGGAAAAATTTGGTACGAACTTAAAAATATCTGTGGCGGAAACGGTTGCATTTGTGCTAATATTGTTATTTAATAAATAATTTACAGATTGTGCAAATATTGAGGGACTCAGTATGGAATTATACAAGGGATAATGTGCCTTCTCCTGCCCTTTTTACATGCGACTCGTCAGGTAATCAAAATATCGTATAAAACTCATACTTTCCATATATTTGTCAACATACTATTTCTATGATTATTCTTAATACCGTGACATAGTTTGAAGTTTTTGAATCATTGATCTATATGAAGAGTCAGACATTGATATAAATGTAGTGATTTACATGAGAATTTCAAGCAAATAAACCTTTTGTATTTGTTTAAAAGTATAATATTATGAAGCCAGCTGTAAATAAAAAATATAATCTTCATTTCAAATATAAACAATATTGATGTGTATGTATCGGCAGTATTTGCAATAATTCATAACAATTATTTTGTATTGATCGAATTGGCATTTTTACTTAGACCTCCATTATAATAAGGTAAAAATAGAGAAGTATTATTAGTTCCAGAATAATTTTAAAACATGTTAACTTTGGTTCAAGTTAATATTTGATTAATTAGAGCAGACAGACATGTTTCATGAATTTTAAATTTTTATAATTAAGTGTGATTAAGCGAGCTTCTCTTAATGGATTAAGTAATTTTTATGCATTTATTGGGTTCGATCATTAAGTAGGTTACTCCTCTGATTATATCTACTCAGTTGCTCCACGATCGATCGCATCACGGTAATTTGTTGCAAAATTGCGGGCACTTGGATTTTGAATTGGAATTAATGTTATTCGGATCCAATATGGAATTTGAAAATTATCTATTTCGAATCATTTAATGATCATGCAATGATCTCCAACAAAAATGTTTTCAAAGAAAATCTTTATTTCCCAAAATATATATATTTTTAAGAATCTTTGAGAAAGTAAATTGAATATTTGTTTTTTCTCAGGACTTCATTGGCGTGACCCCAACATATCTAAACCATTGCCGCAGTATACACATACTTTAAGGGTATTGATTCAAAAGAACATAGCATCTTTGGGACATTTATACCCTCTGATGTTTTTAGACACTGATGGGGATGAATGTATCATGAAATCTTAATTGGATTTAATACTACCTGTTTTAATTGAAATACAAAAATTTAAACATTATTTTGTGGATTAATAAAAGTGGCAAAGCTACACAAACTAGTAATTTTGTAAATTGGCACTGCAGCAGTAGGCGATATATTTAATAAAAGACTCGGTAAAAATTAATTGTTATGTATTTTCGAATCAATAAATAAAAAATCTTGAATGACGAGTTGTTCCTTATTTCATATTTTAATATCATTAATCTTTGTTTTTAGTTGTATTTTCAAATTAGTTGGTCAGTTACTTACAATATTCATTATAAAATATAACCTAGTTTATTTTTTTGCAACACATCGGCAGTCTGGAAAATTATTTTAAATAATTCATCATTATTTCATTTTCTACTTTATACTTAGAGCACAACATCAAACAATATTACTTATATTGGAATAGCCACTAATATTTCTAATTAATATATAAATTAATTACTACCAGAATGACCAGCTTTTTGTTTTCTCCAACTAGTCAAATTTATTATGGTATTTACAATATTTATTTAAATAATATCGTTATATAAAAATCAAAGTGTGTTAAAATATGAACATTATGCATTTTTTCTCGACACATTTAACCGATAATAAAGCATTCGATTTAACTTAGTATAAATAAATAACTATAAGTCTAAAATCAATAGATAATGTCGAAGACTTGATGAAGAGTTCATTGTGGATACGCCCATAATTATTGAACCTAGAATAAAAACAATATTAATGTTGCAGTATTTTAAGAAATGTTTGGAATTTAATATTTAGTTTAATGAGTTTAGTAAAGTAGTGTTAACTGGCATACCTGTAGCAATATATTTTAGATGTTTTTGTAGTATATTTGAATTATGTATTTCAACCTTTTTCATAATGGCACACATTTTCATTTCTTTACTCATTCATGACTTAAATAGTCTTTGTTACAATACTACCGGTTTCCATTATGTTGGAATTGTTATCTTCACTCCATGAATTGTAATCCTGTAAATTTTGAAGATTATTAACGATAGATACGAGAATACAGCTGTTTCATTAGAAAAGATTTGTGTTATGTAATGGAAAGTATTTTTCTTACCTTAAGTCGCTGTAGAATGAGCTCTATTCTATCACCGGCTGAAGCAATTAATGGTACCGTTAAACAGCAATCAAAATCCACAGTTCTGGTTCCATTTACCTAAAAAGAAAGAAATATTGCAGTCTTCTATTGTTTATTGAAAAGACGTAATTTGCCACTGTAATTTAATTCTACCTGTAAAATTCTGTCAAAGGGTTTCAGAAGTCCGACAATATCAGCGGGACCACCTTTTCTAATTCGATTAATGTAAACGCCTCTCTCATAAAGTCCATCTGATACTGAGAAGCCGTAATCATCATATATTACATCTTTGTAGAGTGTTACATGATGGATCGTCCCTTGATTGGCGATTGTTTCCATGTTATAAAATCCTAACAATAAAAAATATATTACGAGATATCACTTTATGGTGTTAATTGTCAATTATTGGTGGAAATGCATTATATTTAAAAAAATAAAACACATTCGATTGAAATTGGAGAAAAATTATTTCGATTGAAGCGGCGGGGCTCTAATGATGTCTTAAGGATTACTATCAATATTAATAGAATAACAATAAAAACGATGAATTTATATGGCTATGGAAACTACACATACCTGGAATATCTGAATCATAGTTTTGATTTGAATTTAACTGATAGCTTGTTGTTGGTATTTGATAATTTCCCATGTTCAATGTATTAAAATTGTTTGCATCGTTAGATCTTCCATGCATGTTGTTATCAAGAATATTGTGATATATATTATTGCCTCTGCTGGAACCACCGTCTGAGCTATTATCGTGGGCTTTCATAAATGAAGCAGATTTCAGTTCGGGCGGATTCAAATTGTATTGCTTGTGCCCGGAAGTCTCTGATGATTTGCAGCTTCCCTCTTTCGAATCAAACTTACTGAAGAAATCTACGTTATCATCGCAGTAATTTGTTTTATGGTTATTACTGTTTGCAGGTATTTCAAAATGATTTAATCCTTCAAAATTTTGATTATTTAGATTGAATCTATCATTGAATTTGGTTTTTACATTGCTCTTATCTGATAGGAACATTCCTCCAGGATTATCAGCTTTGAATGTACGCAATGTATTTGTAAAGCTGTAATTTGGCATTTGCAGCTCATTCATATCGCAGGACCCAGCATCGGATATTCGGTAACCTGAAGCCAATAATTTATTTTCATCGGTAGGTAAATATGATATTCTGTTGTCATTAGTCGCTTTGAACTGACTGGATTGTGATTGTTGTGATGTTTCATCTTGGCCTGTAATAATACATTGTTTCTTATTCTTAAAACTTTTGTTATCAACTCTACCCAATATATAAAGCTATTCCCTCGACTATCTAATTTAATAGATAGCGACAATTTGGTGTTGCTTTTAATTTTACCACTAGTTAACTAGAATACCATATGTATGGCTATAAACTTTGAACGGATGTTGTCACAACATGATACCTACAGAACTACTCAAGTTTTAATTTTGGGTGCCATAATCTACTTGATATTAATTACTTATGTTTTTCATCACTGAACCCCTCTTTACAAAGTGATTGCATCTCAGAAACAAACGTCAACATGCTAAAAAACGAACTTCTTTTTATGACATCAAATTGCTTCTATGATCCTACATCCATACAAAAACTGTTACAGATTATGGTCGGTACAGTTGACATTTAGTTTTAGGCTTCCGAATATTTGAAACACAACAGACACTATCGTCCTTTGCATAGGGCATTCATCAATTACTTATCCGAGTATTCACCTGTTGTATTATCTCTAGGGATGTTCGATACAGTTGGTTGGCTATCCCACGATTCAACGGCGCTGTCAATGGATGCTAACCCAGGACTAGATTGTGAATTATTTGTGTAAGTATTCGAGTCTCTGCTTCCATATGATTCTATCTTTTCTATAGTAACAGGTATTGTCATTTTTGACGAGGCAGCGTCTGCAAAATTTCATGGGTGAATCAGTAGCTGATTTTGAAATGAATAATGTAATTTTTTTATGTTCACACTTACTGCTAGGTTTTCTTGAAATCTTTAATAGAACTCTGTGTGATGAACTTTGGAGCATTTTTATTGCATCTGACAAAGGTTTTTGATTTACACTTTCTCCGTTTATTGATAAAATTCGATCACCTATTTGTAATTCTTCCGATCTTTCTGCTAAACCTCCTATAAAATAATTCATGATGAAATTTACACATGGCAAATTTAAGACATCGACTGAGGGTGCTTGATGGAACTTCAATATCAAACTTGGATTATTGAGATTTTGTACACTTCCATGTATTTTGTCACTAACGACCCGGGTTTCGCCTTTTCGACTCGAACTTCGAGTCCAGTTCGAGTCCATTCGTGTGCTCGAATGCCTGAAGATGCCGAAAGGCGAAACCCGGGTCGTTAGTGAAAAAATACATGGAAGTGTACAAAATCTCAATAATCCAAGTTTGACTTGGCAAATTGATTTGTATAGATATTGTGCATAACAGTAAGTCTTCCACTTTGAATTTGAATTACATGAATTGACTGGGCCCTTTTCCTCTGCGGATTTGTTCACATATTACAATTTGAAGCCAATGAGTTGGCTGCGTATTGATAGATATATATTTTTAATAATATGATCGAAAACCAATTAGTGCGCTTCGATACCCAGGAATCTATCCCCAAATGATTTGAGAAAGCGTCATGAACAGTAAATAATGTTATTTTATTACATGCTATAAATCATATTTGAAAAAAAAAGTAATGCAACTAAAACAACTGAAAAGTTGCAAATGTAGATGCTGTGCTTGATTTTAAGTTTTGTTTGACTGAAAGTGGAACAATGTTGAAGACTCTACTGTATTTGTGTTTTTATATGTAATTATTAACAATGGTAACATTCAAGATTGAAGATACACAGTATCATTCAAAATCTTGCAACAGAAAATAAAACGGTTAATTCATATAAGTAAAATAAATATAGTCAAAGATCCATGTGAATGATTGAAAAAATCATTCATTCGTTAAGAAACGTCAACTGAATATATCGAAATATTGACCGCATAATTTGACACTATTCTTATAATTAACAAAGGGCCTAATAAAATTTTAAATGAGAACACGTATCATGCTTGGTATACCTTTGACTAATCCACTTAGAACTATAGGTGTGCTAGCATCTTCACTTCCGGCGATAGTTAATCCCAGAGGGCCTTCGTTATGTTTCAATAACTCCAGTTCAAATATGGTTTCCTTTTCATTTGGCTCCATTTGGTTACTTCTTTCTTGTATTGCCTCTCGTTTCATACTTGCAAATTGGTTTAGCTGATTTTTCATCGGCAATGTATGTGAGTAAGCGCTTCCGGATTTGGTAGAGGAATTTATTGAAGGAGATTGTTCATTTAAGCCATACGAAATATTACCATTTCTCAATCGGACATCAGACCAATCATTTTTTTTATCTGTTTTTCTAACTGTCAGAGTTATGATATCATCTGGAGAATTTTGGAGAATATCGAAAGCGGCATCCTGTAATTTTTATTCGCGATATAGGTATTATAGATTATTCAATTGTTAATTGAAATTGTTTTTCAAGAAACTATTAATGCAATGAATACTGATATCAGTAAGAATATGTAAAATTGATCGAAGGATTCATACAATCATATTACTTCCTGCTGAATATTTCTTGTTTAATTTAGGGAATTTTCAAGTTCTGAAAGTTTTTCATATTTATAATAAAACATAATTACATAAAGAGATTTAAAATTACCAGTGTCAGGTTATGCAAAGGTTGTGAATCTATCGCTATCAGCTGATCTCCAACAGCCAGCGTACCACTGCGATATGCGACTGAACCGACCTTAATGTGTGATATGATCATTGGCTCTTCGGAACTACTCCCTCTTTGTTTGTTCCCTTTGGGTAAAAATAAAACATCTGTTTATTGCATACATAACATTATAAATTAATGACGCAATATAGGTTGCTGCCTGTTTTTACCCGTAATTGTTACCCCTAGTCCCGCTCCATTTTTAGCAAGTTTAACATTGAAAACTCCACTGGACGCTTCTACTGAATCAGCCATGCTGAATTCCGTAGTGATGTAAAGGTGTTTTAAAGTTGATGTATCGTTCACTTTTTGTAGTATATCATTTGCAGCTACGGTTGTCAGGTTTTGTTGAGAATTTATTGACAGTATTCTATCTCCTAGCTGGAAGCAGCCGCATCTGGAAAATATTTGTCCAATTTTGAATTCTGCTTATGGTCATTCATATTATTTAGTTACGATTATTTAAATTTAACCTGAATAACATGAGTTCATTAAAGAAAATATCTAGTTTTACAGATGTAGTTCTGGGAATGTAATTTTTACTTTCTATAAAAATATACAGTATTAACACAAATATAATGCTGCCTCGAATATGGCGCAGCCTGTTTATTCGGAGCAGCATTGTAAGGAGTTATTGAACTATAAGATAAAAGTGTCGTTTCTTTAGTGGCAGTCACTTTGCCTTTCATATTTTATCTTCTTCGAATTTTTTTCCATGTCCGCTCCCAATGTGGAGCATATGGTCGCCTAATGGAGGTATCTTAACAGAATTTTTCTATGAGAACTGCTTGTTACTCAGTCGCTCAATCTCTCTTTTTTCAAAGAGAGTAGGGATAAAAGGATAGGGCTTGGACAGGACTAGTGGTTAGTTAATCGCTCTCTCTACGCCCCGTGAGGATCGGATGGGTGAGTGAGAAGGGAGTTTTAGACATCGCAAACACTCGGACTACGAACAGAAATCCATAAATCGATTGAAAGATCAATTTATGAAAACCGTCCACACCGGGAATTGAACCTGAGACATCCGTAACCGTAGCCAATGACGCTACGAACTGCGCCACGGACGCCGACATACGACGATTCTTCGAATACTTTTATTGAATTTAATTGGAACGTTTCTTTTCAACATGATCAGAATTTTCTGTATTATGTAACTCATTTTGCTATCATTGTAAGAGGGGTGCAGAATAACAATAAATCCTACTAATGAAAGAAAGCAAGTGTGGGCCGTTACTTTTGTTGTTCCAGTTGTTCTCACGGAAAATTTCTCTTGGCCGTATAATGAACATCAGTGGTCTTTTGGAAATGTCTCGTGGCCGCACCAAATTTTCCAATCGTGATTTAAAATATAAGGCCGATGCATTTACTCAAAAAAGGGACTCTTCCCCTACTTGAATTTTTATTAACCATAAACCACTACGACGCAGCAGTTTGCGCAGGCAGAAAATTTTTTATTTATTAATATAATTTCTTTAAAAATATGTCCTATATTTTTACAACCCTGTCAGTTACAAATGTTATATTTAATATTAATATTATACAGTCCTGCAGGTTTGTTTTTTAAATATGTCTAAAAATCTATTAGTCACTAGATTTTTACACTTTCATCGTACTGAATGATTGTTTATGGATAATTTCTTATATCCATTTTAACTCCGGGATTGTATCGAATTCCCTTCAAAATTAGAAAAATAAAGCACAACGTAATATACAGATGCTTCCATATTCATAAAAAAGAAAAATCAGAAGATAATCACTGTATTTGGAAAATTTCTCATCAATGATAATTACACGATTGTAAGGTGAACACCGTTAGTTATCGTGCAACAGACCGAATCACTTAATGCACTGCAGCACAAATGCACTGCAGCACCGTACTGGTACCGATTAATTTTATTCTAAAAATAAAGGATACCTATTTTATTAAAAATATTCATTTATTACAAGTGTTTTCGAGCCGCTTACATACGCAATAAGAATAAATACTTCAATGTCGTATTTATTTTATATTTCTCATTTTTTTAAAATCAATATTTATTACTATAGAACCGTTGGTGCGCACAGAAAAATTCTCTGGTGGCATGAGAACCACTGCTTTATACTAACGTGCCAGACGGTTCTTGCTGTTATTGAATACAACACGGGGGGGAGGAGGAACACAGTACATATATTTCTACGTTATTTATTATTTTTTCACTATATCTCAAATTTAATGCGAATGCTTTATAATAAAATATATTTTAGGCAAAAGGCATTGCGTTATATTCAGGCTAATTCGGTTATTATGATGAAAATTGTTTACCTGTATGCTGGAAACTGATGGCTGATATGTGATATAAGTAACAAGTCCCTATCTTCACATACAGTTAAACCACTGTCATGGTTCGGAGGAATGTCTAATTGCAATGATAAAACTTCAGTTCTACAGACTCCTACTCCAGTTACAAAATTATTGTGTAGATAATCTGTAAAATACAATTCATCGATGTCATACATTATAATTATAAGGAAAGAATTTTTCAGATACTGCAAAAATGTTGCATACCTGGATCCATTTCAAATGATTTTGGTACAGAGCTTTGCCTGAGCTGTCTGTTCTGTCGATGTGACTTTCTTGAATTTAGCGTGGACATTCCAGATATAGGACTTCCCGGCTGTAATCCTGAAATAATATTTTTTTAATGTAAATAGATAATTACCGAGATAATCAATTACTGCCTATATAACTATTCCAATGCAGTGGTCATGCATACTTTTTTAACTGTGCAATTGTTTCAAGCAATGTTGACTTTGTAGTTTAAGTGTAGATTTCAATTGTTTTAATATATTTTAATTGAAATTTTACATATTTATCCATGTTACTTGATATTATTATTTTTAATATGCTAACATTTAGTTTTTTGATTTCTTATTCAAACTGATTCTAAATTTCAATTTAATATTATCGATGGAAGTGTAAATAATATTCGATGTATTATCTGTCAATTAGGTTGGTATTTAGTAGTTAAAATTACATATGAGTTTACCTGAGGAATATTAATTTATTTATATATTTTGTGATTAACTCAGTATATTATATGACACACCTTGGTTTTTTTGTTAAGTTGTAAGTTTTATTAGGGTCCGGAACTGAAAACGCACAGCGTTAATGACAATGATTCCTAGAAGTCGACCAACTCTTGTCGCAAGGCGCTCGGCCATCGCCTGCGGACACGTTCGCAAGACGAGTCCATTTTTGACGGAAAGAGGTGGCTCCGACGACGCGGGAGCTTTTGATTTTATGTGTTAGTAGTCGTTTGCCAGCCTTCGAACGAGGGAGAGCGCCGGCCCAGCGTGGTCGGCACCGTTGACGTTGTGAATTGTTTGCGTTTGTTTTGAAATTGGACTTAATTTAAAATTGTTTGTCATGTCACTTGCATTATAACTTAAAGTAAATTCAGTTGTTAAGTAAATGTAAATGTAGATTCAATTTTATGTGTTAAGAATATTTTTGTGTATTTTAAACCACTGCATCTTTGATTAAAAATAAATAAGTGTTGAACCGGATTTGAAATGGTGTTTGTTTGAGATCCCAGCCCTTCCAGGACGTCGATAACCAGCCACTCGCCTCTCTTCGATTTGGGTCTTCTCATATAATATACAAAACTAGTATTCTTACCTTTTTGTTGGGTATGTATAACTACAGTTGAAAAAATCAAAATTATAAAATGGAACCTATTTCAAAATTTACCGCACGCTACTAGATTATATATTTTACTTACTATTATTATTCCAAATTTCGCGTCTGCAGATTGCTTAAAAAATAAATTGAAGTGGCAACGGGACATATTAAAATTATTCTAAATATTATTGTTGCCTACCTCTTGATTTTAACAATCTGTAGTTTTTTAAAAGCATATGCACTGGAAGTATTTGCAATTGTGTAAATCCTTTGCCACTGCAGTTTTCCATATAACACATAACTTCTTCTGGAGTATAAGAAGAATTCTCTATAATAAGATCATCTATTGCTAATAACTGATCACCAGGGTGAAGGGCGCCACAACTGTAAAAGAATTTTTTGTTTTGATCAAAAACATATATCATATATGTACAACAGATGAAAAACATGGGATCATGAAAAATTGTGTTCATGATTCATGATAATAATTATTCAAAACTTTAAATTTATTGTTAAGTGCTTATATGCACAGAACAGCTGGCCGGTTTGCAGAAGGTACTTTTCATATAAGACACGATGGGCGGCTGGCCGCCAGTGCGTATGGGCACTATGGATGAGTACATGAATCAATTACATGAATGTTTGTGAAAAAAGTATTAAACATTTTTTTCATCCATAGATGTCACTCTGAACCATATCTCTCACCCTTAAGTTGATATTAAAATTCAATATGAACTATGTGTCTAAAATTTAAGTAAAAATTACCGATCTGCAATTGTAGCTGGAATTATACTTTCGATATATATTGCAGCGTTTCCGTCTCCTTGTTGATAGTTGTTACCGTCTCCAAAGCATTCTTCATTGTAACTTTTATCTGTTAAAAGAATTCCGAGACTCTCGTTGCATCCTCTTTCTATTTCTATGAGAAGTGGTCCTGTTGCGAATTTGACAGATTCCATGATTGAGATATCATATTCGATTGTAAGATTTGTTACAGCGGGAGTGTTTTGAAGAATTTGGTGTGCTTCTGTGAGTGTTTTATTGGCTAATGAAATCTGCAAAAATAAATTGTGATAATATTTTTATAAATCGATTGATAAATTTAAATCATTATATTTTCGATATAATGATCGGCGTCCGTCGTAAACACCGCTATCTTGCCATGTCATGTTCGAACGAATTCAAATTTAGTCTTATTATGAACTTTAATAATTACAGCATGTTAAAATTGGGTAGCTGCGATGTATATAATTTTAAAAATTTTACGCTATTATGCAGCGTATGGTTTGACTATGGGTATTTTTATAGCTATACACCTAATCCTTTTTTTACGCGATACGTTGGTTCCACAAATTGACGCGTAAAAAATAATCTAGTAAAAAAATATATAAATGAAATTTGCTCCAACTCGTTTGATGAAACGCTTTGAAAAGAAAAACATATGGGAAATAATCGCGTAAAAGGGAATATATCACGTAAAAAAGGAACGGTGCTATCCAAAAAATCGCATAGAAAGAGGACTGGGTGTACACTTAAAGTATACACCTGAATTATATTTATGCATATATTTATATAATTAGATATAATAATGTAGTGAAATAGTCCGCTGCCGAATAAAGCACAGTTACTGCATTTATATTTTAGATTGCCCAAGAAATAGTCCTAAACATATTTTGCCTACATGATGCAGCCCCTGAACAGTAATATATTATACTTTCATGATCCGTATTAACCAATTCTAACTTAGTGCAAATTAGCAAAAAATGCTGTTTTGTTTGTAAGATACTTCAGACAACATCAATTTTCTGTAGAAATATATTATTTTGTAGAAGAATTTTGTTTTTTGTAGCAACAAATTAATTCATTAAAATCATAAAATACCAACATAAATAATAGATTACATTATTTTTCTGAACTGAGCTGTATAAACAATGCAAGCGTTATTTAATTAGGCAGTATTGAAAGATTGAGACTTTTTTAGGTAAAATATTGCTTTGGTTATGCAATATCCTGTGTTAGTAAACATTATATTCCTCACATTGTCCGCTTTGATAATACGGTCTCCGGGCTTTATCCTGGCAGTAGCGTGTGCTGGTCCTCCTGGTCTCACGTGGGTTACCATCAGAGGGCCTCTGCAATTGGAAGCTGCTGCGGCTGATGTTGAACCACTGCCTATTTTATTGATTCCTGAGCATCCACCTACATCAGCACCTCCAGATCTCAGCGTTACTCCCAGTGATCCCGCTTGGCGTTCCACAGGAACTTGAGCAATGCGAGTGGTAACACAGAGGGAGCTTTGTGATTCTGAAATAATGTTTATTTTTATAATTAAGAACTATTAATGTTAAGTCTGCATATATAAGACAGTGAATTACAAGTATTCAATTATGAATGCAAAATTGTGTTTTTCTTAAACAAATCTGATATCAGGGGTATATACTGCTTATATTGAAAACCTTCAAGCAGGCATGGACAATTTTCCTACTTCTGGGCCAGACCGAATTATAATTAAAGTAATTTACTACTTTTCATTTTATTTTTTTATTTGCAATAAAATGAGCGACATAGCATTATGTTATACAGTGATTACAACATTTTGTGCGAAAATTGGCATTGTATTTACTACGAGAATATCAATCAATGAATATTGATATTCTCGCTTTGGTATACTTGTCCACTAACTTCGCTGAGATGGTTCAGGGCCGGACAAAAAGTCGAAAAAGAGTTTGCGACTCTGATGGAACAACTGTTTGACAAGTCGGAAAAGAAATTCTAACTTTTCTAATCTCGATATAGGTATATATGGAGGCTTATTTTTATAGTTTTACCATTTATTGGACAGATTAAAGTAATCAATAACTAATTTGGATTATTGAGATTTTGTACACTTCCATGTATTTTGTCACTAACGACCCGGGTTTCGCCTTTCGGCATCTTCAGGCATTCGAGCACACGGATGGACTCGAACTGAGAGACAGTAAACAGTTTACTGTCTCTCAGTTCGAGTCCATCCGTGTGCTCGAATGCCTGAAGATGCCGAAAGGCGAAACCCGGGTCGTTAGTGACAAAATACATGGAAGTGTACAAAATCTCAATAATCCAAATTTGATATTGAAATTCCGTCAAGCACCCTCAGTCGATGTCTTAAATTAATCAATAACTGTTATTATATTATGTTAAATGCTTGACAAAAGAGATTTCCTCTGCTTATGGAAGAAAGGAGGCTTTATAGGAACACAAATGAGACTAAATTATTATTCAAAGACAGTCCAGTAAAGAATGAGTATATATATGAGCCTTGTTAACCAGGTATCTAATGAAATCATGTATATTTACTGATGTAAAGATATCAACGGTCTTTACCTTTAGACATACGTTACCCTTGACATAAATCTCGTCTCGGCGTAATGCCCTGAAGAGTTTTGAAAGATATTGGAAATTGGAAGGTAAGTTGTAGTCCAATTATTTAATTACGATCAAGGGTTAATAGTAGACATTCAAATTAAGTTGAAATCAACATTTATTTACTAAAATCTTACCTTAATCGCCTGCCATACCTACAATATTTAAATTTTTAAATGTGTAATTTATAAAAAAAATCTTCAACTTTTTCGTGCAACCCCATTTGAAAAACCTGGTTTACTATCAACAGATAATCAGTGCATATGCAAATTAAAATGCCATCAATTATTTGTAGGTATAGAGATTACATATTAAAATTGGTTCAGTAGTGATTTAGAAGCCAAAACCTTTCTACAAATGAAAAGAAGCCCGTGAGTGCCTAGAATAATGGCACGAAACCTTTTCGTTTGTAAGTTGGTGGTAAAGAATCAGGATGTATCAATGGGTTTTAAATAAAACCATTAATTAATTACTACAGACGGTACTCACCGCGGCGCGAGAGGGATACGAGAAAATGTCAAAACATTTGTTTTATCTGTGGACAGTCGACACGTCTTATTTTGTTGCAACATGACAAATTGTGTGATTGATTTATCGCTCTAGCGACGTCACACCAGCAATGGCTAACTATTTTGAACATAGGATATTACTGAAATTATGTTGTGAGCTTACATAAATATTTATTTTTATGATGCTAAATCAAAATGACTTATTCGCAACGTGCGGTGCACGTTTCGCGCAATATGGCTCCGGTCTCTATATCTGGTCGTCGGTAATAATTTGGCGTCTCTCGGGAGTCTAGGGCGGAGGACATAAATCACTTTTCACGCCTCTCATGCTCTTCGTCACGGTTTATGTTTCCTCCTTTTCAAAACGCGATTCCGGCAGACAAAGCAAGCAAAAAATACGCGAGCGCACACTTTACTTTTTACGCGGATACCTTTCATCTTTTGAAGATTTTATTTCAACCATAGCGAGGTTTGACGAGAAAATCATTAGATGGAATTGATTTTTTGATACATCTATGATTTCTTCATATTCATAATGATATTTCCGTAAGACACCTTTTCACGATATTTTAGGATTTTGCACCCTGCCTGTTTCCGCAATTCGTTATGTAAAAATTGACAATTTAAAAATATTATTTTAGTGATTTTTTCTTAACTCTAATACATTTTCCTTTGGGAAGAGTCATGTTCGTTCCAGTATTAATAAATTTTATTGTGCTCATATATTAAATCAGTATCGTATTTATTGTCAAAAAGTGAAGTTTTTAAAAAGGAACATAGCGATAACTTTATTTAGTTCTCAAAGAATTGTCAAATATTGTTGATTGGAGTATTGCGATTTCGGCATCAACTCGTAGACTAGCCCGACAGAACAGGCAATCAATTTTTGTCCTATTTGAATTGAATCCAATCAAACAAATGTATATTCAATCAACACGAAATGTTTTTTGTTTTATCTTTAGATATCACAAAAATTCAACATTAACTTGTTCTACTATTCTGATAATCAATATGATTTGATATATAAACATCGATTTAAAAAAAAACCTTTTCATTTGAACGTAATACAATGTATCGATTAAATGAAAATTGAGTAAAAATTAAATCTTGTAATTACCATAATTGGGCAGGTAATATTCTACTTCTAGTGAAGCTCTTTCTTCGACGTTGTCAAGAAGTGAAATGACTTCGTCGTTGGTAAGCCTCGCTGTTGCGATACCGTTAATGCTGCTAATCCTGTCTCCCGGAGCGAATCTGTCAGCTTCGTGAGCCGCGGATTCTTTCTTGAACCCCGCTATCGTAGGCAGTAAGCCGGGTTCCGATCTCCCTGAAAAAAAAACGTAAAATAAGGAATCATAGACAAAATTAAATCTAAGAAGTGTTTTTTCTTTCAATCTGTGTATCTTACATATACCTAATAAGGTACAGCGACTAATAATGTTTTTTATTACATTACTAAATCATAATATTGGTATGACTAAGTCAATCCATTAGTTGAGAAACACCATATTTATAATGCCATGAATAATAAATTGTAAATACGATAATAAAGTTTAATACACAGAATTTATTTGGCACCCTTAAAACTTGATTTTATTAATACTTTTAATATTTTCCAATTATATATATTTTAACCAGTGATATTTTTCATATTATTCTGGATAATAAGTCCTGTTGTTTATCTTATTTTACGCATATATACAATTGCTTATTTAATCGTATCCACATAAATGAATATTTAAATATTAATCGGTATTTCGCGTTATAGGTATGCTTAAATGCAGCATTTTATATCCCATTCTTTTTTTGAGTTCTATCAGTGAGGTTGGAGGTTTTTTCATTATTAAAAATCGTGATTATCGAAAACAATCGTTGTTATCTTTTAAGTCACGGCACTTAGTAATCTGATGCAGTTATACACGAGAAAATTTCTAAAAATATAAAGAAACCATATATTATGCGTACAAATGACCATCCATATCGATGCGCCATGAATTGTGAGTTATTTTGTAATATTTAAGAATCGGATGACGGAATGACAAAGTTGTATTTGCTCCCATAGGGAGCGAACCCTGGCAAATAGTATACATTGTATTTTCTATGGATTCAGCGGTAACTTTGTTGAGGTTCATTTTTAATAAAAAATTAAATTAAAAATTGATAACTTAGTGATTCCACTTGGTTATTCCAAGTTATACCAAGTGGAATAACTAAGTTATCAATTTTTAATTTAATTTTATATTAGTATACATTGTATACAATTACAATTATAAATTTATTATTCTATTTGTTCCACAGCAAATGGAATAATATATTTATTAATAATTTTAAACGTAAAAACTCAAACTATTTGATTCAGTCATTTTTTACCTAACATAAGATGACAATTTTTACATTAAATCCTAATGACACTTTCATTGAAATTCTGGAACAAATTATGGCAACCGTTATTTCAACCAGTGTTACCCAACTTTTTAATTCGCTTAAAACCTGTGTTCAGTAAACAAATTACATAGATTTGGTACTTCTAATTTAAAAGTTACGGAAACTTTTTGATAAAACGTTCTCAATGTATGACGTGTTCAAAATAAAAAATAGCACAATAAATCTTCCGTAATTATCTTTAATGTTGAAAAGCTTTCAAAACCGCGTCAATTCGGCGGTCAGAGGAAAGCGTTATTTTAAAATTTATACTCATTTATATCAATTAAATTGTCTCCTAGAAGCAGACCAATTTTATTAAAGTAATGATCCGAAAAGAGCAATCATTATTTTCGATTTCGCACTTTAGTGACTAATGTAAATTTTCTCAAACATTTTTTATTTATTTAGTTCTCAATAATACAATGGGTATAGGTACATGTAATTGAAATATTTAACGTTATTAATTTTCACTTCAGCTTGAATAATTTTCATAAATCGATTTTTCAGTCGATTTATGGATTTGTGCTCGATAGCATGGGTGTGTGTGATGGCGTTATCCTCTCCAAAATTCTCTCGAAAAAATAGAGATTGAGTGACTGAATAAAATCTGTGAAGATGCTTCACTATAAGCCGATATGTTCCACATTGGTAGGGGACATGTAATGTATTCTGAAGAGTCCACTTTGTGGACTCTCCCTCTAATTAATCTTGTTTATATCACATTGTTCCTTATCTTATATTGAATCTCTAATGACTAGTGAGTTCATCACATTCCTAGTTATACATAATTTTTATTTTATTTTAATAAAATCAAAAGAAAAGACCAATGTTTAAGACTAGTCCTGGGAACATAGATGGTTGCATTTTGTGATTTAATATTTCATATAATATCTGCTTTATAACTATAGAGTCTACGATGAAAAAAAACAAACAAAAATATAGATTTTGGCAACAAATACCAAATCGGAAATGGGTGTGGGACAAGCGATATTTACACGACATTTTTTTTCTGAGAAATGATTATGATCTAACACAGTGGTTCTTAACCTTTTCGAAGTCACGGTGCACTTGTCATAAGAAAAAATGGCAGTGCACTAAAATCAAACGGGTAAAAAGGAAGAAAAATATGCAAACATAAAATTTATTATAAATATAACAGATTAAGCAATAAAAAATAATTGAAGAAAAGATATACAAATGTATAGTATATATATGGAAAAACTAAAATTAACCCTAATAAAATGGAAATTATTTGATGTGAAAATCAATTAATGTGAAACCTGAACTTGTTGGCTTTTGCAGATTTCAGAAATATTAGGGCGAATATTTGATATAGCTACCCTGAATTCTTCATCTAAATTTGTAAGTGTTTCTCGTTTTTTAGTTGTTATTGAGAAACCGAGCGCACATAAATATGATGTTGAAAACTGTAATAAGATTTTCAGTACTTTTATGAAAAGAGCTGGGTATTCGTCAGAATTCGGACAGAAATCTGAAATTCCTATATAGTTATCTCAGAAAATTTGATTCGTTGAAAAGGTGACCAATCTTCTTCTTCTTGGTATGAAAATTCACAACCCGATGTATCAATCGTGGCAAATGGATTTCATATCCAGTCATGATTTTCTATATTTATGGAAGGAAGGTAATATACAATCTTTTCTTCCAATAAAGTTATAGCAGAAATAATTCCCTCGTCAACGTTTTCGTTAAGTGAAGGTTACGTATCTAATTTATTTTTTCCTATTATTCGAAAACCATTTGACGCGGGGCAACGCGTGCGATCGATTAGATAAAATCGATTCGTCAGCTATCATAATTTCGCGGAGCATTTTTCGGTTTTCAACATTTCGCGCATTTTTAGTCGTTTACAAGCTCACGGTGTGTCGGTTATGAACCACTGGTCTAACATAAGGTCTTCAAATATGTTAATAATACTACTTAGCGTTTTTTTTAAACAAGCATTGGTTAAAAGTAAATAATATTGATCACTGTAATTAATTTATTATTTTCTAGATCATATATAATATATGAATCAAATAATAAAATTGATGTTACTTTTGTTTTCAATATTTTACAGTTTCGTAAATATTATCAAATCTTTTTAAGGGGCTATAGATGACCATATATTGTGTTGTGACTGTTGTGGCTTATAAGATGACAATGCCTTTTTACATATAATCAGGATCAGAATCAGGATTAAAAAAGCTCAATAAAAAGAGTGTAATCTATAATTATATAAATAACTCGTAATAATGGTTTTGTATTGAATATTGTTTACATGACTAGGTGCCTAATAGTGAGCCCTATGAAAGCATGGGAGATTATATTATACATAATCCTATGTTTGTTGCGTACACGAATAAATCAGAAAGTTTTCCGACGCGTGAGCAGGCCACATACAGCTGTCCATTTGAGACACGTGGATTTTCAAATGTACAAAAAATCCACACATTTTAAGGGATTGTCACTATGCTTCGTTTGATGGCCATTACAAATGCGAGTCGCACAAAAAACTGCATACGTTCGAATTCGACGGGCATATCTGTCGGAATCATTGGGGTGCGTGGCCACCTTACATCATCTTCATTAAATCTTCTATTTAACACACCACTTGTTATGTCGTACACGAACTGAAATGTCACTTTTTGTATCTATTTAACTCTTTTTTTAATTTTCTTTTGATTTATGTCAGAAACCTTCGCGGGTGTCCCCACAACAACTTTTATCGCAATCGGATAAATGGTATAGGGGCGCACAAAGGACAACAAACAAACATTTTTATATATATAGATATTCGCACTATTTTTTAATGTCTATTATCATTTATCTGAAAATAAATTGTTCTTAAAAATAGGGCACGCTTCCGTTTAGTCTGGCTAATGTAAGTTTTCAGAAGCCGATGCTTTTATGTTCTAATTAGTGGTGCTCTTAAGGAGCTACTCTTTCTATTTACAGAAATAAGGAAAAACTCTAACATATGAGCACTACAACATTGTATAAACATATCCATTAACTATTATTTGTCACTATTTTTATTATTTAAGAATACATAAGAAGTATTTTTTTATGTGGTAAGTATATATTATTTTAATTCTGAGAATAAACTATAATGTTAAAATGCAATCGATTCATTGGCGATGTAGCGCTCGCTAAATAATATCGTCGTATAATGGCTGAGCTTTTAACATTCATTATTTGAAATATTTAATTCTTTGACGTATCTTTAATCAAATTGTGTGCACGTGTTATGGGTACATCAAACATAGTTCGGCGAGTAATTATTTATATCTCTGAACGTGAAAATATTTAATGATTTATATAAATGATACATATATACTAATGTTCTACGCATTTTCTGGCTAAAATATAAAGTATCAGTTTTCTTATTTGAAAAAAATGAGTTGTTGCGAGAGTTTTATCTGTATTTATTTCATAATATACTGAACTATCGAGTAAATAATATGAGTTGGAAAAAGTATTGCTTAGAATTCTTAATTATAAAAAGCCTTCAATGGCATTAGCAATGAATTATTGATTAATAATATTTAACAGTCCTCCCCCCCACAAATACATAAGAAACTTCAAAATGTTTTTGTCTGTATTTCTCCCCTGTCCACTTTCGAAAAAGGAAAACAATCCCATCTCAAGAATATAATACATATTAACATCACAAGATTAGAATCAATATTTAAAATACGTAGAAAAAAACTAAATTTGTGATTGAGATTTGCGTGATAAGGTAAGGTAAAACTGACATATCAACCCGTGAGTAATTTACTGTACTGCGTAGGCGTCGGAAATGAGTCGTTTAGTGGCGACTCGCGAGTCGTGCGTCAATTGGCAACGGTGATTCGTCCTGAAAGGTTCGTTCATTCGAGTCGTTTATTTTGTCAATGTGCTGATCAACTTTTGTCGCCCCTCGTTTTGCCGAATATAAACAGGTAATATGTGTGAATATGAAAGCGTATTTATTATCGAATATAATATATATGTTCAGGCATATAAACAATAATTTCAGCGATTCAAATTAAAACGAATAATGCTAATAACAAAACAGATATTATGTATGTAGTGAAATATAAATACATACAGATGATGCTATATTTTTGATTGTCATATACACAGACGCTATTTTTAACTCAATAAAAAGGTAAATTGAAAACTTAACAGTTAATTTACTTGTGAGAGAGACATATTTATTACAAAAAGTTTACGCAAGCAAGCAGAAAAGAATGCGCCTCGGCGGCTGTCGTAGTCGGAGGAGTATAAAAACATACAGACTTTATACATATTGTCGTGAACATACCCTGCGAAACGTAATATAAGTGATATGATTTATTATCGTTCGTTTGCGTACAACGAAGATGGTCAGAACGGTTCTTCTAATTCGTTATTCGTTCGCGACTTGTGTTCACTTCAAAGATTAGCTCCTTTAGAATCGTTCGTTTGCGACGCATGAGACATTATAATATCAGGGTTCTCATTTTTGCAGTTGCGATCGATTTATTCATTATGGCGGCAAGACTTACTTGAAATTGTACAACTCTTTTTTTAATACAATACAAATTGATTTCTTGATTGATATTTTTATTTGATTGAACATTTCAAGTAAATTAAGAATGCCTTGAAGAAACAAATAAATATATTAAAGCAAAGTAATTTGAGAGACACTGACGTGGGAATGGCTTCATTTCGTTTTCCAACAAAGCTTTTTTTGACATGGAATTAAAATTTTGCATTGTTTTTAATGAAAAACTACAATTCGTACTTAGAAATATTTTAACTTTAAGACTTGTTCAAGCATGGTATTTTTTCTCAAATGTTTTTTTTCTCATCATTTTCTAAAAGAGTGATTTCGTGCCGACTCGTATTCAAAATACATCTTTTCAGAAAATATATACCTATAACGTTTTATACTTCTGTCTCAGGTATTATCATATAATATTTTTATATCTAAGCGCATGAGAGAACAGGCAAACAAAGTTTTAAGGTTTCGTTTGAAAACAATCAATCTCATTATTCCTTACCTTTATTTAGAAGTTATTGTGTGAGGTAATATTGCCCATATGTTGTTTATTAATTGTCCACCGATCGATTGATGGTTTCTAGTTATTTATGTAATCACTCCTGAATACATGTCATTTTAATTTGCTTTGTTGTTTAATATAAATTGATCAGAAAATCTTTATGTAGGGCAAATTGAATCAAGAGTGCATTTGGTACAGTAAAATCAATGTGTGTATACGTTGATCAAAATATGTTAATTATGAAGGAATGTGAACCTCAGATTTTTCGTTTTACAGAAATAAACATTATTTCACTGAAATAATCAAAAGTCTGGAAATATCAAATTATTATAGCAAAAAGACTGTATTTGTAATACATTCACAAATTCCTTATTTTAACTGCTTCCACGGCCGCGGAAAATTAGTTGTAAAGCATATATCAACATAATGGTAGGAAACCCATATGTTTTACTGAAGATCGGTTATTGACGTTATGTTTTATGGTGATGAGGATAAAACCTGCATTGATGAATTCTCAGTGCTACAGCTCTAGTTGGAGCCAGGCTTCTTCCATAACAATCTATATTACGTCATTTGTTTTCAATTTGAGGTGTTGATTGATTATGCATCTTGGGTTACGGCATCCGAGTACTAAAACTTGAATCAGGTTTCGCATTCCAAACCTTCCAGACTGGTCGGTAAAATTACATTTGTTTCACATTACGAGAACATTTTTGAGTCAAAATCTATAAGTTGTCCCGGCAAAGGGGAATCAACATCTCTAATAAATTGTTGATATTTCATTTTAACATTTAAGATTTGGTATGGACTAGCATTATCAATTGAAGTGATATTTTCAGCTATACTTAGAATTGTTCGATTTCAGTTGATAACGCTCGCGATGAGCGAAACTCGTTCTGATTTTTATATAAATTTATTACAAAACAAATTTTATTTTATTTAAAAAAAATCTGATAGAAATAAAACCCCTTTTGCCGTATATCAAAATTGTTTAATGATTTACAATTTACAGATATTTTGAGTAAGCGCGTTATTCCAAGAGGCGTCGGCAATTATAATTAATGAAACCAAAAGAATAAATCTCTATTACTAATGCTATTTCATCGTGTTAATCTGTTTGTGACATCTCAATGATATTGCACAATGTAAAATAAACATCAAACTCATTAAAAATTGGGATACGTGCCTGCTGAAAACGTTTTTATAATTCGCTTAAAAAATATTTTACCAGGCATTCAGTTGTTAAAATATTAAATTGTAAGCCGCTTATCACTTAAATCTCTGTGTTTTTCAATGGTCACTTGTATTCGTACCGCTTTGTCTCAACAAATATTACACCTAAAGATTACATGTCGCTGTAATAAAATAATTAATGTAGGTATTTGAAATTTTCCACCTGGGTGATATTTAAGGAAACGGACAATTTATCAAGTTACATAAATGATAATGAGACATATCGCATATTTCTTAAAAAGTTTAAACTTCTGCCAACGGATTTATTGACGGTGGCACACAGTGCCGAGTCTAGTCCCAAGGCATATGTTAAATGAATACAATTTAAAAACATACATTTCCTAGGAACATAATGTTTTTTTATATCGTACCATAAAGCTATACATTGATGACAATGTTGACAATATTGCAGCTATGTTTCTGAAACAAATGAATACATAATAGTAACAGTAAAATGGGGATGTTTCAAAAATCCAAAATAAACGTTCCTTTTCAACTTCAATTATTACATTACTAATGGGTAACTGATGCAAATTTCAATACCGCTATTACATAAATGGTCAAAATAAAGAAATATCGTAATTTCATATTAGGTATATACGATTATTAAAAAAATATCTTTATCATAAGGATAAAATAGTGATTTACATAAATAACTTGAATGTATTGTTTCTTTGAGTTAAAATATAACATTAAAAAGGCTTCATCAATGATATAGTTCGCCAATCTTCCGGCTGAATAAAAACCCATTCGAAGTCAAAGGTTATTGTCAAAAAATAATTGAACTTTTTATATAATTTAAGACATCGACTGAGGGTGCGTGATGGAATTTCAATATCAAATTTGAATTATTGAGATTTTGTACATTTCCATGTATTTTGTCACTAACGACCCGTGTTTCGCCTTTCGGCATCTTCAGGCATTCGAGCACTAATTATTGTAAATATTTATCACGAGTCCTTGTAGATAGAAAATATGGTAATTCATCACCTTTAAGGTTTCCATCAATTCTTGGTGGTAAATCGTTATATTTTAAAAATAAAACACAATTTGTTAGTACTTCTTCCCCATAGTTTGGGAAGCACTGGTCTACATCATGTAAGTCCGCAGATAGTGGTAGAGGAGATATTAATATACTCATGTAATGCAGGCATGTCAAACACGCGGCCCCCCGACAAATAGTTGGCGGCCCGCCGAGACTTCTTTGAAAAATATTTTTTTAAATTGTAAAACAATATTAATTCTTTATTTTGATATATTCATCACATTAATTTATTAAAAACGTAGTTCGATAGAAGATTTCAAAAAATTTGAATTACAGTTTCATCTTTTTACTTCACCTCCGTCCATTGATATTGAAATTATTGACGATAATTTACAATTGGAATTAATTGAAATCCAATGTGACTCTTTATTGAAACAAAAATATTCTGAAGTTTGAGTTCCAGAATTTTACAAATATTTTCCTGCTTATCCGTTTCGTAAAATGTTCTTTCGTAATACGTATAATGGCTATGTGCGGAAGCACATATTTATGCGAGCAACTATTTTCTGTAATAAAAAACAACAAAACTCCAGAAAGATCAAGATTAACCAATTAGCATTAATCGTCAATATTGAAAATTACGACAGCTCAAAATATTCAACCAAATTATAATGATTTGCTTTGTGGAAAACGGTCCCAAGCGTCCTCAAAAAAAGAATAAATATTTGTCAATTTCTGTATAATTTGTATAATTTAAAATCAATTTGAAACGACTTTTATTTGGTTCAATTTCAAACATTGAAAACATGCGGCCCTCGACTCAAAATTAGTTTATATGGCCCGCGGTGCAAATCGAGTTTGACATGCCTGATGTATTGTTAGAAAAGTTTTATTTTGATCACTAATTATTACCAGACCTAAATGGGGTCGCAGGTAAAAAAGGCATAGAGGCACTGTGTTTGAGAAATTTGCATGTTTACCAAGTTGGGCCCTGGATTGGAGATGTTTTCGTCTTTTAAAAATGTGCACGTTTCATTTTATTGGCGTGCTGTCGGCGCAACATTACGTAAAAATGATAATTATGTTATTTTTTCTTTTACTATTCAAACTCTCCGAGGACACCATAAATCAAAACTAGCGGATTTGCTCTAAAAATACAACCCCGGTGACTAATTATTTTTTGTATTTGGAACTTGCTCCTAAACGAAAATTTGTAGCGGAGTCGAGAAGACGTTACGGAACGATTAATAGATAGCCGCGCCGCTATTCTTTTGTAACGTAACATTTCTTTAAAAATAAATTATACTCGGGAAACACTGAAACGTTTTCAAAATCAAAATACAAATAAAACAAAACACAATATATGATAGCTAGATAGCTAGATACAAGTAATTTACCCTCCGATTATTTTGTATACTATTTATTTAAAATCATGCACTTTTGTGATGAATATAGGTTTAATGAATATCAATAATAAGACGGCAAAAATTAATAATGACAAGATTGTAAATATGAAATTTGAATTGAGTCCCGCAATGTCAACAATGTTATATTTCAACGAAGTTATTCTTATGATATGAATAAGTCGTTTTGATTATTAGGTAGATAGCAAATATTGAAAAAATTATGTTCAAATAATATTCGATTTCGATTGGATAAAAAAATACTTGAAATTCCTTATTTTTTCATCTTCACTTAAAAATTTTCATATCGTGTTTTCTAAACGTTGATTTAGTATTTAACTATCTGCCGGTTGATTGGAGTCGCTCTGTTGATCGGCCCTGGTAAATATGTTTATTTTCAAAATTATAAATCAATGAACGGTGTAAGTTTAATTTGTATTATTTATAGAAAGGAGATGTATTATTTTTTTAAGACGAAGTGAACGTTTTGTCTGATTGTATGTTATATTCATATCCATAGAATATTGTAAAATATAGTTTTTTAATTACATCTATCTGGTCGATAGCTGCATCATTTGACGCTCAGCTTCGTGAATAAATAATGTTCTATAATGATTGTTCTCATGCTTTATAAACTATGTATAAACTTTTTCAGTAATAAGTTCTCATATCCGAGTCGTCAAAGCGCTTGGGCCTTCGTCCTACTCGGTTGCGTGGTTATAGGTTTGAATCTCCAACTGGAAACGTGCATTATTATTTCAATCGTTGCATGGATTTGTTTCCGAAAATCATGGCTGTCTGTCATCCCTTTCCACACACAACAATAGGGCGTCATAACGGATAAATCAATCAACGAGCTAGTACTTATTTTCTAATTTCATATATTAGCAGTGGATATGGCTTAATAAATAACTTAAGTTTTCGTTCTATTAAATATTTTATAGACAGTGTTACAGATAGGTGTATGCAAATGTATTTTGACTTGGCATACTATTTTTAACTGCAAAAATAATATCGAAAGAATATTGTAAACAACTATTTTTTTAAATTAAATTCATTTGAACTCTGACTATTATGTTTCCCAGAATGATTTTATGACAGAGGTAAGTGTAGATTACTCGTTTTACTTTTTATAGGAAACATCATCAATGATAAACATGAATAAATAAGTAGGTCTATTTAATAAATTAAAATAACATCAGTAAGTTGTGGGTAGACTAGAAAGTGTGTATGACCATATTTTTGTTGTTGTTGTAAAACATGGTAATTGAGAATATAAATGAGTCATGTCAATGCAATTTAAACGGTTAATAAATGGTAATATTTGACACACCCTGGTTTTTGTTAAGTATAAGTGTCATTAGTGTCCTGAACTGAAAGCAGCCAGCGGCAACAGCAATATTTCGCAGAAGAGGCTCTTTCTTGTTGCCAGGCGTTCAAATAGCCCCCGGTTACGTCCGCTGGACGAGTCCATTTTTACGGAAAGGGGTAGCTCCAACTTTGCAGGGGTTTTTTTTAATTTTTGTAGATAGTCGATTACGAGCTGCCGAGTCGGACAAGCGAGTCTCGTCGCGACGAAGGTGACGTGACGATGTGAACTGTTTGTTTTTTTTTTTTTTTGATTTGCATTGGACTTTATTTAAATTCGTTGTGTCATTTGTATTATAACTTAAAGTAAATTCAGTTGCTAAGTAAATGTAAATGTAGAATCAATTTTATGTGTTAAGATTTATATATTTGTGTAATCTAAACCACTGCATCTTGAATGAAAAATAAATAAGTTTTGAACCGGATTTGAAATGGTGTTTGTCTGAGATCAGCCCTTCGGATAACCAGCCGCTCGCCTCTCTTCGATCCGGGGTCTTCTCATATTGTTATCATTAAAGATTTGTCAAATGTCAAAATCAACAATATTTTTGACAATTCTTGTAAAACTAAATGCGTTTATATTTTTAATTCTATTATAATGGAGTTTTACCAACTGCATCGATTAATCGATGCTTAAAAAAACGTGCTACTAAGCTTTAATAACTAGCTATAGATAGTTTTAATTGAATATGTTATTAGTATTGTGTTTCACCTGTTGCAAAAATGTTTGTTTTTACAAATTAATTCATGAAAACGAGAGCGAAGATTTTCATAGAACATAAAATTTAATATTTGATGTTTTAAATGTGTATTTTTAAACATTGATGAGTAGGTGGTTAGTTTCTTGATAACGAATCGCCTTACGTCTCTGGTGCCTTTTTATTCGATTCGCCCCCAGAATCGGCATCTTGGGCGGCTTGCTCCGCACGCCGTTGTTTTGATTGGCATTCGCTGTGACATCTCCCGCCGCCGGATGCTGCTTCGGATTCTTCAGCCGCAGCGTCGGAAACTTGAAAGAGGAAAACATACTCTGCGACCCGCTTGCACAACGACCGTCGCGAAAATCACCCACAAGACATTTCTGTTTGTCGCCGTGTTTTTGTTTACGACACGCACACAGACTCACCACCACTACACTCGCGTACGAAAACAAAAAAAGTTTATACACAGTCTGGTGACTTTGAACGATTCGTTTTATTTTTGCTCTTATTTAATACGCGCACACGTGAAGACACTTATTTGAATTTAGTAAAACCTCTCACTCTTCGGCGTCTTCTTCTTTTATTACTTTATTTGCTGCACTTTACGCGATGTTTTTGTTCGCCCGTTATCCGTATCCAGAATTAACTCGAATCGCGAACTCTCGCGGTGTCGCGGCCGTGATTGCTGCATGATGGCAACATTCGCCGAATAATTTCAAATTGAAGTTTTCGATTCGAATGGCTTTTCACTGCAGTCGTCGATGGATACATTGTGTGGTTGCGCGGCGGCGGACGGACTCTCCGATGCTCCGTATTTTTTCTTCGCGTCTTCCCGACAGACATGCGCGGCAGGTTGGGTGAGGTGGTAAATATAGACTACGAGCGCGCGGTGGGTGTTTAGAGGAAGACAGTGTCATCGGGCGATCTCAAACCGACGCGCCTCTTTTTCTTTTGCGACATTAAGTGACAGCAATTAAACGGGAATCAATTTTATTTTCCTCGTTTCATTGGACACGAGGTCGTCGCCGATCTATGCATTGGATCGATAGACCGTGACGAACAGACCCAAATACAATGTGACCGTCTTAGTCATAATATTGTTTTATAGTTGTCATATAAACTACTGCAGTCTATACAGTTCAGATTTTCAATCAAGTCTTATATATTCAAATAATTGTGATGCTTGTGGTATGTTTCTAATCGTAAAAATATTGATTTTAAGTTAAATAGTAGTCTTACTGTTAAGTAATGATATAATATTTATCACGCATATCGCGCTGGTTTTGACATTTTTATTAGTTAATCTAAAATACTTATAATGTGGACAATTCATCGTTTTGGCTCATTGTTTACTAAGCTCTAATTACTTGCGCTATTATCTCAAAATTGATTAAAACAGGATCCGTGTTTATTGCCGAAAACATAGATGAGGATGTGTTTGTTTATATAAACAGTACGTTATTTACACAGCTGTCGATTCAATGGATGAATTTTCAGCTTAAGGAACACATTATTCTGTGTATTAACCGAGCTTATGAATGTAAACAGATGTTAGCTGAAATAAACAAAACAATTCCGATTACATGGAATTCCCAAAAATATAAATTTATTAATTTCACCATGTTTTAATTTGCATCAGTAATTAAATTAAAATATTACGAGCCTAAAATTTAATACATGTAATAAGTATACATTTAACAGAAACACATAATTAAATTCGCTGAGTTAACGGAATGATATCAAATGAAGTTGTTGGTGATCTAAAAGTCAAATTCAAATTTAGTAAAAAACACAATATGAAAAATGTCCCACATTTTTTCTTTTTACGTATTTTGAATAGCAGGTAGGAGGAATGTGGAATAAGGAAGGCAAAAGGAAGGAATAAAAGTTGCTCTCGTTGACATAAAAAAGAATTTTAAAATGACACTATCATTTTTATGAACTTTCTGAAGTATTAAAATATTCGTAAAGAAATGCTCAAAAGTTGAACACATTATTTGGAGATATTTTCAAAGTTTACATAGTATCAATTTTACGATCCTGGGAAATAGAGGATTATAAATAATATACTATATAAATAATTATTGAGATTCAATAGAAACGAATTATTTAAGACGTATAGAAAATGTTTAAATATAATATGTAGATATTCTTCCGACCGCTGATTGGTGAGATTCTATCGTAACGGTTGTTGGGATAGAACGAGAGGAACTGAAATTTTTGAATGTCTGGAAATTTCTGAAGAATTACATTTGGTGTTTATAATAATATGTTACACAGGAAACAGCAACGTTTACACAGAAAAATATAGCACCTTTAGTAGGAATTTTACGATTTAGTAAACGACCGCATGGGCCAGCCATACGCAACCTTTTTTTCTTCGGGTCGCTAAGTTACGTGGTCCGCAACATTATACGTTTCCTGTATACCGGTATACGTTTTTCGCATATTTCATTTTAGAATACGATGATTCACAAAGATACGTTGATGCCAACAACGTAAGCAGCAGGAAAGCATATTTTTGTACAGCCTTGTATTTTTCAGGGACTGATTTCCAAAAATCCATGGAAACCTTTCCATTTCTCTTTTCTTTTAAAATAGTTTTCAGATTAGTATCATTTTTAAACTCGATACATTTATAAGAGCTTTACATGATCATATCCCAATACGGCTAATTGTGTTATAGTTGCTGTTTCAAGGTGCCAGGGATTTTTTATAATCAACAAACAATTATTGAGGTTAAGTATGGCTGGCATAGGTACATCAGGACAATATGATGTTTGTACATTACACTACATAACAGACAGTACTATAGTGCAAGATATAGATATGGAGTTAATACGGAACCCTCGGTTATATTCATTTAAATAGTGCGTTTTTCAAAAATCATGTCGGCTCCTAAAGTGGAGCATATGGCCTCCTAATAGAGGTATCTCAACAGAAATGTTTGCAGTTGCTTAACCTCTCTTTTTCGGAAAGAGTAGAGGTAAAAGGATAGGACACGACTGGTGTTTAGCTAATCGCTCTTGTTACGTCCCAATTTTAGGATCGGATGGGTGGCAGGGAATTTTAGACATCACAAACATCCAAGCCTTCGAACAGAAATCCATAAATTGACTTAAAAACAATATACAAAGCAGTCCAAACTAGGATTCGAACTTTGAGATCCGGTTAAAAGCCGATGACACTGACCATTGCACCACGGAAACATGTGCTGTGTATGAAATAGCGTTAAATCAACAACTACTCTACCGTCAGACAAAAAATTGCATTGCGTTTTGCAGGGTATTTTCACGAAAATAACATTTAAGTCTATGTTTTCTTGCACTTCAACTCCAGTAGCCTTCGCGGCGAATTCTTTTTTTTTTGCTTAAGTAAACTTTTTGCAGTTACCACGTCACCCTCACCCATAAATTAATTATGTTTTAAATATGCCTCCTATTAAGTTACAAATAGCGTCTGTGTATGTGATAATCAAAAAAATAGCATTTTTTTAAATATTTATTTATATTTCAATACATAATATCTGTTAAGATTATTGATTTTAATTTGAATAGTTCAAATTTGATTTGGGAGAACATATTTACTATAATAGATGATAACACGTTTTCATTTTTTTATCCATGTCCACTCCCAAAGTGGAGCATATGGCCTTCTGGTGGAGGTATCTTAACATATTTTTTCTATGAGAATTGCTTGTTGCTCAATTGCTCAACCTCTCTTATCGAAGAGAGTAGGGGATAGAACGATAGGGCTAGGACAGGACTAGTGTTTAGCTAATCGCTCTCGCTACCTTAGGATCGAATGGGAGGGAGGGAATTTTTTAGACATCACAAACACTCAGACTACGAACAGAAATCCATAAATCGATTGAAAGATCAATTTATGGAAAACGTTCGCACCGGGATTTGAATCCGAAACATCCGTAGCCGTAGCCAACGACGTTACTAACTGTACGTTTTCATATCCATACAAATACCTACATTCGGCAAAATGAGGAGCGGCAAGTAAAAGTTAATAATAAACCCAATATGATAAAAATTAACACATCAACTTTTGCCATACCGACATAGAAATATAGTAAATATAGGGTATACGATATCGTACAAAGAGTGCGTTACCGTATACCCACTGAGAAGTTTCCGATTACAGCACTGCTTACAAACTATTTGATAGTATACGAATTATTAGTGTAAAGATTATTACCTGCCAATATCAGGCCCAAATCTTTTCCTCTCCGCCTATCCAAGTGTATGATGACCCGCCGCGCGAAACGGTCGCCAGGAAGACCAGAATCTGGTGAATCGTTGTTTGACCGCTTTAAATCTGAAATGAACAACAACAAATAACATATTAGTGATGCACACCTTATTATGAATTGTAACATTCGAAAATATGATCCCGTTAAATATCCGGAAGTGAACAGCAAAATAGTTAGCTTTTCCATAATTATTGTTAGTACACATAATATAATATTATGTTTCTGTCTTTAAGCGTAAGGGTTTAGAGTTTAGAGTATGGACTTGTGGCCTTCTAGGTTCTCAGTTGCGGCCTGTTAATGAATTCTTGAAGGCAACTTAGATTACAGATAAATGAATGGAAATCTCTGACATGAAAAGGTATCCCACGTCTGGCCTAGTGTGTTACCAATCGAATACGTAACCAGAAAGTATGTTAATAACATGTTAATATCACTAACTTAATAACGTACAGAGTCTGTACGTTATTAAGTTAGTGAGTACAGACATTTCTGTCTAGGTAAAAGGTTAGTATGTTTTTGTAGGAAATACTAACTCATCAAGTTTAACCTGGAGTGTATATATTTTATATACTACACATATGTATTAATTTCAAAATGCTCTATTGAAATATTTTCATGGAATCATGTGCTATGTCATTAATGAAACTAAAAATAATATATTTCTGATAAAAGTTAATACGATCTGGCTGCGCGTGTGGGTGGGTATCAAGAAATTGTTTTTATTTCGCAATACATATTTTATGGATGTTTTTGATGTGGCTTAATATAGCACGCCATTTTTTGAGTAACTACTACTAAACTGATAATATTGTTTAAAACAGTATTGGCACAGTGCCCTCATTGTGAAATTTATATTAAAATTTAAGTTTTCGCATTGTCGGTGAATGAAAAAACCTACATACTATTATAAAAAAACTGCATACTTACTTATAGAAAACGTTCATGGGTAAGTAATCGGCTTAAAAGTTTTCAAAAAAATACACCAATAATAATAAATTTAAAATAAATTGCAATACCTTAAATTTATCTTACACCAGGTCCGCTATTAAAGTGGAATATACTCAAACCTTTTTTTACGCGATACATTGGTTTCATAAATTGACGCGTAAAAAGTTCCAAAAATGTAAGGAAAACTAAAATTGGTTCTTGAAATTCGTGTTAAAAAGGTCTTTAACTAAATATAAAAATGAAATGAAAAAAGTAAATATTTTTTTCTGTTGAAAATATAATATGTAGACAAATACAAAGTGAGAGTGTGGTTTTAACGCGCCTTTAGTTCATTCCGCCAGGGATAAGTGCCCAAGTTACGTCATGTGGTTAGAATACGTCATCAACGACATATGTTTTGGGGAAGCAAAAAAATAATCTAGCATGGGATAAGTTAAACTGTTAAAAGTTTTTGATTTTGACAAAGTTATAGAGATTTAAAAAAATTCGGGATTTTATAGAGTCAGCACTTTTTGTAATATTTTTTTTTAAAATAAATAATCGCGTAAAAGTAAATACATCACGTAAAAAATAGGAAGGGCGCCATCCACAAAAAAAACACGCCAATAAAAATCGCGTAAAAAGAGGACTAGGTGTATATGAGCTAGTAATGTAGCATTGCAACAGAAGTTTATATAACGGAATTTTTACCGGATGTATCCGTCTAAAATATAGGAGACTTCTGGGAGAAAAGTTTTACAACATCTTGTCAGTATAGTGGGTTAACAAACATTTATACAATACTGAACAATAAATAATCTTGTTTTTCAAATGAGAAAGTATGTTTGATTGTTCATTTAAATTACGGAATAATGTTTTTACTGTCTAAATATTGAAATGTACGAACTTTCATTGAACAGAATGTAAGGGATGGTTCATGAACTGAGACAAGAAAATACTGATTAGCAAACAAATTATACATAAATCAAATAAAAGAGTCTACAATTAAAATGTTATGGACCTCTTGCAAATCATTAAATACTAATCTGAAATCACAAATATAGCTACATTAAAAGTCCATTTAGCTGAACAAAATTTTTAATGACGTTACTACTATAATATACAATAATGAATCGGGGATATTATAAGAAAAAATTAATGAACCATTTAATTTTTAATTTTTTTCTTTTAATTTTTTCTTATAATTTCCCTGATTCATTATTGTATATTATAGTAGTAAAGTCATTAAAAAAATTGTTCAGCTAAATGGACTTTTAATGTAGCTATATTTGTGATATCAGATTAGTATTTAATGATTTGCAAGAGGTCCATAACATTTTAATTGTAGAGTCTTTCATTTGATTTATGTATAATTTGGTTGTTAATCAGTATTTTCTTGTCTCAGTTCATGAACCATCAGTTTTATATACCTTCATTTTTACTCTCAATTTTATATAAATAAGCCTGTTATGTTTGTATTTTTATCAGTTGATAATGATCGTGATGAGCGAAACCGGTCCTGATCATTATAAATATGTGGAAGTAGTACAAATGAATTGTGTTTTATTTTTTAAAATATAATGTCTTTCCACCAAGAATTGACAGTTAACACCTTAAAAGTTCCTAGTTTTGCATTAAAGAGAAATAAATTAAGGTATCATAAATAATTTTTAAATACAATAATTAAATTTATTCATTTTATTTGACGAATACACGTAGGCATTTAACAAATGAACTTTTATTTTTAAATACAATAAAGTAAATGAACTGGTGGTTGATAATGTACCAGTAATTGACCTTTTTCATTAATGTGCCCAAAATAAGAAACGTATACGCGGGATTGCTCTAAATTGTAAAGTTCAGACAAGCGAAACTATCTTTTGTCGGATTGAGGAACCAACACATCACCATATATGTCATTGGGGTGTCATAGCGGCTATTTGAAAAGAACACCTTATGCATTAAGTATTTTAATTTGAATTTCTTAAGATAATTGTTAAATATATCAGTGAATGTAAGCATATGCTACTTGATTCAACCTAGAGTGGTCATACAGGAAGCTCTGATGAAAGGTTGTCATGACACCTTCTGATTAGGCATGGTCAACTACTGGAACTTTCAATTTTTTAGATGGTCAACTACTGACACAAAAACATGGTTGTTAAAAATTGAATACAATTTTTTTGTAATAGACCCTTTTCTAATTTTTGTTTTATGGTATTAATTAAGGCATTTGATCCATTATGAATACACTTGCTGTGTCAACATTCGGTCTAATGCTAAACGTTAATCTTTAATTTGGTGGATTTTTCTCCTAAACGGTCAACCACTGGTATGTTTACCTTACACTAAATCTTTGTACTGTTTGGCACTTTGTGAAGCTATCTCGTTTCAAGCGATTTACTTTTTTATTCGATAATAAGTTTATTTTAATACTTTGGTGGCTGAATAATAAATAGTGACTCTTCGTATTTTTTATGATCATCCATTAATTAATTGATAATAAATTCGGCTGTCAACTAATTCAAGTCGCTTGCCTGGTGGCCAGACGGAATACAATCCACACTTGCGACATTATCCCGGTCAATTAATTTGATAAAAAGAAGTTTAACGGTGGCAATTAAGCGTGGTGAATCGCATATAAGAAACAATTAACAATTTCGTTTCGATATTCTCAAACCAAGATGAGAATATATGAGTAAATTTAACTGAAATATTGATGGAAAAATGTTCAGTCACCGTGTGGATCATGTCAAATAGAAGCGGTTTTCGTTTTGACGATCTGTAAGTTATTCGTCCAATATCCATTTTCGTAAAGGTGAAGTTAAAATGGTCAGTATATAAAGATGAAGGGTTATTTAAATAATTAAAGGCCAAAAATAAAAAGAGTATTTGGATTAAAATTGATATATCGATTACAACTTGGATCTGAAATTAAATATTTTAAGTAAGTTGTACAATCATACTTAAAATATTTATATAATCATTGTAACGAGATATGCTTCGGATGAGTTACTATTAATAGTTTTTTTTTCATGTCCGCTCCCAATGTGGAGCATATGGTCTCCTAATGGAGGTATCTTAACAGAATTTTTCTACGAGAACTGCTTGTTACTCAGTTGCTCCAACCTCTATTTATTTTTTCGAAGAGAGTAGGGATAGAAGGATAGGGCTAGAACAGGACTAGTGGTTAGCTAATCGCTCTCGCTACGTCCCGTGAGGATGGGATGGGTGGAAGGGAGGACTCAGACTACGAACATAAATCGATTGAAAGGACAATCTAAGAAAACCGTCCGCACCGGGAATTGAACCCGACACATCCGTAATCGTCGCCAGCGACGCGAACTGCGCCACGGATGCCGACAATTATAGTAAGTAGGTTATAATTTCACATTATCGATGTTATGAGAGTTAATACGGTTTTTATATTATATCTACCTATAAATATCTGGAAAAAAACAATTTTTTTTTTTTATCATATTCTTAAAGCGTTATTTAAAATTTTACTCATTTATCTCAAGAATATTATATTACTAGTGGGAACGCCTCATCATAGATGACGTCATTGAAATCGAAATACTGAATGTCTAAGAAGCTTTTCTTTAGTTTCCATACTGAAGGACTGATTGTTGTTTGTTTGTCTCGGGTTTGCATCAGGTTTGTGTGTATTGTTTATATATACCGAGGACGCTTAGGTCATAAGAAAATTTCATACCTACACGTGTATGTGATAATAATAAAACGTCTACGTCTACGCTTACAGCTCGGTCTAGGCTATTATATATAATATTATTATGGATTAAGATGGTGGTAAGCATATTTAAAAAAGTTTTGAAAGAACTGTATGAACTGAATCATTGATCAATCGCAATCACGAAGTGGAACAAGATGGTCAATGGAAAACAAAGAAAAAACCCAATTCGGAGACAGTAAAACTAATCAGAATAATTGATTCTGAGCTTACATACAATAAATTCTACAACATATACGCTTTTTATTGACGGGTGGATACACTGGATGCTAAATGCTGACACATGACGTATATTCGTGTGCATTAGAGGTCTGCACGGGCCGAAATTTGATGAAATTACCCGACCCGAGCCCGAGTCTTAATACCACACTTGTTACCCGAGCCCAACCCGAAGCCTAAACTTATATATCTCGGCCCGAAAAAAACCCGATTTAAAAAAAAATACAGTATCATAAAATTGATTAACGTACCTACCCAACTTTTTCACATTTAGAAACATCTATTATTTCACGGAATGATTTCCACATATCACTACAGTCACCATTTTTCAACATTTTCTTTATATCGTTGAAACGAATCTTTTGTATTTTTTTATAATGAATTTTTCGGCACAAGGAACAGTCGACTATCTAAAACGAATTGAAAGCAGATACTGAATAATATCACACTTTATTCGTTTACGAACTATTTAAACTTACTATCGGTGGTGATTAAACGAACAAAGCATTGTTTCACCGATCAATATCAATTTTATGAACTCGGTTTCAGGTTGCCAAAATATAAAATGAAGTCTCCATAATTATCAAATAAGAGACCCTATTGTGACCAATGCTATTCGAAACGTAATAAATTATTTTATTTATTGCCTTTTTGTTATCAACAGTGAAAACAGTATTTAGTTATCCAGTGTACTCATGATCCGAACATAATCCGAAATATTTTTCTGAAGAACAAATCCCTTACCCGGGTCCGGCCCGAGCCCGAATATCAATGGTCTCTACCCGCCCGAACCCGGACCACGGACCGGGCCTGGCCCGGGCCCGTGCAGACCTCTAGTGTGCATGTACGGTGTAGTTACGTAATAAACGTATCGCCAGTGCTGACAGCAGTATCGGATCTATTTAATTATGCACTTTCGTATATAGTGTATAAAATGCGCCGAGAAAACCAAAAGCATTTTGTTATATTTTTTGTACGACCGCCACAATTTTATTAAACGATAAGAGTCCGTTTCGCTCATCGCGCGCATTTTCAACTTATGATTTGCTAGAAATCCAGTTGACAATTCTTGGAACAAAAAAAATCGATCCTAAGCGTTATATAAAATCGTGGAATTATTAGATTTTTTATAAAAATATAATGCACCAAGAATTGGTAGTTAGCTCCTAAAAAGTTTTTTTTAACAATGTAATTTAAAATATCGACTGAGGGTTCTCGATGGAGTTTCAATCAATAAAATGTGTATCGTTCAAATCTTGACCATTTGTAAAAGTTTCGCCAATAACCACCATGGTTGCGTTTTTAATCCGTTAACATTTTATAAAATAAAATTAAACCAAAATCGATATCAAATTCTACAAAATGTTAATTTATAACCCCTTCCCCCTACATTTTTGAAGCATTTTTCCTTGGAGACAGTCGCAGTTTGAACGATTTAATAAAAAATATTTAAAACAGTACAAAAACGATTAAGCAATATCTGTCACGGTAAATATTAAATACTGCTTAGAAGTTCAATTAAAAGAGTGGGATAATAGAAAAGATTAAATGTTTTTTTGAGTGCACATTTCAAAAGTATTAATATATTTTTATGGATCAATTCAATTAACGGTATTGTATTCGTAGCTGCCGGTAAAATGTTAATGCGGGTGGCTAAGTAAAATTATAAAAAGTAATCATTTATGAATAGGTATTAAATAATAAAAAGGAAAAAACAATAAACAACTTTGGACCCCAGAAATGTCACAAAATAAAATTTGATATTGTATTTTGAAGATTTACTTCTATGGTTCGTAATGACAGATTTATTTTATCTGTCATAAGCAATGAACTAATCACGGAGAGTAATTTTCTTAATAATCGTAAATAATAAGTTAATTATGTGATAAGTTCAAATGTAAATAATTAATGAAATTGAAATGTTTATTGAATAAATTAAAATATAATATATTATAAAACATGCTATGTAGCCATTGAAGATTTCATAATTGTTATAAAACATTCGTGTTATTCAGATATGTGATTACATTAAAATAAATTAAAAGTACTAATAAAACATATAAAAAGTTTTTTTACTCCGTTGACTGTATCCCTATGTGTAACACAACTAGTGGAATAACAAATTTATCAATGTTAATTTTATATTGAAAATGAATTCTGAGTAAAAAAAAATGTGTTGGTGCCGAATCCAACAAAACTATCATTTTAAATCAGTGCCATCACTCTTATATCATGAAACCTAGCAGTATAAAAAAAAAGAAGATATTTTCAGAAAATTGACGATAAAATAACGGTTTTTTTGTGAGGGGATTATCAAAGTTCGATTACGCCGCTGTTTGTTAAAGATTTGATGTTTTTTTTATTATGAAGCCAATAAAAAATGTAAAATATAATAAATACACATTACGTAATATCGTAATCGTCACAAATATTATTTTTTTCGTTCCAGTTCATACATCATCAAAAGTTATTTTAAATTGTAAACAATAATAAATTACTGTCGTAAAAATTATGGGAAACCAATATTTTTTTGAAATTATCGAGCGTTCCGGTTCGTGATGTTGTCTATTCCTGCCCTATTATAGTATACTCTATAATGGAAGTGACTATTTTTTTGTTGAAAATATATATAATATTGCAATTGCAGTGTTCAAAAAAAATCACACGATGGCATCGTCTGTGTCTATGTTTAAATTTTATTTTTCAGTCTGGTTGCAAGGAGATAAAAAATGGACCATCAAAATACCGACGCGTGTGTTTTTAACTTATCTGGCACTGTATTATGTTATCAACAATAAATAAGAAGTCACTTAAAAATGATGATTAGGGTGGGAAATTTTTTGCTCGTTAAATTTTTTACGCTTTTTCATTCGAGACGAACCGATGTATTTAAAGGGTTGCTTGTGGCGGGGTAGTAAAATGTTTCTTCAGATGGGGAGAGATAATATTTAGATACTTTTTAATGACCTTTTTTGGTTTCAAATTTGATTCCCATCTCAACTTTGAATGTCGATTTGGCTTGTGTTACTAATATGGAAACCGATTATATTAGAAGTTAGAACTATATTTTTTTTTAATTGAAGAGCTTTTGTTTTATTTACCATTTATTTTAATTATTCCAAAAAACAATGGATAGCCGAAATTCATTGGTCTTAAATATAAATCTTTCTATCGAATATTTTTATGTATGATAATACGTTTTCTAAATTATTATCTTTCCATGTAACAACGAATAATAGCTGAATGTGAAATTTTAAGAATATAATATTTTGGTACTCCTGTTATGCAGAGGCGACTAAAGAAATTAAGCTGTCTTTCTTTACAGTTAACCTAATCAAAATTGAACTTCATTCATGTCGTTAGGTTAGGTTAGTTTAGGTAAGTTACAGTTTAATTTTCGGTAGATGACATAGTGAACAAATTCTTTTTTAACTGTTTCACGAAGTGCACAGTAAATAGTAATTCTTTATTAAAAAAAAACAAAAGAATATTTGTATTGGAAATACCTCCAGGTAACAGGAAATTACCGATATTTTACACTAATTTTGTTTGGGGAACTACGTTTATTTCTTTCACTTCATTCCTAAATTTTTTACTTTTCTGGAATAGCGACTGACTAACAGATCCACGCTGTATATCTTCCATTGGGAGTTAATATTCTACATGTTTTATAGTTACACAATGCTATTATAGTTGTAAAATCACTGGTAATTCTAAAAGTAGTATAATATTTTACCTCGTAAATAATATTTGTCGTATTTGTATCTTCTATACAAACGTTAGACGCTGTTTACTGTCTGTCAGTTCGAGTCCATTCGTGTGCTCGAATGCCTGAAGATGCCGAAAGGCGAAACCCGGGTCATTACTGACAAAATACATGGAAGTGTACAAAATCTCAATAATCCAAATTTGATATTGAAATTCCATCAAGCACCCTCAGTCGATGTCGTAAATTATAACAATAATAATACTTATTGAAAACAATAATACTAATAAAAACAATAATGAAAATAAAAATATAAAATTATTAAATAAAAAAAAAACAAAACATTATTAATTTACAAGGAACAAATGTTTGGTGAACAATACCCAAAGTTTAGTGCTGAAAATATCCAACTCTCTAGGCAGTGCATTGATCATCCGAACGGCAATTACAACTGGTGATCGAATGACCGACGCGAAGAACAAGTTTTAAGAATAAAAATTGCTTGGATATGGTTTCGGCCACGTGGATAACAATTGGGAGCATGTAATAGTCATGAAAATTTCAGGACTATAAGCTCGTCCCCGAAGAAGAAGAGAGAAATACTTTAGAATCGAAAACGATCTTCGTGCTTCAAGAGAGGGAAAAGATAGCAATCCTAAAAGAAATTTGGTTGTGTAGTACTCTTAAAGTAATTGTATCGTTTTGCGATGAAACGATAAAGTGAAATTAGTAAAGCTTTTAACATTTACTTTTACGTGAAAGTTCCGTTAAACGTTTAAAGAAACAGAATCAGATGCATTATATTGCGAAGGAAAATAATGTTAATAAAACAAAGAGCTTTGAAGTTCAAACTAATTCGTCGATGTTTAGACGTCGAGAGATTTGGTCTAAAAATATACCTTGAATTTGTAAATGTTGAATACCCATGAAATGTAAACAACACACATGGAACGTGTTACACTCTCAACATGAAGGCTTTATGTAATTGCTAGCAATTTACTAGAAACTGGTAACTGTTCAGTAATAATTGGGTATAATTTTATTAATTATATGTAAAAGTTAACGTTCTTGTAGCTTATCAAACCTATTGTCGATGATTATACTGTCATCTTTATATCATTGATTATTCTATTATTCTTTGTGGTTGTATGTGGTCAATACACACAATTCTCTTTTTGCACGGATTCGAAATAACACGGTCTAAGGAAATGAATTTATAATTTTTTTACATTGTTTTTTTCACTTCAACAAGGTTTTACACCAAGGAAAAAATCACGCATTGCACTGCATATGCATGTCGGCTATGCTACGGTTTAGAGAATTTTTCAGATAACGTAAATAATTCTACGTTAGTTTATAGTGGTGATGATGGAGAAGTGATACCACTATCAGCAAGTACAATTCCAGCGTGATTTAAAAATGGTTATGATACGTTATGAACAATCATATAAAGAACTTAAAATAATGAAATCATAACATCTGATAATTCAATTTTTATTTAAAATCGATGAAACAGAACATGGAAATTTTATTCAAGATACACTTGTCGATAAATCGCCAATAAAAATTTCCAGTGACGAGAGTGATTTTTCGCCAGAGAAAAGAACAGAAAACCGGCACGTTTAGTGTCTAACAGTGATACTGAATGATTAAAGAATTATGTAATGTTAACTATATTTTTTTATTAATACATAATAGGAGATATTAAAGTTTTTTTATTGCGTATTATTAGTTGGAACCCATCTACCATTTATACTTGCAAACACATTATACGAACACCATATCTTTTTTTGCACTGTAGTCTTTGGAATTTATCTCCCGTGCAAAAAGAGAATTTGGTGTAAAAAATTATGTCCGAATACTTTGTAAACACCACTTGCGAAAATATTTAAAGTAACTAATTAACAAAATCGCCTGTGTTCACCCCTGTGTTACCCCCAACAGATGTATATGTGATTGATAAAAAATCTATATTTATTTTCGATATAAAAAAAAAACATTAACTTGAAGTACATTCTTCATGGTTTTAATGTAACTCAGCGAGAGAGCGTTTTCAGTTGATAGTTTACAGGTACTGCTCTCGATCACATTATTACATAGTGGATTTCATACTACAAATATTGTTTTATATTCATAAATAAAATATGTTTCGAATATAAATAAAAAATGAATTGTTGATATTTTTTACAGTTCAATCAGTTTGAGAATGCGTATCAAAGGAGCAAGGCCCGTGTATTTATTGCGCATATTATTTTGTAAACTGCAGATTACAAATGTAAATTTAAATTATTACAATTATCACTTTTAAGGTGTTAACTGTCAATTCTTGGTGGAAAGACATTATATTTTAAAAAATAAAACACAATTCATTTGTACTACTTCCACATATTTATAATGATCAGGACCGGTTTCGCTCATCACGAGCATTATCAACTAATGTTTTCTAGGGCACTGTGGGTTCATCTGTTTATATTTTATATGTTTTTTTAAGGGATTCTGTCGGAAAACATCATTAATAACTGTCTTTACCGTTTCTGAACTTAATGTAGTGGGGTCGCGTTTTAGGACAATAAAGACCGGGCCCGACAGAACATCTTCAGTTGATAATGCTCGTGATGAGCGAAACCGATCCTGATCATTATAAATACGTGGAAGTAGTCCAAATGAATTGTTTTATATTAAAAAATATTACAATTATATTAAAAGGTTTGAACTCTCCCGGTTAATTGTTTTGTTTAGCAATTGAAAGTCGTTGAAAGATATAGGTCTAATAAATACTTAATGTAAGCAATAATTGCTATGTCTTGTCCGTGGTGCAGTGCTCAACGTCGTTGCCTTCGGTTACGGATGTCTCTGGTTGATATCTCGGAACGGACAGTGTCATATATTGATTTTTCAATCGATTTATGGATTTCTGTTAGAAGGCATGTATGCTTGTGATGTCTAGTATTCCCTCCCACCCATCATGTCCTAAAAACATGTCGTAGCGAGAGCGTTTAGCTAGCCACTCGTCCCACCATAGCCATATCCTTCTATCCCTACTCTCTTCGAAAAATAGATGTTGAGCAACTGAGTAAAACGCAGTTTTTGTAGAAAAACTTCTGTTAAGATAACTCCATTGTCCATATGCTCCACATTTGGAGCGGACATGGTAAAAAAATAAATAATAAATTACTATTAGTCGTGAGTAGAGAGATGAGATGCATAGTAAGTGGTCGTTATGTGTACGGTAATTTTATATTAACAATCGAATTGGAATTACACCAACGAATTTTATTAATTATTGATGAATGAGTAAATGAAAAGATGGAAAGGAAAGGGCTTATTTTTAGCCTTACTAATGATTTTTTATTAATATTATTCAAAATGTACATATTATTAGATTTAATGAATCATGCTTTTACAATATTATTTGAATACACATTACTTAATTGATTCAGGATTCAACTTTAAAACAATCGTTTCAATGGATTTAGTCAAGAATTTCTAAATTTGATATGCAATCATTTGACATTTTTTGGATTTTCACTCTAAATATTTTGAGACAAGACATACAAACGATATTCCAAGATTTAAATACCTAGAAGAACTCTCGTAAACGCACAGTATTTATTTATTATCCATGATGGAATGCTCAACGTCGTTGACTTCGATTGCGGTGCTCACGGGATCGAGTCCCAGTACGTCCTAGGATATCTGTTCAAAGGTATGGATGTGTAATGTCTAAACCCCCCCCCCCTCATACGATGCTAAAAACGCGGCGCAGCGAGAGAGGTCCTCTCTTAACCCTCTCCTTCTATCCCGATATTCTTCGAAAAAGAGAGATCGAGTGACTGCGTAACATACAGTTGAAATGTCTGTTGAGATAAATTTCATTAGAAGTTAATATGCTCAACATTGGGAGCGGACATGGGTAAAAAAATGAATTAGTTTTCTTCTTGTCGCATTAATTATGTAGCGGATTGTATTTACTGTGGTAACGTAAAAATAATAATTACTTAAATTAAATTTCTATTGCTGCAATGGTGCCATATGAGAAACGCATGTCACCAAGAAAGATTATTAGAGATAGAGGGAGCACATATGGGGTCGTTGAAATAAGGGTGCTTTGAGGTTTCTAAATCCACCGATATGATGTTCCCGTGGTAAATCATTTAAATACATCGTCAACAAGACCACACCAGATCGTAAAAAAGTACATGAGTTATCCATATAATACAAAACTGTAATTGTATAGAATGTTTATTTTTGGTATAAATATGTGTTGCATTGCAAATGGCTGAATATAAAAAATCGCTCTACGTCATTATAGTTGTTTCGACATTTAAAAAGTTGAAAAATGTAAACATTTGATGGAATTTTAAAGCTAAGATAAAAATAACACATACATAAAGAAATATAGCGTAATATATTATAGTTTCAATAAAAAACGTCAGATAGAATTTGCTGTTGAATATTTACCATTTTCTTTGCGAGAACATTTGAACTGGCTATCTGTATATGATAGAATTGTACATAAATACAATTCATGTACATTTTTTCAGGGTACCTAAAAAACGATGAATATAAGAACGATAGAATGGGGTTCTACAGTATTGCTATTTATTGAGTTGAGTCTGGAGTGTCTGAACTCAATACAATAATTGTTAAATTTATCGACACCGCTTTTACTCGTCGAATGAGTATTTTCAACTGATTAAAAAATACAATCAGGGTTGTGCACATGTACAAGTTGTTTATGACTACAAATTGTGTTTTATTTTTAGAAGTTTAGGTTCTTTCTTCCAAGAAATTATCATTAAAATGTTAATTAAAAGTCATCCATAATATGATATTTAAATTATCAGTACAGTGACTATGGTAAAAAATAAATATTTATTTCCATCACAATTTTACATGCTGAAGATGGCTGGATGTCAAAATAGGTATCGACTATATTTTATTATTCCTTGGGAACAAAATACTTCTCTATACTAACCTTATTTTAATGAAATTCCGTCGAGTTCTGTCAATTAATTCATTTAATAGTAATACATTTATAAATATATAAGATAAATGTAGTCATACATAATTTGTTTACCAGTTGAAAAATTTTGACTTTCTAAGCGTAGTAGAATATAGCGGAAATTGTAGTGTCTTTATTTTTTATGAATTTTATTGTTAATCATAAATATATCATTAGCATTAAAATCTATTTTACATGGTGTACTGTGACAAACAGTAAGCGAAATGAAAATGAGCAACATGATAGATATTTGTACACAGGTAGCGAAAGCAAGTTTCGCAATACATTCTCAAAAAGACACTGTTACAAAGAGCTTTTTCCTAAAGCGCAGCGGTTTTATAATGGAAGCTTTTATACTTGGGAAGAATTTCTGGTCATTTGGTGTATTTTCCTCTACATGTATTTGTTCCGCGTACACTCAGTTTAAATATAAACTGTAATGATGCACATTGGTATGGTCGTAAATTGTGCAACTAAACATAAACAAAGAGTTATAAATCAGGATTGATGTTTTAGTGTTTGATCAATTTGGTGTGTGCAATGCGTATTTCTATGATTTTAGTCAAAGGTCAATAAACTCAGTATTCTTTATTAGTTTATTGGTGTAATTATTACGCAGTGAGTGCAATTTGAGTAAATTGACGTAACCAGATATGACATTCCACTCTTCGAAGTAACTTTCTCGCCATTAATAACTTCACTCTGATTTTAAAATTATTATTTATGATGGGTATATTTTACTTTCATCTTTCACTGACAGGTTAATGGTATTGCTAAACTAAGCTATACTTATATTATATTCATATATACCTATATAATGTTTGTATATACATATATGTGTGTAACAAGTGAAAGTGATTAAGGTCCAAGTGTATTTTTCACGCAAAAGACATGAAAAACTACTTGACGCCTTACAACATAATAGTTGCCTGGAAAAATATCCAACATAAATATCATACCTATAGCCACAGATATAAAAAAACTACATCAGTAATGTGAATAAAAATGAAGGTATTTTATATTATATATACAATAAATGTTCAAACTTCTCTGTTGAACATTTAAATATTTTACACTTGGTGTATACGTTAGCTATGAATTTAAAAACAAGTGAAAAATACGCACTCTATGATATTCGTACAGTGAAGTAAATCTTAACCATGTTGTATCCATAAATACGTGTTTTGTTAAGTTACTATTGTAATTAAAAAAATTTTGGACTAGTACTATATTAGTTGAGCAACTGAGTAACAAGCAGTTCTTGTTGAAAAATTCTGTTAAGATACCTCCATTAGGAGACCATATGCTCCAGATTGGGAGCGGACATGGAAAAAACTATATTGTAGGTATTGATTATTATCCTTTGGTTATTGAAAATACTACAAAAATATGCTTCTTTTAATGTGCATTAAAAAAATAATTTCCTTAGATGTTTTACCAGTAACGGAAAATTAAATAGAATATAAAGATGATCAAGTTTTGATTCACATGCTATATTTGCGCTACGCCACAATCTTTTGTAAGATGTTATTTTTGTTCTCATTGCATTTATTTTCTATTATTGTACGATGCTCACATTCATTTTTTATGTGCGATAAATATCGTAAAAAATCGCGAAAATAGTGATTCATATTGGTATCAAATTTGATAAGAATACGTTCATATTTAGTACAGCAAAAATATATATATTCGTTATTTTACTTGGTAGGTGGTGGGTGGTATTTTTTCCATAATATAATTAGTAAATACTGCATAGTTTATTATCAATCCACAGTTATTCGTTGGTAAGAAGAATACATAAAGTATAAGAAGGTCCTTTCAGAGAAATTCGAGACCAGGGGCTAATGATGTTTTTGTTAAGAGGATTTTAATATTAATTCAATTATATTTTTTACCTACGATTTTCGTATTTTAGCACTAGCAGATACGTCTACAATTATTATAGATTGATCTAATTTACAAGGTATCTGGTAATTAGTATTCAACGCTGCCAATCCATTTAATCACTTTTGGTCCATGATCGAATTTCTCAATTTGCAAGCATTGTTCGATATACAGTTCACATGGAAATGCTCGATTTATTGTATCTTTCCTAATATTTTTTGAAATTTAAAAACACTTATTGAGTAAAATCAAAAAAGAGGGTCCTGATATCGTGACGTCCGGGTCAATAGCCCTTTGGCTCTCTAGCTCCCCCTTCTCTGATAGGGCCTGAATATGAGTCAACTACCCAGCATAAACTTTTACATGATTCATTTATGTGATTTATGATTTAAGAAAGATAGATTATGAATACTGTTTACCTATTATTTCCTTTCATGGTATCTTACTTATGTTGTATGAGAGTCGTGGGCGAATCATCTTCAGTCGGTTAAAAATAGGGTCTGTGAATTATTTCTTAATGGCCTGTTTATTAGATGATCCTTCAACACTCACCCCCGTGGAATGGTTATTTCTATTCGGCATTAAATTTCGCCATGTTCAAGCCGCGGCCATTAATTCAGATCCCGACAGTTATTGCATCGTTTATTTCGTAAAAAAACATATTTTAGAACCAAATGCACGTGCAATAAAGCAATGTACGGTCGTGAATTTAATAATTAGGAACGCGAAACTCTGGAATTATGTTTTGTTTGTGTGATTATGTAAAACGCAATACAATTATAAAAAAGTGTGTACAGAATTTTATCATTTATCAATAATCTATTATCATTCGTTTTCCCATTGTAAAGTTTAGTAATAATTTAATTACGGTGCATGTTTATACGTTTTGACATATATATTGTATTTGCTTTAATATATACCAATTAAAATTATTAAAAGCAGTGATAAATGAGTTTAAATTTGATATATCTTACTCTTATCTGTACTTATGGTTTACTTATTTATTTTCTAATTCAAATCAAAGAAAATATGATTACTTTTATGGACACTTTCTTTCTTTGGATTCATTGAACAAATATAAAATTATATTTCATAACTTTTTGATTCCATTGTTTGTTTCTAATGATTGTGACACTTGTTTCACCTAGTTGAGAAGCATCTTCAGACTGTTGAAGGGAAGAGATGCTTTTCAAAGTGCGAAAAACGAATCACTTGTCCCAATTAGTAACGCAAAGTTTCCAATTTTAATATTATATTAAAAATTAATTTCCACAAAGTTGCCGCTAAATCCCTGACATTAGTCGGTGAAATTAAAAATAAATATATGAATAATGGTTCCGAAATTTTCATATTGCGTTGCATGTAATTAAATATTAGCAATTCAATTAGATGTGTATTGATATAATTTAAGACATCGACTGAGGGTGCTTGATGGAATTTCAATATCAAATTTGGATTATTGAGATTTTGTACACTTCCATGCATTTTGTCTCTAACGACCCGGGTTTCGCCTTTCGGCATCTTCAGACAAAATGCATGGAAGTGAACAAAATCTCAATAATCCAAATTTGATGTGTATTGATTGGGTGTTTGGGTTAGGAATGGGAAGAAGCGGAGACAAAAAAAAACTATGCAAGTCTGAGGAGTCTGAATCTTAAACATTCGATTTCTGCAAAAACTACATTACACAACTGATAGAAATCTAGGGGGAAATTAACGAGTGATTAACGCTCTTGAGCTTCCCGAATAGAATCTTTCAAATATTGATTTTTCATTCAATTCATATACAAAAAACAAACATGTATGTGATACTTTCATCTCATTCTACCAAAATTATCGTCCTTAAAATGGGACGTTATAAAGAAAAAAGAAATTAGCTACATATTCATTCTTTTTAACCTGATAACTCGATCGTTATCATTACCGAAGAGAGAAATTTGGCAACTGATCAACCTATTTATTTTCCAAGCAAACCATTTCTGTTGATTGTCAATCAATCGCTCATATGTTCTGCATTGGTGGCGGAAATGGCTTAAAATAATATTACCTTCAAGCTCGTAGATGTCAGCATGATTCGCGTGTATCCTGGACGCTGAGACGGGCTTAAGCTCGGTTCCGGTTCGGTTTCCGCCGCCCATCTTAAACGTCTTCCAAAGCTTCATTGTCATCCGTACTAAGTGTGTATTCACGTACTTCAATCACTCTTTTTATCTCCGCGTTTCCTTTTCAGATGTCAAGATGTCGGCAATTAAAATGTAACCCGAGACGACGATCATCGTTAAATTATTCCCGTATCCTTCGCCCGTTTGTCCCATCGCGACATTCACAGGATTATTAAATTTTCTATGTCTATACTGTGACTCAGATCCTTCTGAAATGTTTTCCATATGAGTCATGAAAGCTTCAAATGAAACTTTGTAACAGTAATCAATATCACTCTTTATTATTCTATATTTTTATTTTATATGAAACAATACAGATAGTCAACTAATTTTTTTATATTCAGAGGGAAAACTACGGATATACGAACAATCTATCCTGTTCGTCTTTCAAAGAATTATGACTAAGTATATTATTTATTTGAAGTGCTATTGTCATTCCTTCTTGATTTACATATATTACTAAAAATATTCGATGCTTTATTTGAATGAATAAAAAGGAAAATACAATTATAGATTTTAAAAAAAACTGATACAATAAACAAAGGAAACAAATAATGTCCCGTAAAGTGGTAAAAAATTTGTTGAAATAAAAATGTTTAGACAAGTTGCAAGTAATGAGTTGAATGGATATTCGATATAATATTAGTTTTATGACACGAATATTTAAAGAAACTAACCCTTTGTTTAAATCTGACCAAATTATACAAAATAAATAAATTTTGAAATAAAATGAGATATTGATTCATCGACAACATTCCGATCTCTTTGTAACAATTACATTTATTCAATTGGTATTTACGTAAATGCAATTGCTTATATGTGCCTTATTAAATTAAATTTCACCTATTTTAACGACAGAATTTGAATTATTATTGAAATGATCAAATAACTACTGTTTTAAGTTATTTTTAAGTAAGCTTTCCATTGATAAACATAAGGTAACTTATATAAAAAACGTTATTTTATTTTTGTAGAATTTGTCATTAAATTCGATCCATAAGAATATGTTTCGTTTCAGTGTTAACAGAATATTGTTATTTAAATTATGTTTAAGAAACAAAACGTTCACTATTATATTGTCACTTAAATCAATACAATTATTACAGCACTATGAATATCGAATCGGTGAATTTTTCCAAGTAATGGGTAACCGCAATTATTGTCAAGACGACGCGATCTTCCCCGCGACTGCCGAGCGACAAATGACGCCTCGAAAAACACTGAGTAATGTCAAAGTTTGCCCGGTTCAAGTGGATTGCAATACGTTTGAGGTAAACGGACGAGCACATGGATGTGCAAGGGATACCGCAAGACAGTGCTCGAATCACTGCAGCTTCTCAACTAATCTCGACAGTTAACTACATGGCGCAATTTTGTATGCCGAGGAGGAGATATACATCTTAGATTCGGATAAACATGATCGTCTCGCTTCATAGACGAATCTTGGTCATGTTTTTAAATAGATATCGATTTTTAAAAGATGCCACGGTTCGTTTCAAAACAATGATGAAATAAATTGTGTGCCCTAATTAATTATTTCATGTTTTCTGACGGCTGATTTCTCGATTCTATTTTTCTATTTATTGTTTAATGAATATAAATATTATTATTGTTAAATAATAAATATTAAATACGTTGTATTTATTACTTAATAAAGATTATCTGGTATTACAGCTAACAGCCAAAATGACAGCTATTTTGAAATCACATGAGAATTGTTTTTTTAAGTCACTCGAGATCAACTCGACAAGAAAAGACAGCACAAACACTCATGTCCAAGATCTCAAAATTTAACAGAAACAATCTTAATTTGGTATTGCCTTGCCTGGCCGACGTTTCGACAGTGGGGTTTTCTACAGGAACTGTTTGAGAGGAAACTCACCCTCTATTTTACTAGCAGTTGAGAGTGGTTTAGGGATTTTTGAAGTAAGATTATGATTACAGACTGTTACTCATTTTATAAATTGACAATTGCCATATAAAGAGATAAAAAATAATATGTACACCTTTATCCTGGATGCGTGTTTCTATAAAAAATGTAATATGATTTAATTAGAAAACAATCAAGTGTATTATCGATGCATTAAGTCGTTATTTTCAATTTTGGGCTACTCAAGGAGTAGCTGCTGAAAGATATTATTTTAACTTTGACCGACATGATTCTGATAAATAAACTGTGATTTCAATGATTATTTCAAAAATATTGAATTAATTCTTCGTGAAAAAAGTGAGATTTTTTATCGTTGACACTTCTAAATTAAAAAAAAATAATATATATAAATCGCTTCGTCTGATTCACTTACTGATGCTAAAGCAGCATGCTTAAGAACAAAGAAATAATGAAATTAGAGAGTTCTCTGTCATTTCATTATCGCATAGCTAATACAGATTTAAAAAATAATGATGACAAAACTTAATATCACTGATTGAGAAAAGTTAGTTATTTTGTTGTAAATAATGAATATTACACAACTGCAGCATTTAAATTTTAGTTGCGCGCTATTCGAAGTCTGCACGAGTAATCCTTTGAAAAATTAGTCCATTTAAAATTGAAGATCTACTGGCGCCGACTTACAAGTTTAATTGTGAAAACAGACATCGAATGAGCAGATGAGAAAAGTCTTGCAGTTATTTGTTTGTCTTATAGGTACAAGCTGCATTATGCGATGTACACAGAATTCCTTACCCTCAACATTAGACTGCTCTTAAAATAATGATGTGGTTTTATTTTTGACTAATTATTGTTACATTAAATATTAGTAACACAAAGACAGATAACAGTTTAGTAATTAATAATACTTCTACATTCATGTTTATTAGTGTAGGTATCTAGATACAATGTAATTTCGGATAACCTTATACTGACATTCATAAAAATATGCTTGATATTAATACTAAGGGTACGGTGGCTTGGTTTCTTCAAGAATTCCAAGAATTGAAAGTGGATTGAGTGGCATCTTATAACGCTAAAAATTGAGTAGCGGCGATGGACTTTGAAACTCATTGTAGATGATCGTCTGTTCCTTCTTACACCCGGATGGATTCCGTCTTCGTGGAAGGTGATTGATTATGATCCATATGGTATACTTGTGTATATGTGGTGGATATATACTCCCAATAAGCACCGGAAATGCCGAACTAAGAAAAGTGATACAGTATCAGTTGAATAGGATATAGTTATTAGGTCATATGATACTAGATTGAAGAAACCATATATATTGTTCAAAATTTGTCGCAGTGTAAAACAATGAGAGGGAAGAGTTTGGGAAGTGATTTTTGGTAGATGTACTTCATGGCAGTATGGATCAAAATTTTGTTCATTATAGGCTAAACTCCTATTTTTTTTAAATATATATAATGCTTAAATCTCCAAAATTAACCATCAGGTAAGAACACGTGTTAATGTGATAGTATTACTTTTCTGTACTTGTTTGTGCCTAAAAGTCTGCTGTCATTTTTGGATGCTTTGTGAATGTCGCTAACCCACTAAGAACTATGTTTTTTTAATGTGTATTTAAAAACAAATATTATTTTACTATTGATCGAAATAAATAATGATCCTAGCTTATTTTTATTGAATACGCTATTTTTATTTGTCCAGCGTGAAATGTAAAATGTATGGTAGTTATAGCAATATGTTTTAATATAATAAAACGCTATAAGACAAAATTTATTAGATATTAATATTTTTACTATGACTAACTAATTACTATTTTTGGCTTAAATATCGTTTGTCTTTATAATATGTGGTGTAAAATATACATGATTTGCTTAAAACAATTATTCGGATATACTTGAAACGTTGATTTCTAATGTGTTAAGGTTTCAAATGAGGGAAAGAAAATATTTGCCGCTATGGCCATTCTACAGAGCGGCTGTCGTAGCTATTTTGGTCCGTCTAAAATTATCGGCGCCCATCAGCCATCACATCTCCGCATCGTGCCTCGGCTGACGTTTGTTTACGCGGCAATAATTGAATATTTTTGAAACGCGGCAGAAGATATCGTTGCCAGTATATAAAAAATGTTAAGCATCCGCGGATTCATTTTTTCGTGTCGACTATATTATAAAAAATATTGCGTACAAATTATATTTATCCAAGTATATCTTTGTTTAAATCTTTCAGCTGTTGCGGGGGATTTCTCGAAAGGTAAATTAAGTCCGAATTTATGGAAACTAGAATTCCATACAAAAAACAAATGTCTATAAAAGTTTCTTATTTCAAAAATATTTTTAACGAATTACGATTATTACAATTTAAATGTCTTGTTATTCAAGAATAATTTTTAACAAATTACAGAATGTTTGCAAGATAATAAATCTGGATAAGTTTTTTATTTTCATAAATGATATTTCTTTCTGAGCATTATCGTATCTGATTTTTTCATTACTTCAGATATTCGGATGAACATTTAGGAATTCAATATTTTTATTGCAAGTACAGACACTGAAAAATGTAATAAAATATTGGTTAAAATGGGTTTGGCGATAACTTGGTAAAGTTTAATTTGAAATTATAAACGATAACTTTGATATTTTACTGACTGTAAAATAACTAGGTACACCAGTGGAATAAAAAGATTATCAATTTAATAACCCTTCATATTCGTTAAAATACCATGGTTACATGGCTAACGATTGAAAAATCTGGTTATTATTACTGACCACGAGTATACTGACCATTTACCGAATTAATTACTGACCTTTTTGGTTAATTACTGACCCAATAAATACATGCCTATACATATAAATACTATGATTGTATTTAATTTAATTAAAAGAAAAAGCATTCTTTATAATTTGCAGCAAAAAGTTTATAAAGTGGAACTTTAACTCTTCACTTTTCAAGGGACCCTACAAAACAATGAATGCGGGAAAGACTTGAATTATTCTGTCTCTTAGCTATAGTTATAACTTGCTAGGTCAGCTTGCTTAAGTCCGAATAATTCACGATGCAATAATACGAAGTAAAAATGAACACAGTCAGTGTGTACATAGGTTTTCAGTATGTGAGTCAGTGAGGGAAACGTTAATTTTGGAGAAAAACGATCAATCTGGGTAATATTTGTGACAGGACCATAATATTTAACTGATCAATCGAAGAAAACAGTCTATCAGGAGGGGAATGTGTATGATAAATTCAGGATTATTTAAAAGTGTTCTTATAGGTGTTTGGCCAGAACTATAAAACGATGAATGCGAGAAGGATAGATCGGGGCTCCATTGTATACAATGAGAAAAAGTGTGCTAAAAAGAATGAAGGTAATGATATTATTCTTTTGATGGCACTATAGTTGGAACGAAAGGTTTGCTAAACGATCGCGTGTATCGTATGGGTATAGGTATCTTATTGCTAGGTAATAAAACACTGTTAATGCTGATCAATTTATTTGTTCACAAATACCTACGTGTATATGTACATTGGTTTTCACTAACCGAGTGATTTTATGATATATCCATCATATTTGAATGGTCACACGAACATGTAGCAATAATAATATTAGAAACATTTCATCAACTTGTATATTATACTTTGCGATCCCTTAAAATGTTTCAACATCATTACATATTTAATTATTCATTGAGTAGGTATAGCTCACAGGTAGATACTCAATCAACAAAGCGAGTGCCTAACACATGTTTTGTTTTCATTTTTGACATACCGTTCAAAGTGAAATAAATTATCACTGTTAAGAAATATTCATCAAGAAAATTTCTTTATCCTCAAATTTTTTTTACTTAAGTTCAAGGCACAGAAATCGACTGTCCACATCCACAATCTAACTACTTCAACTTATAATTTAAAAAAAAAAACTATAATAATATTTTCAAAATAAACAGAAAAGGGGACAGCAGATTTATGAAAAATTCTAACAGAACTCTAGACAAATGCATGAATTGTAAAAATAAGTTGAATCACTGCAATATCTTTTAAATGAAAGTGATTAAAGTTGCCTACATAATTGAATAAATAAATGTATTACAACATTCGGTTACTCATTGCATATAAAAAAAAGAATGCTGGAATCCCCAGAAATTATTTATTAAAAAAGAGAAAATCATTTCTATGTTATTGCCTATATTTGTACTTAACATAATATAACTAATGTGCATGATCTGTAAGAATATAAAACATTAAAATCTTCCCATCTAGATTTTTTAACACACTAAAATTAAAAACAGTGCAGGGATGAAACATTAAAAAATAGAGTAAATAAAGAAGGGATTCTAAATTTACAACTTGAGAGATGATTGCTTTTCGCAAATATTTTTATGAGGGCTATAATTACTATAATTATTACAAATGACATATCTGGTAGTTTTAATGGGATTTAAATTGACAGATAAAATGGTAATTTATTGATTGGTTCTTAACTTTGAGCACAGTATTTTATAATAATTAGGGTTAGACAAATTGTTCCTCGTACAAACTGAAACTAAACGACAAAGCCAAATTATCTCAGAATGGAATGGCTTAGATGCAGAGTTACTGAACAGAAATTTGCAACAGGTTATATTCTGTTCCACATCAATCGGTGGGCAGTCTTTTGAATTCCAGCTTTTAACTATGCTACAGATTTGGACAAGTGGGATGAATAATATACCAAAAATATCTTTATATTGAATTTAAAATAATGTCTTCAGCGTCTTTTGCCCCACTATAAATAAATTTATATGCTTACACATTCTGTTATATACTGCATATCTCACATTACGGAATTCAATAAACTCCCAGATTATCTGTTATTTTCTCTAAATGATAAACTACGGCCGACATAAACAAATATTCATATTGTGAAAAAATACTTCCAAAACAAATGCTCTAAAGAATCTACAGATGTGTCTAAGTAAAACAGCATTTATTTATAAACATCACATGATCAACAACGCTCTCGGCCGTTAGCTTCGAGTTGTCTATTAACAGTATAGTAAATTTTATTCATACCAAATATTTCAATAACACAGGAAATTATAGCACATTCACTTAGTGTAACTTCAGTAAAAGTGTTTGTAATTTATTGCTCACAGTTTTCTTTCAGACCAACTTAAAAATAAATACCTAGCGATTTACGAAACGACTAATATTGCTAATTTACAAATAAGTTTGTTTATATCTATCTTTATTATCTTAATGCAACTTGTGAATATCTATCAGAATGTAATAAATAAATAACAGCGTAGAGCAATTTCAATATTGTGAGTATTTACAAATATACCTGAAGCAAGCTTAAAAAAAGAGCATGCTTTGCGATACGAGTGTATCACTCGATAAACAGCAATATGTCTGTTTGTTGAACAGTATGTGCTTACAATAAAAATCATTCGTTGGCAGCTAGTCGAATATTAAAATAAAAATATAGTATACTACTATTTTCTGTCAAAGGCTTTCCTATCTCTTGTAACATTATTTCTCAAATCTTTGGATGGGTATTGAGATTTATCGAGTCCATTTTGTTAATGTCCATAAGCTATTGGAACTTGACATCATTTAACGTGAGACATACTTAAGAGTATAATAGAGAAAATATTACGTAATTTTCCTTATTGGTCTGGAAATGGACATTATTTTAATCTCTTTATATTTTTGTGTAACGGATTTATGTCTCGAAATATAAAACAAGATTTGACAACCAGAAAGAAGTAAGAGTAGTATTATGTATCAATATTTACGTATATGCGAAATGGATTGGAAAATGATTCTTCTTAGCAAGATTACAATAATAAATGCATTCATATTCACCATATTATTACGAATACTAAGATAGCTTGGCAAATTATGACTTATTGCCAAAAATAAAAATAATTTTTCTATCGAAAAAGCATGCCACTTTCTATATGCTTATATTTAGTTGAAGTATAATTCTCTTTACGAAAACAAAGTGCATTTTAAAAAAACGTGTTCAAGATGATTTTTAAAATAAATAGAATCTGCATTCCTACATTACTATATTTTAAACCATTAATGATATGCTTTGGAATACACTGCATTAAAGAAATGTATGACGATAGTAACAGAACGGAAAAGCAAATACTAAACACCAGCAAAATTTATTGACTAAAAAGAAATAATATTGTATTACAAATAATTCAATCAAAAATACCCAAAATAATGAATTTTAACATTTGAAGATAAATATATTATTCCAAATATAGGTAACAAAAACTTTGTACAAAGCAGTATATCGCACCATTTATTATCAAAACAACCTTCGATCGTTCACATCCCATATTTGATAGAAATTTAATTTTAAATGCTAATACTATAATATATTATGAATTTGCTTTTAATTTTATTGCTGTGAGAATGAAATTTTCAACCTTAATATATAAAAACCATCTATATCTTAGCTATGTCTTTTGAATGTACAAAATGTTTTTTCTAACATTATATTATTTTGATGCATAAAGAGCTATTTTGCAGAAGGAAAATATTTTACAGGAATTTAAAGTGTTATCTTAGGAATTGAAGAAGACTACATAATATATTGGACTGATTGATTGATGACGGAAACGCACTCATAATTAATTGGATATTTAAAATTTGTGCTACAAGCAGTTTCTTTGTGATGACATCCACAATGTAATCAAAAATTTGTTGAAGAATAAATAAAGTAAAACATGCAGTTGTGTATAACAATGCTGTACATATAATTTTTTCTATAAATTGTACATAATTTGCTGACTTTCCACTATAAAAAACATCCAATGGAGTAATAACTGAAACCTACTATCTTTGTGTTCGACATAAATTTTTATATGTTTTCACAGGAAAGTTTTAAAAAAATCGCTGATAAATATATATTTATCGTAAATGCCACCATAATCAAATACTCATCGAGTAAGTGTAAATGTTTCAATCCCTAAAGAAGGGTAAAAAATATGGCAGTATACAAATTGTTAATCCTCTCAGATTGTAAGACATTATTAGATTTTTTCAATAAGCATATTAACCCACTCAAAAAGCTTTCGATAGTATTTTATTTACGTATAAAGTGATACAAATTTTAATAATTCATACCAAATATATAATATTTACCAAATTACTAGCGCTTAAATCATTTACATAATAATATACTTACTCAGGTATGTTTTACATAATATGAATATCATAAACTTAGATTAAATAACTTATCTTAATTACCTACAAATGCTATAATCACAACTTGTTTATTACAAAAATGCAGTACTTAATTTCACTCCAACTTTCTGAATTAATTTGAAATTATTTAACATGATATAGAATATGTAATATACATGATTGAACAGTTGAAATCCTGATGACAGAGTCGATATTCCCGATGAAGTTTCCAGACATTCACCTGTAGACATGGCAAAAGCGAAATTTATTAGAGACAAGGTACTTAATGTTTATTATATACTTGACTTGATTTATCTGTCTGTCTGTAATGAGCAGTACGAACATGCTCTCTCTTGTCTGCATACTAAGCGTATGTTGACAGATGTCACTGCCTCCTTGTATATATATTTTATTAAATACATAAAGGATATCAATGCAATTTTTTGACTAATAATTAAAATGAAGGGGGATGTGTTTCTACTAAATTAGGCACACTTTGAATTCAATGATTTTTTCAATTCTTAAAAAATTACGAATGTGATTGAAATCAAAACTGGCTAAAAATATTTTTTTGTAAACAATTCAGATCAACTGGATTAAAAAATATTTTCGGAATCAATATTCATCATTTTAATAAATAATTATCTCCTTGTATTAATTTAAAACTGTACCTAATGTTTTCTTAGGCGGCATCCATATATGATGTCACAGGATTTTGACTATGTTATAACTCGCCCCCATTGTCACATTTCTTCATATAGACCTGTCCCCCTAGAATGTAACGTCATATATGGACGGCCCCTTATTACAACTAAAATATATACCTGAACTAGATGCGTTGAATACCAAAGCTCCATCGATGCCAGGTCTTATACTCCTGTCGCAGCTGACTGAAGACCGAGTAAAATGGATCATGTGATCTCCAGACTCCTTATAAATGAAGCAAAATCGTTTGGCTCCTATGGAATCTCTCGTAAGTGGTGTAGTTATGAGAAATGATGTCCCATTTTCTGACCAACCGCCATGGCACGAATAAGCTGCAATTTCAATTATAAAAACATCCATTATTTGAGATTGTTTTATTGTAAAGATTGTATTCTACCTCTAGAAAGAGACAAAATTGATTGTTCTTCTTAATTCTTGATATGTAAATATAATATGGAAAGTACATATTGAGAAGCTAAGCCTTGGGGATACGCATTATATTGTATTTACTCTGTCAGACCTGAAATATTCAGAGCGAATGCAAGAAAATTGTTAATATTAGTTTTAGGAAATACTTGTGTATTGTTTGCAACATATTTCCTATAAAATTATGTACAATCAAGGTCGCCAGTTTTAGGAAAGAGACATTTTTTAAATATTCTCTTCATTAAATGACCTAATTCAACAGTACTTGTAAACATATTAATTCTTTTGCACATGAAATGTTCTATTTGATTTTAAAAGTAAAAAACAATTTGTTTTGCACTTCTTCCACATTTTTATGATGATCAGAACTGGTTTAGATCATTGCGAGCTTTATAAACTGATCTCTATTAGAATACAACTTTGACAATATCTGCCATATGGAAAACAAGTGATATGTTCAGTTATAAGAATAATTTGATAATGTAATTAATTTAAAGGAGAGAAAATAAAAATCTACCAAATACAAAGTTGATTGATTGATAAAATAAGGCAGTTATTTATTACCTGTAATGAATTCTTTGTTATCGCATGTTGAATGAAATTCCATATTTTCTGGAGAATTACATCCAATATCCAGCATCGTATACTCATTGCTTATACAAGCAGCGCTGTCACCTTTGCTATTCGATCGCCTGAATCGAGACAACTCTTTTGAGCTTATATTAACTCTTACATCATTCCCGTTTACACTCGATATATTGTGGAAAGCAAAGGTGTTATTTGCTTCCATAGCTAACTTCCGTTTAATCTTAAATTCTCTCTTGAGTATTTCCTTGGCAAAAATATGCTCTAAGAATTTTTGATATTTTTTCTTTTTACGTTCCTCGTCTGTGAGCTTATCGTCGGGGTCATCTGTATCGACGTACTTATGCTTTCGATGACTGTGTTTGTGAATTCTTCTAGAATTAACGTCATCTGATTTTGTATCGTTTGAGCGTATCAGAGATCTTGCATTTCTTTGAAGTATTTTGAGGCCCGCAATACTAAATTTACCAGAATATGGACAGTTTCTCGCTTCTGGATTACTCGCTGTAAGGAAAGAAAAGATGGGATTATTTTTTTTCTAGTAACAACATTGGAATATACAAAGACATTAAAGACACTAAGTATTCAATGGAACGCTTTTACTTCACAATCGTATCGCTTGACAAATTCACTAATAAAAGTATTTGGGTTATGACATATTGCTATTTGTCAAGCAATATACTAAAATTAGTTTGATGTTAGCATAATTATAAGTTAATATAAAAAAATCAAACACAAACATAACTCAGAATAATAATGCGTTATTAAGTAAAGATTATACGAATTAAAAAAACAGTCCATAATTTCAAATTAATAAATTTTATCACAGTGGCATAAAATGGCGAATTTTTAATGAAACAGCAAGACTTACAATTCTTTTTTTTTCTTTTGTAGGTGATTACTTATGTTTCTAATACCATTTAAAATTACGTTTTGTGTACTTACTGACTAGTGTGACATATGGAGCAGTAAGTGTATCAAAATAAGTCTGTGAACAAGCATCTTCAGCACGAGAGGCAGCCCGTCCTACTTGAAGCTCTGCGGCGTGATCCCCACGTCTGTGAAACGCCAGGCATACGTATCGCCCAACGCTAAAATAAAAATTGTGAAAAAAATTAACACAAATTTATTAATCGATTCCAATTAAAACAACCACTATCAATGAGCAGGTATCATATAAAATTAATTTCTCAATTTTTAATAATATAATTGAATATATCAACTTATTTCTCAATAGTGTCTAGTCATGACTGGTCATTCACAGTCTACAATTCCTTACTATGGCTTATGATGTGCAGGTGCTGTGATAAAATAAATTTTGAAGAGAAAAACGCTGATTACTCGGCATTTAGGAGACAGACTACATATTTGAGTTTATCAACTACTTACGGACCACTTTTTAATGGCTGCTTCAATGTATGTATTGACGACAAATAACCTCGCTACGAAAGTGGATTTCCAGGAGGAAGCAACGTTTGGGTTGTACTCAGCCACCACTAGACTAATTTTTGTGGATGATATCGATCAAGTATTACAGGAGCCATCAGAACTGACTTCCGTAAGTGGCCTGTGTGAGTACCATCATGTGTTTCCATATTACATGACAATAATTCATGACGGTCCATAAGCAATCGTCATTTTAAAGTGGTCCATTTGCGTTAAGGCTTACTCTACCGATATTACTATACAGAGTTGCATAAGAAAGGAAGGTGATTTAAATCAATATCATTAACACTCATGCCATATTCATAATCAATGCAAGAAGAAAAATGCACTAGAAGGTAAATTAAGTGTGCTGAGAGTAGATTTATTAATTATCATGACACTTATAAATGTTAGTGCTATGTCATTTTAAATTGACAATATATAAATTCGAATGGTTTTATGTCATTGACAAATTGATAATGAGTTATTAGGTGGTGTTGCACAGTGAAAGATAATATAACTATGATCTTACCAATGATGTTGCCAATGCGCAATAAGCGCAACAGAGTTTCCACTGGGCGATGAAGCTTTCACATGAGCGCAGTGTACTTTGATGTCAGCTCCAGTTTGATTTGTTATGCGCAGTGTCGCATTTTTTTGGTGGAATGAATAAGTACTTGAATAGTCCAAAGTATGCCAGTGGCCTGGAAAGGTCATCCATGAAGGAAATCGGCATTTAAAACTCACAGGAACTGAAAAAATTAATGAGATAGATACATCAATCTAGTGAAAGGCGGTACATAATTGAAAAAACAAATTTCTTTAAGCGTTGCGCCGTCTATTACATCTATTATATTACAATATTTTATTTCGTAAGTCACAAATAAAGATATAATGTAAAATAATGCTTCATATTGAAAACGAAAAATACAAAAAGGAGTTAGAAGGTATCCCTATAACATTTATAGTAATATTCATTTGTGAACATTTACCAACATCAGAGCTTTGAAATATGTTACAAGAATTGATGAAACAAAACCAAATAACATGTAATTAAGTTCTGTGCTTAAAAGAGTGATGCAGCAAAAGTAATTTACTGCAATACAGATTGCTTTGACCGGTGGGTATTTATAAACTGACCTCTTTTTAGTGCCATAGTCCTAGAGCCTTCAGTTGCACTGAATAATCCATTGCATGTAGCATCACCTGACTGAGCTACTCTGTAGTCAACTCCGTCGCCCTCTTTTATTGGCGAGTGTGAACCTGAATATAAATAGAAGAGTTAATAGAGAGATTATTGCTTCCAGAGAAGCAGTAGGGTTATAAATATTTTATTCAAATGAATAATTTTTGTCTTCTAATCCGATGAGTTTATGACAACCATGCATCACATCCAGTATATATTATATTACAAATGCAGCAGTATTTCTTCATGATTACACATTAATTAGGTTAATTAGATATGACATATGTATTATTATGAAAAAGGAATTTTAACATAAAAATTAGTGATTCTCTAATTACCAACAATTTAATGAGAGGAATGGGCTGCAAAACATATGCTTCGGAACGCATTTGGCTGTGGTTTGCACAGGCGCCTGCATTAATACATCTTATTTATTTATAAAGTCAGCCTAAGTGCACAATTCATAGTTAAATATAAGAAATAAGCATCTTGAAATACTTCACAGCCCTGCAAATAAGGCGCTGTTAAGGATCCATCAGAAAATAAGTATTAGAATTTTTTTGATAATTCAGTAGCAACTAACCCATTCCATTTGCTTTTTCGTATACAAAACATCTATAGCGATCTTCATTGCTGGTGGCGTGGTTTTGGTGAACTTTCCCAACCAAATATCGCAAACTGCCCTCTTTCCATGTTGCAAGACACTCTAACTCTTCCACTGGAATTAAAACATATAACATGATACTGGGCATTCCGTCAAGATAGTTATCTCCTAAAACTAATTAATTCTTCATGCAAAATATCGTATTATTAACATTAACCCATTCACTGCTACACTAATCACTTAGATGTTAGTGCTCTATCGATTACCACGTAGTTGCTAATTACCGACGACATGCGTCGCGTATCATTAGCACTGAATATATTAATATACTATGGAGCAGACTTGGCTGACAATAAGATCACAATTGACAGATTTATCACTTAGCGAGTGCGGCCGTATTCCCAATTCTCATCCTAAATTGCCACTATGACAACATGTAATGAAGGATTCTAAAAATAATTTGACTGCGGAAAATACTTGACTTTCTTAAACCGTTTATTAAATACTTCAAGGGATATTATGCTCAGTATATTTTTTATTGGTTTTTATGTCTAACAGCTCTGTATGAAGTATATAATGTAGACATTAATGTCTCATATATATATTTTAATTGTACTTTCTTCAAATGCTGCTGTTTATTTTAATTGGAAGGGTAAAAAAGTAATATTTTTTCAATAATTTATTATGTGAAGGGTAGCTTGTTTAATGTCAAATAATTCTTAATTCAAATGGCAAATAGACGAGATTAAATAAGGAGTCCTCAGAAAGACTATTAATTTAAACATTTACCATCACCCATCATTATAATATGTATTTATATAGTGGCAGGAATATTAAAAACATTGACATATTCATTGCAGTGGTTTGTGACTGTATGAACCTGACATTGGGACTTCTTAAAATAAGTGTAGTGTAAGGTTAGGTTATCAAAAGAATTCACAGTCCAGATTTAAATGAATGTGATAATAATAGGATAAAATAACAAAGTATTTAGTTCTACAAATTTGTAGAACTAAATACTTTGTTATTTTATCCTATTATAATGGAGTTCTACCAAGTAAATGCCAATTCAATCAATGAATGTGATAATTATAGTAACCTGTGCTCTCGGAGCCATAGACATCAGGACACGCCTGATAGTTCAACAGTAGGCGAGATTCTTCAGTGCAGCTCTCAATGGATGACATTGGAACTTTACATTCACCATGTCCCCTAAAAATTATATTCAAATAAATAAGTTGTCAGTAAATTTCACCTCATAAATAATTTGCACCAAAAGAATATGTTGTTATCTACCATGAAAGCGAATATGAATTGAGTAAATTGACTTCAACCAATGACATAATTTTATTAATTGAATTGATTGGATATTTTTTACACATTCTGTTATCTAACAATGTTTGCTATGAAAAAAGTCGTTTTTAATAATTTGACTGCTTATTATGGTAAAATAGTAAAATGGAAAAAAATATCAATAGTGCTGCAAGTGACTGAGGAATCATTGATTGCTATATTATATGATAAATATCAATCATTCCGATTGCTCCTCAAAATGTATGAAGACAAAAATGTAGAATATTTTTTCAGTTGTTATTTTATTTGCTATTCCATTATCTTTGTTTTAATTTTCATTTTTATTTGATTCAATAAATAAATACAAGCGGTTTAAAGTTACCTATTATATGTAAATGAAAATGGCCCCCTCAGGGGACAGGTGACAGGCGAAGTATTCTCTCTGAACATGGAGTATAGCAACGCATCGCCTGGGATTAGGGAACATAAGCTTGGCAAGTCTTCTTTAGTGTGGCAGAAAGCTGAAAAAATAAGAGGTAAATTATTATTGCATCTCTGTTTAATTATAAATAAAAACCTTGGTGTGTTTGCTTGCATAATAATGTATTAAAATAATATTAAGATACTTCAAAACAAGTTTCAGTTATATAGTCAGCAAGTTTTTTGAGATTGATATGATCTGATCTTTGTGTGATATTTACTTAACATGACATTGTATTATATGATATACATTGTACGAATTACTAATTTGATTATAAATTTGCTATCTTTTGATTCTGATTTAATGATAGGAATATTATAAAGTTGAAACAATATTTCAAAAAATAAATTATTCTCTATTTTAATATAAAATATTTTGAAATCTCAAAAATGTTAGTTTATGTATTTATAGCTCATTAATGTATTTAATTGTATCACAATCAAGAAACTTGGACTGAATAAACTATGAACCAAGAATGCATAATAAGGATCACTTCTGTGGGATATATTAATTTACAATGTTTCAAACATAAAATAAATCGATTTTAACTAAGAATGTTCATTTAAGACATCGACTGAGGGTGCTTGATGGAATTTCAATATTAAATTTGGATTATTGAGATTTTGTACACTTCCATGTATTTTGTCACTAACGACCCGGGTTTCGCCTTTCGGCATCTTCAGGCATTCGAGCACACGAATGGACTCGAACTGAGAGACAGTAAACAGTGTCTAACGCTTATATAGAATCTGGCATACAATTAGTTATTTAGGTTGCACAAGCTTTAAAATTAAAAAACAACTCGCTGATAGTGTTAGACCGGCGTTCTATTGCAAAAACTCTCTAGGCAAATTACTTATTAACAATAAAGATAGAGTAAACTTTAAGAACAAATCTGGTATTTATAAATTACAATGCAATGATTGCCAACATTTCTATGTGGGTAAAACCACACATACATTAGATATAAGGGTATCAGAACATTTAGCTGCCTTTAGATTAAAAAAAGAAACTTCGACATTCGCAAATCACTTGCTAATGGAGAACCATACGTTTAATGCGGATGATGGGGTTAAACTGTTGCATAAAAACATGGGGGATCATAAATTATTTTATCAGGAAATTTTAGAAATTAATAGAGCGCAGTTAAACTCCTTACCAATCTTGAATGAGCAGCTGAACCTTCCTAATTCTCCGCTATTATATCCGATACGTTGAAACACCTAACAGATGTCACTAAATGTGGGATGATTGTATATATTTACCCATTCGTCGAATTACATCCCGTCAAAACCCACAATACTATTATAATTGTAAAATCACTGGTATTTCTAAAAGAAGTTGAAAAGCGGCAATTCGCCACTCTGTTAATATGGTGTTTACAAAATAAGGATTAGGTCGATTTCCGAAATTTTAACTCAGGTATCGGTGTGGCTCTCAGACGTATAATGTATTGCCTCGTAAATGATATTTGTCGCATTTGTATCTTCTATATAAGCGTTAGACACTGTTTACTGTCTCTCAGTTCGAGTCCATTCGTGTGCTCGAATGCCTGAAGATGCCGAAAGGCGAAACCCGGGTCGTTAGTGACAAAATACATGGAAGTGTACAAAATCTCAATAATCCAAATTTAAGAATGTTCAATACAAGTTTATGAAACCAGGTACATATATGTAAGGTTAATTTTTTATTTGATTCATATATTTTCCAGTATTTTATTAATCGACATTTTAGGACTGTTTACATATTATCTTGTATCAGGGGCTTAGGGTAATAAGATGTCAACTAAAAAAACACAGTTTCGAGATACTTAATTCTGTCCTAGAGATTTGCATTTGATTATGTACGATTAACATGCTTGTAGTAAGGGTTCAAAAAACAATTTTAAAGTATCTTTCAATACTACTTACTTTCTTTATATTGTAAAACATTTATATGTTTTTCGTGTATCACAACGCATCTGTAACACCTATGTCTGAAGAAGAAGACAATCACAATTAGTAAATAATTTGGTAATAAAACATTTTCCAATGACAAAGATATTAAAAAGTCGGTGAATTAATTTCGGAAAAGATAATGAAATAAGCATAATTAAACCCAATTTTCCAAAACTTTACTTAGAATCTGATGAAAGGTAATGTACTGAAATTTATTTTTTACTCATGAAATTTCATTTCTATGAACCATACTATAATGCACTAGTGGTAAGGTAATGAATTTGAATTGAATGTAATATTATACTGTGACTATATGTAATGACTATATGTAATATTAATCTTTAAAATAATGAATTTAATTAGATCTATCATTCTATTAAATTTACAATATTTCTTCTACCTCTTTTAAGCATTATAAATTGACTATTTTATCATAATTTTTGTTTTCCAATATTTTTGGTACTTTAGAGCAAATTTTTTTTATTTATAAAACATTTTAAATGTATTCATAATAAATAAAAGTTGATTATTTTATCATTAGTAACTGGTGACTAATGGTACCTAACTAAATTTAATACTATTATATTAATAGTTAACATTCACTTAATATTCACACTCGTACACATATCCTTTGTACGCATTGTGGGTCGTGTAGCGTAGTGCTATGCTTTGCGTTGCATGCATATCTATATATATATAAATCAAGAAGAATATAAGTATATTGTAATGGTGTAAACATTTTGATTGTATATTAATATCTTTCAGCGCTTAACCAAAATAAAGGAACTCATATGAATAATATAAATTCATAAAAAACATCTCAGCTTTCCAGTTGCACCTTCACTCGCCAAACTAGAATAAGTTTAGCGTCTACACATCTACAGTGACGTCCCATGGGGATAGATAAGTTAGATAATGACGATGGGTGACACATTGTTGTCACGATAACATTTTTAACAAAGTAAATATATTATGTAATAATTGAAGGCGGCACTTTTGCCTATGGCCAGCACTGGCTAGACATAAATATAACTATGTACATAAATTTTATTGATTACTTACTCGTCAACCAGAAGAAATTTGTCTCCCTCTGATGAAAGGCACTTTCCCTTGTTGGAGAGTTTGTCTCCATCTATCACAATCGACTGTGTGACTCCTGACTGGAACCACCGACCGGACCATTTTGGTGGAAACACACAACCTGAAACATAAAATTATTTTTTAAGACATCGACTGAGGGTGCTTGATGGAATTTCAATATCAAATTTGGATTATTGAGATTTTGTACACTTCCATGTATTTTGTCACTAACGACCCGGGTTTCGCCTTTCGGCATCTTCAGGCATTCGAGCACACGAATGGACTCGAACTTCGAGTCCAGTTCGAGTCCATTCGTGTGCTCGAATGCCTGAAGATGCCGAAAGGCGAAACCCGGGTCGTTAGTGACAAAATACATGGAAGTGTACAAAATCTCAATAATCCAAATTTAAAATTATTTTAATTAGTTTTTTAATATTTTGTATTCAACTATCAAGTATCAATGTTTGGAAATCGCACGCAGCTGATGTGGAAACATTTCACATGGAAATCGTGGTATCAAAAAGATTCTAATTAATAAGCATTTTTAATGTAGTCCATAACAAAGTACCTATTGCAGGAATTATTGTTAATAATATTTTACTTCAGGTAGGTTTGTCAAAGAAATAATTTTTGTATTGTATTATTTTGTATGATAATATTCTACTGCAATTCATTGCATACACAAGGTTAAGGACCCCTGTGCAGACAGTGCGCACTTTACTGTACCCACACATTACGTAGTAAAAATCACGAATACCTCAGTTGTTAAGGTTAAGCCAGCCATTACATTCAAAATGTATAAACTGCAGAGTAAATGAAATGGGTATTATTGAAATTAATGAAGGATTTAAAAAAAGACTTAATTATTTATTAATGGTTACATTATTTTACAGCATGAGAATTACACGTAAGATTGAGATGTATATGTTGATTTAAAATTCTATTCTCCTTTCTAAACCTAAAAATTGCAAAATTCTAAGTATTTTTATTGTTGCATTTACACGATCAAGAAACACATCAATTGAAATTAATAATATTAAGGAATTCTCAACCATTGCTGCTTGCTCCTTAGGAGACGTAAGACATTTTTAAAGGAATGTGATATTCAATAAGGTGTTTCAAATGTAATCTAAATTAATCTTTAATTATCAAGTAAACATATAACGAAGTTGAGAATCTGTTTTATTTGATTCTCCTATTTTAATAATGCATTCATTACATGCATTAATTAATTTATTTTAAGTCATGTAGGTTTTAGATCATAAAAGGTAAGCGAAAACGGATCGTGATGAGTAACCCTTCAGTATCTAGTATGTAAAGATCGAAAATATTAACTTTGTTTGACGGATAATTACGTTTTTTTTTTCATATTTGTTGGTGAATAAAATATATATTTATTAGATTTCCACTAGCTAAGTTGCGCTAATGAATTTATAATACAACAAAATACGAATATTTTCGAGGATAAGTTATGTCAATTGTTCCACCTCGGAGGGTGGGGTGCAGCATTTATACAAATATAAATATTATATGTAAAAAGGGGAGATTGAAAAAAATGTATTTCTAGTCCATTTTGAATAAATTAGTCAGCTTAAATAAGGCGATTTATTTACCGAAATGATTACCAGAAAAGATTTATACGAAGTTATATAGAAGCGTATTTAAAGGTAAGATAAATGTTTTTGAGAAGATCGCAAGCTCAACAAATAATCTCGTAGAAATAAACACTAAAATAACAGGAAACGGGGGCATTAAAAACGTATTCCATTCCGCAGTCGAGGGAACCTCTAAGACGACGAAGGAAGTTATAAATAAAGATTTAATTTATAATCCCCGAAAAACTAAATCACAAAAACGGCGTGGGATAAATTCCTTTCACGGGGGTGGACGATTTAGAGGACATTGTAAATATTGACAATATTAACTAAATACGTCAGTGTTTTAAGGGTTGGGTCACACGGCATGGTGCGATCTAAAATTTTGAATGATTTTATGCTATGCTTACAGTAGAGATATTTTTTTAGCCAGTAATTTTTATTGCTTGGGTTGATTTGTCTAAAATGTCATAAATAACTACTTTCTATCTTTAGAACCTCCCTTATTATGGTACTGAAGTGAAGTGACAGTAACCTGAGAAAAACAAACTTAAATATCGGCTACATTTTCATATGTGAACCGCATGAGATCAAAAGATGATAACTACATAGTGTAAGTGGAAAAAAAATGTTGATTATATAATTATGAAATTGAGCTTTATGTAGTTAGTGTTTATCAATATCGTATTGTGTATTTTGTAGAAGCGTATTGCTTTTTGGTATGAAAAAATTTGCAAAATATTTATTTCAAAGAAGTGTAGATTTTTACAATAGTTCATATTCAAGAGTCCTTGTGTTGCATTACCACATAAAATGGTGCACGTGTATTGCAAATTGCAAGTGAGACTGAATTATCGATGTGTCAAAATATATGATTACTTCAAAACCGTTCGAGCACAGAGTATTTTGTTACAGTTTTATAAATTTGATATTGAGATGGGATAGTTCGTGTCGTGTAATACGGTCATTGGTATAGTTGATCGTGCGTCTAGGTGGGAGGGAGTCGAAGAAGTTATCACTTCGCTCCGGCAAATCGGGTAATTAATAATCCTTTTAATCTGGCGGAGGGTGAAAAAGCTCAAAGCTGGCAGACAGGCGCGCGTCTCGCGTCTTCGCATTTTTGCTCGTTGTAAAAAAATAAGAAAACATGACGTCGGGCTGCCACGAAATAAACTGGCTATAAGTCAAGTTAACGAGCCAAACATATGCTCGCTTTAAGATGAAGTCGAACGCTGTCTCCGGTATTATCTTACATGCTTCTTCAGGAATAGTTCGCTATCGCAGAGAAATCAAACATTTTCTAGAAATAATAACGACGCCGATCAACATTTTACTAAAAAAAATGTAGCCAGCGGACGCCGAGCCAATTTAGATCGATGCTCATTCGTCTTTAGTTATATTATTTCTAGATGATAATTTGAACTGTGGGCATTTATGAAGAACGCTGCACATTTATCTCCAAAGATGCCAGTGAAAAGGACTGTTTGATACAGATTAATTCTAATTATGAAGAAACAGCTGTGTAGGACGTGATAAATTGAAAAGATGATAGAGACAACCTAGGCTAAAATAAATACACATAACAAATAAAATGCGACGGAAAATACGGATTTATTCAATATAAACGCTGACATTACAATAAGAAAAATTGTAATTTATGAAACATAACGCGTACGAAATTTTGTTTTCGGTGCCAAATAAGTTAGTATTTCCAGCTTTTGTGTTAAGCTATCAGTTAAATGTTTTTAATCTACCCTACTAATCGCAGATTATATGAATGATAATTTTGAATGTAAACTATGATTTATAATACATCCTTGAAAAGTTTTGCAGGTATAGAGTTTCGATTCGCTACCGAAATGTACGTAGTACACAGTGTAAGAAGATTAACGGATTACGATATTTTACTCGGATTTAATATTATTTGTAGTGAAATACGACATTAAATAAAAGGTTAGGGGCTACTGTAGGTCAGGTCATGTATTTCGTGAGCGAGCGTCGTGCCCGAATAGTGCTCAAGAGGCACATTTATCTTTTTTTGATTATCTCAAGAAAAGAAATAAATACAGCTAAGAGATCTTAGCAAGTTTCGGATATGTTGCTCGTCTACACGTTGCGTGCAGTGACTTTATATTATAAAAGCGATGTTGTAGGTGAAAGGATAAGAGATAAAATAATAATAAGCTTGTTAACAGATTGCACTGGATTTAAGGGCAAAGACGGCAAGTATTTTTTTTTTTTCTTCACTAAAAATGACTGACTGACAGGTCGATCATACTTGAACATGCGATCATGAAGTAATAATAGTATTGTTCATCTAAAATTAATTGCTAATTTACCAAATCTTTGGAATAACAATGCATTCAAATTGTATGAAATACTTTGTATAATGGCTACCATTATTTTCTTCTTAATACCGGCATACAGTTTACATATTTAATTTACGTAATAAATAAATACTATTTATTGTTCAATTTTATTACATTGTAAATATTTTAAACATTGAATAATTCTTTGATTTAAGAAACATTTGCTATAGCGTTATTTATAATTGCAGTAGAATTAAAAAAAAATCAAACACATTGTTAATTATTCAAGTAATAATTATATACAGCCTCTTGATAACATTACCACAGTAAGAAATAAATTAAGATTGTTCCGTAACTAAATTAGCATTATCTGTTTCCCATTATGTACACATATTCTCTTGTCTTTGTTTTTCCAAGGTCTGATGCATTTCCGTGGATCAACTCAGGTATTAATTGCTACATTATAGCTACACTATCTGTTATAGTGGTATCCGTGGTAAGTGAGCTGATTACCTTTTTAAAATTATTATTAAACCACTATATCTTAGCATTTCAAGAGATGATGAATTAGCATTAATATTGGAACACATATTTCATCAATACAAGTTGTTTGCGGCACCGGTAAATGAAATTGTTCCAGGGAAAAATATGTAACGTACAAACATGGTTTTTAAATAATACATTTATTTTTAATAAGGCATGATTTAACGAAAATAGTCTGAAACACTCAATAGACAATACTATATACAGATACAACTATCGGTACGGTGATAGTTTTTCCTAGAATGGTGCATGTGTAACACCACAATTTCACAATAATATGTGAATATCAGAAACGATATTTATGTGTTTCGATTGTATCGGTATTAACTAATTAAATATAGAGAGAGACTTATCTAACTTAATAAATCTCAGTTTCATTATAATTATGTAAAAAAGCTGATGTTTGTATGTAGTCTAAAAACAAATTAGTGGTAAATCCTGGGGTGAAATAATAATATAATCCCGCAATATGTAATAAGGTAATCCCGCTGAATGTAACTGAAGCCAAATTTGAATTGTTGAAATTTTATACACTTCGAGCCCACGAATGCCCGAAGATTACTCTCGTTGTTAGTGACGAAATACATGAAAATGTACAAAATTTCAACAATTCAAATTTGATATTGAAATATCATCAAGCACCCTCAGTCGATATATTAAATTGTAACTAAAGTCATATCGCCATTCCTTTCCCCAAGTAACGAGGGCAGGAAGATAAAATCAGAATCGAAATTACGGGTTATTTTAAAAACTATAAAAAGTTTTTGAGGTGTAATTAATTTGTAATGGTTTTTTAAATTCGTCAGTAAGCATAATCGACTATCATTAACGTTTGCTTGAAAGTGATCTAACGTCAACGCTTGGCGGCGAAACTGTTAAGTAGATCAAATAGTTTAGTTTTGAGGATTTAACGCGAAAATAATTGGGTGGAAGGTCAACCGTTCTAAATTAAATGATATCTGGTTAAGTAGTCTTGGAATCTAGATGCCGCACAGATGCGTGCCTACTAAAACTCTCGCTTAATTTACATGGGAAAACTATTTTGCTTAATGTGGTAACGCTGTTACTTGTTGTTATAATGAAAAGAGGCGAGTGGGGCGAGTTATGGCATCGGGGCGCCTACAACAATTACACATTGTGTCCAATTAAGCGGAATTTATGGTATTGCCAGTGATATCAAATAGTTTTAACTGGTTTTGTCTTTTGTAAGCGAGAAACCGAGGGGATGTGACACGGAAGGAACATTAGACGCAGTAAATAAAAGGGGAATGATATCTTAACACAGCGGATTCTTGCTTTGAATGATGTGCTGATCGGAAAAATGTTTTATGGCCGTTGCGTGGAAAACTAAGGTGTCATGTTTGTTGGTTCTCAGCTAACGGAATGTCACTTTAAGTTTCGGGCGACATGATAAATAAGATAGTTGTAAATTTCTAAAAAAAAAGTGCGAGGAGCATAACGATAATATATCAAAACTGTGATTTCCAGCTTATTAGTGAATGGTGAATATTTTGAAGATGGAGTTTTAGTTCAGAAGGAAGTTTAATAATGAAGCAATATTGATTAATATACATTAACAAAATTTAAGTAAACTTAGAATCGGGGAATTGCAGCAATGAAATTGGAATACCTAGTTTCTGTAACTATAACAATAGGCAATATTTACAATATTTATTAGATGAAAATAAAACGTAACAGCTAACAGCCAAGGTGTGAGATCTCAACCAAATGAGAATTTTATTTTGAATAACTCGAAATTAACTCGAGGAGAAAAGACATCAAAACACCCATGTCCAAATCTCAAATTTAAATAGAATAAATCTGACTTTGATATTGATCTTGCTCGTAAAGCTCTTACCACTAAGCCACATAGGTCGACGATAATGACAGCATGGTTATCACACTGCAGAGTAGGAAAAATATTACAAAGTAAGATGTTCTCGACAACTGTTCCATGCTCCGACCCTCGCTGAACGATATCGATTCTGATAGTAATATTTTTACTTGAATGGTGTGAATACGCCACTTATATAATATTAATATTTCATTATACTGTTTTCTTCAATTAACGTGGGAATGAGATCTATCAAATTAACTCACCAACTTTGACGTGTAAGTATTAACAAAATAAAGAAAAGTTATTCCATATTATTTATTATAAGAGAATGTTGATACTTAAATACATAAAAGAATTTAAAATTTTCCCAATGTAAAAGGTCAAGTGATAAGTTTTTATTGTTAAGCACACATTTTATGCTGAGAAAAAAACGCACACTTTTTATGAACATTCTGACGGTATAATGTGAAAAACGCAGAATAAAAATAATCACAGTCTACCTTGGAATTGGACAGTTTTCATATTTTATTTTACCTCAGCACGAATTTAATATTCGTGAAAAAAAGAATATAAAAGTTGTCTCAAAAGTTCATCAAAATAGGGGAGCTTCGTATAGCACTTATTATAAATATGTTTATGAAATTGGGTGTATCATTTCATTTTTTATAATTCATTAACATTACTGTATAAACGACTTGAATTTGAAAACCGTGTTTGACACATAATAAAAAATAGTTACGTTTTTATTATTAGTCAATAATTAATGTAATGTGTTAGTAAATCAAAGGCACAGATTGTTGAAAAAAAAATATGCATTATAATAGTTATCTAACATAATTATGAATCTGATGATAAGATTTTCACCTTCTCTATTCCAAACATAGAGCATTATGAATGTACCTACTCCTAATGGAGAATTTCAGTAGCAAGTGTTTAACAAGTTACTCACTCAATCTTCATGTATGTTAATGAATCTATGGTAATGATATATGTATGAAGTTGTGAGTTAACTAGGAAGAAAGAAACGAAAGCACCCATTTAACATCAACTTATAATAATAATAATAACCACCAAACGATTTCTATAATATTGCAAAAAAAGTTTATTAAGAAGTTTTCAAAAAAAAAAAATATCTGACTGAAGTCAAATAAAAATATAAACGATATAGTGTATTCGGTTTGAAAAGAGTTAGTTGACTCTGCCAGCTGCCGAATAGAGAGAGCTTTACGATAGTACTTTACATTAAGTAGCTTTGTTTCAGTTTCAGTCGATTTTTATTAATACTGAAACTGGCAGATAAATTTATGTTTTATTGTGCAGGATTTCGAAAACTTTTTCAATATCTGTAACTCTGCACGAGCAAATAATAACATACAACACATATCCATTACTTGCAAACGAAAATCCATTTAACTAACTACATTTTATAATAAACATTAAACTTAACTTCTAAAAGCATTGCATTTATCGAAGCGTATTACGATACAAGCAGATTTTTCAATGAGTCCTCTTCAAGAAATCACGAAGATGAAGAAACTATTGAGCATGATATGGTTACTTTCATTGCCCAGCTTTATAATCGCAACACAAAGACAATGATCGTTATACAAAGAATAAGTTAATAAAAGCCATTCTAGATCATTTTTGAAACTAGAAACGACTGATGGGAAATGACATCGTTAATTTATTGGGTTATCAATAAAGTTACTATAATAGGGGTACCCAACCTTTTTTGCTCCATTCCCGTTTCACCAATGTTCAGAATATAATTCCCCTTTCCCAAGATAATGTAACTCGAACTCAAGAGGGTACTTTCCAAATATGCATATATGCTATATTCCAAATGTATATATGCTATAGCAATCCCCCCCCTGGAACTCTAAAATTCACCCCTAGGGGTAATTCGCCACTGGTTGGGAACCCCTGTACTATAAGCAAGTCACGCGTTCTCAAAATTGCAGCCGAGTGGTCTGCACCCTTTACCCTTCGTTGTATTCCATTGTGGTTTCCACGAGTTCGAATCCAGATACGGACACTTTCATGCATTGTTTTTTCAATCGATTAACGTATTTTCGTTAAAAGGTATGGGTGTCTGTGATGTTTATATTCTCTTCATCCTATCCAATTCGAATAACTGAGCGTAGGGAGAATATTTTTCGATACAGGCTTCTGTTAGGCTGTTACATTTGGAGTCCATATGCAGCACATTAGAAGAGGACTTTGTTAAAAAATGAATCAAGTGAATGCGAATATAATAGACAAATGAAATGACCATAATATACCATAAAGTGTTTTTTCATTATTTAGTATTCTATCCACTATGGATTGAAAGAAAATCGTAATAAAAATATATATTTCTCAACTACATCACCGATTTTAAAACAATATTTTCTTAACAACTAATCGATAAGAACATTTTAAATTATAATATTATGTTTCAATTTTCGGAAAACGAACGTTTTGCCGATTTATGTGATGTTGGTCTGCTCCATTATATGAATGTCTTATCAATCATATGAATGAAATTATAATAATTTGTTTTATCGCTGTTTTTTATTCGTATATGACATAAAGACTACGACATGTTTGTTATATACTGTTTGTTATATACTTCTTACTGTATTTATTTTACAAAAATATCTGCACTAAACTATACTAGTCAATTACAGAAATAACTATTTTGCAGTAAAACCAATCGGTAAAACTGTTGTACATACAATCACAAAAAATCTTCGCGTCCCGTAATTTGTATCTACGTCGCACAAATGGAATCTCGGGACGATAAATAACTCAAAGCTGTGAGGGAAAAACGTAAAATACTTTGGAAAATGAGATATTTTCTACATAATAGCGTGCCGGTATTTCCCATGAATCAAAAGTCAAGTCTAGAAATGTCTCAGCTAACAAAGTCGACATATTTCGGCGATAAAAAACTGACTCCATTTCTATTTAAAATATTACATCTATTTTTTATTCTGTTCGAACTCGAATAATATGCCTGACGTATTTTTACCTACCTACGCTATCTTTATTGGAATAGTTTATAGTCAGGATTTAGAGCAGGCTATTGTCTGAATTGTGAGCATTCTAAGGTATGTATTCGGGAATGTTTGATGCGGAAAAATACGGATATTTTCCGCAAAAATATTATTGAGATACTCTGACGTATAGAATCCTTTATATTTTACATAATTACGTTTTATTTCTAGACATTCATATTGACATCAGGAAATCCACACTGTAAATTGAAATTATAGCTATGATATATCACAAAACTTCAGTTTTGTCGTTTTATAAATAAATATTGCTACGCGATTTTAATTATGAAATAGTACGACTTATAAATCAACCTAATAAATACACGATAATTTTACAAAAGAAACGTTTTATTCTGGGATAATATTGTATCTTGAATTGAGAGTGGCAGTGATAAAATTGTTTCGTATCCTTTTTTAACGTATGTACCACATTCATTTAGTTAGAGTAAACCTTTGAGTGAAATTGAAAGCGTATGTAATAGCGCTATTTATTCATTTATATCAGAGTAAACAGACATTTTATTGGTTATATTGAAATATTTTTTAAATTATTTGTAGAGATTTTTTGACATAATATATTATAATGAGCGTTCAAAAACGTTAGCGGCCGAGCTCAAAGGCTGAGTAATTGTGACAGTAAAACGTACCCAATCAATATCTTAAATTATATCAATATTGCTAGTACAGCAAGATTAACTGAATTCTATACTAAATAAATTAGTGTCGTAAGTCAAAATGTTGGGTTAATATAAAACGATACTTCATTTTTATTAACTGTGAGCAAGAGTGCGAGAAGATGTCGAAAGGCGAAAGGCGAAACCCGGGGGACAAAACTTATTGAAGTGCACAAAGGTTGAACGATTCAAATTTGTTTTATTTTTAAGTTGTCATGAATATTGTGTAGTCATATAATTATAAAACATTAGGTAAATAACTCGGCATTTTGTAAACGGGCAGTTAAGTTTCATATGGTGTTCTGAAGTAATTTTTTCAATTATTTTTGTTGATATTTTTTCACATACATTTACAGCAGATTAATTTTTGTCGATATTACGTCTTCACACAAATTTGCACTCATATATGCAGACTTAGCAATTTGTTTCATGTCTTAGAAAAGCAGTGTGCTTTGAAAGCGTTTTGGAAAATAAAAATAAATTGTTACATCTAGCTGCGGTGGATGTATTGTTTCCATGCGACTTGCCAGGGATAATATTTCAAGTGGAGCGCCATATGACCGCATGTCTATCGCGTGGATCGTTTCGCAACCCGAAATTCTGACATCGCAATCAATCAAAATCACCTACAGATGATGGCTTCACCAAGTCGTTGTTACACCACTACGTACGTGGACTCAGCAAAGAAAAGATCGCCAGATAAATAAAACTTTAAGGACAACAGATAATACGGTGGCTTTAACGAAGAATATATTTCTCAATGTATATTACACACAATATCTTTGGTTGTTTCTTTAAAGGTATGAATTTATTAATGGAGATTTTATATTAAAAGACATGGATGTATGACGGGATCGCATTATCGGTATCAGCAAAACGGGAAGCCCGAAATTTAGAGTGTTCTTTCATACGGAAATTTCAATAATGAAAACTACTGGTATATCAGTTAAAGAATATAATATTACGCTACACTAAATTAACGACTTTATGTTTAAGAATAATTGAAACTAAGAGGGATTTTTTGTAGACTTATTTGGACGAAACTCCGATCAAAATTCACAAATCCCAGCGTTGACGAATTCCACCTTTTCAGTTAATATTTTAATTTAAAAAAATAGTATTGCAATATGGTAATAAATATATAACAAAAATTGAGATCAAGATGTCTTTATTTGAAAATATGGGATAAAATAATTACGAATATTGGAGTATTCTCATCTTAACGATAACGTTTAAGAATCAGATTTGTTGTGATAGAACTGAATTAAAATTGTGTAAATTTGGCTCTAAAGGAACGAGTGTATTAATAAATAAATATTATGTGAGATTTCAAATTAAATTGATGGCTGTTGAATGATTTCAATCATAAACTATTATTTAAATCATATCTTCTAAAATTGGGAGAGAGTTAAATTATATTTTTATCAAGCATGGCTTTCTGATAATGGCTTCCAACGGATTATTCATCATTTTGCGAAAAAAAATTACGTAGTGAAATTTTGATTCTGACTTTTTTTGGACATGACGGATATCCATGCCTTCGAACAGAAGTCCATAAATCAATTGAAAAATTGATTTATTTCATGGAGATTCGAACCCGTGAACACCACAGGCCAAGACAACAACGGCCACCACTCGGCAACAGGTAAAATAATGATTACTGAATTCAACATATAAGACGAAATCTGAATGAATTTAGAGGTTATGTCATTGGGAAATTGTTTATCCAATGATTAAATAAATTCGTTTAATATAAAAATGAAATGACTCGATATGTGAGAATCTATCTAAAAACTAAAGATAAAAAAACATTAAATAAATGGTGTCAACGCAGAAAAAAAATATATGTTAGCTGTGTGCGTGACTTTGTCGAAAGTACTAATTATATTTTTCTTACCAGTAAAACGTCTTACTCAATCAAGTGTGAAATGAAAATGCTTAATGGTTAAATTATAAAATGCTTTATAAATATGGAATTTAATATTTTAACGCCTGGCCGCTAGATCGATCACGTCTCTGTGAAATGGTAAACGAAAAAAAAGAAGTCTTTCATGATTTGAAACTATTGTAAAATAACAAAAAAAAGAGTGGCCTGTCGTGTTTAATATATACTATTTCAATAAGGCCAGCATTAATTAGGTCAGAAACTAATTCGATAAATATTCGGTATACATGTGATCAGTTATTTAATTAAACCTGAGTTAACCTAACCTAACCTAACCTAACCTAACCTAACCTAACCAAACCTTTATTTATTTGACTATTATTAACTGACCATTTATTATTTCTTACTGATCATTTATCGAATCAGTTACTGACCGTTTATGGAATTTGTTGCTGACCAAATAATTAGTTTCCTTGATTACTGTTAAGTAGTTAGTAGTGATTGACGATTGTTGAAAGCGTATTATGAAATGTAACCGATAGATGGATATCACCAAATTTCGTTAGTAAAAAATAAATATTTACGACCTAAAATAGAGATGCCATTGATATCGGTATTCGGTTGTGATAAAAGCCTCGTCATAAATTTATTTAAAAAATTCCTTAAATGGTAACTAACACTGGAAATTTTGTAGATCTATGACTTTTGTATCAATGTTGTTTCGTGACTCCGGATTCGAATAATTGAAAACCTTGATTTTTCAAATGATTTATGAATTTTTATCCAACCAATTACTTATCATTTTTTTTATGTCTCAGTCAACGACCTTATTAATTCCTGATAATACAGTGTAAAGAGACTGACCAGCCAGTTAACCGTTGTTATTATGACCACAATTATTTGATACTTAACAGCTCATAAAATTTCTTAAAACTTAGAACATGATCTCGATAAATATTTTCGCTTGGAAAATTACATTAAATGCATCAAAGCAGTTGAAATGGTGAAAAACCGATATAATAATTGATCAAAAATTCCTCTTTCCAATAAATATATAATCTGCTAACATTGTGAAATTCTCAATTAATTTTTTAAATCAATATGTACAATAAATAGTTGCTAGTGTGTAAAAGTTTGTCCTTAAGTCTTTTCGTGTTTACAGTTTTCTACGAAAGTTGTTTGTTTCGCAACCTCTCATTTTCGAAAAGAGTAGGTATAGAAAGATGAGGCTAGAACAGGATTAGCAGTTAGCTAAATGCTCTCGCTACGACCCGTTTTTACGACCATATGGGTGGGAGGGAATAGTTGACATCACAAACATACTTGTATAGGAACAGAAATCAATAAATCGATTGAAAAATCAATTAATGAAACTGTCCGTACTAATGACTTACCGTGCCAATGACGTTGACCACTGCACCATGGACCTGATGTAATTATACACACAGAAATACTAATACGTTTTGGTTCCAAAATGGCTATCCATATTTTGTCCAAGTCGAACCAAAAGTACGTACATGAAGCCATTTTATACAATATGTAACGATACATAACTTAACTTGACAAAACAATGCGAAAAAACAAATTTAAGCTCTCGTTGACATCTAGAGTAGGATGAATTTTATAGTTACAAGCAAATGCCGATGTGTCAAATTTTATTAAGCATATATTATTTGCAATTAGCGATTGACTGGCGAATAAACTAATAGCAAATACATAAGTATAATGTCAAAAAATAATATTAGGAGACTTATACTTCATCATCAAGTTTGTAAACGTCAGTTGAAACATATCGCTTTAACTACAGATGGAAATTTTACAATGGAAGAACGGTTTATTGATATTCGTAGTTAACAGAATTCGAAATGAGTCATGCTCAGAATACATCCAATCACAAAACTAGCTTATAAAATTGTTTCAGTGTGTTCTCAATATTTTTCTGAAAGATCATTGAAATAAAATGTAGCTCATTTCTAAAATGTCATTCTACGCGCTCAGAATTGCCCACGTCTACTTGTTTTTATAAAACGAAAAAAAAATGTTCTGTTGTTCCATTTTATTAGAAAATACCCTCATAAGTTTCCACCGATAATGACGAAGTTACCCTTACATAAATAAAGCCGGAATTATATTGGCCACTCTGTTGCATGCGCTACTTATTTATGTACCAATTTAATAGAGACATTTTAACCCTTTGTAAATGTAGGATTTTTTATATCAACCCCTGAGTAATGGAAATTTGTTTATAAGCGAAAAAGTGTCAGCTTTTTATAAAATGAAAATGTTATATATAATGCAGCCCCAAACCTGAAAAATGCAACGAACCATGTATTTTATTTAAAGCGTTCATGGTATTATCTATATAATAGCTCTACGCGATTTTGCTAAATGAATGGTTTATGTATTTAAATAAAAGTACTCATGAGCTTACGCTGGTAATTTAATTCAATGACAATGGTTAGCCATAAAAAAAAACAGTGCTCCGCAACCTTTTCTCAGCCACGGCACACCCAAGCACTCCTTAGAATTTCGTGGCACACCGCAAGCAAAAATATGTCAATTTCATAATCAACATTTTTTAACTCCAACTACATTTAAATAAGCGATTTATTTTTTTTGTCTCTTGAGCTTTTGCTGATTTCAGTTATATCTTAGCAACAAGATGACTTTATTTTTTTCAAGCATATGAAATTCTCTCTTTTTTCTCATTTTGGTCACATTCCGCCGCGGTACGCCTAGGACCATCTAGTGGTGCACCGATGTGCCGCGGCACACTGGTTGAGGAACACTGATATAACACATAAAAAAACGCTTAAAAACATCACTGTCGAAAATGAAAGAAGTCTTAAATTAAGAAATAAGGATTCTAAATACCTAAGTATAATGCAAACGATTCGCAGTATTGGACAAATATTCTATATAAATAAAACGGAAATATTGCCGTAATAATGCCAATTTCTAAAAAATATTATTAGCGAATAAGAATTTTCAATTTTTCAAATTTCGTCCTTCTGTAGATAATTAAAGTTTTTAGTATAAACTTAAGAACAAGAAAACACATCGGTTCTCGTATAGAAATATATTACATGACGTTCGTGTTTATACTTATACTTAATCTTTTTCAGACAAGAAAACGCTTTAGTAGATAGCTTTAATATACTTGTGTTGGAAAAGCAGTATTTTATCATATTCACTATACACATTTTCCTCTCTTATCTCTTAAAAGCTTTGCGATAATTCAATATAGAAAGTTTGGATCGTTATTTTGAGGAGGAAAAACAGAATTTTGTGAAAATGGTTAAACACAGCGCTTGCTGGAAAAGCGGCTATTGAAAATGCACACGCATACTTGGTATAAAATTTTATGGAGGATTTCTCAGACCAATATTAACGAGATGCTTCAACTAGAAGGATGTTGGATATTTTTTTCGATCACGATTTATGGAAAATATGTTTTTTAGTTTGTTTGAACGACGCATAACGTATATTCGAAAACCTATAAGCATAATGAAATATCGTGTTATCGACAAATTATTTTAAAATATACATAACCGACAAAATTACGATGCAACATTTTTTAAAACATAATAGTATCTGTCACAATTATTTTATTATTCAATATCCTAGTGCTAAATGAAATTACAACGACCTATTCTGTACTATAAAATATTGTCGAATAGTGTGAAGGATAAAGTCGAACGACTCGCAATATATCGATTATATTATTCAGCGGTTTGTAAAATGTTAATTCAACGTTAGGTATTATTTTGTTTGCATTAAATTAAGCACAATACTCACACTTACGTATTGGATTAGTCGTTTATTAACTATCAGAGAGTTGCAGAAAGACGAAACACTGGTCGCGTGTGACAGAACATCTGAAATAGTACTGAATTTGAACTATTTAAATGTGTATCGTAAAAATACACGAGTAAAATAATGTCTTTGAAAAACTATGTTTAATGTCTTGAAAAATCATGTTGCTTCCATTAAATGAAACGTAACTCAATATATTTATATAATGTCTATTCGAAGTCAGGTTAACACCTTCTAAATTAAATAATCAGAAAGTTCTGCAAACGGTCTAACGATTTAAAGCTTAACTATTTAATGAAATCGCCTACCTTTTCTATCGAGGTGTGAGTTTTTTCATTTGAAAGTCGACATATAACGTATTAGAGTTTTTCTTTCACGTTTTCAATGTTTTATTGAGTCGAGGGGTGACATAGAGGTTGATAGCGTGATCCGATGATGAGGTATTATATAAAATGCATCTACTAGTATTATAGAACATAAAAGTTTACGGATAAATATGTATTGCCATTGGCGTAATTGACGACATTTTTGCGCACGAACATCATAAACCTGCGATAGAATAATAGCCATCACATAAATAGCACGAGACATATGGAAATATTATAAAGACATTTTTACGAATACCTCCTATGGAAATATAATAATTATCTCAATTATTTTTTTATTACTTATTGCACACCATATTCTTGAATGCTGAAATAATAAAAGGTCAATTTTATGAAGGATAATATTGATTTTTATACAGAATAGCAATTGACATTCGAAAATATGAGATATTTTTAATTCTAAAATAGTTTTTATTTCTTGAATATCTCTTCTATAAAAAAATTCATTAAGAATATGAAATTCTAAGCATATTGAGTATTTTTCTTTCAACATTGCAGTGAAAAATCATTCCTGTGCAGACAAATTATTTTAATGGCTGAAAACAAAGCTGTGGTTTTAGATAATAAACAGACAACGCATAAATTATCTGCTGTATAGTTTAAGAGTAGCAATATTTAGCGATTTTAGATACACATAATCATATTTAATTGTATAAATATATGGTCGCATGGTGTGATCCAATCTATTTGAATGATTGTACGGGGCTGGCCTAATTATTAGTACATACCACCGCGAGGCAGAAAACTTCTACGTGGTAATGGAAAATATTTACCAATAGTCGAAATAAATAATCTTCTCACGTCTCACGTTCCGCAACTGTTTACTAACAATTATACCGCTTACTAAATACACTTCATCCGAATTGTCTAAGAATACAATATTACAAACTTCAACACGTTTCCACGCAAACTCATCAAAAGATTTGATTCAACAATCCCAACACGATATTGCCGTCAGTTAAGCAACACAGATAAATAATTATAATTGCTCGAATCCAGCTGTCAAATAAATAATTACGAATATTTCGAAGCAAGTTGGTGTTTTAGTTGATAAATGTGTACGTTTATCAAACACGCAAAACTTGTTATGTCAACAATATCATCCTTACGAGTTACATATAAGATAGTTAAAAAATATAGTATTTAATGTTGTTAAATAGATGATCAATTGTTTACGAAGTATTGTTATTTGAAGTATCTTTGATATTTTTATATAATATGATGTGCATTTAATAGGCAATAAAGGTGAATCACCATGTTTTGTTCTTACATAATAAAATTAAAACAGCTATAGTGGTTTCATAAATAGCTACATCTTGCATATCGATCGTCCAGTTCATTACCCAGACATATCCAAATAACCCATATTGAGATAATGGGAAAAGCAATATTCAAATGATCACCATGAATCAAATTTTATTGATTTGTACCAGAGTTTTAAATAAACAAGTGCTTAACAATTAGGTACTTTCAGAGTATAGTCAGTAGAACGATATTTAGAAATATCATTTTGCTGGCCCAGAATTTTAAACATTTTCTTTAATTCTTTAATTCTTAATTCTGCCTTAGCATTTTTGGCGAAATTTTTGAGTTCTCTTTTATAACGGGGAAGAATGTTTTGTTTACTATTGGTATTACTTACACATGGTGAATCAAACACTATAAAGCTATTTCATAGCAATTTTATTCTACCATTATCTAAAAATTTGCTGTTGTGTACTTTCTCGTGTATCTAAATATAATATATGCTCAGGCCAATTTATGTCTTTGACTATATGTAACATATACAAATCTAAATGCACCTCTATTTCATATTATAATGATAAATTATAAACGCATAGTATGTTTCTACTCTTCAATTATTTATAATTAAAAAAAAATATTTTCAAAATTAACAATTGATCTACCAATAAAACTTTTAAAAGATATCCACAATTCATTAAACCCCTTGTCACCGTCATATTAAAAAAAGTCGAAGCTGTGTTCTTCAAGAGAATGTTCAAACTTAATTAGGTTAATTAATTATAGCTTGTTGTTTCGTCGTATGCCAAATACCAACTTATGTATGTAATAATTTAAGACATCGACTGAGGGTGCTTGATGGAATTTCAATATCAAATCTCAATAATCCAAATTTTATGTATGTAATATTTATAAAGCCAATGAAACTCTCCCTACTCTATTGTATGTTGTATGAAAAGTTTATTCAACAATAAAAAAAATACGTACCTGTTAGGGATACATGACGCCTCGGATTTACAAAATGTAAGATCTGAGAAAATGTTTCGTCTTCGGTCAGCGAACATTACAATTGTGTGTAAAGAAAAAGGTTTCCATAAAATGACACTTTTATCAAGTCGTCATTTCACACAACATCACTTGCGAAATGTGATATTACTGAGTGAAAATATAAGATAATACTGTCTCCAAGCGTGAGAATTATAAAATGCAATATTTGGAAAACGCAATACAACGAGAGAAGAATATAGAAAAGAGATCAGGAGTCTATCGCTACTCTACGACAGTGTAACATCCACTCCGGACTGTAGTACCGATCTCGCCATCATCATCATCCGTACTACAGTTTAATCACGTCAACATTCAACATTGGAGTCACATATTCCTACATACCAATATTATACATAGAACATTCTTAAATATGTAACGTTAATAAAAATAGTATTTAATGTAAATGTAAATCGCATGAGTTATCTTGATTTTAATATGGCAATTGAATTTTATTTAGACTATGTGTATATGGTACTTTCATGTATTTGCTGTCTGCATATTTCGCTTAATTATTTATGATGAATTTTAACATTTTAACGCTAGAAAAAGGTTCCCAAGTTGTTTCAATTACTTTTTGAAAGAGTGAGGGTTTTAAAGATTATTCACGCGATATTTTCGTTGACAGTAAAACTCCATATAACATAGGTATACATTATATAGCGTACAAAATAATATATTGTAGCTTATTCTCCGCCGAAATGTGAGTGATGGAGCTCGCGCCGGGCGGCCGACCAAAATAGTCAACGATGAGGAGACGAGAACAAATGGATTACTTGACAACGTCTGAACGAGGAACGCATGTATGCAAACAAAAATACCTGGCTATACCTACAAGGATTTAGAAAGGGTCTGCATGTGGTAAGGATGAAAATATTAATGCCGATGTGTTTTCACCTGTTTCACTTGTCTCTATAGTATGTGGGCAATAGAGATAATATGTTTTATAAAAAAATAAGAGATTCTATTGAACGATTATGAACTTTAGTATTGTTTTAAGAAAACAATGAGTTTTCAACGGTGATATATATATGAAATTTACACTCTTAAATATTTCGAAAATTCTGTTATATATTACGCACCACGGGTAATAAACGACTCACAAGCAATCTTATTCGTTGTACATATAATATGTATTGTGGGCATCTGATGTAGGGTAGAATTTTAATGTCTATGGTATTATGCATTTAATATTTGTATTTCACGAAGAACAAAATCACATAATTATTATTTTCATTTATTTTATTGTGTAAATTATATCGTAATAAAGTAAAGTGTGAATTAGTATGGAATGCGATTGACATGCATTGTTTAAGCCAGTGATTCCCAAAGTGGTTCCTACGCACCACCAGGAGTTGTTGTGATCGCTGAAGGGGTCTGTGGCAAATTAAAAATAATTTGGGGGTGCGTGGACAACGTCAGGGGGTCCACGAAAGATTTAAAATAAAATATTATTTTTGACACATTTGGTAGCGATTTGTTGGGTGTTGGACACCTTTGCAAGCAGACCCACGCAGATCTATCCATATTAATACGGGAGCAATTTATTATATAGTCCACAAATGAGGAGTAGAAACAAGGATACCACAAATTCTGGTTACAAAAACAGATACCAGTTTTATATCCTTCATTATGGGTCACATTTTGTTCAGAGGTTGCTGATCTCTTTCCCGTCTTCCTATTTAGTGGAGTTATGAACCTGATAATAGTTTAAATATCAAAATTTTTACATCAACATTTACCATTCAAGATACTAAAATTAAAATTACATTTTTTCTATTATGCAGTTACGTATATTACGAGATATTTTAGTTGGGGGGGTTTATGGTCAGGTTTTTGCTTTAAGATGGGGTCCATGGGCATAATACATTTGGAAAACACTGGTTTAAGCAGTCATCATTGAAGATTCCAATCATGGCTTTTTGCAATATATAATCCAAGACTTCCCACTTAGATGCTTTGAATAGAATCAAAATGTGTCGTCAAGAGAATATATTCTATTTTTCATTAAGATGTCAGTAAAATATATTTATAGGCATTAATTATATAAAAATAGTGAAATTTAAATTAATGTCCCATTAAATATCCAATTTTTGAAAAAATTGAAGAAATGAGATTCTTTATTCAAATCACAGTATAAAGATAATCAAAATAATAACCAGGGACGAACAGGGAGTATCGTAGTAAACAACTTCCAAACGGTTATTGACGGTCAAAAAGATCGAAGAAATCTATTGTATGGTTTGATAATATGTAGATGAGGGGAGGTTTTCGGGAGTTTCGAGGTTGGCAGGAATTTCACAGGTCGTTGCGTTTCACTGACGCTTGACTGAGGCACCGCGAAACAAGGACAGGGGTTGGTGGGACGTCTCCGCACCAGAGACGTAGACCATCTAATGCCGTAATGGATTTTCATTGAAAGAAAGCTGTCTCAAATTGTTTGTTTGTAAACCATGTATTCATTCGTTTGCTTCACTTTTATATGTTAGGATGCTCTTATAAAAATAAGATTTTTATTTCGAGAATATGAAAAACACAGAAGTCTTGTGCAATATCCGTTAACGAAAAAAATGCAACATGGCACTATTGTGATTAAGCAAGAACATAGAATATAACATGTTTCTCGTATAACATCGTATCATATATTCCTTACGTATAATACCAATATTTTTATGTTACTACCATTACGCTTTTTATTTCATTATATAATGATCACATCACATCACATTCATGTTTTTAGAAGAAGACCTCATTATTTGTCTACCAAGAATTTCCAGTTAAAAACATAAAATAATTATGCTAATTATTGATATTTAATTTGTAAGTTCATAATAAATAACTAAAAAGATTCGTATGACTGCAAAAAATAAGTAACTACGAATATCAATCTTTGATAAATTAACTATAAAAAGATATAGAGAATTCATGTGTTAGAAATCACACGAAAATTTGCAAACGATGAGCCTTGAAATTTACGCGGCTTGAAAAATCCTATCGAATGTGACCAGTTATGATGTAAGAAAGAAATCGGAACTTAAATTGCAGACGAAGCCTGATAGTAAAGCTGTTAGAAAATTTATCCTATAGATACATTGAATTAATATACATATTAGCAAGAGTATTCTTTGTTAATAAAAAGTTGTTTATAAAATTTAGTTCTCATTTTTACAGTAACTTTTTGATCGTTTATTTTATAATAATCTAACAATTTTATGACTTCAGAGATTTCAATATTTCTATTTGTGTACTATGTGCTGAGTAGTAATAATATACAAACACATATATAATTGGCTTATTGTTTCAGATTGCTTGCCTACGACACTGACTGTGAGATGAAACGTATGGGATGGGCCGATACTTATTTTGGTATGCAGAAACCTGTCAATAGATTTCTTTGGGGTTGATCGCGGATGAATGGAGAGCGAATCTCTCCGTCGGAGGATTATGAACAAAATGTTCCCCGTTATTTGTACTAGAAGAGAAAAGACTTCAAATAATAATACCAGAGTCACGATGAATATTTTCACTTATTTACATAAACGAGAGGATCAATGGAATAACATACGGAACATTTTATAGAGTGAATAGATAAACACTTTTGGGTCAAGTGATTTGACTATTCGTATGTTTCTATAAAATGTACTTAATTATTTTGGATTTTATAAAATATAGGTTATATTTATTCTTTTGGGAAAATGAATTGAGTTATGTTGAGAACAGACTACGAAATAACAGCTGAATGCTGTATTTTTGAACAACGAAGCGATACAAGAAAATTATTCTTTCCACTGGGTAGTAAGTAAAGTATTTAAAATAATAACGTATTTAGTTATTAGAGCGTGTAATCAAGGCTATGAACATAAGATGAATATTTTACAATGGCAGGTCCTTTAAGAAGATTTAATCAATAACCAATTAACCTCTCGGGTGTAACGTATTAAATACTGAATGATTATTCAGTGGAGCGATTGCCAATTAATTAGGATATAAACTGGGACTGGAGGGGAAGTGAGATCAGATGAGGAGCGTAAAGAGGGACCAAACGTCAAAGGATTATTATCTTCGGTAAATTAACTTGAAGAAGAATGAATGAATATTATTTAATAACTGTAACTTTCAAATTGAAAAAAAAAGTTACCTATTAAAGTACGAGAAAATAAATAATAATGAAGTAAGTCTGTTTTTTGTAAAATTATGTACAATTGGCATAAAATATCTGAAATTTTATTGTATAATTAAAATTGATAGCTTAATTATTCTACTGTTTTGTTTTATTAGGTGTGACCCGTATTTCTCCTCTTTGAGAAGCATCTTTAGAATGCTTCTCGATGCTTCAGAACGATTCTTACAAAGCTTAACACTTGTTCCGCCCAGTAACACAACCAGTGGAATGACACAGTTACAGTTTTATATTAACGACCAAGTTAAATCGATCGATCAAAAACAATCTATTTAATATCATGTTTGTATACAATTCACATATCTCGGGCTTAGATTTCAACCTGTGTATTTATCACTTTTAAGGTGTTAACTGTCAATTCTTGGTGGAAAGACATTATATTTTAAAAAATAAAACACAATTCATTTGTACTACTTCTACATATTTATAATGATCAGGACCGGTTTCGCTCATCACGAGCATTATCAACCGATGAACAACTGATGATCAGTTGATAATACTCGTGATGAGCGAAACCGGTCCTGATCATTATAAATATGTGGAAGTAGTACAAATGAATTGTGTTTTATTGTGTATTTATGTTTCCATTATTCCAGACAAATGTTTCGTAGATATGACATTAATTATATACATACAATATATTTGATTAATTTTATTCATTTTCTATCATTTGTATGTAAGCGTGTTACAAGTATACTTATTGTGCGTGAAAGTGAACCACATTGTCTTTTAATTAAGGTGGTGTGACGAATTAGACTTGCAACTCGCCACATGACAATTGCCGACGTACTGCCATCAATGTTTGACATTTTTTACCAATTATATCTTACATTATGACCTACATCAAATGGCTAGTTGAAATATTTCATAACCGTTTGAACGAGGTCAAAGAAGGGAATACTGTGTATGATTTTCAGAAAAATACATCTATGCTATGATTCATTTAGGGGACGCTGATGAGTTGAAGTTGGTTCACAAGGGTGCGTCGGATCCCCGCGATACATCAGTGTCACCGCGGCTAAATGATAGATGATTGAGACCCACCGTCCTGCTTGAAGGTATCGGCGAGGTGCGCGTGTGCAGCAAGCCAGGCGATGGCGAGTCCTGCCAACATCGCCGCTGGACCTTTGGCAGTGTGGATATGGTGACGATGCGTGCGGCGCTCACGCGACCTGGCGAGGGATGAAGAGCAGCCGCCGGCATGGGCCCCTAGTAGCTCTGCTTCGTCCATCAGACACCTACGCCGCTGTTGACTGTAGCCTGGTATTCACGGCTTTGTAGATATCGTTTCCTGTGAATAAAGAAAAAAATATTACGTAAGTGACCTTCATCAAGTAGGTATTTAAAAAAATGAAGAAATAGAGCTTTACCACATGAAGCTAACTTTTACAATATCAGTATTTAATATGAAATACTGAAATATCAGAATCGATATATTCGTCCGGTATTGCAATCCCTAATTCTATTGAACACGCAGTTTACATTGAAATGTGATTAGGACAACAGAGATCGCGAATATTTAATTACTTTATTGGTTTTAACAAAAAAAAATTTACCATGTCCGCTACCAATATATAGCATATGAAATCCTAATGGAGGCATCTCAACAGAAATTTTTAATACGAAAACCGCTCGTTACTCAGCTGTTCTACCTCTCTTTTTCGAAGAAATCGGGGATAGAAAGATAAGTCTAATACAAGGATAGTTGTTAGCTTATCGTTCCCGCTACTCCCGGTTTTTAGGATCACATAGGTGGGAGGGAATACTAGATAGCACAAACATCCATATCTTCAAACAGAAATCCATAAATCGATTGAAAAATCAATTTATGAATTTGGCCGTACTGGGATTTGATCTCGTGAGATCCGTAATCGAAGTCAACGACGTTGACCACTGCACCACGAAATCGGCATTTACCCGATTATCGATGTTAATTCAGTGGAAGAATTTCATTTCTTGCGTTTTGAATTACCGACGGTGTAAAACTTACTTTTCATATCGATTTATATAAAAAATGGAAAACTTAATTTTGCGACAAGCTATAATAATTATATCCAACGTTATTACAAATGATGACATAACTCAATGAAAGTCTCGCATGACATAATGGCATTATACCATTTTTTATGATTGTAATTATTTAATGTTGATTATAGTACTTACATGTAATTTTGATTAGTCGTAATATTCAAATCGATGCCATAATAATTAAATTGCTTTCATAGAAATATTTTTTTGATCCAATTCTTAATAGGGGTGGGCGTAGAGCTTCTCTCAATTATATATAACAAAATAATATATACCCTCTTTATATAAAAGACGCATTTTGTGCCTATTTAGGAATCTCTGGACTCGGAGTGCGTCTTATAATTGATGACGCTTTACAATCGCCATCAAATATCCTAAAGAAGGTATTTCCTGGAATGACTCGGAAAACAAAACGATCCGATAACGTTGTGCGCTGATGGTGAGAGAGTATGTAGGTGATTGTAAATACTTTATATTGTCAATATATTTAGATTTTTATTATTGGTATTTGCAAATGAGAGTGCGTTTCGAGGATATACGGTACATGCTATTATGCTCCTAATAATACAATAACGAGGTCTTACAATCGCTGTCACAAATGTAAAAGAAGATTTCATGAGAATACAATGACACTGAATCCGATGAATTTTCAGGCTGATGGTAAGAAAATATTTTAGATTGTTTATAATATACATATTTGAATCACTTTAATAACCGGTTTTACTCATCGCAATAATTAACAAATGATTTTTTATAATACTTATTTCATCTTGTCATTAAATGACTTCTTTGTTAAGCCAAAATTTTCGTGATAAATAAAGATGCGTCTAATAATCGATGGCGACGTAGAGTCAAGGAAATACATTTAATACATATCGGTGAAATGGATACCAATACCTTAAATGACAGTGGGCGGCACATATAGTGATAACCTAAATATATTTTCAGAAGTTTTAAATGTATAAAGAAGTACCCCGCAGCTGTAAGAATCCGTAAAACCTGTTAGAGAATAGGCAGGGTTTTCGCTAGTATACAGAAAGCAAATGTGAACATGTACTCGTATTTTGTATAAATAAGTTGATAAATTACTAATAATTCATCTATACTTATACGTATACAAAGCATGTATCCTTTCAGGATTGATTGTATAAGCTTGATTCTTTTTAAGTTTGCTAACATTAAACGTAAGTTTTCATGGTTTTTCTAGAGTTTTGAAGAAAGCTAGATAAAATCCTAAGTAAGTTTCCGTATTACTGAAAGCAAAGTTGTCATCTCCCAGTGGATAATAGTTTTACGATTCGGGACCTAAATTTTGATCGTAAATGAGACATATAAAATACTGAAACGGTCACTTCACAGATAGTCACAATACCTCGTAAAACAATTTTATGATCGTTTGATTGCGCCAGCCCCTGTGTTGCAAGTCAATATATACATCTGATTGATTTGTAATATATATATTATGGTAATCTAGAGTAATTTTGTCAAGTATTTTCCGTAATATAACATCAAGCTTATCGGGAAAATTTTAGAAATATTGGAAATAAATGCACTGTTTATACGAACGTATGCAATAATGTTTTATGATGTAAAGAAAAGCTTTATAATCTTATTTATAATTCATAGAGCCCATGTGGTAGCTAAGAATAAAAAAGTGATGAATAATTTTCAATCTATTGTAATACATATCTGGTATATTAAGTGTCGTTGAATTGCTTCATACATGACATATTGTTTGCAAATTTTGTACACCATAATTATTAGTATGATGCGGCGCGACACATAAAATATTCATTCAATAAATCATTTTTCCAAATGAAAACGAATTTGAATACAATCCACGTACTGAGCATTCGTGTAGAATAAACAGAAAATGACACTAATTGAGTACATTTTAGCAATCAATACTCGGCAGTCCTGATTAGTGATCGAATTAAAATACGTAAACAAAAAATGCGCTGAAAAAAATATTGAATCAATTCGCATGCTAAATTTCATTGAAAGCTGTAGGAAATAATATCATGGACATTGATATTAATCTATTTATCAAACGTACGTCCATTTAAAAGCGGAATGCATAATGGAAACAAATGATTTCGATATATTTCAAAACTGAAAATTAGTTTAAAAATTTGCAGATTCTTTTTTTACAACGGTTATGCTTACTGAGCACAGTATTTAATAGAAGAGTCACCTTGCAAGATTTTAAAGAAGAATAGGCAATTGCTAAACGTCCTGTATGATAATTTGAATTGTTGAGATTTGAATAGTCCTGTATGATTTATGATGTTTGTATTTATAGCTATTTGAAATGTGTAGCATAATTATGCACTCCTAACGGAGCATTTTACAGAAGTGTTTGAAAATAAAGATGTTAAGTAAAGAAAGGTTAGTTTAGGTTAGGTTAAGTTAGGAGAGAAATAGAAAATCGTTTCCTCTATGACTCATGTTTCAGAATAAGGGTTGGACGAAAACGTCATTATCATCTATGTATTTGCATCGTCCGCAACCACAAAGAGTTGTATAATATAAAATTAAATGCAGAAAAATGGTAGCACCTGTATTTTTTTGCTATACTATACTAGTAAAAAATACGATTGATAAAATGTGTTCTCGAAGATATATGCGCGACGTCAAATCGTGAAAAGTTTCACTTTTCAATATATTTACATTTAATAATTGTAATAATTAATCGGTGGCAGCCGGTGACTGAAATATTAGGGAGTGCAAAAAAAGCTTCACCTATTCGTGCAAGAAATCCACCCTCCGATTTTTGGATTTTGAAAAAAACATTGATATCACAAAATTTAATGTCTGATATTGATGGTAACAATTGTGTTTCTACACTTAACATCGCAAGAGTATTTAGTATGTCTTGAATCTTGTACTTACTTCTGAAAAATGACATCCCTTTTCAAGTTGAGAAGCAACGCTTACTTTCGATGTCTCTAAATACGTACGTATTCGTGAAAATTTGAAGTAAGGACAATGGTTTCATCGGTGACGCAAATATCTTCTCTGCTGAATTACATACTAAATGGCAGTTAGTTCATTTTTAAGTTTCAACATATGAATGAATTCGCATACAAAGAGTAAATCATTTGTAGAATTCATTGTGGAAGAGTGTCATATGAATTTTAGTGGAAGGGGTTTATAAACCGAATCGGATACACAACTGAGTATTATGGAATACCTATGCCAGCCCTGAAAAAACCTCTAAGCTATCCATCTTAAATATTCCGTTTTAAATCCGTGATATACGATCAAAATTATAGTGCTATAAAGAGTATTCTATAATTCAAAAGTTTACAGAGTAGGTATATATTATTATTATATAATGTGTAGTTTTAAAACATCACATGGAATGTGATAATTAAATTTGTTGATCGCGGTTTTTGTGGGCAAACCCTTTCCATTATACCAATACAAGCTACTGCAAGCTATTGCTCAACAAATATCACCGAGAACAGTGCACCTCGCGCAGGAAAAATATTTCATATAAAAAATTGGTCACGTGGTCCGCACGTCACCAATATCGGAATATCCATTCAAACTTCTAGGCAGGTAGGCAGTGAGGAATTGGCAATACATCTCTTCATCATAAACGGGCTAACAGGCGTCTTATCGTATTGGCGCGTATAAATACATTCGCTGAGATTGTTTATTAAATCATTGTTTTCTGCAATATTTCTTTATGGGGAACACGCGGGGGATTTAAAATAAGTGAATTGGTATAATAATTATGTCCGAGTATCGCTTATAATGGAATATGTATATGGAGGTGCAGTGCAAACTTCGCTCCTTTACAAGAGCCATCCCTGTATGTAATATAAAAATAATTCGACAACAGTCCATTATTGACCTTTTTGTTTCTAAATATTTTTTAAAATTTCTATATATGTCTATATCTAGTTTCTCTATCTATATGTATAATTGTGAGCATTATTTTACACTCATCTTTTTTAATATTCATATAAGTCTTATAATCCGAGGGACCGTCTATAAATTCAAAAATATTTATCTTTGTATTGTCCATAGTCAATACTACACCATACACATGTTGATTTAAAACATATAGTTTTGTTTGCGCAGGTCTCGTTAAAAAGAAAATTGAGAGAAATAAACGTTTCGTGAAAATTATCCTGCAATACAATAAAATAAATAATCTCCAGAATTGAGAAAATACTCAACATGTAAAGATTACAAGTTTTATGGTCACCTAGTTCAGAAATTTTGTTTTACGAGATCTACAGAGTGCAGCGTAAAAATTTTGAAGTCTTCATAAAATATTCAAGTAGAATTTGACTAAATAAAAGTGCGGTTAATAATTTTACGACCAACATTGTCACGAAGAAACATTTTATATGGGTGTGTGAGAAGCTTAAAAATTATATGCACTTCCCGAGCAATTTTTGTGAAAGGTCAGATTAAATATGACAGATTTTTTTGACGTTATCCTTTAAAGCGTATCGTTTCTTACACTTCTTGCATCAATATAGCTGGTAGTTTTATGTTTAGGTCTGATTACTTATACCATAATGATTACATTTTCTCTGTGTATAAATCGCTTATTAGCAATTTTGGCCGCGATGTAATTCACTCGTTAGAATTAGCTCTACTTGCAGTTATTATCGATTGAGCTGTAAGGATATGAAGTTAGATCAACGGAGTAAATCGGATCACATGGTTGATTAAGCTCATTTGTGGAGGTACATAAACCACCATAATCAGATTTTCATTGTTTAAACTAGTCTACGGAGCGCATGTAAACGTTGTGTAACCTTTAATACAGTGAAAAACGTGTGACTACCAAATAGGGATGTATACCGGTGTAGCGAGTACTCGGAAAGTTTTCGTAGTTTAGAATGGAAATAAAGTTTATCGGTATTATCCAATTATTACATTACTTTAATATTTAAAATTTTCTGTTCACACGATCAAATAAATCAGTGCTCCCCAACCGCTCTCTCGCGTTACACTAATGTGCCGTGAGGCGATGCTAGGTGTGCCGCGGTGAATGGTAAAATAATAAAATTATTTATTTCTAATAACCAATACTCGGCCAACGCCCATAATTTTATTTGAATGTATATTTATCAACTGAAAAACATAATCGAATCCTATCTCTGTGTATAACCTTTCACATTTATGTTTTACTTGTGGTGTGCCGCGGAAATCTCGGGGGAAATTTTGGTGTTCTGTAGGAGAGAAAAAGTTGCGGAGCACTGATATAATGATATATATATATATATATAGATATTATATTATATATGTCAAAAATTACGATTGTTGTATGGAAATAAAGTAAACTTTCCATCAATAGAAACGTTTTTCTTATTGTTTTAAAGTGTTAAATCTAATATATAAAAATCAATGTGGATTTGTTCGTATCTTATGCACTGCCATACCGTTCATCCGATTCCGATAAAACTTCAAGTTATTGCCTGCACTTGCGCCAAGGATATAGGCATAGTACAATCAGACGCGGCCCGGCTCGAGCCTGACTCTCAACTTTTTAATTTTTAGATTACAGTAGGTCTTATGGTATGTAAAAATCAATCTCACAATCGAGATAAATCTAAAATAAAGAATCAAATGCGTACAAATAGCGATATCTCGGAAAACCTTCTGATTTATTCGTTAACGCACCATAGAGAGAAAAACAAAAAATATTGTGTGCCCTTCAATAAACAGAATTAAAACGCTTTCTTTCTTTGAGTGGCATTGCAACGCATATCGGGTACTCACTAGTAATATATAAAAAAGAAAATTGACTGTTTAAAAATAAACTGCACATCTAAAAATTTGTGTAAAAGAGCCTGAGCTCTGAATACAATTTGGTATATAAATTACCTAAGATACATAGTTTATCAATTCTAATTTATTTTTTTATCTATCTGATTAATAATTAAATTGGTATAGTCACAAACAAACATATTTGAAAATCATATTGATGGTTATTTTATAAACGTGCGACTTGAAATAACTTTTATATCCTTAGTTAGTATAATAATGTATACTCACGACACAAAGAGCACCGTGTATAGATGCCTGAAATAATACTCAACTACCTGGTCGTCAAAAAAATCGGATGATTTGACATCCCTTCTGGCGAATACCTCTCAATTTACAAAATGGAGGGCGGGTTTGCAGAGTCTGCGATATTGTAATTCGGCGGTTTTGTGGAATTGCCGTTGTAGCTATTTGCGCCGTTAAAGTGGAAACAGTTCCTTCGTCGGCGTATCGTTTGCCATCTAAAGTGGGACTTATTACAGTGGACAAGCCTAAGCGGTTTTAAATTACTGGCTTATAGGTTCATGCTCCGCGATCGAGTCGACGCGAGCCCGCAAAATTGCTTCATTATCGTTGAATTAAACGATACTGCCTTTACACTCTTATGAAACATATTCAACGTGTGGTTTATAATAGTGCTATTATTTGTTTACCGAAAAGTCTCAATTTACGTTTTTAACGCGTGAATGAATGCGTGAATACATGAATGTGTGACTGAATGTAACGGATAAAAAATTTTGAACTTGTTAAACTTTCTATGTTAAATCTAAAATCATATACATTTCGATTTGGCTTAATTATTAACAAAGAAATTCAGGTATTTTACATTTTCAAAACATGTACTTTCCGTCTTAAAAAATAAACAGCCAAAATCCCGAGACTCCGGTTTCGTTCAAACCAACAGAGCAATCTATGAAATATCTTTTGGCCCGTGATTTATTGAACACGAATAATTTGCTAATGGCATTGATGAAAACATGACTCACATCAAATATGTATGTAATCGACAATATGTATTGTGGAAATCACGTATTTATTAATAGCGTAAGTAATTCAGATACGCATTTAGACATTGTATGAATTGTTAATTAGCTGAAAATTCGAAAATCGTACGTTTTCCATATCGCGCGTTACATAAAGTTCGTTATCAAAGAAACCGCTCCGTACGCGTGCTAAAACTGACAAGCGAATGCCGATCGAGATTTGAAATTCGAAAGGCGTGATTCGAGGGGGCGAAAGGGCGCCAAATCGAAATGAAAAAGACCTCTCGGTGTGGCGGGCACATCGCATCCGGTCATTGTTAATTCACGAATTAATCAGCGACTGGCTCGGAAGTGACGGCGGATAAAGAAGCCGTCCGATCCTAATATAAATTAATGACCAGACATTGGCCAAATATTAACATACGCGCAAGCTCGCCGGGTTTTACATCGGTCGATGCATATTATCTATCTACATTTACAGAGACGTTCCATTGCAGGGGTTGAGATGTAAAAGGCATCTAAGGTTGAGGCAAGGCAAACATATCAAACAAAATTGCCCAAGAATATAACAAATATAAGACTAAGCAACGCTATCTTATTGGTTAAACATAAGTTTATTAAGGAATTCATTACTAAAATAGTCACAACGTCCTATTACAAAATATGTTATTAAAGAAACTTATTACATTCATTCTAGTAATGTTAAATTGTTAAAACAACATGTAAAACTTAAAATAATACTGGAAAAACATTTTTACTATCTTTTACCTCTACAGTCTGAGAAATAGGTTTGTTGTTTCCAGGTTTATTTATTTTTTGGTAGGTACAAGCTAAGTCTTTATATCCCTTCCCCGCATATTTTCTGGCCATGCATATACTAAATATTCTGCTAACTTAAGGCTTTGAATGGATGAAAACAGTGTAAATCCATTACGATCACTGATTGTGGAGTTCAATAAACAAAGGTGTTCAATTAACGAATGTTGTGATTTAAAATTTGAAGGCTTTGCTGCTACTTCTTTTCCTATTTTGAATCTTGTGAACTTTATGGAATACGCAATTGTGTTTAAAAGGTAAATATATTAAAAGCATTAAGAAACTTAATTTAATTGCTTAAAAAAGCTGAAATCATAGTTATCGTGCATGAGCTGACGAAATGGAAAATAATTTTATATGATATTATGATTATAGTATTGTGTGAATCTCCATGTTAGATTTTACAATATCTTTAAAATATTTTTTTATTATGGTGATGTTTATACTATTTATTTTTAAGAATACTTGTATTTTGACAATGTATGGATTCATGCAGTTTATTTGAATGTTGTGTATAAATATATAATATTATATTGAAGAACGCATATGATGCGGTACCTGTTCGACGGATGCAAGAACAAAAGGCCGAGACGTGAATGGGGAAGAGAAGAATCGCCAGTAACGTATCAATATGATCTGAATTATTCACCAGCGGTTCCCAACGGAAAACAAAATGGAAAGGGGTGGAAAAAGGCAGTATCGTGAAAGTCTGGCATGTCATATATTTTCAATTCCAAGAGTATAAAGTTACTTCAAATAAAATTGCTCTCGATATGTTTGTGTACAGTCTAAGTATTTTTTATTTCATTTCGGTGTGTCTTTTTTAATAAACGCTATTTGTGAATGCATTGTTTGATACATATTCTCAAAAAGGATAAAGACAAGCTAAAACTGATTAATAACATAACTACAGTTGTTAATTATCCATCGTATATTATAATTGAATACGATAACAATAGGAAAATAAGTGCAAATGCGAATCAGAGGGTTTGAAAGATATATCATTTGCGTCCCGCCTGGATTTGTCTTTAAGCATTCGGTTTCAAGAAAAGAATGATTATTTTATAAAAAAAAAAACAGCAACTAATACCATTACAAGAAATACGAAAAAATTAAATGCCCGTAACGTTTTAGTATGTACGAATTACGCTAAAAAAACATTGAATAAAATGGCGGTCATTACTAATCTGGAACACAAATTAAGCGGTCTTGCTTATAAAAATGTTTTTGAAAGGTCTCATGTAGAGTTATATTATAATTCTTCAGTCATAAGCATATTAAATATTATTATTTATTATAACAAATGAAATCTATCTATATATTTATATATATATATAAAAATGAAGATTTGTTTGTTTGTCCTCTTTGCATTCCTTTACCATTCATCCGATTTCGATCAAAATTTGGTGGGTTGTTGTGCGCACACCCGTGAAGGTTTCTGGAGAAAAAAAATCTAAAAAAAAATCAAAATAGTACAACTAGCGACATCTCTGAACTAGACGAAAAAAAAAATATACATATCCAAAATAGACGTCTGCACGGGCCTGGGCTTGGCCAGTGTACCTTTACTCGGCCCGTTTGCTGGGCTTGGGCGGGTAAAGACAGGCCCGGGTAAGGAATTCAGATTTAAGAAAAATATTTCGTATTATGCTCAGGTCATGCCATAAGGCAATAGTTTTCATATCTTAAATAATTTATTTCAGAAGTGCTATGAATATCGTTGGAAATATGAAAATAATAACATACCTATTGTTTGAAAATTACAAATGAATTACTATATAAAAAAATTAATCGGGATTTTTTCGGGAAGAGAAAAATAAATCTGGGCTTTGGGTCGGGTTCGGGTAACAAGTGTGATATTGAAACTCGGGCTCGGACTGTGCCAGGCCTGAAGATAATGGGCTCGGACCGGGTAATTTTACGAAATTTCGGCCAGTGCAAGCCTCTAATCCAAAAGCACTTCAATATAAAGAATTAAATCACAAACACTTTCTTTCTTTGAGTGGCAATGCAACGCATGCTGGGTACTCACTAGTATATATATATATAAATAAACGTTTGTTTGTTTGTTTGTCCTCTATGCGTTCCTTTACCATTTATCCGATTTTGATGAATCTTTGATGGGTTGTTGTGCGCACACCCGTGAAGGTTTCTGAAGAAAAAAAATTAAAATCTAAAAGAAAGAATCAAATACCAACAAACAACGACGTCTCGGAAAAACTTTCTGATTTATTCGTGTAAGCACTAGACGGAAAACAGAAAATATTGTGTATCCAAAAGGACTAAACATACTATAAAAAGAGTTAACGCACAAACCCTTTCTTTCTTTGAGTGGTACTGGGGTACTCACTAGTACTATGTAAAAATTAAAGTAAACTAAAATAATCGAATAAGTAAGTCAAATAGTCCGTTGCTGTGACATATAGAAGGTTTCATTTGACATTGATTATAAATTACAGTGTAAGTTATCCATTATATGAATATGTATTGTATCAAATCAAAACATATCTGACAAATCATTTTTTTATCTACGCAAATTTAAATTATTTAGTAGGATCATTTTAAAATTGTGAAATTAAATGACATATTTATACAACACGAACTCTGGTGTTTCTCGACACGTTTATTACGTTATTATATCTATGACGTATTTTGGGAAAGGTGTAATTTATTATCCATTTTACAAAACAAAGTTTTCCGACACATATCCTTTCCTTACCCGAGCACTACCTCCGTCATGGCGACAATGAATATAAGGCTGTAGAAATATTGTCTACATAATAATGCATAAAATAATGATGTAGTATCAAATACAGCAAGTATTTAAATACAGCAAAGTACGAAAAAGATACAATAATACACATATTACAGTCACAACATTTAAATTGATTTTGTTCTATTCGCATTAAAATTTCTTGGAATGAGTATTTAAAGAGTAATAAATATCGTAAAATAATTAGAATCCACCTCTTGTTTTTGTTTTGATATTATTCTGATTCAGAAGCTATCTGTTCAGTAAGCTTTAAGCGTCAGAATTAATTAAGGATATTGTATTTTCAATATTAACAAACACCATTTTAAAATATCGTAGATTTCTGCATAAATAACGGTTAAAATGGATTGCAATTGTTCATCGATGGAATTCTAAATATAACGCGAAAAATAGTTGAAGTATTAAGACTAATAATTATTATTAGCAACATTACAATACCTTATGTTTATTTTACTTATATTGTAAACAATAAACGCATTAGTTAAATGTTAAGTATAGTGATACATAATACACACTAGTATTGTGAAACAAAAAACGTTTACACAATATAACACTTTATTAACAGACGGTTGAAAGCGGTAGAAGAAAAAAGGGTTATTTTAACCGCATCCATTTCAATTACGTATACATATCATACAACTTAAAAATTCAAACCCAATCAGTGAAGCGGGCTTTCAATTTGTAAGGATGTGCAATCAATATTAATTTAGAAAGTTTGCGACCTCACTCCATCTCACTTTGTGACTTAACAACGGTCCAGCTGTTTAAAAAACATACAAAACATCAATACCGAATAGAAAAGTTTCAATACCGTTTTGTTCCAACTGTTCATATGAAATTATATTTGATTGGGAATGAATATTTTTTATATGGGTACGAAAAATGCCGGTGGGGCCGGGTAGGCTTGAAATACACAAGTAACAAGTAACCGATGGGCTAAATATAAAACCGATTAGCACAGATTAAATCCCATAAATGAAACTACACAGTTACGCTCTCCCAGAATCAAGAAATGTATTTTAAACGAGCTCTTCGTGACTTTTACAGATTTCTTTAAAACAAACAGAATTTATTCATTCTAAATGAAGCTTCAACTGCATACATTCTATCACGTAACGACTAATTTCGGTATATTATTGAAAATTAGATTTCATTGAATTGATATAATGATTTGATGGGAGGGGTAACAACACAATTCTGACAATGGCGTGTAGCCAAAATAACTATCAATAAATTATATCTTATAATTCTTGTGTTCCTAAATACTTTTACTTTCTTACAATTTTTCACCAAGTAAATAATAAGTAACCGTCAAGTAATTATTGTACATTCCCCAGGCACTAGGGAATCTTAAAATAGTAAATTAAGTTAGATTTTTTATTGTATTAATATAGCTATATGTATTTTTATTTTTCTGATTTTTTACGCAATATATTATGAAAAAATAAAAATCCCTTACGGCGTATATTGTTTTAAAATTTTAATTCAATTTTCTCGAAATATAGTTTTCAATTAGGCCGTTTCTGTAAATTTATTGCTTGTACAAATATTATAAATTTATATTCTAAGAAACCTAGTGAACAAATATTATATACAGTGCTTGTATGTATGTTCTGAAGGTAACTTAAAAAATATTTCCGCTCAGTAATTATCCTTAGATCCTAAAACTGAGACGAAAATAATTTATTTATATATGCCGACCGTTAAATTTTTCACGTCTATTAAAAGTTTCATGGTCACACGTAGCGTAGGTGGAAGTTGGTTGGCGAATAGCAGGGGCTGATCGAGGGAGGGGATTGCCCGACTCAAGAAAAGATTAGTAAAATAAAGGAGTCCGAATTATTATCCTGACCACGTAGCTAAAAGGATGTTCTCGCAAAGCTTCTTCTTCAATCTGATAAATACTAAAAATGGAAAAAAAGTTATTTAAAATTGTTATCTCGGATGTTTTAATTTTATCACTGGTATGAATTTAATCAATACAATAATTTTCATAAATCGGTATGATTGAATCGGCGCAGCTATAAATAAATATATATTAAACATGGTAGCGTGCCTAAACTGGATAGAATTTGAATGTAGTTTCTATATAATTATATAAAGCTGGGATATTTATACACATATATAATTATTAGACAAATTGTGATTTGTTATCCTATATATGAGTCGCTAAACACGCTCCCGAAGGTTTTTAGAGTTTTGAGTAAATTACGAAAAATTGTTATGGGCAGTATGATAATTTAAGTTATTTTGTGTCTTCCGGTGTAAAGGCAAAACCGTGCTAAACCGTGTAAAACTAGGATCGAGATCGAGTAAAAAAACTACATTTGTAAATGAGGAAGAAATTTGAATTTCGAACAAGGGACAAAATGGGAAGAAATTTTAGACTTGTAACTAAAAAAAATATAGATCTGTTGATAGAGCACAAATGTACATTAAAAACTTACTTTCTGAAAAATCGCCAGAAGCGTGATTAGCGACCCAACGACTCATATATTTTAAGAACATGAACACATTGTATCTACTCGCTGATTTTTCAGACCGAAACAAAAGGCTAAATAGCAACTAATTTGATTATATATTTCTATAATATATATAAAAAGATCTTGAGCGACAATCAGCCCTCGCGAAAAAACGGAATGATGTAATACTCCATAAAGAGTACATATTTTATATTTCAATAAGTTACCTAGCTGTAATTGCAAAAAATGAGGTCTGTAATATTGCAATGGTTTTTTTCTGTACAATTATTATCTTTTTGATTTCTTAGTATATCTACATATTTTTAATAAATTTTTGTAACCGTACCTTACTCGTATTAAAATAGATAAATGACTGCTAGCTTTCATTGATGAAATAAATTTGAAATTGTCTGTATTAAAAAATTAAATGAAGTAGTTGCAAATACAAGAAATTTATGTGTAAATAATAATGTAGATTCACGTGAATAAGAAGAAAGAATTAGATCGATGGGAGCTACGCAATCAAGAATATGCCTATAAATAATATATTGAACGCCCAACTTTCCATCGAAAGTAGGCAACACGCAAATAATTTTCAATGGTCATGGAAAGTTAAAAGTTAGACGTAAAGGGAATTAATTTCAAACATTAATCTTCGTTTTTGTTAAAATAACAAAAGCATTAAATTTATTGCGAATGATAAAATTAAGACCGTACTCTCATGAATGGAAACAAACAACTACATTGTAATATTTTTTTTAAGTAATGGAAAAATCGCGCAGATTACTTCTATATTGTAAAACTATTGACATCTTGATTGTATTTTGGGATTTTAGGGTTGTTACAAACAACGATCATTTAGCATGGCAATGACATTTATTGGACTACGGAAAATGGGTATTTATAAAAAAAACTTTCGGTGCTATGACATTTGAATTATTTTGTAAAAAAAACTGTAATATTTGCTAGGTTATGTTAATATTGATATTGAATAATGTAATAAACGAAATCATAGATTTTTGTTATTGGAATCTTATATATAATAGCCCAGAGAACTCTGTAAACGTTTTAGTGCTTGGCAAGTAAACGCGTGACGGTGGGGCGGGCGCGGCGTTTGAAACTGAAATGGAAAAACTACTCAAGACAAGACGTGCGAACTTCCAGTCCCTGCGTATTAACTACGGAATTTGCAACAGCATGCTATGCATTTCAGTTTAAGGGCCGCGCCCGCCCCACCGTTGCTCGTTGACTCTGGCCGAACACTTATTACTATCACATATCACATGTAGGAATGAAATTTCTTCATAACCTAACCGTCTCGGTTCACGGTGTATAATATTATGCAATTGACATACAGTTCCGACGTACTAGCTGCTTTATACATTCAGTATTTCAATTTCAATACCGTCATCTATTAGGGGTACGGTTTTACTAGTAAATATATAAACGTAAGAGACATTTAAAAGATCTCAGAGTCATTATCATAGATGTATGTCATCAAAGTTTTTTAAAAGATGAATATTTATTTGACGTATCACAGCAACATATCACGTTATATCTGTCGCAGATAATTTCAAATATACTATGATTGGATTGACAGTTGTTTAAAAATGAAAGAACACATCTAATATTGTCTACAAGCGTGGGTTACTTTTAAGTTGATTTACAAATAACACTTAGGAGAGATACAGGATAGGTTACGAAAATTTTAACTGTCGTACTAAATTTTAATATATCGATGGCCTAGTTCCATAGTGATACAACTAGAAATTGGTAATTTTGAGATATAGCCGATCAAAGCTTTGACTCATCTAAACTGATTCGTAAAAAGTGATGGCTTATTATTTGTAATAATTTTTTTATTCAAATAGATCAAATAGGTTTTATTCAAATAGGTCACTAGTTTATAGTTTTAGGATTAAAAGTTATTTCTTTATGGAACGCCACGATTCTTAAAAATGTATTTCCACAAGTTCTAAATATGGTTCTGATAATTTTTGTAATTTTGATGATTTTCATATGTAAATATCTGTCCTTTGAGAGGAAGACTGTACATTTTATAAACTCTAATTTTGTGGAACTATAAGAGAGCGGTGTTCGAATACAATGGCGAACTTAACTCAAAATATCAAACTTTTGACTTATCGTCCTATGGAACTGGGCCATCGATATGGATCTGTGAAAGTAATGGCCGAACTGCGATACACGCCTTGAGATACTAGAGTTCATTTTATAAAATTTATTGCAATTTTCTGTTGAGCTAGTTAAATTAAATTATAAAATCATGCATCATAATTAAAATCATTCAATTCGGGTTGTAAGGCTTCATTTTAGTAAATCGTATTATTGGCGTTCAAAAGGGTAGTCCAGTTTTAATGTAAATTCACTTTGAAATAGTGCGTATTATTGTGTTTGTTGATTAAACACGTGGGTATTGTAACTAATATTCCATTTAAAATATCTGTAAAACGTTATCAAACGGTACGTCTTCTTTTTAAACGTATACGTTTTTAAAAACCTTTTATTTGGAACACTTAAAAATACATTATATATTCGTACAATAGTACGCACAATAGTTAAAATGAAACATAATGAAATCAAAACACCTGGATGATTTTCAAAATTACTGTCATGCATACGAAATTCATCGAGAAAAACAAAGAGGTTTTTATGTAAAAGGTAAAGCCCTTTGTGTAAGGAGAAAACAGGGTGGGGGGTTGAGGAGCGCAGAATAAAGCCGCAAATGATCCCAAAAACCCTTGAGGAAAAAACGTTATTGGATTTTGGCACGGCGAAAACTGTTTTCGTGTGTGCAAGTGAGGTCGCGCCGGGAAATGGGATAAACTGGGGAATCCCACTGTGGCGAACCTTTGAAGCATAAATAGGCGGGTTGTTTTAGGCAGACTTTCAAAGGGAAAGTTTAGAAACTTTGCGTTTTCAATAATCGTAGAAACGACGATCCTTGGAGAATGGCAAAGAACGTGTAAAGAAGTTGGGGATAAGTTTTGCATGGAGATGTTCGTGCTATTTGATACACACGATATTGTGCATAAAATTATATTAAGCCACAATGGGACTAGGCGCTATTCGGTTTTTATTGAGTTAACAATAGACAAGATAAATATTGTCGACTTTGATAAATTAAATGGTCGGAATTTATAGGCCAACGTTAGTAAATTTTATTTATATACCGCCACACTGCGCATGCACGAAAGAAAATTCGTTATTTCAAATAGGAAAAAGTCATTCGATTTAAGTTGTATGCCGATTTCCCACAAAAACATCTTTTACTTGAAACTGATTGAATACCGAAATACCGGTTTTCACAATATACGATGGCGTATACGATAAGTAGAGACGTCAAATTTGCACATGTCATTCCGGTAGTAGTTTTGTAGTGTACTAGTAGTCTGTGTCATAATTAATGGACTATATTTCTGGATACAAAAAAAATGAAAGACGAAAAACCACATAAAGTTAAATTAACTCTTTCCGCAGATATTCAATTGATAACGAACGAGTTTTTTTCAAGATTTTTCAAGAGTTTTTTTCAAGGTTTCAAGTTCGATCTGGAAACAAAAATTTGTCGATTTTACAAAACGATTTGGTAATAATTGAAAATGAACGATTATCGACTATAATTAAAGCAGAAGAAGAAATGATTAGAACTTGGAATACCATTCCAGAAATCTTTAGCTGTGTAAAAAAACTAGCGACGCCAATATCATCAATTTTCTCATCCGCATATTATCCTTGTGAGCCATTGTTCTCCGAAAGGAATTTTATAAAATGTATTAAAAGAAGTTGTTTGACCGATGAATCCAGTTTGACATTTTACTCAAAGTGACGGCATATAAACCGGATATTAATTATTTGACATCGAATGTAAAAAGGTTCGCCACACCTGTTCTAGTCCATTGTGCTTTATGATTTAAAAAGCAGAAAAAAACAAAGAGTATTTGTATATATACTGTTTGGCCGTAGTATTTGTATATTTTCGTGAAACTACTAAATAGTTTTTGCGAAAACAATAGACTTTTGAGTTCCGAGTTTCCGTAAATATTGACGTTTGCAAACCGACGTACGGTACTTGTAAGCTTTGAACACTTAATGCACTGAGCTTGTTACTCGTTTATTATTTCGCAAATTTTCAATTCTGAGAAGTAAGAATATGGTGACAGAGAGCCACTCATTTCATTTGGAGCGGAGTTGCAGGCTGAGTTGAACTTAGATTCGAGGCCCGCGAGGAGAACCCCGACCATTAAGCGACCGCGTCAACTACTTCCTAATGCGTATTCCCCCTGAGATGTTGCGGCTACCCCAAAGTGCACATTCGTGTACCACTGAGGGTGTCTCATGTTAGGGCGCACCTTTAAAATGAGATCCTCAAAATGTTTTAAGGCAGGTAAGATAGAAATATTTTTTACAAAATTTCTTTGACGCATAGATACGTTTTATGATGACATTTATCTGCCTTTTAACCATACGATTACAATGTTTTTGAATGTCATGTAAAACACAACAAGCTTCACCGGTTTTGCTTACATATCGCTAAAAACTTATAATCTGTCATCTAGACGCAATGATATTTGCTTATAAATTAATTTGATTGAAAAACAAAAAATAATGTGAATTTATTGTACTACTTTCTTTATAACTACCCTACTATAATCTTCGTCGTTTTGATTAAATCAATGTTGACTATAAATCAAATGCTTAAATTTTAATTCGCTGAATCGAAGTATTTTTACAGCCGGTGAGACTTGAAAAATGTAAAATTTAGATTAAAATAACTCAAAACATAGCTTTTACACGAGAAGATTTTTGTCAGAACAAAGATGATAATATAATTATGTCAAATATAAACGGAATAATCTATAATTATGTATTAATAAACTAATTATGCAAATTTAATTCAATCGAAGAAGTTAACAGATTTTGTTAAGAAAATCTGTTTTCGTAAAATAAAAATTAATTTCCAATAAGTTACCGATAAATCCAGAGAAACAATAATTTTGCTTTTGTTTGGAATACTTTGTCTATTTTTTTTTAGCTTTGTTTCATTTGATATTGCACTGTTACAGTTAGTCACCTAGTTAGCCATTAATTTACCGGAGGATATTTTTTGGTTGTTAAGGCTTTTTAACTTTTAGAGGTACTCGATTGTGTTGGATGAAGTTATTGAGAGTCGCAGGTACACAATTCAAACATGGAGTGTGGAATGTTTGTCGCTCAATTTGAAATTCGAAGCGCGGGCGGGTTTCCTTGCAAGTGTTTTAGCATGAATCCTATTTACATGTTGCATTTGAAGTAAACCGTTTTCAGAATTTCCAGTGTCAGAGAACGACTGACAGTTAATTCTAAGACTATATTCACATAGAAATATGTGATGTAATAGAAGTAACATGGAGTATATATTTGAAGATGTGTAAAACTACCGTGCTAAAAATAAGCTTAGTATATATTTGCAATGTTCTTAGATTTGCACTATTTCAACATTAAATTCATGTTTTCCGTCGGAAAATAGAAATTCCGTAAATTTAAATTTTTTTAATGTTGGAATTTCCATGTTTACAAAATAATTCATAAAATTTATCAATATTTCGATATAGTACCATCTTCTTGAAGAGTTTTGCATAATTATAATATAACTTCTATTAAGAATTCAGATGATAAAAAATATGCCATGAGATTCAAAACATTTTGAAATTAAATTTATCAGATTGTTAGAGAAATAAATAAAAAAGTGTGATATAATATTTTTTAAAAACAAGACAAGAAATTATACATTCGGACTGCACTGGTCTGGTTAAATAATAATTATATGTTTTGCTTTTTGTTACTGTAGGATTTTATTAGAATTTACAACACATTATGTAAAGTGCTTTGGCTACATTAATTTTCATTAGATTTTTCAATTCTTTAGTGTCTTCATTGTAGCAAAAAAAAACTATAGCTTAGTGTGATGTTTTTGATCACTTATATTTCGATTACAGTTTTCTTTGGTTAATTTTGTTGCTTGAGATGCTATTTATCATTGTAAGATGAAAGAAAATTTAAGATTTACGAAAACGGAAATGTTTTCAGTGAGCAAACGTTTTCTGTGAATCAAATTTATTTCTACAGAATAAAAAAAAAAACGAATTCAACCTTTCCCGCACGAAAATATTATATTATTTACCTGGGAAGGAAATTCCTCAAGGAAATAATAAATGAACACACATTTCTTCCATTAACGATTATAGTAACATGAAATGTAGTTCATTAGAGGGTTAGCTATGGAAAAGGTGTTCTCGTAATCAAAGGTCTTGTATCATACACGAAATAATAAAGTCTTCATAACATTGTGTTGAAAAGATTTAATGGAGTATTATAATATCAAATAGTTATTCAAAGAACGGCCTTCCACAAAGGTTGTAGATACCTTTTTTGACCCATTACTAAAGGTTGGACAAACAAAAGAAAGCCCATCGGCATTCACTTGTTTTATTTTCTTTGTGAAGAAATACCTTGATCATATCGTTACATAATAGTCGATAGGTGTATGATGAACGGTTTATTCTATGATATACTCGTCTGTTTGTCTAGAAGCAAGATATTCACAAGTTAGATACGCCAGATCAGAGTAAAAGAATTTATAAAATAATTCAAGTTTGTACTACAAACTTTATCATTAATAAGTTATTTTATCGCTTGACCATAAATTCGATTGATGATTCGACGGGGACATACCTTTCTTATTAAATTTGAATTGTTGAGATTTTGTACATTCCTGTCGTGTACTCGAACCCGGGTCGTTAGTGACAAAATACATGGAGGTGTACAAAATCTCAACAATTCAAATTTGATATTGAAATTTCATCCCTTAGTCGATGTCTTCAACTTATACTTTCTTATTAGAATTAATTTTGGAAAAAAATATTGAATATTATCAAAACATAAGTATGTATAATGAACTAAAAGTAGACTTTTATTTAACTATGGGTACAATTAAAATATGTTTTCATTTTTATGGTTGCTCCTTAATTAATTTATTACTATGATAATTAGAACACAAATTATTTAGACTGTCAAGGCGTCGTTAAAATCATCTTACAAAAATATATATTTTTTAACCATGTCCGCTCACAATGTGGATCATATGGTGTCCCAATGGAGGTGTCTCAACATGAGTTTCTCTGCGAGAACTGCTTGTTACTAAGTAGCTAAACCTATCTTTTCTAAGAGAGTAGGGATATAAGGATAAGGCTAGTACAGTACTAGTGGTTATCTAACCGATCTCCTTACGCTCCGTTTTCAGGATCAGATAGGTAGGAGGGATTTTTTAGACATCACTAACATCCATGTATTCGAAGAGAAATCCATAAATCGATTGAAAAATCAATTTATGAAACTGTCTATACTGGGATTGGAGCAACATTCGTAATCGAAGCCAAAGATGTTGATCCACGGGCCCAACCCAGAGTTATTTAGTAAAGTATAAATGTGACTGGATTCTTTGAACTAATCATAATTAAACTGATAAAAAATGCAACAACGTCACTTTAAATTGTCATTGGTTGTTTGTCGAATTTTATATTTAGTCTTTTTCAACCAATAATGTTTAAAGTTATCATGGTATAATTACTCTTCAGCGTCAGTGGCGCAGTTGGTAGCGTCGTTGGCTACGGCTACGTACGTCTCGGGTTCAATTCCCGATGCAGCCGGATTCATGAATATGGATTTCTGTTCGTCTGAGAGTTTGTGATGTCTAAAGCTCCCACCTCACGCACCCATCCGATCCTCACGGGTCGTAGGGAGGCGATTAGCTAACCACTAGTCCTGTCCTAACCCTATCTTTCTATCCCTACTCTCTTAAAACAAAAAAAGGTTGAGCAACTGAGTAACAAGCAGTCTAATAGAAAAATTATGTTAAGATACCTCCATTAGGAGGCCATATGATCCACATTGGGAGCGGACATGGAAAAAAATTACTTTTATATAATATTTGCGTTAAACTCTTTTTAAATCATATTAGTGTCATATTTATATAAATGTTATCACACAATATACATTAATCATTTGAAACATGCGTTGTAAAAAAAACAAACAATTTCACAATAACATACACTGAGAACTGATTTTTTCAATTATGGCTGTCTTCTTGGAAGTGTTTTTAAGCGTTTTTAATATATAATTAAAAAATAATTACATTTTTCCAGCACATAAAAAAACACACTCCATATGCGTTTGATAAAAAACGGTGATGATTGAATATAACGTCATAGGTCGGCATAAATTGTAGGGTAGCAGGGATCAAAAATAAATAGAATAAACCATATAGTGTATGGTTGAGTGACAGCTTTAATTATAAAAGTGAGGAATGGAGACGATCTTCCACTTAATCTGACGCATGCGATCGGTGTTGTTTTTTGCTCCTTTTTATATTAATACAGCGGTCACCAACCTTTCGAACCTCACGGACCACTACATTCACAATTTTGGATCCTGCGGACTACTACCTTTAAAAAAACCCTACTGTTTAATAAAATAGCGATTTAAAAAATATCATTTTTTTTATTATGAAATGATAATAACGCTTGTTTAATTAAAATAAAATAGTTTGTGCTACATTTGTTGCTGCATGTTTGAAATAAAATTACGGATTCGTGGCTCCAATGTTGTAATGCAGACCGCGAGTAAAATTTTTTCGCGGGCCACAGGCTGGCTACCGCTGCTATATACAGGCTATATAAAAGAATGTTTTTTAATATCATATATTTCCGAGTTGCAAAATACTTCAGGTTTGATATAAATCTATTGTTTAATAAAAATTATTTATGTCCATTTTTTCTTATTTTGATACTGCACTGAAATGGAATGAAAATTCTTAAAGATTATGGAAAAATATACGAAATACAAATACAATGAAAAATGTTGTAGCGTAGCTTCTCCAGAGTTTCAAATTTACTAATTTAAAAAAATCACTTTAAAAATGTCAATTCTTGGTGGAAAGACATTATATTTTAAAAAATAAAACACAATTCATTTGTACTACTTCCACATATTTATAATGATCAGGACCGGTTTCGCTCATCACGAGCATTCATCAGTTGATAATGCTCGTGATGAGCGAAGCCGGTCCTGATCATTATAAATATGTGGAAGTAGTACAAATGAATTGTGTTTTATTTTTTAAAATAAAAAAAAATATAAGAGGAACGCTGACGCTTCTGTGATAGTTCTAAGTATGTTATTGAAAATTAGTGTAATCCAGCTCACAATGTTAGTAACGTTTCAGTTGATTAATGTCACATTTGGGCCAAGTTTTTTAAGAAATTTAATGAAAAACAATTATTTTTTTGTCAACTTACATTCAAACTTAATCGTAATAAATAGTGTAAAATCAGATTAGAGTTAACCACAATCAGCTGTGCCACACTAGTTAGAAAATACATTTTCCTTATGTACTTCGACAGACACACAATAAGTATGGTGTTAATAATGATGAGTTAACGTTAAATATTTAAAAAAAAGAACAGCGGATTTCTTTGATTTTACTTTTGATATTATATTTGGTTGCTTTTTAAGGTGCGAGAAGAAATTAATATGAGTCACAAGAATATTCTGCTGAATAACGATGTAAGATTTTTACTTCGGCACCAATAATCCCAATTAAATAACGTGTTCTTTAGTGAGTTCGAGCCACTCCAAAGCGTCTAAAGAACTCGATCGAGGCATTTTAAATTGGATATTGTCATGAATCATTCAGATTAAAGTTAAGATTTATGAGTCGACAAAAAGAAGGCGAGATAGATGGTCATTGAAAGTTAAAAATTTAAGGGCCTTATCTTAATTGAATGGGAGTCGGGTATGTAATGCGTGTACTGTGAGACATTAAGATTGTTGAAGGAATAATTTATATTATTATGCACATTCATCATGCACGCTTTAATAGTAAATTAAGCACCCAGCGGTCATTCTTTCTGATGTTATTTTTAAAATACTAATGGTGTCATAAAGTTCACTTTACAGCTAATTAGATATTTTTTGTATTCAATTGATAGTTTCAAAAGTTTTTACTTATTCAAAACAGTTTTACCAAAATTAATGAAACGGTCATTTATCTATATTATCATTATCACATGAAATTGTTGAATTCAATATATCTTTTATTATATTTATCGACATATTTACTGATGTGCCTGTTAAAAATCCCAAAGATTACTTATTGATTAACCGCGTTTATTAGAATATTCGGTAAAATGTTAAATACGCTAGCAATTGTCAGGCAATTTTAAAAGCAGTACGAATATAAAGATATGTTTTCTATTGGATGTTAATAGATGTTTTATTTCGACTCAATAAAAAGAAAAGAACGTTTTTTAAGTGATTATAAAAAGTAGTAAAGAATAAATATCGTTCGGTTTCATTTAACTCTTTAAATGGAAGTAAATAATGTAGTGTATGTATAACCGTGTATCTGCAATATATTACTCTTTTATTTTGCAGGATACTAACATTAGCAACACACAACTAGGGTAGGTATTGTGAACAGTGTGCATCGGACATGGTGTTAACAAGAGTTCAACGAAGAAATGAAACATTCTTGCGAAAAGTTTTCCAAACTACGAAGAATGAAATTCCGTATTTTTAAGAACATCCGAAATGACGTGTTTCCGTCTAAACCAAGGAAACGGACGACGTAATAATATAAGTTTTGGCACCGTCGAAACATAACAACGCGGAGTTAAATTCATTATTAAATATTCGATTTTTAATAGAGTTTAATAGACATGATTTGGATCCCTTTAATGTTATTTGTATCTAAATTTAGTAAAGTAGATGCCAGAACATAATATATTATGCAGTACTTATTTATATATCTGTAAAATCCGAAATGACTACGATTTATAACTACATTAATGTGATCTTTTTAAATGTGCAACATTTGATAGTGTAATTTAATTCTGTATGAAAATATATCAATTGAGTTTAATTGATGATAAATAAGGTTATTACATATAAAAATAATAATATAATTGTATATTTAGTATATGGTGAAAAGAAATGTTTTCTTAGTGGCTATATTGATGTCGTGAGTCTTTTGATAATTCATAAGCAATACGAACAGAAAATATAATAGATCAGTGCTCCGCAGCCGCTGTGCCGCGGCACATTGCTTCATTGCAAAAAAAAAAAAATAATTTGTCTCTTGTATCCAATGCTCTGCCTACTCATATTACTCTTTTATCGCATGTATTTATGTACTTATCAAATGAAAATTTATCTGTGGGTACTCCCTGATTACATAATTATATTTTGATTTATACATATATATAATATACTTGTGGTGTGCCGTGGAAAACTGGGGAAAAATTTTGTGTGCCGCGGGGGAGAAAAGGTTCCGGAGCACTGCAATAGATTATTGAAACACTGAATGTGCTTCGGCAAGAATTCTAAAAAAAACTTCATATATTTGGTTTAAAAATGTTATCTATCACAAATTTTTTAGGTGCATGTCTTTCAAAGAGATAATTGAAATCTACTATAATGCGTTTCAATATTTATTGCACAAGTTTTATACGTATGATATACATTTTTTAATAATACGTAAGCTACATTTTCAAGTTTTAGCATCATTTTATAAAGCTATGTAAGATGTAGCTAGTTTTGCAATATTGCAACATGCCGATGTATGAATTTGTAAGGCGAGGTCGTCTTTGTTTGCTCTCCGCAACAGTGCTCCTGCAATGCGCTGCATTTGAGACTTCACGACGAAAGTACTGGCTCAAGGTGTGAATGGTCTCACAAAGCCCGACCCCTACATGCTAAGTAATAAGTTATTTGTGCAGGTCAGTCAATTATCGTGCTGAACTGAAATGAAATAAGAATACCGCATTACCTTACCAAAGTAATATTATTTGTTCCATGCGAGGGATTGTAGAATATATTATTAAAGTGGCTTTTCTATAGTTATTTAATTATCAGAAGGTTGATGGATTTCGTATGGTTAAATATTTACACAGTTATCAAATTTTTGTTCAACTTTAGTCTAGTTTTAGATTATTGCATTTAAATTGTACATTAATAAATGAATTCAAAATCTCAAACTGTTGATTGACTGAAGGTTTGCAAAAAACTGAAGTAAATATGACTAGAATATAGCCGCCAATCCACAATAATGTCAAGCTGGGATAATGGTAATTTTGCAATCATATGAAATTAAAACGAACGTCGGCGTCCGTGGCGCAGTTGGTAGCGTCGCTGGCTACGGTTACGGATGTCTCGGGTTCAATTCCCGGTGCGGACGGATGTCATAGATTGATCTTTCAATCGATTTATGGATTTCTGTTCGTAGTCTGAGTCCTCCCTCCCACCCATCCCATCCTCACGGGGCGTAGCGAGAGAGATTAGCTAACCACTAGTCCTGTCATAGCCCTATCCTTCTATCCCTACTCTCTAACGAAAAAAAAAAAAAGGTTGAGCAACTGAGTAACAAGCAGTTCTCGTAGAAAAATTCTGTTAAGATAGCTCCATTAGGAGACCATATGCTCCACATTGGGAGCGGACATGGAAAAAAAATGAAATTAAAAATGTAGGAAAGTTGCAGCGCTGAGATATTATTAATATGATAGATATAGTGATAGTAAATTAATTTCGATTACATGCAGAGTATGACCGAATGACTGATTTTTTTATGTATAATAAGATCATTCAGTTTATTTTAATTGTTAATGGAGTAGTGTCACTGTTATCCGAGTGCCTGGCCGTTATGATCAGCACAATATCTCCATAGTATTTTATTCAAAGAATGTATTTTTTACAGAGAAATCTATCTTCAGCAGAACCTAGAGTAAACTTTCACGCACCTGATCTGTATTATATTTTTTGTTGATTGGTTATTTTCTGCATAACTACGTCTAGTTATAAATTGCGCCTCCTAAAAATTACAATTTCAGTTGTCATTGCAGACAGGTTTAAAAATTCAGCAGATATATATAATTTGAAAATAACATACTTTACTGGGAATGGTTCAAAATGAATGACAATTTGTCGCTATCAACATTAAAGTCACTTGCTAGATGCATCTCTATAAACACTATCTGTACCATCGGTATAAGTAAGTAAGCCTGCATAATTATTGTATGTCTTGATAAAGAATAATTATTGAGATGTAATGGAAAAATGTTTTAATTGAGACTTGAAAGGGGGTAATAAACATCATAAAAAAGTAATTAAAATATGCCATGTCATAAAGAAGTCATCAAACTATTATCTGGGACATTAGATGCCATATAACATTGTTTTGTTAAAGCGTGACTAAGTGTAGCACAATACATGAAACAATAGATGGTTAAAAAAGTTAATTAGATATTTAAAGAGAAGGAAATAACAATCATCAAATAATAATGATTAAAAAATGAATAAATATAATTATTTATTTAAGCTTGGGTTTACTCGTTAAATAAAGAGAATCTGAGCCCTTTTTATATTTTGGTAAGAAGTATTACGTTTCATTATAGTGTATCAGTTGGTTAAAAATATAATATATAGTATAAGATAATATGTATTATGCAGTTGTATGGTAGTAGTGGTTTTATGTAATATAGGGTGTATCAGTAAGAATTCAGCTTTTGTTAACGCCATAACTGGAAAGCCTGATGCCAAGAGGGGAGGATGTCTACCACACACTAATGAATAGTTGTCACGAGTTCAGTATAGAGAATAGTTACTATATTTTAATATCTTGAACTGTGTACACATTTTTCATCTGAAACAGAAGTTCATCGCGACTATATTTAGCTGATGAAAGGTGAAATCGAACAAAGCTATTTATGATGAAAATAAGTCTTCTCATAAATCATAAAATTATTTACATGTGCGATTTATAAATAAATTAAAATACATTATCTATTATCTGTAAACAATATTCAGAACTATACAATAATTGTTTTTATACTTCCTCATTAGCCGAAAAAAATGTTATGTTACAATGAGTTCTGTTCGATTTTTCGTCACTTGAAAATGCTCGTGGAATTAGTACAAATATCGTGTTTATTTTTCATAATTCTAATATAACTCCTTTCCAACTAAAATTGACAGCTAACACCATAAAACGTTGCTGTAAATTTATTATTTATATATGATTATGTTATATAATCTTTTTGATAAATAAAGGGATTCATTTAAAATATTTGTCAATTCAATTTATATAAACTAAAGGTGGTGAATCATTTTACATAATTATTTGAAATTTTCATTTTAATTTTAACGTCCTCGTATTGATTGTATGAGGGAAAGCCGTTTCTTACAAATCGATACGATGTATTTATGTGAGAAATACGAGTAATTGTTTTCAAGTTATCTAGTTTATAGCCATTAGGTCGTATGTTGCGTAATGAATGATTCATATAATCTGTAATAAAAACTAATTTTAATTGACTACGATAAATAACAGAGCAGAAGCTATTTTTTGAATTTCCCGACTGTTATCTATAGCTGTTTTCAATAGTTTTACAGAAGAATACAAACTAAATATAATCATTAGCAACTAGTTAATTCTGTACGGTTTGGTAATAAAACAATAATAATGGCTGTGTATTTGTAGCACATATTGTCGTGTTGCAGTGCCAAGAAATAAACGCTTTATTCGCCGGCCAGGGGCTATCCGCTCGCCAGTTAATAAAACAAAAGAAAATAAGTTCGGGAAGAAGTTCGAATGAAACATTGAGGGCTTGAAAGGCGTGTCAAGTGGCTTTGACAGAGGAAATTGAAAATGTCTTCGGGCCTTTCATCTTCTGAAGGATTGACAGATACTTTGAAAAGAGTTTGGGGTTATAGTTGCGAGAATAATATGCAAGAAATACAATTTGAATAATCTTAAGTGAATAAAATAACGAAAAGAAACAACGTATTGTAATGATAGATATTTTTTACTTTCGAATATACGATGTTATATTAATGACGGACTAAAACACAAAAAACAACATGATGGGCAAACAGTGTATTAACATATTATAAAGCATTATCAACGAAAAATATTATGCCTTTAAAAATATAAGTATTCATGGATTTATTATATTTTAAAAGATATATTTCTATATATTATTTAGCCAGCCTCTTATTGACGTGTATTGGGAATGCCCCAAAAGAACCTGAATCTTGTCTGCCTCTTCTACTAATCTGATGAATTTCGTCGCACTAGAAGGTCATTGATGAACATCCATAGGATGTACCCTGCGCAGCTACAGGACGTTGGGATGACCTGGGAGGAAGCAGAGAGGCTGGCGGGGGACAGATAATCTTTGATGCACCATGTGGTGGCCATATGCTCTGATTGGGAAACGGATATGGCAAATACAACTATATTTATATATTTAAAAAATATTTTGTGATTTTCTTACTGAGTATGAAAAAGGAAAGCTTAAGTGTATTCGAATAATTGTGAAAGACCCGAAATAAGATTAAAAATTTAAAATATTGTTAATACATATTTGGCTTTTCATTAAATATTAAAAAATTAAAATAAATTTTAATCAATAAAAATATGCGAAATAGGGGAAATATTTTTATCAGCTGCTTTATTGTATTGATCAATGACAATATTGAAATTGAACAAACATATCAGTAAAACAATATATCAATAAACATCATATTGTTTGAAAATGTTTACTTTCCAAGCAAAGCCGGTGATAATCATTTAATAAATTATTTTTTTTTCAATTAAATTATTTCTAAAAAGGCGTGCTTTCCGAGTAAATAACAAAATGATCAGATAAACAAGATATTGTTTATGAAAGATTAATAATTAAAATGCTTATGATAAAAATAATTGTAAATCAATAATTGGCTACAGTTGAAACGAAGCCTTCGTCACCTTTCAAAAAAAAAAAATGAATTTGGACAAAATGAAAATAACAGAATATAAAAATGGAATTAAAAGTTCACTTTATTAATTACTTTTTCAGTTTGATTAATGTGCTCAAACGGAAGGCAAACATCCGATTTAGGTAAATTGAACAAAACTGATCAAAATTTTAATTGAAATATCCACCATCATACACATCCGGTCCGACTAAAATGTTGTACTGGTGTTATTTCACGTTGGGAAGGTAACGCGTGATATCTCCCTACCCTAAATTATTTTAATTTAATACGCCTCTATAAATCACAATAGTTAAAAAAAGTAATAATGACATTACGCACAAAGGGAGAACCTATAACAGCTATAAATAATTTCCAACTGTCGCGGAGCTGCGTCATGGTAAGGTACCCATGTATGTCGTATGTAGGTATTCATTAGAAGATACAAGGTGACATACGTATTAAAAAAATAGGGTGGTTAAAATATTTGAATACATTATTGTAATAAAATCGTCAGTCTTAAGTAAAATGACAGAAAACGGCATACTTTCAGCAATGGAAGGTTATAAGAAACTAAATTTTTAAAGAGAGTGCAAGAAAGTGTATACGTTATAAAATATTATTTATGATTTTTTCACGAAAACAGAAAACGAGAAAGATGTTTTTCGTCGTAAAAGTTAATCAATGTCGTTTCGATATTTTGGAATTTAGGCAAATATCATAGGAAAATGTTTTCCAGTTTTTTTATTTATTACGGGATAACAAGTATAATAATAGCATTTACCGTATTTCCTCGAATATAAGGCGCTATCAATTATACGACACACCCTTATTTTTAAATACCAATAGTAAAAAATGAATAAATTTTAAACCTGCGTACTATCATCACTTTAAAACTTCTTCAGATTCAGTTTTTGTATTTCTGAATCATTGTTTTCCGAATCATTCCAGAAAATACCCTCTTCAGGGATTTTGACAACGATTGCAAGGTATCATCGATTATAAGAAATACTTTGATTTTAGAGATTCCGAAATAGGTAAAAAAATGCATCTTATTACCAAGGGAAATATAGTATCAACACAATACAAAACTCAATCAATAATTGATGATAATTTACGTAAAATAAAAAAAAATTCTTTCCACCAAATAATTTATGAAATGTTCTGTGACTATAGCAACCCTCTGTTTTTTGAAAAAGAAATATTCTAATTACCGAAAAGGGGGATTAGATCATCATCCAACTAAATTAAATTGTATTGCTCCCTAAAAAACATGAATAATCAAAACAGCGGGGTTTATTTAACTTTACTATTTTTGTTGGAATACAACACAATTATGTAACGAGTGGCTCATATTAAATTTATCGTCGATGTGGCGGTTTTATAAATTGGTCTGCTTACTTATTCTCAAAGTGATATTAGAATGCAACAAACCGCTGATGCACTAAGTTCTTAAGCTTCTTCCGACAGAACTTCGCCAAGTATAATTTAATAAGCAGAACTATCGTCTGCGTCTATACTACAGAAGGTTTTGTACTACAAGCAGAAATAGAAAGCAAGTTATATTATAATTCAAAATTTCGAATGATGGTGCTTGATAGAGTTTCAACATCAATTTTAAATCGTCAAAATTTTGTACAATTCCATAATTTTTATCACTAACGTTATATTAGTCAGTTCTTCTGAGCAATTCTAAGTTAATGGATGATCGATTTGTGAATAATTTTGCTATGTTCACGTTATTTAATTTGTTTGTCTGCGACAAACGTGAGTCAAAACGTGCGCTACTTTTTGCCATGTCCGCTCCCAACGTGGACGTATGGCCTCCTAATCCCGAGGTATCTCAACAGACGTTTTCTATGAGAACTGCTTGTTACTCAATTGCTCAACCTATCTTTTTTCGAAGAGAGTAAGGATAGGGTTAGAACAGGATTAGTGATCAGTTAATCGCTCTCACTACGCCCCGTTTTTGAGAATCGGATTGGAGGGAGGGAGTTTTAGACATCACAAAAACTCCGACTACGAACAGAAATTCATATATCGATTGAAAGATCAATTTATGAAAATATCCGCACCGGGAATTGAACCCGAGACATCTGTAACCGTAGCTAACGATGTTACCAACTGCGCCACGGAGTTGATAACGTATGTTATTATATGCGTTTGAAAAGATCCTCGCTTGGATTTTAAAACTTTTACTTTTACTACAAATATATCTCAGTTTTACATTTGGTAGAAACGTGAGTTTACGATAGACTAATTGTTAGCCAATAGCTTTATATTTGAGTATTCGGTAAAATACTAAGGTTGAATTACGTAATTATATAATATAAATAGATTCAGATATCAAGTGAAAATTAAATTTATAAACTTCCCCATAGCCCTTCATGACAGAACGGAAGCTTTACCACTCGGTCATGGCGATCAGTTTTTAAGCCGAACTTAATATTGAAAGATATAAGGCCTAAACAATATGTATATAGAAAATTGATTGACGGACACAAGAATACATTGTACACAATTTATGACTCACGATGTTTCTTTTTCCAAAAGGTACGTCTACTAAAATAAATAAATCATGTAAGATTGAGATAAAACGAAATGTGTGAATTTGCTTAAAAAGTTTCAACTTTCGTCTTCTTTTCGCTTCTTCAGTGCATTTCCAAGATTAGTTCTTGGGGAGCTGTTCCCGAGACACTCGTTTGGGTTAACTTTGGACATTTGTCCTGGAAACTGCGATGGAAAATGCCCTTGACCGGCAGTACGTGTACTGGGTGGGGGACGGAGAATGGATGGGAATATTTATTTCTCTGTAAATGTAATGGAAATTAACCAAGAACGTGGAATGGTAATTAAATTGCTTGTTTTAAAATATTATGGAATACATATTTATTTTTTTCTAATAGAATTTATCTTTAATATACGATACAACCATTCAAACGAATATAAAAGTGTGTAAATTTTTAATATTTTGAATGAAAGAACTTTCATATAGAGCATTGCTTTTTGTTAGTTTTCAATATCGAAAAATGTTTAAGTTCCATTGAAAACATATAATATAATTATGTTAGATTTACATTATTTAACTTTTTGAAATATTAGATAGATACGGTAGTCGTCCGTTATGACTATATATTATATATTATATACATATTGGTATTTAACCAAGTCTGCTATTAACTTTTATATAATACTAGTGAGTACCCGGTATGCGTTGCAATGCCCCTCAAAGAAAGAAAGTGTTTGTGTTTTAATTCTGTTTATTGAAGGGCTTTTGGACACACAATATTTTTTATTTTTCTCTCTGGTGCGTACACGAATAAATCAGAAGGTTTTCCGAGATATCGCTATTTGTACGAATTTGATCGTTTATTTTAGATTTTAGATATATCTGGATTGTGAGATTGATTTTTATACATCATAAGACCTACTGTAAGTTAAAAATTATAAAGTTGAGAGTTGGGCTCGGGCCGGGCCGGGTCTGATTGTATCATGCCTATATTCTTCGCAAGTGCAAGCAATAACTTGACAAAGTTATATCGGAATCGGATGAAGGTATGGCAGTGCACAAGATACGAACAAACCCACATTGATTTTTATATATTAGATTTGTTAAGGACTTAGTGGACAGCATTCGATCAATTTTGATAATATCAATATTGTGTTGGGAGAAGGCTAGTTGCGAAATAATCGTTTTGAATAGTCTATATAAGAGTTTCCAATCTCGGGATCTCGGTCAATTAGTCACTCCCAAAATCCTGAGATTGTCAAAATTTCAATACCGGGATTTCGAGATTCACTGTAAATGTTAAAAAGCACTTAATATTCAAAATTAAATACTTTCAGATTAACTATAAGTTTTGTTTATGTACATACTTTTTTATAATACCTTCATAATCAACACTTTGATGTATTATGGTCTCCCTACTTCTCATATTTCGCCTGCTGTAGACAGTAACAGACGATTTTGACAAAAATGTTTTTTTTAGTATTATTTTATAAAAAAATCAGTTAATAAAAAATCATTCCCGTATTCAAAGCAAAATAAAGTCATATATTCATTGCAATTGAAGCAATAATATAGACAAATTTAATCTTAAACATATAATTTAAAACATAAAATTACGCTTAATGACAAATCCAGGGATTGAAAAATTGTTAATCCTGAAATTTTGAAATCATAAAAAGGGTCTAGGATTGGATGCCTTAGTTTAAATGTTAGAAAGTTGTCCCGTTTTTCAGATATAGGCACGGTAAAAAGGGATTAAAGATCTCTGTTGGTTACATGGTTGAAAGGCGATCAAACATCAATTGAATTTTTAATAGTTGGTGGCGTAACGATTCAATGTGGAAACCTTCGGCATGTTAATAATATGATTTTGAAATTGTGTACTACCAAATTAAATACATAGAAAATTTGACATGCAAAAATTTTATGATCACCCCAAGTTGGTAACTATTCCCATTTGAGTAGAATATTACCTATATCAAGAATAGTCGATAACATCAATCAAGATAAAGATGAATTTATCAAGAGACGCAGAACGGGAGAAAAAATGTTTTAAGAGGGATGAAAAAAACCTCGGGGGAGATTTATTATTTTTCCTCCTCAATCTCGAATTGGTATTCCGCGGAATACTCGCTGTGTAGAAACGCAGAAGTAACGTGTAAAAGAGCAGTATTACGTCTGTTGACAAATAGCAAGTGACAAACCGATGGGCAGCCGCTATCAAGTCTCGCCCCAATACGAACCAGCGAGCCGGGGCTGTGTTAAGGGCCGATATATATCTTGGCGAGGTGGCTCTCAACTTTTCATTTTATATACCTATTTGGGTATACAAAAAGGAATGATTCAGTGATGAAAAACAAACATGTATACTTGAAAAACAATAATAGGAACAATAGTACGCTCTCACTGTAATTCAAACTAATACATAAATATTAGGAAGATTAACAAGGAATAGAATTTTAATGATCACAAAAATAATAACAATGGCAAAATAATATTTAAAAGAACGTTTAAATAACAGATACATTTGACTGAAAGCAGTTTAAACTTATACATTTTTGAGTAAATTTAACATTAAGAATAGAATGAGTATTAGTTACTGTTAAGGTGTGAATTGTCAATTCTTGGTGAAAAGGCAATATATTTATAAAATAAAACTCAATTTGTTTATTACTATTTCCAAATATTTATAATGATCAAGACCGGTTTCACTCATCACGAGCATTATGAACTGATAAAATACAAATTTTAACAAGGCTATTTATATGAAATGGAGTGTTTACAATGGTTGTTTGGTCAGTATCTAATTCAATTAACGGTCAGTAAATATCAAAGAAACGGTCAGTAACAAATGCATAAAACGGTTAGTAGAAAAATAAAAATGGTGACTAAATATTAAAGATACTGTCAGTAAATATTAAGGGAAGGCTATGTTAGGTTAGGTTAGGTAAGGGTTGGTTAGGTTAACTAAGTAAAAAAGATAAAATGAAAAAACTGGTTTAGATTATATACGTGCGAATTTCATTAAACCATTTTGAGTGGTAAACAATTAAACTGTTTTAAAATTATCCATTAAGAAATGTTTATTTTATTTATGATTTCAATAAACATGCACCAATTGCCAAGTAAATAAAGTTTTGGTTAGGATTAATTTAATAACTGACCATTTTATATAAATTACTGGCCGTTTATTTTATTAACTGACCACGTGTATACTGACCATTTATCGAATTAATTATTTACCTTTTTGATTTGAATTTGCAGATAATAAAACCAATTACATGTTAAAGAAAAGTGAGCATTTAAATAGAAAATTAGTTACAATGTTATTAAATAATTATAAAATTTGGATTATTGAGTTTTGTACTGACGTCGAACTGACGTCAGTTCGAGTCCATTCGTGTGCTCGAATGCCTGAAGATGCCGAAAGGTAAAACCCGGTCGTTAGTGACAAAATACATGGAAGTGTACAAAATCTCAATAATCCAAATTTGATATTGAAATTCCATCAAGCACCCTCAGTCGATGTCTTAAATTATAAATAAAATTAATTTCAAATGTATAAAATTATGTGATAATTATAAAAATAGGTTAAACATACAATATAATGTAAATATTATCAATATCTTATCGCGAATTGTGCTGTATGATAAAACTCTTATGATCGACACATTTTTAAATTATTTATTAAATAGACAAAAGAAAATTTAGTCGTTGCGAATGTTAAGTTTCGAAAAATTTTCATAGATACAGTGTCATAGCGTTCAATAATATATTATAATACAATATTTACCTTTAAATATTGCTGACGTGCACGTGTTCGTGTCTTATTCTCAACTGTAACATCTATTGACAGTGTATCCTTATGCATAATGATTTTAACACGCCCATATCTTCATGATTATTTATATGATGTTGTTGGCAATAATGCCAAGACGAAGTCTGCAAAGATAATTATATTGTTTTTGCTTAAAATTGTTGTTAATTATAATGTAACGACTTAAACAGATTACTTTTAAAAGTCCAGCAAGACTAATATGATATTCATACACGTAAAAAAAATTTGAGATGAAGAAATTCCTATCCCATTTCTAAAATACAGACGTTTCGAAACATGTTATTATCAAAATAATCATGAGGTGAAGTAGATTATCTTGGTATGTAGTTTTGTGAAGAGGTAAATTTAACATCGTTGATGATATATTATCAGCTAGTGTGTAAAACATTTTTAGTATTTTGAGTTCGGGTATTTTTTTTGATATTGTCTTAAACAAAAAATATTATATCATTTTATTACAGTCTCGGAAAGAACCAATTGTTGATGTTCCAATACGAAAGATTTTGATATTATTGGGTAATATAGATAACATGTTGGTTTTCACTGATACAGGTAATTTTTCCAACAGACACGAACGAAATGTATACGATACTGATGCTATCGTAAATGAATGGTTACATCTTAAGCTTGCCCCGAATTTGTATCTTGAAGCAAGCACACCTCTTTCGATAATAAAAAATAACTAAATAAAAAATGTAACACATAAAAAGAAGTCATTTTACTTGTTTCATGTATTTTATATTCATTATATAGAAATATGATAACCACGATCAATTTTGTAAATTTACTTTTGATAGTAACGGTTGTTACCTTATGGTTAATCATTGTTATTAACATTATTGAATTTGAACTTTTAAGTTAATCATTATTGAATTCTGTAGAATGTTGCTTTCCGCGAGATAAAGAATAAATGTTTCATTGATTGAATTGGTATTTACATGATAGAACTCCATTATAATAAAGTAAAAGTGTCAAATTATTTAGTTCTACAAGAATTATATTAATTGATTAAGAGTTATTTTGGCTCAAGGCTATCCTCAGAATTAATAATTATTTATATTTTTACCCCATAATAAATTTCTGTTTTGTTGATGCAGAAAAGAGAAAAGGTAAAATGATGTAGAATTAAGTGCCTAGCATAAGATATTAAATATTTAATTTAGTAACAAACTAACTAAGATTGAATTGTGAGATATAATTTAGTTTCATATATCAATATAAAAGGTTTACGATGATTTATAAAAACGGCCAAACATCAGAAAGTGTACTCGTACTTGAAAACATATAAACCAGGAAAAATGACAGAAACACATACTTTAAACATGATATAATGTGTCTGCGCTACTGGTCTCAGCGGGAAAATGGCGAATATAAGATACATAGACATCGGCAAACAATGTTGTGTTTTTCGTGTCGAATTTCTCTGCACTTTAAAAGCGTGTTCCAGGAAAACAGAAGTAGAAATAACGGAAGGTGTTAGGAGTCGACGGTGGCGGTCCCCGAGCGAGTAGCGAACGTCATTGTTGATACCAGGGGTAAAACATATTCTATTCCCATATGTGTTAAAAATTATAAAAATACGTTTAGTGTACAATTATAAAGGTTAAAAAACGTTTCAAAACATACTGTGTTTTAAATAGAAACTTAAACAATACTAAAATCACGATGGAAATTATTTATACAATGTTTTTATTTACAACTTAACCGCCCATTTTATATAAATGGATAATACTGATAAAAGTTGCTTTAAGAGCCAACTGTCTAATTAGCCTGTCACATTTACTAGTGCGTGCACGGGCTCTATGTAAAAATACGAACAAAAATAGTCGATTAATTTTTTAAAGAAGCGTACAGAATCCAATTCAGGATTCAGAAAATAAAACTTATTATGAACGTTTTTAATTGTATTTGTCTTTAATATCTTGAAAAGGGTTGTCAAAATATTACCTTTTCAAATAAACATTGTGGAATATTGAAACACTGAATATCTATTTTCTTAATTTATTCGATAGAATCTGTGACTAATATGGATGTGTACATAATGTAGAAAAAGTGAAGAATTGCTGCCAACCCTATTTGACATCGACTTCTTACAATAGTTGTTGAAAACATCTTTCCTTTTGTTCAGTGGGAAAGTAAAACCACCCCATTAGTTTAAGGGTGGGTTGGATTTCTCCTTGGGGATTTCTGAATCAGCTATCGTCAACCAAACTGACAGTAATAATAGCCTGTATTGGAATTTTCACCAAGTGAAGGGTGAAGTGTGGATGAATGCAATATTTTTTATCTGAACGTGCCATGCTTCTACTGAAATATTAGTTTCATAGGAAAGCCCAATGATTGCTTTTGCTTTAGTTTAATTACTTTTGGGCGACTTGAATAAGTATTAATATTAAATATAAGTTTAATTTTCGCAAAAAATATTTCGTGGCTTGCAGAAACTTCATGTGTGATAAAAGATATCGTGAGAATATTGCAAACAAAACGTATGGCGTGCCGTCATCATGAAAAAATTAAAAACTACGGCATGAAAGAATACATAAAAATAGCATGCTGTTGTAGGATATTTGAAATATTAATAAGATACTACATTATACGATATAAAAACTACTATTTAAACGAGTCAAGCAGCGTTGAGCCTCTTATTGTATTACTGTAGGTTGCAGCCATCTTTTATTAATGGAATTCATTTAGATTTAAACATTTAATTTTAGCATGATAATTATATTTGATATGATACGATCTTTAATATTATTTTCAATGGGTATAGACTAAGAGGTTCAGCGAATAAAGTAAACGGTTTAATTTTGAACAAAAATAATAATTTGCCTTGGGGTTTTCCAATTACATATAAACGGTGAACATATAATTTGCAGGCAAATTTTCGTATTTTTGACATACGTATTATGTGAATAGAATAATATATCGATAATTTTATGAGCACTGTTTGCCGTAAGTGTTTTATTTTTATAGCACAAATTGGTCTAAATTCAAGTAATGATCAATTTCAAGTGCTATTTTTTTATAATTCGTTTGAAAGCATCAGTGGGTGGTTAAAATTTCCCTTTCTGAAGAAATATACTGTCTAGAAAGAAAAAGTCATTCAGAGTAAAAATTCAATAAGCCTTAGTTAACTACTTCTCGCTTTTCTGATGAGGCAGTATAATATAAATAACTGATTACTTAAGTTTGAAAGTTTTAATAATAATTATGAATATATCAAATTACTAAATACGAATAAAGCATTACTGGTAAGTTATAAGTAACTTAGTAATAATTCATTTTATGTCTTACAAAAATAATTATTGGTGAAACTTTAACTCTATGCAGCTTATTCACGATCCTTTTTGTTCGCAGTTCTTTACACATAATCAAATAATATATTTCAATGCTACTGTACTATGATGAGAAGTATGTATAAGTATATAAGTACTCTCAAATAACGTTATAATATAATTAGAAAGAACTGTTATATCACATTTTATTATTAAGCTATACTACGTTTGCTGTTATAGATGTATCAATTTAACTTGGCCGCTAGTGAGGGTGCCACAGTCGCGTTAGGAATGTTGCCATACTCAACCAGAACTGATATTTTAGCGACGGTTATTTAAAGTAGACATGATATTTATTTTACATAATAATGGCAATTGGAGAAATTTATTCTAGACTGACAATTCTAGTCACTTTTAAGGTGTTAACTGTCAATTCTTGGTGGAAAGACATTATATTTTAAAAAATAAAACACAATTCGTTTGTACTACTTCCACATATTTATAATGATCAGGACCGGTTTCGCTCATCACGAGCATTATCAACTGATATCCATCAGATGATGAGCGAAACCGGTCCTGATCATTATAAATATGTGGAAGTAGTACAAACGAATTGTGTTTTATTAAAAAAAAAAAATGACAATTCTAGTTCCAAATTCGGCGGCGGCCAAGTAATGTTGGTAGCTATAGTAAATAGTAGTATAATAAAAATAGAAATAAATATTTCCATATTTGAGTTCGAATAAAGAAACTCCGAAATTTTTAAATCAGTTCCGGTCATCAATTCTCAATACAGCTGCAAGATGGTATCGATGATCTGTAGTCAAAACGAAAGTAATTTCAATTTTCTATACGACTACAAAAACTGAAGAATCACCTTTGTAAAAGTACAGGTGAAGAGAATTTGTAAAACAACATCACGGCCAAAATGAGAAGGGAATGTTATTATAACTATGAAAAAATGATTCTTTTGATGAATGTTAAAACTAGGTGGAATTCAAAACATTAATAAAACTTAAAATTTAAGCTCATACATATAAGTGATATAGATATAAAATAAACAATCATCAATGTTCTTCAAACAATTAAAAAAACTATTCAAATGTATGAGTGAACACTTAAAACTATATAAGTATATCATTTAAAAAAAAAAAGATTGTAAGATTTGGATTCACTCATTAGTAAAAACCGATAAAATGAAAGAAGAAACGTTACCTGATATTATATTTAATAACAGGAAAATCGCCGTTTCAAAGTATCCATTTCTTTGGAGGGAAAAATATTTGGAAGAAAATCTACAAAATAATATGTCCACTCTTAGAGAACAATGTGGCAATTAATTTCAAATCAGATATCTCAGAAGTCCAAGAATTTACTGACATAGCAGAATTAACAAACTTCAAAACGAGCTGAAAATGGAATGTCAATTCAATTGGAAAAAATATTGTATAATATATTGAATATATATATATATTTATTTATAAAAGATTCTTTGAGGCTTGGGGAAATTATTTTTATTCTACGTCTAACGACTTCAATTCAAATTTCCCACAGTAATAAAGGATATTTAAATAATAATTCAAAAATAATCATAAAACTAGAACTAACTACAAACTTTTCAAATCTCGTGACATGATAGAGCAAACAAAATGCAACAGCGATAACAAACGGTGTGTGGCCAAATTTAATCAAATACTATTGACGAATGTGTGTAGTTAGTTATATCTTATAAGTAAATCAAAAAAAAAAAATAATGCTAATATAATGCTTAACCGATAAGTTGAGGAAAACGTTAGATTGGGAAACAATGAATGCTGGATTATTTAACATTCTTCTTATGGATTTTTCACCTGGACGATGCAAAATGAACGGTACATGGGAAAAAACGATGAATGCGAGATCGGTGTTCCTCTGAAATTGTGTATGATACTTATTACTGTGAGCCAATCATCATAAAGTTTTCGAGTTTATAGAGAGTCGTTTGTTTTTCTTTTAGACATTTTTATTAAAATATTTACTTAGATATCGGTGTCCTATAAACGCTGTCAACTAAATACAATAAAAAGACGTGCTAGTATAACCATAAATTGTGAATAACACGAATATTCAAAAACGTTGTTTTTCTAAGAAATTTGTACAACAATATGAGTTGAGAGTTTTGTCGAGTCAATATACGATATTTACATACGTGATGTAGATATATACCAAGTAACAAACTTGTTTATCTAAGTGTAGAGTTCAATAAATGAAAGGCAGCGGGAAAACATGTACAATATATTACTTAGGTAAGTATGATTTCTTTTGAAAAATAAAGCTACACAGGCCGCGGTCTGAAAAAATTCATATCGTTGTAAGACACTTTCAGTATCTTATGTAAATATATAAAATTGAATATGATAAGAAATCGTTTGATAACTAAATTAATTTTGGATTTTATTAGATGTAGCTAGGATGGCTACTTTTTAAAATGAATCATTATTATTTCATTGGTCATGGGCGTCATGGCATTGATGAGAAATCAGTAGATGCCGCGAAAGGTAAATCCAAATTCAACTTGTAATGTAATTTCCAGTAATCGATAGCCAATGCAAGCTTAGACATAAAATAAAGTTTCTCTGATATTTAATTAGTAACTTTGCAATGAAAATTATCTGAAACAATAATTACATAAATGTATTTTAGAAATAATAATTAATGAAATAGATATAAAGTTACTTGAATTATCCATCAGTTGTATTATAGAGATGAATATCACATTGCTAGCTTTAATTTTCTTGTGTCCTCTGCTTTGTCTATATTTACAGTCGGTAATCTAAAGATTAAATCGACACGAAGTGTTTTAGCCAATTCATTATTATCACACAGATTACATACAGAATTTTGATAGTGCTTTGAGAACGTTGAAGTTTTCTTTTGACAGTCATCTCAAGTGTTTGGGTTAATGTGGTTTAACCTATCAGAGAACTTTAAATCTTTCTTATAAAAAATAATCTACAAGAACTATTCATAAACATTCAACATTAAATCATAAACCTCGAAAAACTAACGTGGATGTAACGAACGCTGAGCCTTGTGAGAAAGATTAAAATAATTGATAAATGTATAGAATGTGTAGTGATTTTACTTATGGAAAATTGAAAAATGATAGTGAAGCGATTAAATAAATTATTTTCATATTGTAACGTGAGTAAATTGTAAATCATCAGAAAACTACGATTTAAGTAAAGTGTGTTGTAGATTTTTGGGAGTTTAGCCAGGGTAAAGACATTAAAGAATACATATAAGCACGTTTATAAGATCATTTGTGCAGATTTATATAGGGCCGTTAAATAGCGAACTTATTATTGGAAGGAATTAGTTCCAAATATCAATTATTATTATTATTTTAAAAAATGTTTTTAATTCACGTAAGACCATGTGTGTCATTTGGTACAAGTTGTAGTGAAAATAAAAGTTGACTAAGTTTTTGAACAGTTGACCAGGGCACACGAAATTGATCATTCAAGATTTTTTTAGGTATTTAATGCATGAGGTATGAAATATTTAAAATCATTTAAACGGTGTGTTTAGCTAACCGCTAGACCTTTCCTAGTCCCATTCTAACCATCTCCGAAAGAGGGAGGTTTAGCGTCTGAATTAAAACCTTCCGCTGATATGCTCTACAATGATTTTATATATGTCGAGTATACGGAATATAGAAAATAGTGATACATAGTAGAGCATCACTATATTGCAGTGGAAATAGTTAAAGAATATTTGTATTTAATAAAGATTTCGCGAAAACATATAATATTTGATGGAGAAAGAATCGACAAAGAAAAACAGACAAATGAAAATGTTAGTAGTAAATTTTTTAATAAAAAAATATGCATACAATTTAAGATAAGCATTCAAGCTAGGTCAAGGGGTAATATTAAAACGTCTTTAGTATATTTACCGATAAAAGTAAGAGAGAAAATGAGCCACAATATAAAACCACTTTGAGATATTTATTATGTGAAGTGGCTTTTCATTTTTTCCATATCTCTAAGATGAGTTAAAGAATATGAGACTCATACCTGGTGAAGCGAACACGCTTACGCACAAAAGAGAGATATCAAAATATAAACCTGAAACAGAGGCGAGGAGAAATATATACTAATATACTGTATAGAAAAGACAAAAGTCAACAGAGGTCGAATGAACACTAATCCATCTCGAGTGCTTCATTTTTTAGGGATATCAGGCTACCGCTACCGTTTGGAGTGTCACTATAAAGGAGGAAGATAAGATCAAAGTGAGTGGAAAAAATTGGATGAATAGTAGCTTTCATCAATATACTTTAAAAAAATCAGAATCCCACTCGATAAGACATGCTTACAAGAAAGTGTTGATGAACAGCGGTAAGAACATGTATCTATTTTAAATTAAGAAAAGTGCATCTTACACTATTGAACAGTGCTCCTTAATCTTATTCAGATAATCGCTCCCCAGACCGCAATACACTATTCAAATCACTGAGTAATTTTATTAATATAATACAAACTAGGATACAATGAATGAGACAGAGAAATAGATAAGTAAAAATGCTTGCCAGAGATAACTGATATACTAGCAATATGCAATGATGAAATCGCCCATTCGGGTTTCAGCAGCAATTTACTAGCTTGATATAATATATGTATGAATAATCTATTATTTTAATGATTTTTATTGCATCTTATATGATACTTTCAAAGCTTCAGGGGATAATAATAAATAATACAATTATCATTAATCATACGTTGTATGAAAGGAAGATTATATCGAAAACTTACAAGAAACATAAAATATAGTTATTATTCCAGTGAAACAAAACAGAGAATGCTGATTTTTTGTTGTTGTTGGATCTTTTCTCTCTCACTGATAATTAAAAAGATATTATTAATTCATCCCTATATTTAGCGGGCAATAAAAAAATAAATATATGTGGAGTTTTGCGTTTCGGCCGGCTAACGAATGTTGGTTTGATGTAAATGTTCCAGAGGCGGTTCGTGAGTGACCCTCCGTGCTCAGTTTAAGCGAACTGAGAGATATTTATGCGAAAGATTCGAACCCGAAACCCGATTCTGGGCGGACGCCTTTTTCTCGCGGTCTAGAGATTTATGCGCGACTCCACATACATCTCTCTACAGAATGATACAGAAGTTTTGTGGGCCGATGGAAAACCTTTTTGGACCACGTAGTAATTAGAGATAATATTTGAATAAAATGAAACGTAAATCGTTTTGCATATAAGTGACAAAGCGATAAATTATGTGACTGCCAAGGAAGATTATGCTTTCATTTTAATTTTCGATGTTCCCTAACTAAACATACAATAATTTAAGCATTTCAATTAATCGAAACTCACACGTTAGTTGTCACTGCGTAACGAAAACTAATTATTTTTTTTTTATTTGTAGTTAGTTATATTTTTTCTCGTTTTAATATTGATAAGGCAGTGTTGGAGTTAGAAAATAAATGATTTTGAGTTAAATTTTAATTGGGTTCTCCACTAGTCATTTGTTTTCTCACTTTGTGTAAGTGTAAGACTGGGAAAGCAAGTGACTCGCGACAATTGTAATATACCCTTAGACTCGAAGAGATAATTACAATTGCCTATGCCTCTACTATTATACTATGCCTTATATATCTATGCCTCTAAGGCCTAAGAGCATAGATATACAGTTTCTTCAATATTGTAACTTGTGACTCTCTTTTCTGAGAAAAAAAATATTGTTTTTTTTTACACTCTTTTCTCTTTTCACATGAGATTTTACTCGTGCAATATAAATTTACGATTGCTAAGCTTAATTTGGTTGACAAAATAGCTATGCTTACATGGTAATGGATTTATATTGGAGTAAAATGGAATTTGAATTAATATATTACTTGTAAATAATAATATATATCTGAGACATTCTGTGTTTAAAGCATGTATGTAGGAAACGGTATACCTTAGTCCGATTCAAAAATACTCCTATTGCCTCTTTGCTACAAATTTATACCTATGAATAATAAATTACGTTAGCAGGACGTGTGTGGGCAGGCCGAAGCATATATTGACCCTTGTTTTACAATATATCACCGATTTTCGTATTATTTTCATGGACAGAACAAAACAAAACTGTATCTCGGTCGTACGAATGAAAGGTTACACTTCTAGATAGGAAGCGCTATAAAACATGTGAATGGAAAAGTCACGAGAAACATTGAAATTTGCGTCGCAAAAATGACAATACACCCGATTCTCTTTTTGAAAAGGTTCCAAGAACTACCGTACAAAATAAATTGTCTTTAAAAAGATTAGAGATAGTTTCCATTACTTTCTCAACTTAAATTAATGAATGCATCACGATAATTCAATTAGATAAATATTAATGAAATAATATACGAAAGTTTTGCGATGTCAATTCAATTTCAAAGCCAGACCGAGCCTATGGTCGAGTGGTCAACGTCGTTGGATGTGTTTACGCTGCTCACGGTTTCGAATTCCGGTACGGACAGTTTTACAAATTGATTTTCAATCGATTTATGGATTTCTATTTGTAGGCATAGATGTTTGTGATGTCTAAAATTCCTTTCCACCAATCCGATACTAAAAACGGGGCGTAGCGATAGCGATTACCTAACCACTAGCCCTATCACAGTCCTTTTCATCTATTCATACTCTCTTTGACAAAAAAGGTTAAACAACTGAGTAGCAAGCAGTTCTCATAAAAAAGGTTTTGTTAATATTCATTAGGAGTCCATATGTTCGACATTGGGAGGGGACGTGGCTTAAAAAATCAATTAAGTTTTAAAGTACGTATTTTAATGACAGTGCAGTAAATGCTAATTATTTTTTTATATTATTATTTAGAAACCGTGTAAAAATTGTTTTTCAAATGAGAATCAAGTGTAGAAACTAAAAAGTTAACAAAAATGTATTTTGCTATTTAAAAAAACAATGTCATATTGAAAACGAATAAAATTAATTGTAAAACCTCTTATGTAACTGGATAAAACATTATTTATTAGTTTTTTTCGTATACTTGTCTATTTGTCTCGTAAATGTAATATTTGTATAGAGGCATAAACTGAAATAGTTAATAAGTTAAGACAAAATGAAGCCGATATTGAAAAAAATGTCAAGTATGAGTCGTGAATTGCATTTAAATCATATTATTTTTAATACCAACTTATTATTTAATATCCTTTGAAACTGAAGTATAAAAAAAAATTCGATTGACATACCTATTAACTTATCCGTAATAATTATTTCCATTTGAATTGAAAAGTTTTTCAAAACGTGAAATAAAAGCTTTAGCAAATTTAAACTTTACGCAAAAAACGAGCAACAATTCGAAACCAAGAGCAAGTTGGTAACCATAAATGAACGCTCTGTGGACAGAATGAAGTAAAGGATTTTCAAAACACGCACGCAATATTTTTCATGTTCATAAATTCACCGTCGAAGTCGGATTTGAATCGTGAACACATAATTCATGTATCGTGTGGATGTGATTTGATTATTTAAAAAGTTTCCTTTGTATGGGCGTTTTTAGTTAAGCCTCCGAGCATGTAGACACAGAGCAACTATTTAATATGGCCATTTGGTCTATAGAAACGATGCGTAAAATCAGCTTAATAGCTAATATTTATCATTGTTTCAATTTATCTTCCGATTCTAGATTTATTTAGATTTAGAAGTGACAATAGATAACATAGATTATTTAAAAATAAATCATTTACGGTAGAAAACCATTATATTTCAATAAATAAAACACAATTCGTTTTGTACTAATTCCACATTTTTATAAAAATCAGTATCGGTTTAGATCATCGTGAGTATTCATCGGATCGTTTGATAATGCTCGCGAAGAACGAAACCAAACCAAACCAGATCTAGTAAAAAATGTGAAAGTAGTACAGAAATAAATGTGTTTTATTTATTTAAATATAAAATAAATGTTAAAAATAGTATTGTAAAATCTCCGCATTTTAGTTTTTGAGAAAATTATTATAATAAAATACCAGGGTTGCTTAGTCATTCCGGTCGATTACAAGTCTTTTGCCATAGAATCACTGTTTGTTTGGTCCAGCCAGGTGAATCAAAATGTTGGGTCTTGTCAAAACGATTTCAAGGCGAAAGAATAGTTATTAGATTTGAGTCATACGGGAATGGAAGGAAGTTAGAGTGGAGTAAAATGTATTACCACGATACCTATTATTTCTCATATAATCTTGATGTAGCATAGTGAAAGTCGTCTGACGATCGAATATCTATATATTTATTAAATTTGTATTGCAGTTAATATAATATTATACATATACACATGTTGATAGACTGTTAAGTTTAATAAAAGTAGATCGCGAACTCACTTTACAAAAAAAAGACAGATATCATGTATAAAAAGGTCGAGCGCCCATGGTTTAATTTATATAGCTTCAAATTATTACACGTGATCAATTTTTGAACCCAGGCCAAAAAAACTCACCAATCAGCAGCACGGTATTTTTGTGTGTCTTTTTTGAATTCCGTGTGAATTTGTGGAAAAAAAATATTGAAGCAAAAGGCTTTTATTGCGTTTTTAATATTTCGATAATAGTAGAATGTTAATATCAAAAAGTGTACACCAAGGTTGAAGAATTAAAAATAAAGTATTAGTTAAACAGTGTCGATCTTGTACGTACCACATTGGGAAACACTGGTTCATAGAGAAGTTTGTTGTCACGCCTCCGACAGCTTCTTACTTAACTTACTTCCCAAACCACACAACCAACCACTAACAATACAAATGAATGAAAATAAAACAAACTTTTTTCAATAGAATAAGTATTTTTTATCTCGGTACGCCATCTATGGAACAACAAAAAACTCTGAATTGCTCCCGAGACGGGGTCCTTTTAAGTGGTCGGAAACATTTTAGATGCTCGAGTTTTTTTATTCATTACATGAAAAAATATTTTGAGTATCATTCAATGTGGTAAACTAGCAGAATGAATACCTAATTCAAGACATCTTCAATATCATACTGCTGGATGCAGACACACAATCACAATGTAAATGTGCATATAATAGTAATCTAGAAATCAACATAAAATTTCTATTATTATACTATAGTGTAGTATTTTCTATGTTCTGACAGTTATATCAGCTTTTCTAAAATTTATCCCAGTGAGAATGCGTAGCAACATGTATTAGTGATCATTTTGCTAAATATTGATAAGTCTTCTGAATCTTTTAAGAGTTGCCGGATGAGCTACGTTCGTGGGCGCTTGTCCTTTTTATAATTTCAAAGATTGTTTTCTAATCGATTGATGGATTTCTGTTCAAATCACGGATGTTTGTGATGTGTAAATTTCATCCCACCTATCCGATTCTAAACACATGGTGTAATGTGAACGATTAGCTAATTATTATTCTTTCCTTATCCCCACCCATCTTGAACTTTGAACTGCAACAGAGTTATATTATTTTCATTTTTGAAATCAACATTTGACAAATATACACCTATACAATTTTGACTGAAATTTTGATGTAAAGCAATTGAATGGTTACATTTTCGATAATTTTGCTCGTAATGAAAGTAAAAGAATTGGTATATTATATAAAATGCTTAGTGTCACGATACAATGTTATTTTTTGTGATGTTTTCTAATGCATATAAAAATATTGTTGAAGTAGCTATTGTGCTTAGAAGATGTAAATAATATTACCATTCGCTTATGATTCCAGTGAATCCTAAACAATATTCAACTTGACTGGCTCAACTGAATCATTAATATTAGGGAGAGAATAATAGAGTAAGAGATAAGAAAATGGAGGAATCCTTAATTTAAGATATACGAATAATGAAATAATTTATTTACGTCATGAATGACTATTTTTAATGTGCATACTATTTCTTATGAATTGGTAAAAATAATCTGGAATAATACTAATGACTATCAAAGAAGCGACAAAAATACAAAACATGAAATTTACCTAGTGGGAAGATGTTGAATTTATGCGATGACATCATTCCACTAAAATGAGATTTCCGCATTTAAAGTAAAAGAATTTATTGTATATTTTCACGATTTACAATAATTTAATAGGGTAAAATTTGTATAATAATTTATATGTAACAATGATATTTAAAATCAAACCAAAAATTCTTTGCGTTGGATTTTCATTCATTCTTTGTATTTCTGAATTTTGAAATGAATAACCAGAAACTAACTATCAAATCTATCAACGTAATATTTATGTGTACTTAATTATTGTAGAAAATGTTCTCATCATCTGACCGGCCGTTGGAATATACTATTTTTATGCTTATAAAGCTCGTCATATAATTTATATTCATAGCTTGAGGAACCGAAAAATGCCGGTGGAAAAACTGCCTTATAAAAGGAGTAAGAAGGCTTTCTAGGTATGTAGTTGAAAGTGGATACGGCGACAATCGACCGTAAATAACGCACCTATCGCATAAGTGAAAAGCTTAAAAAGTCCCCCGTCTTTAAGCCTGGCGTAGAATATGTTAGGCCTGTCGTAAAGCCATCAAAATAACCCGGGATAAATTCCAACTAATCTTCGAAGCGTACTATTTATTATAGACAATGAATTAACGAGCATCGTTGGGAGGTAGCAATTGATGTCTTTCAAAATAGTTAATAAATATAGTTAAACATTAAGCATCTAAAATTATATGCGTATATTTATAATTTAAACTTCGTAGACATAAAATAATACGAACTAATAAATAAAATATGTAGTGTCTTTAGCTTCTTCTGCTGTTGTAAATAAATGCTGTTGTAAATAAAAACATGTTCGACGAAATTCAATTCCGTCCCCTGTTAAAATAGTAGGTTTTTTTTATAAATAAACCATTACTTAAAAGTGTATTTTAAAAAAAATATGCTTAAAACGAAACATCAAATTTTATTCAGTTCTTGTTTAAGGTTCATATTAGAGAAATATATTTTGTTAGCCATATCCGTTCCCTCTTCGGAGCACACGGTTCTTCCAAGATTTTCTGTCCCCCGTTAGTCCTCTTGCTTCCTCCTAGGTCATCAAAATGATTCGATAAAAATGCGTATAATTAGTGTGTAAAAAAGTTATTTGACAATGACGGTAAGCATAATTATTTACAATTAAATACCATATCAAATTAGGATTATTGAGATTTTGTACACTTCCATGTATTTTGTCACTAATGACCCGGGTATCGCCTTTCGGCATCTTCGGGAATTCGTGTGCTCGAATGCCTGAAGATGCCGAAAGGCGAAACCCGGGTCGTTAGTGACAAAATACATGGAAGTGTACAAAATCTCAATAGTCCAAATTTGATATTGAAATTCCATCAAGCACCTGCAGTCGATGTCTTAAATTGTAAATACTATATAATGATTTTCCTGTATGCTTTAATAAAAAAAATGAAATAAAGCCGTACTGTTTAGGCGCATTTAAACTAAGAGATATCTAACTCAAAGCGCTTAGCTTAACCTATCTTCCCTGCATTAGTATCGCTCGAAGTCTATCGTTAGTAATAGTAATTCGAGTTAAATTGCAAGATTTTGTTAATCTTTTAGTTATTCGACTTCTTACATTGTTTGCTGCAAATTGGCCAATTTATTGCGCATCCTTTTTATGCCATTCGCCCACTCCTTCACTTTATCCACTTAAGCGCAGTCTCAGCATAGCCACAGGGGCTCCTGTCCCAGCATAACCCCTGTATCATGGCTAACTGGATTATACATATTATGCACACCTTTCCCTTATAATCGAATAAAACCTACGCAAGAGTTAATAAAAGTTTTCTTCTGAGAGTGTTTTGGTGTTGCGCAAAAAACGACCAGTCATAAAAAATCGATCAGTTCTTGCGTGTGGCAACTGGTATACTACTTTTTCGCAATAGTGTTTTAGGTACGTTTGCGTCAATAAAATTCTACAGGTTTTTGCGTCTTCGAGCAGTACTACATTTAGTGTACATAATATATCGATGTTTTCAACTATACATAACTTCACACAACAAAATAAGATACTTATTAAATTTGTTATAATGTATACATTGCGCGCGTTCCAATTAAGAAAATTTCGGATTATAATATCAAAATGAAAGCACCAGCGTAGCAAGGGGGGCGGCACTTTCGAAAATAAATAAAAAATTTCGACGGTAAAAAATAAATACTTTTTTTATATTTACGTAATCAATGCAAGCTATATTCCATTCATCATGTTTTCTTCTGCCTAATTTGTGACTTGCTGACAAAATATACTTTTCTAGGGGTGCCATTTTTGAAAATGAGTAGAGAATTATGTATTTTGTAAACAAACAAAAATTGTTATGCCTTGTGATTCGCTGACAAAATATATTTCTTTACAAAGATCTAAGAAAAATCATGAAGCCTTAATGTCGTAAATATTCAAATGCTTTTAATTTATTTCCTCACAATTGTGCTACTAGCTGTGAAAGAAGTTTTTCGAAAATTAAATTAATAAAAAAAAAAAAAAATTGAAAAGCAAGCAAGATGCGATTAAAAAAATACTTTCAATAGCACACCAACTCGTAGATAAAGTAGATTTTGATAATGTTGCTGACGATTTTGCTAAGGTCAAAGCGAGAAAAAATAAATGTGTTGTAATTTTTTAAAATGCTATCTTAGCAAAGCTACTGAATATCTTGTACTAAATCGATTCACAATTTTCCATTCGTTTTTATGTTGAACATGTATAAACATTTGTTATATTTCCATATTAATAATAAATATAAAATTTATTCAAATGATTTATAGATTTTTTGACATATTTACAGATTTAATATTAAATATAATATTTGTACAAGAAATTATATTTTTACGTCTACGACGCAATGTTTTGCGTTGTAGTGTTAGTAAAAAAAACAGTAGTTAATTTAGAGTATAACTTTAACCTAACACTATTGTCAATATAATATCAACATTTTTGCAGAAAAGTTATTGATATTAAATATAAAATTTGTCAGGATTGTAAAAATATAGTATGTTTTACAAAAAAACCTTTTTATTCTTCAAAAAAATTTTGTGTCTGCGGTGCAATGTTTTGCATCATAATGGTTCAAAGAATTTTGGAGTAAAGGTGGGGAAGGGAGGCGGCAAATTCAAGGACCGCCCCGGGCGGCACAAACCTTAGTTACGCCACTGCATGAAAGTATCTGATGGATTTGATTTGGTCAGGTTAGACAACAAAATGGATTCAATCTTGAATCGCAAGTATTTGAATTTCCCTTAAGTATTTACAAATGTCACTTAATCGTAACGTTGAAAGAGATCTGTTCTCTTCAATACTTGATGAAAACACTCTCAAATTTTGGCAATTATTATATTGTCTGAATAGTAAGGTTAGCCTTGAATAGGATTAGAAGGCACTAATGAAGATGCATGATATAGGTAATAACCATAGATGTACCCAAATTTTAAAGTGCGTTGGAGCATAATAAACTGTAAATTAATCTTTTAAAAAATAAAACACAATTCATTTGTACTACTTCCACATATTTAAATATGTGGAAGTAGTATAAATGAATTGTATTTTATTTTAAAAAAAATATAATGTCTTTCCACCAAGAATTGACAGTTAACACCTTAAATGTGTATATTAATCGTTTTAATAGTATCATGTATATATATCATACCTTTATTAGATTTTTATGAAGAAAGAAAGTTAGTAGTGATAGTTTGTATGCTGTGTGAAATAGATAATAGAGGTTAACGAAATATCATGTGAAATAGTACCTCATGTTTGCTTATTAGTCAAATTGATATCTTGATAAGCAATCAAATGTTTCTTTGGCATTTAAAAATTATAGTACATTCGAAAGGGCATAAAAAAGTATATAATGAGGGCACATCAACGAGTTAATTTTTATGATTATTAATACCCACCTGCCTTCAGATGTCGTTGATAAACGTAAGATTAAGCACGGGATATTAACCACGAACGAGTATTACATATTGACTTCCGTCGCTTCATACGCTGAATACAAAGAATTTAAAACAGGTTTTAAGCTTTTTTACTTAATTTAATACCTATATGTTGATAAACATCAGGTAAGCTATCTGCTTTTATGATAGAAAATGACAGGTATAAGCGTATATGATAAATTCGGCAATATATTATAAATACTGATTATAAAATACCAGGTAGATGTAGTTTATTTTTATAAAACGTGGTTTTAAAAGAAACTTGAGGTTTTAAATGTCATATGCGAAAGAGAGGTACAAGGTGGAATGGAAATATCATAATTCAATATGTCAGAAGTGTCATGTTTTTCCGTGTGGAATATCGATTTTTATAAGTATAAATTCGTATGAATCGACTGATGTAAGAAATGAGCCGCTTGAAGTCGAGTTTCTGTATAATTCAAACATGTAACGTTCGTAGCGAAAACATTACAGTAGGATGGGAAAAATCTATAGTGGTATGAAAAAAATCCCATGGTGTCACGGAATCCTGCTAGGCCAAGGACACAACAGCTGACCACTCAGTGGTACCCAAAGCGTGTGCACAACGGAAGGAATTTATCACACACGTATCTCGTCTTCATCGGATTTCTATTCAAATTCTTTATTGTTTCAACCAAGTTATCCATGTTATATTTCTGATAACCTAGGAGTTATTCAAAATATAAAGTTACTTCTGACGTGCGTTTACGGAAAGGGTAGCTCGCCTTGTTGTTGGTAGGAACTGGGATTTGAGATTAGTCAACATTGCATATGATACTAAATTTATAAGCATCACTGGGTATCCGCCAGTATGTGGTTGTTACAAAGTATTATGCTCCACTTGAAATGTATTATTTTTCTTATATTGTGCGCAGTTTCTTTACAGCTGTTATCACTAGGTGTGGATATTCAAATTCGCTTCACGACGACCTTACAGCAAAAAAGGAAGAAATATATCACCACACCCAATCGTGGTCTAATTGGAGTAGCATCTCCGCACGGCCATCCCACCTTAAGTGGCTTATCACAGAACGCAGAGCTGCATGCCTGACAGCGGTAATGGAAAGCTTTTGCTGAAACAGATATATTTATTTTTCCCGTTTAAAAATATAGACTTCAAGCCGTAGGCTTCATCATAATAACAAGGGAATTTGACGATTGACAAATCCTATGTAGTGGCGAATAGGGCGAATTGTTAGAACTTTTACGAAAGGTTTGCAGCGTCATAAGTACGGAGGGCGATTGGATCTCGATTAATAGATTACGTCGCTTTACCAATTCAACGAGTACGCGATGTCGCCATACAGTGCACGCGAAAAAGCGGCCAAAAGCCAAGTATATACATATATGTTAAAATGTCTAACACCATGCCGAAAGGAAGTAAAGCTGTTTTTGATAGACTATATGACAAGAACTGGCTTCAATGTTGTTCTAAATCGGTTTATGAGGTATTTAATAATAATTTAAGACGTCCTGTTCTTATAATATGGTTCGTTCTCATATATTGCGTTGCCGATAAACAGCAATTAAGTCGTTAGTTTACCCACTAACAATTCTTTCACTTGGTATTAAATATTCTTTGATACAACTTTATTGTTATATTATTTTTATAGCCCTCTTTCGATGATTTGGTCACCTATGCCCCCCCCACCCATCTCTGGGTCAACCCCTTACAAACGTTGTGTGGTGCTGTATTTGACACTCATTAAAACTAAATTTTAATTTTGTAAAAGACTTTAAATATTGTGAAAACGGCTTGAACAATACGGAAACATAATACGTTACTTCCACATTGCATTTGCTTTCTAGTTCTCTATTTTTTTCATAGTTTTCAAATAAAATTATTTATTTAAGAGAAGTGACTCTTGTATGTTAACACGTATAATGCTATCAGAATGTTTTTAACAATTTTCACGGTAGACCGAAATTTATTTCCGTTTAATCCGAAGCTCGTTATATCGATATTTGACTGTATACAAGTTTTTTAGGAATGCATTTTATATTTATGGGAGACAAAATATCAAAATAAGAAATCATTGTTGTCAAATTGTCAAGTAGATGGCACTGCTATTTATTCACCGTTGGTCAATATTAATTCTTTACTGTAAGCCAAAGGCATTTGATCCCTTTACCCTTGTGGCAGTTCTGAATTCCAGTCACGAAGCATCGCTCGCATACATGTTAATCCCGGCCTCGACTCCCAATGACTGCCTGCCTGCCTATATTCAATTTGTACTTTCACTATAGGAATATAGGAGATAGAGATTTTTCAAATAGATTCGCCGGTCGTTTATAAAATATTCTAATCGTCTCCGTTCATATGACTATGGAAGATTGTGGCACGTAGTAATATTTTTATATATTGAATGTCGATTCGACATTTAACAGAGAATTGGAATATTTCAGTCCCCAAATTGGCTACCTCTTGTTTTATTTTTATTTTAGATAAACACAAGAAATAATTTAACAATTTTACCATATTTGGATATTTTCAAAATTCTAGAAAAATAATGATGGCCAAATTCCCGGAAATTATCATTTATGTTTTGTACATTTTTTATTATCCATACAAGTCATTGGCGTCAAATAAAAACATTTAACAATTGCCATATATTATTTATTAGAAAACCATTATTTATAATATTAAGCTAATATTACTTGTAATCATTCTACGCTAGTGTGTGCTCTATTTCAACATATTGTATACAGGGAATGATTGCACTACCGCTTTTAAGGCATTTTATATTATGATAAGAGTGAAGAAGTTCGTAATCCCTCAAACCCCAAGAGAGACATTATATATAAAAATAAAAATTGATAACTGTGTTAAAATGGCTCGTGTTCTGTATAAACCAGTGTTTGCCAAACTGTGTGCCGCAAGAAGTCTCAGATGGGCTGCGACAGAAGAAGTCACAAAAATGGCAAGAATATTGAAATATTTCTCTGGCAAGTTTGAAATTTTGATTAGAAGACTTAAAAACTCACAGTGTGGTTGCTTTCTATGAGTTCCTAAAACAAACTTGAAATTTTATCAGAAGTGAGTGCATAGGACATTATAACTCCTTTCTGCAACACTTCCTTAATATTTTCTATCACTTGCTTATCATATGAACTAGTGGGCCATTAATCCTATTGCAATTCTTGACGGTTCACACATGACATCAAAACAAGAGGAAATTTTAATAGATCTATAAAACGATCTATGCCCAAAGCCTCATTTTCTAAGCTAGAGTAAGCATTTTTGATTTCGTTTTGGCATCAATGTCTTCGATTGCCTACTACGGCAATTAAAACTCTATTACCGATTGGATATTCGTATATTTGCGAATTTTGTTTATCAGTTTACGGAAATTATGTAATTGGTACTGGTTAAATGAAACAGTCGGGTATTTGGGACAAATCCCAAAGAGCTGAAACCAAAACGGTTATTCGGGATACCATTTCGTTTAATTGGGGAAAAAATTCATGTATTTGACAATAGATAACCATTTAGCATGTTAAAATGTAAATGAAAACAAACTGGGAAGACACAATTGTTGAAGTCAGCTGATCAAAGCATTAACTGACGGGAGTGATAATGAATATCCTGATGTGCGTAACAGGGAAGCAAAAAAGCAGTCTCATAACGACATTCTACACACTTAATGAAATTCTAAAAAAAGGAATTATGTTTGTTGTTGTAGAATTAATATTTTTTATTAGAATTATTGATTATTTTGTTTTACACAGTAATTGTTATTGTGTGTAATTTTTTTTTCAATCAAAATAAGTGCATAACGTAAAAATTATTTTAAATTATTACTCTTCGATTATAAGACCCAGTCTCTTATTTGGGACAAAACAGCCAAATTAAGCGGACTGTATGTAGGTCATCAGAGGGGGAGGGAAAGCTTCCAAGCACCTCACAATTTTAGAACCCACATTTTTTTCTCAACTTTACAGCCTGAACGTGACATCCAAACTTAAAGTGAGGATAGATTTTTCAAATATTATTTTGAAAAAAAAAAATTTATTAAATATCACGAACAAGAACTGTTTTCTTCAGAGTAGTTTGGATTTTAAAAGGGTTGATCGTCAAAAATCTCATCTGAGTTGATAGAAATACAAATCAAAACGAGCCCTAATGTGTTTTAAATGTTGAAAAAATTGAGTTATTTAAGTTTCCAGTACGTCAAACAATATGAATAGTATTTTTATATAAACCTCAAAGTTGGACTTAACAACAGTCCAGATTTAAAGGTGAAGTAATAAAAGCATTAAAACCTACTTAGGGCCATAAAAAGTAAGAGGGTTGTAATTTACACCGAGGTTTCCCAACTTGTTTGCTAGCCACACACAACTTTGCAAATAGGTGTATTAACAGACACCAGCAGAAAATAATTACGCAACCTGCTTATTGTTTATGCCATCATCCTTTTAGATATACATGGAATACGATATAGGGAAGTGTCACCCGAATATAATTGAAACAGAGCCAATTATTTGATAAGTCAGAAAAGTGTTGATGTTAACATGTCACAGACTTGAGTGACAAGCTGACCACTCTCAGAAATAAATTATGAATGTTATCAGAGGTTCCGTGAATAAGAATTGTTTTTTCGGTGTAGGATAGAGGTCTGCACGGGCCCGGGCTTGGTCCGTGGGCGTTTTCCCGGCCCGGCCCGTGTGCCGGGTTCGGGCGGGTAAAGACAATTGACATTCGGGCTCGGGCGGGGCCCAGGTAAAGGATTTGTTCTTCAGAAAAATATTTCTGACAATGTTTGGATCATAAATATATATATATTATTAACTATTGATAACTGAATACTGTTGATAACAAATCGACAATAACTAATTATTACGTTATGAATATCTTTGGAAACAATAAAATCTTTTGTTTGATAAGATAATGATGCCATACTTCGGCATCATTTTACATTTTGGTAACCTGAAACGCTAATAAAATTGTGTGCTATCGATGAGTCTGGAACAATGCTTTGTTTATTTAAGAATCACCGATACTAAATTAAAATAGTTTGTACATAAATAACGTGTGATATTATTCAGTATCTGCTATCTATTGGTTTTAGATAGTGAACAGTTTCGTGTGCCGAAAAAGTCTATATAAAAAACTACAACAGATTCATTACAAATGAGTTTCAACGATATAAAGGAAAAGTTGAAAAGTGGTGAGAAATATAAATTTAGGCTTCGGGTCAGGTTCGGGTAAGAAGTGAAGTATTAAGACTCGGGCCGGGTAATTTCATCAAATTTCGGCCCGTGCGGACCTCTAGTGTAGGACCAGTCTATAAATAGTGATGATTGTGACATTTAAAGTTTTTAAACATTCAATGTTTGTAAATTGAATGCACAATAGAAATATTGTTTTGGAAAGGCACAGTGCTATGATTGGTGGCAATTGGCAATCACCCGATGTTTCAAAATAACTCTAGGCTTTATTGCCAAGGGCTGTAATCAGGAAATAATTAGTACAAAAGCCCTTGAGAATGAAACCTGCAACGGTTTTGCAATGTCGATTTATTACAACCAATCATAATACAGTTTCTTCCCAAAACATAAACATTTTTAAACAATACTGCTTTGATTATAATATATTTAATTACATATTTAAACTGTACTACATTAAATATATCACATTTAATTAAAGTTGATCAAATTTTTTAAGCACGTTAAGGCGAGTATTGACTAACTGCCATGACTCTTTCGGGAGGACATGTATTTCGTTTATTATGATATTTTTCTGTCGGCACAGAACAATGTGGCATTTTAATTATCAATCTTTTTTAATATTACAAGATAATACTTTTTGTCTTGATTTATATGTCCGTCTGCAACGCAACGTACAACACTGAGTTTGCGTACAGTACGCAGACAGATAAAGTATGTGTGTACGGATGTGAGAAAGCATGAGCGAGTGTTGCCATGTGACTCTGCCACCTGGTGTATGCTATACTAATATAATTGTCTTATTTATTATTCATCGCTCATTGTAAAATAGTATTTACTATAATTAAGACATCTAATATTTGCTTATAATAAAGTATATTTTCATCAGAATTGAGTAACAAATTTAATAAAATATTTTGTTATTCATTCAAATCTTTTCAATATAACTGAATAGCTATTAGACATCTTGAAGTTAAAGGCAGGTGCAACGGCAAAACCAAATGGGCAGGTGATTGTTTTTTTCTCTCTGTGTATACGCCAGCGATTAGAAGCAGAAAATTTTCAAGATGTTTCATTTAAATGCCCGATTTAAGTACCAGGCATGTTATACGGCGCTGTAGTGAATATTCGCAGATGTCAATACAAATAATATCATCATATTATGAATAATTCATTTAAATATTTTAGAATAAAACATATTGTGAATTAATTAATTTAGAAGTTTACAATGTTTTTGAAATGATAGAAGTATGCTATTGGTTATGAATACAAACTCGTCACATGTAATATTTTTCCAGCTTAACAAAAGTTTCATAAAGCCCTGTTTCTAAGGCAGAACGATTTAAGATTAGAAAATAGCATGCCTAAGTGTTGGAACTTTTATAAAGATTTTAGATTGAAAATCACGAGTTAGCTCTAACCCCATGATGTTCGATGCGTTTTTAGTTTATTAACATATTTCGACCGTATAACTCAATTGCTGCGTTGGTTCATTCATCTTAGACAGACGCACAACGACCACTTGGCGCTGTGAACTTAATTTATTATAATAGCTTATATGATCTTCCGGACTAGCTCAAATTGCGTCGTATGTGTCATGATGATAAATTTGGCAATGATTTATTCCACACCACACGAATTACATAAGTAATGGAAATAATGAAATAAATATTTATTTCTAGCAGTGAGGTGATATGATGTTAATTTTGAATATATTTTTATTTTTATAAACTATAACATTAAAAGCCGGGCATGTTGTCAGGTGGTCAAAATAACCACTCATGACTAACGTACGTACATCCAAGTACGAACGCTTATAAAAATTGATTTCTGTCCAAAGTCATGGATGGATGTGATTTCTTCATTCTCTCCCACCCACCTGATTCTTTAAAAAAGGCATAGCGATAGCGATTAGTTTACTACAAATCCTGTCCTAGCCCCGATTTTCTACTCTCAATCTATCCTAAAAACGAAAGGTTGAGAAACTGAATAAAAATCAGCTCTCAGAGAGCAACTTCTGTTGAGATGCTCCATAAGCATTCCACATGCTGACATGATATTATTATGGTTATGGATTATAAGAGTTTAAATATTGTTTTTTTTATATTGAAGGGGTGAATAATGTAACAAACAAAGAAAATTATCCATGCCCATTACCTTAAATTAATGAGATGTATTTGCCTACAATGTGTCCAAATATTATATTCAGTAGGGTGTGTGCATAGTCATTGAAATAATGACAAATAATATCATGCAGTCATTGTATTTCAATCACATACTTAGTTGGTATTCGACCGTTGAATTACAATTCATTCTTGGAGGAAATGTACACCACTAAAGTACTGGCATCTCAAAGAAGAATGACATTTTGATTTCGAAATTAATGATAATAAATCAGTTGCGGGTAATAACTAATCACTAAGTAATGTCTGGGGCCGATAAAACACCTCCAAACTATAATTCAAACCCTTCTACCCGTTATCTTATCACAACCCTTGTGAGAAGATAACGAAGTCGAGCAAGAAAAAGTAAATCTTTCCGTCAGAGTTCTTCGGTGACGAATCGCTCTGCGGTTTCATTGCAAACTTCTTCTCCATCTAATACTTTATCTATAGGTATTTTTGGAGGCAGTGAAGAGTTTTAAATTCTATTATCATGTGAATAAGAGATTCTTTCGTTACCTATACTCATAAACATAATTTATTAGGTGGATGTATAGTAATATTTGAGTAATAAATATCGATATTAATATAACTATTATGATAATATTTCACATAATGATTATTTACTCTTTTAAAAAACCTTGGTTATTCTTCCTACGAATAATTAAGCAACATCTTTTTTTATTAAGTATTAACTTGCACTTTGAGTCGGTCAAATCATACGCCAATTGCAAGGGTAGTTCGTCTGATCAATGAATTGGACACAAGAGTTGGACGTATTCAGCAATAAACTTTGTCTTGGCATTACTTTGTTGTTAAATATGTCAATCAAATAAATAAAAAAATGAAGTGTAATGATAAAAACGTTGTGGTGATAAGGTACTTTTTAAATTCAACCGGCTGTAAACTGTTCGCTAAGTTTATCCGTTTTGGGAATCCATGTAGAGTTAAGATGAAAGATGATGGGAGCATTGAACTTTTTGATACACAACGTACTAAATATTATTGAAGTAATTTTTTCTTATTACAAATACCTTGGTGCTTTAAAAAATAGTATGAACGGTCGAAATACGCAAGTAATATTTGATAATTCGGAGCTCTTACTACACTTCCAAAAGTCTGTTATACTATAGATTACCCAGACCCGTACGAATTTGAACAATCGTGTACACTTATAATAAAAAAAAAGAATCATCTATGACCAAACCTGTTGGTACGACGGACTTAATAATTAAAAATCCTATTACGGATTATTAAATACATAGTATTTAAACATGCAAGGAGGTGCTTGCGCGAATACAGTATTAATCAACATTATGTAACGATGTATTTACAGTGATATATGACATTATCCGAGTTAAAATCATACAATTATATCACTTAATTAGTTAAGATAAGTCTTTTTCTAGTGTTGCAGGGTTTGCTCAAGTATCTGTGGTAGCAACGTAGGAGAGGCGTCACACAGATATCAAAATTTGTTGTAGAGTAAGCCTAATCAGGCATTGCGTTTAAGTTAGTCTGGAAAGGTTGTGAACCACTGCACTGACAGTGCGCCACTGCGTCAAGAAGATTTCGATTCTTTCTTTTTAGTAGAGATAAGAAAGCTTGGCATCAACAAAGCTGGAAAGTGGGAGGCGGCCAAATCTTGCGTGTAAAACTTTTCATTTTTTTGTACAAAAGAGTGAGACGCTACTACTCTCCCCAACTAAAAAGTTACATACACATTGTCTGGAGTAGTGATTTATTTTCCGGAACACACTCCTTTATTCATCCGTGGTGTTGTATTTGCTTGGTAAATATTATTCAGAGATATTCTAATATAATTTATTTCGTATAATTGGCCTCCGTTTTTTTTTAATAGAATTGATACAATGAATTGATCAGACAACTATACGTATCTTCAGATTAATTTGAAATGTACATATCTAGATATATTTGAGAAAAGTATTAACGAGGAAAATGAAAGTCGATGATACGAAATCAACCGAAAACCATTTATGCAATTCTACTAAACCGAAGATATGTATTAGATATTTTGCATGTTAAGAAGCTGTAATATGTATTGTAATAAATATTTTATTAATGTATGAGACATAGGGTACATTTTACAATAATTGTAATTATTGAAATATTTAATGAATTAGTGCTGTCATGTTGAATTTCTTTAAATATCGACTGTGGAAAGAAAAAAAGACGTAACACACACACAAGACGTGTGTTAAATTGTATTTTTTTTTTTTAAAAGATGGAGGGATAAGTCTTTTTGTTTTTCTGCAGTCGATATATTGTATATATGTACATAAATATAGTGTATTAACACGTTTTGTGTGAGTTGTACACAATATTTTTGGTGTGAATTACATCCTTTTTCCTTTCCACAGTCGATATGTATTGTATATCGTAGTTTTAATGTGTCAAGTTCGTAAATAAGCAAACCACAACTCTATGGGACATATTTAAAATGTTATTACTTGGCATTTAATAACTCTGTTATTATAATAATAAGGTATTTTGACATCACGCCACGATCATCGTTATCGTTTTTTCGTTATTGTTAAAACTTATAAATTATTGATTGAATTGGCATTTATTTGGTAGAACTTTATTATTAAAAATATATATATATCAAAGTGTTTAGTCTTCGTCGTCAGAACTAGTCACTGTATAGTTCTGACAATGGCGTTAAGCCGAAATAGCTATCAACTAACTAATAGAGTTTTGCCGAACTAAATGCTTTCATATTTTCTCGTATTACTTTTGAATATATAAATAATATAACTGCTGATGAAATTGAATTTGGAAACTATTAGTAAGTCAGAAAATTCTATTAAATTATTGTTGACTTAACGCACCGTACGGATACAAGAACCTCGTTTTTGCTAGTAATACTTTATTGGGAAATGTATTTGAAAAATCATTTTTTACGAATGATTGAATTATAAATATTCTTCAACGGCATTTAAATCTTTGGGTCGGTTTTAGGTGAATAAAGAGTGTTGTTCTCTTGTTTTAGGATACGTACACTTCCATGATTAAATACCACAATGAAAAATACTGATAGGTTAATACGCCGGATGCAGTTAGTAAGCATTGAAATTCGCTGATAAGTGGTTATAAAACCGGCTTGTTAATTGGAAGGCTTCAAGTTCAATACCAAGAGTGTCTTGTGAGCCTACATATATCAATAAAGTTTTAATTTTCTATCGACGCTTTCTTATGGTTTTCATACTACTCGGTGAAGGGTTCGAATCAAATGAGTTGTAGCGTTAATTGGGCTTAGGATTTGTTGCCGAAGGTATGGATGTCTGTAATGATTTCTCCAAATCCGATCCTGAAAACACAGTATATGGAGAAATAAGTTAATTATCAATTATTTCACATTCTTATGTAGGCTGTTGTTATAAAGGGTTCATTTTAAACTGGCTGCACCTTTTCCAGTGACCTTGATAGCTAAGAGCTGATTTGTTGTCAGTTTTGTTTGCCATTTCACGATGAACAGACCGCTTGACCATCGTGTGCGTCGCAACTTCAGTGAATGGGGCCAAACAAAAATTGCATCTGATCCTGACTTTTAGTTTGGTGTACTTTATGGGCTGGTGGAATCATTGGTTCACATTTTTTCAAAGACGATGCTGGTCAGAACGTTATTGTCAATGGAGAGCGCTATAGATCTATGGTTGATAATTTTTTCGTTCCAAAATTGAATGGCCATAATGTAAACGAGCTTTGGTTTCAACAAGACGTTGCAATACGCCATACAGCGCACGCTACAATAAATTTTCTAAGGAAAACTTTCAAAGAGCGTATAATTTCATCATGTGATTTAACACATTTGGACTTTCTGTGGGGATATGTGAAGTCGCAAGTCTACGTTGAGAAACCAGCAACGCTTAATAACCTTGAAGCCAACATTTGTCGTGTAATTGCCGATATACAGCCGCAGCTGGTTCGGAAATTGCTTGAAAATTGGACTTCAAGATTGCGTTTTCTTCGAGCCAGCCGTGGCGCCCACATGCTGGAAATCATTTTTATAAGCTAATGGCATATCATAATCTTTTCAATATATCCAATATTAATAGCATAACCACGATTATTAAATGTTTTATTTCATTTTAAAGATCTATACCTCTAAAAAAACACCCTATATTATTGCCACTTCTAATATAACAGGTTGACGCAATGACTTACAACCAATTCTCGTGAAACACATAATGGGTGCATATTCCCCACATTATGAGCGGGCTTCGTTAAGAATATTTCAACTAAGGACTTCGTTTCAATTCGTTACAATAAAGTTTTTTTTCGTAAGTCTAGGAGTCACAAGAATTATGCGACTGCTCTGCAAAATTTGACGATAGCAAAGAATATTTTAACATTAACTCCCGCTGTGTTCAAAATTACTGGTTTAGAAGGCATAATAAATGGTATATTCAGTAACAAACATCTAATACTTGCAAATTATGAAAAAATAATACATATATTCAAAATTAAAAATATTTAGACACCTTAATTGGTTTCGCTTAGCCAATTATTAACTAAAACTCTCTGAATATACGAAACCATATAAGTGGTACATAAATGCGTGTATATATTATTTTATTTCGATTAGTTATAGATTAGATATTATAAGAAAAGTTAAAAAAAAATAATACAATTTATTAGACAATTCATTTCTTTCAGTCAAATGTTTTTTATTCTTCAATCCATAGTAAACAAATGATTAATTGATATAATATTATTTTTGATGAAGTATTTATTATTAAGTATAATATAAACATTCAAAATGCTTTAGATAATTACGCAAACAATTTTATTTGTTTTAAAAAATAAAACACAATTTGTTTGTACTACTTCCACATATTTATAATGATCAGGACCGGTTTCCCTAAACACGAGCATTATCAACTGATGAATTTTATTTAAATATTCTATTATAATATAATTAAATTATTACGACAATCAAAGATCAAAACAACAATCTGTATTGCAATATTATAGGCAAAAATGAAATGGCATGAATACATTGTAAACAAAGACAAATTTTTCTCTATTAAATTATTTGAAATTGTAGATTATATAAAATATTTTTGCCCTTTTTAATGCGAATATTAAATTGAATGTAATATATTTTATGATTATGTACTGCATGTTAATTAATTAGTTGATAGATCTGACTTTATTGATTATGTAAGCCTGTACAACAGTATTTTAGTTATGAAATATTCGATATTAATGTTTTCACTTTATAGTGGTAAGGGTAATAAAAAAATTTTTGGTGATTTAGTGGATGCATAAAGTAAAATCTTTTCACTTACCTCGGGAGTACAAATGCGCATAGCGGTTGTAGCGTCAAAATCCGCGTGCGAATCGTTAAAAATATCGCGCATTATAATGAAAATAAACACCCGAAAACCCGAAAGATGGGTGGCATGGGGGCATACCTTATTTTATACCAACAAAGCACTAATCACACGGGTAGCGTGCGGCGAAATCGCTCAAATCAGTCACGGGAAAAACTAACACATATCCCTAACGATCGCCAGTTTTTTGATCACATAGGGCGTCAATAAAAAAAAACAACAACGTAAGTATGTCTGGAGCGCAAAAAACCAATTGCGATGACTGCTGAATGATAACAACAAATCTTTACATTTGCTACGCAGTGAAGAAAGGACTCCAAGAAAATGTTATTCAAACGAACGATGTATTTAGCTTGTGATGTATTCAATAATAAGCGCAGCTCGGGCTTATTCCAGCTGTTTAAAATTTAAATTCGGAACCCTATCCGAAATAATTATCACTGATTATTAACAATGTGCAATGCGGACGAGCGGTCTGCTTGTTGCGGTATCAGCCGCCGCACGGCTCACCTCTAGATAAATCCGCCACCATGACACCTCGAATTAATTTCCCACCGATTCATTAGAACGAGAAACAATCATCACTGGCCGACCACCGCCGACATGGAACATAGACACAGACGGGCAGGCGGGCCCGCTAACGCACGGAGAAGATGCCCAGCCAAATATTTTCAAGCGGACAACACAATTCTGAGCAGGTACGTATACACAACACACTCGCAACTAGAATGCGGTGCGGGAGATTATTTCTGGAATGAAAACGTAACGCGTTCGCTCTCTGACATATTTGTCTGTTGTCTGTAAAAATGCTGCAGGATAACTGAGACGGATAGAGCGGGACTTCCGTCGGTTACCGGGCAGTGGCGTATATATCATCCCTACCACTGAAAATCACCCCTAAACACGATACATTGATGAAGTAACGTTAAACAGACGTGCACATTTTTTTAATTTTTTTACACACACGACAAATACGTACAGTGCATATATACAGTTATAATATACATACATTTATGTAAAATAAGAAAAATAGCTTAAAATAATGTGTTAAAATATATTTTAAAAATAATAAAAAATTTTCAAAATCTTAGTGATTTTAGATTTATTTGTCACATATCACCATTTACTATTTATAGGTGCAACTTGCTTATGTAAAAAAATATTTATCTTTGCAATGTACAGATAAATTATGCAATATAATCTAGACCAGCGGTCGCCAACCCAAATGCATTGGCGTCCAACAAAACAGGTAATTCAAAGTACTGGACCGAAACAAAACTAGTATTTCTATTGTAAGGCAATTTTATTTGACTATAATAATACACGTTACATAGAGACGCTATGACCAACACGTTTGCAAAAAATCATTGACATTTTCGAGACGTGCCACTAAAAATCCTTTCACGTGCCATCTTGGCATAGGTTGCCGGGCGCTGACCAAGACCAGCAATGGAGAATAAGTGGACATATAAAAATTTCCCTCAAAGAAAACTTACGGTTTTTATTGATTTATATCCAAACAATTATACCTCTATGTAGGTGAAAAATTTAAATAGCATTGTTATCAAATCATTAGGTGTTTCTAAAATATTTATATGTACCAATAAATCATTTTAATAATAATTGTAGATTAAGAATTGTAAATCTCCTCGCAAAATTGATTTTGCGCACTTGGGCTTCCAGACAATTCCATTGGTCATGAATTATGAATTTTATTACTGATCTGAAAATGTCGTAGATACGTAGAGCTCGAAAAAATTTTCTGCAACGAAGAAAAAATGGGTATAAATTAAAATAAATGTCTAATTATTGAGAATATGTTAGAAGATGATACTAACAGAACTATTGTGTGTACTATGACAGAGTTTGTTGTCGTCAGAATTCACTATTTTTTTTTATTCAAATGAATATTTGTAAATATGGAACTAAATTTATTTTCACAAGTATATCTGCGACGTACAATCTCGATTTCTTTTGTTTTGTACTGCATTGAATAACAGATTATGCTTAAAAAAATAACTTTGATACACGGGGTATTTTACCAATAATAATTCGTGTATCAAATGGGTTTTCTATCAAATGTGAAAATTTTAAAGCTTAAGATTAACAATAAATGAAAAATATGATATAATTTATAAAAGTATGATAGTTTAAATATGAAAATATAAATGTTATGATCGTATTTTTATCATTTGATAATGTTCGTGATGAACGAAACCGGTCCTGCTCATTATACATATGTGGAAGTAGTAGGAACAAATTGTGTTTTATTTTTAAAATAATAATATGATACGGGACGGTGGATGGCTTGGCGGATGCAAAGAGGCTGGCGGGGGACAGATAATCTTGGAGACACCGTGTGGTCGCCATATGCTCCGAGTAGTGAGAGGAGTTGGTCATAAATTATTGTTGTAGTATAACGCTTTGATAAAGCTATCGCATATGGAAGATTTCATTCTAGTTTCTAGCGAGACGTGTATATAAAATGTGGCTGTCTCTGTCGAACGCTCGATATTGCTGTTCCCAGCGTCGTCTTTGTTCAAGTAGAGAACTGCTTTATCCGAACCCCTTCTCATTGTTCAGGATCTCAAGAAGAAAAGCTACATTTTTAGGTTAGAAAATAATATCATATCGGTCTTATATTATTGGTCACGTCTGACGTTCGAAAAGGCGGGAAAATTTTAGGTTACAGAAATTTTCATGTTGACTTTTTTTTATTGTTATTTTTTATGGAAATTTACTGTTAACTAAACTATGAAACGGTAAATAATAATAATGTTACTCCTTGAGTTTTAAGAACTGTATCGGTAGATCAACGAAATAAAAATGACTGCAACTCAAAATAATTGATATGAATGAAATGTTTATTCGATATTGTATTTTTATTTAATTTTTAAGTTGCTAAAAAATTGTCACTAAGAGATTAATTAATTAATATCACTTGAACATAATTTAATTTTAGTTTTTCGAGGATGATAAACTTATAATCACAAATCCCGGGAAATTTGAATTGATTAAATTTAGTACATTTCCATGTATTCGTCAGTAACGACCCGGGATTTGCTGACGAAATTAAAAAAAATCGCAACAAATTAAATGGTCAGAGTCTAAATCAATTTTTGGTCAGAATAAAAATATGAACGGTCTGAATAAAATTGTTATGCCGTCAGAATAAAATGTTCGGTAGGCTAGGTTATGTTAGAAACACTGAACATAAATTATTTATTCTGCCCTCTGTAATTCTGATCGTTTAATGTAAATTCTGACCGATGTATTAAAAATTATGACCGAAACTGAATTAAAATTCTGACCAGAAAAATGCGAGCCACAAGAATTAGCGGCCAAGTACTATTTTATAAAAATATCATAAAATGATTATATTATTATCACAGGATAAGCTTAAAAATGTTTAATACCAGTGGATAAGGAATGTATTATTGAATAATAGGAAAATTATAACTCTTCTAATGTCTAAAATTATATATGTTTATTTAATACTATTTATGTAGCCATACCAGCATACTTTTAATAAATTACAAAAAACGTTGTCAACCTTAGTTTTGTACCGTTAGTTGTAGAATATTGGTTATTCCGATGAAAATGAAATCGCTTATTTGGATATTTTTTTACTATAGACATCTGTGTGATAGAAACGTTAGTACAATGAAGAATATTAAAATGGCTGGCATCGAATGATCAGTGAAAGGCGAGTGTTCTTCCAAAATCTCATAGGAGTGCTGATATTAATTTAGGTTTCATTTATTAAATAATATTTTTCAGGGAATATTATAATCAATAATATATGAGTAACTTATTGGACGAGAAATGCAGCAGTTTCTGTAATACCATTTTTTTAAACAAATATTCGTGTTTGGATTATTGAGATTTTGTACACTTCCATGTATTTTATCCGCCCGGTAGTTTCATATATGAATGCTCCAGCGTATAAACTTTCCAAAAGAGCTAACTCTCTCATCCGCAATCACAGTAAATTCAAGCCATTGTATAGTATTACAAATTCATTAGAGTTAGTAGATAAAATTAAAAATTATAACATTCCGTTAAACGCCAAATTATTTTCTTTTACTGTTGTTAGCTTATTCACTAATGTACCTGTAAACAAATGTAAACAAATCATCAAGGATACCCTTAATACGCGTAGAGTTAATCCCGTCATTACTACGGAATTACTTAATATATTAGACGTTTGCGTTGACCAGAACTATTTTCAATTTGATAATAGATTCTATGAACAAACCGAAGGCCTTGCAATGGGAAGTTGTTTGTCACCACTATTAGCAGAATTTTACATGAACCATTTAGAAAACCTTATTTTTAGCAATAAAACAGAAGTTAGAAACGTAGTTTTTTGGTTCCGTTACGTAGATGACATCCTTTGTCTATTCAATGGAACTGAGAGACAAGTTTCTAACCTTCATAATTTTCTTAACTCACTAGATGATAAAATTCAATTCACTTTAGAAGTGGGGGGCAAGAATATAAATTTCCTTGACCTTAATATTGATATTAAAAACTCCATTCATGAATTTAAAATTTATCGAAAACAGACGTTTTCAGATTCGGCCATCGATTTTAACTCAGACCATCCTTTCTCATATAAATTGGCTGCTTTCCATTCTCAGGTTCACAGATTAGTCACTATACCTCTAAATAAATTTAATTTTGAAAACGAACTAAACATTATTAAACAAATTGCCATTAATAATGGCTATGAGGCGTCTCTTATAGATAGTCTTGTATCAAAAAACAACGTAAATTAGCAGAAAAGATGCTATATTTCGGGAACTTGTCTAAAGACATAGACCACCCTAGAATCTGGCATAGAATTAGTTATTTAGGTTGCACAAGCTTTAAAATTAAAAAACAACTCGCTGATAGTGTTAGACCGGCGTTCTATTGCAAAAACTCTCTAGGCAAATTACTTATTAACAATAAAGATAGAGTAAACTTTAAGAACAAATCTGGTATTTATAAATTACAATGCAATGATTGCCAACATTTCTATGTGGGTAAAACCACACGTACATTAGATATAAGGGTATCAGAACATTTAGCTGCCTTTAGATTAAAAAAAGAAACTTCGACATTCGCAAATCACTTGCTAATGGAGAACCATACGTTTATAGCGGATGATGGGGTTAAACTGTTGCATAAAAACATGGGGGATCATAAATTATTTTATCAAGAAATTTTGGAAATTAATAGAGCCCAGTTCAATTCCTTGCCAATCTTGAATGAGCAGCTGAACCTTCCTAATTCTCCGCTATTATATCCGATACGTTGAAACACCTAACAGATGTCACTAAATGTGGAATGATTGTATATATTTACCCATTCGTCGAATTACATCCCGTCAAAACCCACAATACTATTATAATTGTAAAATCACTGGTATTTCTAAAAGAAGTTGAAAAGCGGCAATTCGCCACTCTGTTAATATGGTGTTTACAAAATAAGGATTAGGGAGATTCCCGAAATTTTAACTCAGGTATCAGTGTGGCTCTCAGACGTATAATATCTTACCTCGTAAATAATATTTGTCGCATTTGTATCTTCTATATAAACGTTAGACACTGTTTACTGTCTCTCAGTTCGAGTCCATTCGTGTGCTCGAATGCCTGAAGATGCCGAAAGGCGAAACCCGGGTCGTTAGTGACAAAATACATGGAAGTGTACAAAATCTCAATAATCCAAATTTGATATTGAAATTCCATCAAGCACCCTCAGTCGATGTCTTAAATATTCGTGTAATTGATAAAATCCATTTGGAAACTTGAATTTTATAATTTTGAGTTGATTTAGGTATAACTTTAAATACTATTGCACTATCCTTCTGCAATTTATGGCGGATAGTACGCCAGTGCCTTCCTCAAACGGGAACTTATTATTTTTAAATAAGTTAGTTCTTCTTAACGGATACACCATATTTTATGTAAAAACTACGTAAAAGACGTCATCATTGATTGAATTAATATTTACTCACTCGGTAGAACTCCATTGTAATAAGGAAATAATAACAATGTATTTAGAAATATAAGAATTATAATGTATAGTCGATAACTATTTCGGTGTCACGCCATCGTCAGGGCTATACGATTGTTCTATTTTATAAATAAATAACCAGCGGCAAAAGAATTTGCTTAAGGAATTATTTGGAGAAAAAATCAAAATATTGTTCTCCCCAACAAACAGATTTGCACCCAAAGCACACTTAGGGTGTCGAACTGTCAAGTGGAAAATAATAAATTGCCCAGTGAATATTACCCAAGAAAGTCCACAAATCATTTTGTAATCTTGGATCAGATATTCACAAACTATTAAGCAGCTCAAATAGATTATAATATATAAGGTGGTTGTGTCAATAAATTAATCCTTTTATATGATAGCCGCATTTTTTTGAATGAGTATTGGATGTAATGAGATTGAGCCGAGTACGTTGCCAAGTGGTCAAAGTCATTGGCTTCTTTTACGGGGTAGACTCCCAGTACAGACAGTTTAAAAATTTGGGTTTTCAATCGATTTATGGATTGATGTTGAAAGATATAGATGCTTGTGATATTTTAATTCTCTCCCACCCATCCTATCAGACGCAGGGAGAGTAGCGAGAGCGGTTATCTAACCACTAGTCTTATATCCTTACTTTCTGCGAAATACATAAGATAAGTTCCATTAGTAATCCATATGCTCCAAATTGGTAACGGGCACAGTTAAAACAAATAAAGTTCCGTTCATCACCCTCTGACGAAAGAAGTGTATACATGAATGATAAGCAAAGATTATATTGATATATATGTAGTACAAAATACAATTGGTGTTATTTTGTATTTTTAGTGTAAAATTTCTCATACAATTTTCGATAAGATATTAGCGTATTAAGGAATCTTACTTAGAGCCTAATGATTGGTAGTTGCACTTTCTCGAAAACCCGTAACGCATTCATCACAATCGTTAAAAACTATTTGAAGTGTGATCTATAAACCTGAATTCAGTACCACTACAAAAACCTGTTTGATTTTTATAATATATCAAAATAATAATATGGCCTGCAGTTTGTTCGGTAAATATTTGTCCAAAGTTGCCAGTCACTGTAATCAATGCCATAAAAGCTCCCGATAAAGTGTATTATTTTTGTCAGAAAACCAAATGTTACGAATGGTTTTTGTGTAATTATTGTCAATTGTGTTGTTAATGCATTTGCAGATATATTAACTAATATTATGCGTACATTGTACATTCATATAAATACATACAGCAATAGAAAAATATTTATTTGTGTAATTTACTCAAATTCAAATCGTTTTATTTAAGTGTTCTCAGTACGGACGTCCGATCCGGTGAATTATAAAGATATAACATTAGTTAATCAAATAATTAAAATTATGCTATTTATCATAAAATATCTATAGGAAACATAATGAGGCTAAAATAATTTATACAATAAAATTCTACCTCACTACACGAAACAAATCATGACCTTTTTTTTATTTTACCATATCGGCGACGAACGTGGACCGTAATATATGACCTCCTAATAGATGTGACAGAAAATAAGTTTTTTACGACAATGTCTTGTTACTCAGTTACTCAACCTCTCCTTTTCGAAGAGACTAAGGATAGAGGGATAGGATTAGAGATTAGGTCATGAATAGTGGTAAGCTGATCACTTCCGTTACTCCCTGTTTTTAGGATCGGATGAATGGGAGGGAATTTTAGTCATCATACACATTCATGCTTTCGAACAGAACTCTATGAATTGATTAAATAAATGAATTTATGAAACTGTCCGTACATCCATAATCGAAAAAAATCCCAGAAAATAATACGATTATAATATTATGTTAATGAATGGACAGAATGAACACTTTAAAACATTATTTTGTGGATTTAGATCGTTACATAACGACAAAGTGACTTGTGACGTCTTTCACAACTGGTATTTTTTAATATTCTTGTTCGTTAGACGTACATTTAGGTTTTTATTAAAAAAATGTGAATATTAATATTTCGTTCCTAAATATTGTGATTTATGAAATTTTATAGCTTTATAGCAGTTACAGTGGAGGGCAATTTTGTAATTTTCGGACATTTTAAACATTTTAAAATTATTTATACTATGGTCAAAATAAAAAGAACACCTGAAAAATATTTACAATGTACAAAAATATCAGACGCCGCGCCGCCCTTGTTTTTCACTTGCAATATATTTTTCATTTTTCTTGGATTTTGAAAATTATCCGATTTTAAAAATGGGGAAATAGTAAAAGCTACAGCGATGAAATAACTACTATTCTTATCCTAGTCTAGTTCTTATGTCTGTACCCTTCTCCGGAAAAGTAATTGGGCGGATGAATAACAAATAATTTCTATTGAGATACATCTATTAAGAGTTCATACACTCAATATTTGGAGCGGATATAGTGTAAAAAAACAATAACATTAAGGAGAAACAAAGAATTATTCATTAATGTATTGATAATAAAATACAAAACTCTTCAGTTCAAAGTGTGGTCTTCCTAAAACCGCCATTATGCGTCCCGCATTGTGTAAGAACAAGTAGTATATTCAATTAGATGCCAAGGTGATCGCCATTGATCTTCGAAATCAAATGAATCTCTGCACGGCTTCCCGTATCACTTTTCAAAAAATAATTTCTAGATTATGATTACTCAATAACTAAGCATAGATTGACTGTTGTGTAAAGGACTATACAGTGACTTTGCGATATTATTTCAAACCTTTGTTACAGTAATAATTTGTCAAAATGAATAAAGATTGAAAGCCAAAACAGTATAAATCCATCGATATTGCAAAGGAAAACAATATACCTTTTAATGTGATAACTGTTAAGTCTTGTTGGAAAGGTATTATATTTTAAAAATAAAACACAATAAGCTTTGTACTACTTCGTCATTTTGTATAATGATCAAGGCCAGTTTCGCTCATTGCAAAAAAGAAAAATATATTAATACGATGCTGTTTTGAGGTCTTATTTCAACACAGAAAACAACACTAACATCCCGTTGAAGAAATATGCAAGGTATTATAAATATATGTCAGATTTATTACCTTCTGCGGCTTATTTTTTTCCTATTATTATTTAATAACAAAAAATTTTCAAAACTAACAATTAATATCTTCCCAAGGTTGTGTCGTAGATTTATTCCACTCGCAAGTCATAAATATCATTAAACGTCAGAGTCAGAAAAGAAAACGAAACTAAATTTTTTTCAACGATCAAAACGATAATTTGCCGGATAAAATACAAATATTTTTTCAGAAGGACTTTTATTTGGTTTTGAAATTCCTCCTTCACAAAAATTATTATTGCGATGACACCTATTTAGTGTGAAAAATAATACTTCGCAAGAAGACATTGAGAAGACTTCGAGACAGGTGTTAGTTTAGCTCATTTGTAATAGGTAAGTTATCAATTTTAGATAGTAATCTAATTTTTCGCAAAGAAACTACCGAATCCAACGAAAATATCAGAATGTTAATGATATAATAAAAGCTTAAGTACGCAAATAAAATATTAATTTTATACAATATTATGTGCTATAAAAGTTTTATAAAAAAATAATTACTAAATTATTTTATTCATTTGATATGTTTATGCAGAATTGCGTAACCACGTATATTGTTTTACTTGTATTATTATGCATCCATACCAGAAGAAGTTTTTCAAGCTGGCTGTGGCGTTCAGCACCAATCTGTTGTATTAACTAGTAGTCCCGAACAGTTAGTTGGTGTATGAATCAGTACACACTAAGGATTTCAACTCGAATGTTCGAATATTTAATAGCCGCACATATTCGGCCGTTTTTTTACTATTCGATATACGAATATTTGGGGAATTATTCGAATAATATGCGTAAAATTTTTTAATGAAATATTTTACAAAAACGATGAAAGATCGCACCACAACTTAATGAATACCCACCCCATTTACTAATTTTTTTCGGCTTCACCCAGCTCGGGCGCTTTCAGTGCCTTACTTATGATACGTGAGTTTGACGAATGACTCGAGGCAAAAAAATCCCTTTAAACATGCTGTAATTGAAGAAATATCGTTGGATTAATCTGACGCAGCAGCAAATTTTGAATATTGTTATACAATGGAACGGTATTGGAGTGTGTATTTATTTTTTCTTTATCCCAGAATTTCATTGCGTATGAAATGATTTAGTCGTAAATTATTATGAAATGTAGGTATCACATACTTAAGAAAATATTTTATTTATATGAGTCATTTAAAATCTGAATATATGTGACGTTTATTATAAAAGTGCTCGTTTTGTTACAAATTTTAATGAATTTTTTTGGAATAGTAAAATATTATGTTACTAATTATTAAAATAAAATTTTTAATATTATTTTCATATTTCAGAAACTATTCGAATAGTTTGTTTTACTATTCGATACTCGAATAGTTGGAATCACTGTATACACTCCAAACTTCTGTCTGATTGATTGACTTTAACCCACAAAGTTTATATTAAAGTAAAGGTAACCTTATGATTTTTATTACAAATTAAGTTATGTATGTATCTATACATCATATTTTAAATGTTAATAATCAGATGTTCTTTTATGCCATGTGGCTGAAAATAAAATCATGAACTAACACAAAAATGATTTTTACTTATTATAACATCAAATTAATTTATGTACTTCCATTAACCCCCATTGAATGTATTTATTTATTGATGTAAAATAAATTATTTCTGCTCCAAAAGGTGGAGTACATGGGATCGTAATTTGTGATTCAATCACTAAGCTTCTTTTTTCGACGAAGGTTAGGACGGAAGGATGATGCTAGAAAAATACACATAATAAGCTTATCAATGTCTGCACCTTATTGTTAAAGATTCGATAGGAAGTGGACGGGAAGGAATTTAAAGACTACATACATTCATTCTTTTGCACACAAGTCCATAAATCGATTGAAAACCCAATGTAATCCTAACCTGTGAACTCACAACCGAATAGGACGAACACCCAAGATTTTTGACCAGTCGGTAGCAGGATCGCAAAATTTACATTACTCCATAAATATTTAGAACACCATTTATGAAATATGGTATTCCTATACATACATTTTTCTTAACTATTTGATGCCAAACTTTGTTTTAGAACGGTAGCAATTTTTATTATAATAAATATGGATGTCTCTTCCACCTATAGTGCATATAAATTTATTTTTGTAACCGCAAATATACAAAAGGATTTTTTCAAATGTGTCGAGTAGGATTGAATACTATTTGCAATTTTAAATCATATAAACGCGCAGTAAATAAATATTATTGTTTCATGGTGCATTTTTTATAAACACTTTTTGTGAAAATTACTTTTATGTTGTTTCTAAAAGTGTTTTATTGATGATATTAGAAAATTTCGTTGGCAAAGATAAAGTGCACAACAGAATTCTTTAAGACGGATTGTATGTTTAGGCTTTAGGAAAAATTAATGAGCAGCTGTTTTGTTGCTGTAATAAATAACCATAGAAACTTATCTTGTATTCATTTATGGTAAAAAATAAATAAAGCTGTTATTAAGATGATATAAAAGAAGCGTAACACATAACATTGGATATATTTCTTTCATCAACTGTGTAGTTGAAATTTTATAATTACACAAATGGGAAAAAATGTTTTACATATTATGGAATTTGCTTATAATTAGAAAGTTAGAAGATAGATAGAATATATAGAAGACAATTGCTTATAGCTAAATAGATGGTTTTTCACGTAATCGAACTTTCTCATTTCATTTCTTAATTCTCTTTGTCGCGTATTTACCTGATAACTTTGTCGAGAAATTTAAGGTTCTATCAATAAGTTTAATCGTGAATTATATGTCATTATTTCACTGGTAATAATACACTTTTCTTTTTTTATATCACATACTTACTTGGTAAAACAATTATAATTTCTGTCCGTTAAAAGATTTGTAATACATTTAATAGTTAATTGATTCAATACTTGAGTCGCTAAATGTCACGCCTGAAGTCGTTTACATTAACAAATTACTTCCTGAAAGGTTTTCACCTTTAGAAGTATCATTAACTTGTGATCTTTATCTGATGATAATAATAAATGATAGGTGACAATTCTGCAAACTTAAATATTTGAGTGATAGTATCGTGTCTTTTATAACAAACGAAACAAAAAATATAATTAGTTAAAGTTAGTTTTCATGCAGTTAATGTGGATTCATTTTTATTTTTGTCGCTGAAAAAATATTCGAATACAAAAACAAGGTTATTTTAAAGCATTGCTTAAAATTTGGCATTAAAGAAAAATAATAAATCAAGATGTTCTCTTATCCGTTCAAACTAAATTCACCAAATATTTAAGTTACCATTTTCACTCAATTAACGAGAAACGTCTAATTAGGAAAAATGAGAAAAAAACTTTCAGCATCATAAGATAACGACACTCGTCTTGTTAGCATTGAGCTACATAATTTACGAAATATGTTTATTTTCTTATAAAACCATTTACGGTATACGTCTTCAAAATTTTATAACGTTTATTAATGACAAGATCAGATATTAAAGTTTGCGAGGCAGAATCATGATCGCTAGTTTAAAAAAAAAACGGAGTGACTTATGGTTTATCTGGAGGTGGAAACATTGTGACTGTTTTCCTTATTATGATCACCAATGCCACACATGGAACATGTATACCCGAACCGAGAATTTCTTCCGCTATTACAGCCAAGCTTCTGTTTATTCTTACATTATTTATTACAAGTATCACTCAAATGTATATTATATTTTAAAAATAAAGCAAAAATTTTTTGTATTACTTCCACAGCAAATTGTCTTTTATTTTTGAAATATAATGCCTTTGCACCAATAATTGACAGTTAACATCTTAAATGTGACAAATGTGAATTTATATCAAATTACAACTGCAAGTTTTCTTTATCAATATCAGTTTTATGGGCTATAGCAAAATATTAACCAAGAATTATATTTCTAGCTCACTATAGGTATTTGGGTGCAGGAACAATATCTGCCTCAATTTTTGGCCCGGTTTTCCTCATTTTAGATATTTTATTCGCCTCATGTTTGTTAAAATCTAATAAATCTTTTTCTATGCGGAAAACAATTTTCTTTCCCGATTGAACGTTCGAGTGATATTGGCTTTGATTTGTCACTCAAATAAATAACATTTCACTCATTTGGTTAATTCAAATATCGAGAGATTAATTTAAAGTAATCAGTTATATTTATTATGAGGTGTTATTGTTAAATAATAAGATAAAAAATAGTAACATATTTATTTTTTTCACAACTATCCCAAAATACATCACTATTTCTGAACATAATGTAATGTTTATCATCTAAATACCGATTCAATGACGATATTATATTATATTATTATATTTGGAAAGGGTTGTAGTAAAAAATATTAATTAATAATACACTTAAAATAACATAAACAGGAAAAACCTGTAGTAAAAAAAGTGGCCTTAAACATAAATACTTATTTTATGAAATGTTTTCATCAACCCACTGAGTATTATTATAAATAACAATACCATGTCACGAGTTTATTTTCAATGAAATCACGACAAATATTGTGATAATAATGTCTTAAGGTTTGTAATAATTTATTTATTTTATACAAAGGTACATAATTATGTTAATAATTGAAATACGCATAAAAAGATTACAACTTAAATAATTACTTTCGAAAATTGTTAATTAAGATCGAATACTTCGGCTATTAAAAATAAATATTCTTCGACCTACATTTTAAAATAAGTATTTTGTAATCGTGAAAAACAATTAAAACTTACGTAATTAATTAATAATTCCTATAACTGGATCTTCGTGATGTATTATCAAAATAATGGATTACATTATAGACGAAAAGATCAATTATTGGAAAGGTGTGCTGTCACTTATATATATCAAAATGTAGACATAATTAAATGATATGATAAGAATATTATTATCTCGGTAAAAATTTTAATATCAAATAAATATGCAATCGAGTTTCCAATCAATACACTTCGATTGAAGTTACTTTCTTTGAAATAGTTAATAATGTTATTATTTGATGACTATAATATTAAAAAATTAAGATTTTCCTTATTTCGTTTCAGTTTCAGAATACCGAGGCAGAAACAAATCATATCAATAATGCTATTCTCAGAAAAAAGGTTTCATTATTACACACAATATTGGCCTTAGGTAATGTAGTGCGTATTGATATTGACGTTATTAACTACTTAATTATTATTAATGTGAATTTACGTAAAAACTTTTATTATAAACTGACATCAGTGGATATCACTTAACTTTTTTGAATGCATTACAAAAAAATGAAAGCAGTATTATTAAATAAACAGGAAAAACATAATGAAGATAAAGCTAGTAAGGCATCAAATCCCGGACCCTTTTTATGATCCCGGGATTTCGGGTTTTGAAATCCCGGGATCGGCTGAGAATTGTGTATTCAAAATTAAATTTCTGTTCACTGTTGTTTCAATTGGAATGAATATATGATTATATGTGTATTTTGTTGTAATAGTTTTTTTATTTATAGATAATCAGATTTTGTTTATTTATGATATTGGAAATTGTTTTTATTTAAATAATGCAAAAAAAAAACTATTTAATATATTACCGTCAAAAATTATTTCTTCCTGTCTACGGCCGTTACGATATATGAGTAGAAGGACACCACAATACATATAAATACTAATTATGTAGTATTATAAAAAAGTGTAAGCATAAACAATTCATTGTACCTAAACGTTGTAGTCAATCATAAAGTATTGAATATGAAATATGAATTGATTTTTAACATTTACAGTGAATCCGGTAATCCTGGGATCAATATTTAGACAATTCCGGGATAACGGAATTGACTGATTGGAGGCTCTATAGCTACCTTATTTTTGTCCCTATGGGAGCAGATTTTCTTAAAAATAATCTTAACATGAATGGCTAACCAATCGTTGGTACATCTTGGATTTACGTAATCGATGTTAATTTGTTTTTATTTTCCTACAAAGTACATAGAATTGCTATGTAAAGATGACAACGTTTTTATTTTATAATCAGGTTTTAAAAAATAAAAATGGGCTGTACCATAAAACTTTTCAAACAAACATACATTTTAATAATATAACACGAAGTATCACATAGGATTTTTTAATTAATTGATAACTGGAATTTTCTTTACTTTATATAAGTATAAAAAATAAATTTAAAAGTAAATAAATGTGAAAAAGAGATAAAACAGTCTGAGTAGCATAAGTGATTTTCGAGGTTTATAGCTTAAAATATACCATTTTAATATTCTATGACGTAGATGCATAATTTTACCGATACTAAAATAACAGTCTTTTTATGATGACGTCTTTGTATTTTTTAATAATCATTTGAATATAGCTTTTGTTATATTTGATTCTAATTCTTTTACTATTTAAATGAAGAACCATAAAATAACTTAACACTTACATATTCAGAAAATATTAAGCTGATACAAGTTGTATAAATGTATAATCAATAAGCGGTTTTCATACAATTGTTAATAGATTTATTAACTGCTGTTTTTGTTGAGAAAAGTATTTTTTTTTTTGAAAAATAATATATTATGTTCCCATTGATGATCAGCATCTCATACGGCAGATGGTTAGAAAATAACAATATGATTAATAAATCAATCACCTGGGACGTTTTATTGAAACGGATTTTAGCAATTATACAGTCATGAAAAATAAAAATAAAATTAAAAACTAAACGTCAAAAAGAAAACAATTTTTTCATTAAAATGGAGGAATCACATTTACACTCTGAGACAATATCTTAGATCTTTAGACGTATTTGCAGATTTTTTTTCAAAACCAAAAACTATTATGTGAAAAGACAAATACATTTATTTTTGATGAAATAGTGGTTCACCTTTGTAAAATTTAGAATTATTCTAATTGAAAAAGTTAAAATCACAAAAATACATTTATTACTTGCATTTTGTTAATACAACAAGTAAGTATTTAAATATTAAAAAAATATATGCAAATGTGTAATGCGGAAGTAAGGTTTTTTTCTATTTGACCGATAATTTGGGTATAAGATGTGGATTCAGTCAAAACTTGTTTAGTATAGTGAATAGTAATGCGTGATGGACAATAATTGGTCAAAAAACAGTGCGAGTAGATATGTGTACGAATGAAAAAAACAATCACAATTTTTTCTATAGTCAAGATGAACCGGTCGGGATTTATAGAAACGAAAGTTTTGCACAGTTTAATCTAGACTGTATGTACACTAGGAGGAAAGTGGATACGAAAGAGATAACAATTTATTTTAAGTCAGCGTTAAGCAAAACTCACTGGAAATATTTAAGTGTGCTTAATTATCACTTTATATTAAAGACTTATTTCTTAATAAAACGTTATGTTCCGCAATGTCAGCATCGCTTTTAATATCCGTAGATTTTCAATACTTGCTTAAAAATATCTTTACCAGTCAAACACTAATAATTTGGATTGAGGAAGGGATCGTTGATATAATAATCTGCGGTGGAATTATGGCTTTAACAATACTTAATATAATATTTGTTTCTAAGATTCTAGGCAGGATAATAATCATAATATGTCATGAATATTGCAGAATTTGCTTAAATTGATTTTCAGATTGCCGTAGAAGATAATATATTGTCTCATTAATAAAATTGGGGTTTTGGAAGTAAACGACACTTCAACGAAAATGAAAGTAAAAAATGTATTCTGAAATTGTATCGACTTACAATTGAAGTTAATCTGAATTTATCAACAATATAACTGGAGCGCTTTTTTTCAAAATAAATATAAACGTTTTTACCACCAGGGATTGATAAACACGTAAAAATTGAATTGCGTGAAACACAAAATATGGAGGTGAGAGGCTACATAATTTGTTTTTATTGAATGTCAGAAGTTTCTGTGTTACGATGTTTTTAATAGGTATATTTTTAATGCGTCAAAATAAAACTTGTTCACTGATTAAAATAATATGGAAGTTACGAAAACTGTTTCCGAATATTTTTATTTCAGTGTTGTAGGTAATTAATAAATCTACTTTTTGTTAAAAATTTTATGGCATTGAAATGAGTTTATTTACATGTACACGTTAATGGATATGTTGATGATTTCTTTATCAGAGTGCATCTAAATTTGATGAAATTGAAACCGTTTTAAAATAACACCATCTTAGAAAAACGTTTAAATTCGTAATTACACAAATATCTAACAGTTATAATATCTTTACATTCGTATTTAAATTCGAATCAATTGAAAAATCTCTGTAACTGCAAATATAAAAGATTTGGTAACATAGAATGTCTCGATTAGGGATATTTTTTTAGGAACGTATGTTGTTGGAATATAATTATTTCAATTTCATTTAAGGTTCGAATATTGAGGATTGAATGACTTATTGAAATATGAAAATAGTGTTATAAAAAATTATACAATGCAGTTATAAAAGCTAAAAAGAAATACTTTTTATTATTATGCTATAAAACAGTGCAACATCCGAATCTCACTCTCCAGTGTATTATTTCCCCATTTGAAAAAGATATTTCGGTATTTTTCATCTCAATATTTTATATGAAACAAAACGTTTTTTTAAGATTCATAATATTGCAGTGAAAGTAATGAACTGTTCATATTTGTACACTCTCCTAACTGGTGCAGGACAGAACATTGAGAATTGATTGGGCATGGCTGGAGCCACACACAACGCTGCTTGTCGGTTGTACTAGGTCAAGAGCGATGACGGTTTTTGTAATGTTTATATTTTAAAGAAGCTTTTTTACTATAAAGAGACATTTCGACAAGAATTTGAATATAAGAAAGCATTGCAGCCTCATATAATGTTTAACATATCAAAGCGGAATCGGACCTCTCTTAACCATGGTCTGCAGATTAGATGTACCAATAGAGACTGGCCAAACCGCACACACCCGTTTCATCTAAATCATCTGGATTCGAGTTTCGCTGATTTAAAAAAAATATATCACAGAGAAATAAATTAATATTATGTTTAAAGCATTTAACAAATAAAAGTAGGTGACCCCCCCTTAAATAAAGGACGAAGGTCTGCATGACCATAATTATGTTTTTATTGTACTCACCAGGAAACTATAGCGAAGTTTGCTTAATAGATAAATATACTGTACGTATATAATTAAATATAACATTTTTCATTATAAGAGAATGCAAGTTGCGTACGCAAGTAAATTATATATGAACGAAAAGTTCGAATAACTGTATGCCGAAAAATCTATGTAATATTTAAGTATATAAAATACCAATTTTACCTTCAGAATTTTTTTACCGTAAATTTTTAAATCAGAAATATTTAATGATATAAAGTTCCATCTTATTATTCGCATTGTATGAATAGATATAATGCGCATAGGAAACAGAAATATTTACATATTTTGAACATCATATAACTTCAGTTGACAGCTTTAATAATATAATCACCCATACAAATTAAGCGATTTAGCAATCAATTTCTGATTATATAGCATTGCAATTTATTAATTTGAAATGTCAAGCACGTCAATTAAATTTCGTATAAATCCAAGTGCTGAATTTATAAGAAATTAAGAATATTTAATCACATCACAATAGTCAGGTTTGATAATGAATATGTCGTCGTAGTTTTATGATTCTAATCGTAACTGATGTATTAAATCGTTCTTGATAGTATATTTTAGCTAAGAATATTTAATTATAACGCTTATTTAACAAGAAATGTGCAGAATAGAAAATTATCCAGAAACTGGGTTACTGTATCAGGCTTGGGAAACCAATTGTTGTATTTTTCTGTTTCTGAGCATATTATTTAAATTTAATCACGTTACATGCGCTTAAACAAACAGGTGTGGGAAATAAGTGTTTTTTTAAGTATTGCATATTTCTAATTACACAGTAAAATTAAATTTTTCTTAAATTATTTACAGTGAAATAGGTCAACAGATAAAATATAACAGCCCATAACTGAGCCGTTTTATCAATCGATATTTTAATTTGAGTAAAAATTGTTTATTTATTGCTTTATATAATTTTGATTTTTAAATATTACTTATAATTTCAGAGCTCGTCGTTGTCTTGTCAGTAGCGTGTTTACCAATTGATTATTAGTGCCTATAAAAACGATTTCGAAGTATAATCAACGTTTATTTATAACAATATGCTAATTACCGGTCGCAATAATATTACACAACTTTTTTTGTTTGCAAAAAGTCTTTACTTATATGTATAGATATGACGAAATTAAAGAAAGATTTTTACACTTTTATTTCAGGAAAATATTATTTTTGTAATATAGGTAATGGATTTTGAGCTGTGTATGTTCAAGGAAGTGCAACAATGAAACTTCAGATATAGTGAAGATTATGCATAGAAATAAACTTATGGGATTCAGTTCCAGAGGTTCACATTCCTTTCTGAACATTTGTATAGAAATCATCTACCTTTGACTCAGATTGAGCTAAAAATAAAGAAACGGTAAAATTTTAATATCCCATTTAGTTTATATTTATTTAACTAATCCTAGCTACAAATAAGGATTAATAATATATACATAACATGAAATTTAAATACATAAATATATTACTGTTATTTTATACCGAATACATATTCGGTATAAAGTTATGTTACATTGAGTGAATATGATAAAAATCTCAAAAGTTCTGTGATTACTGTTATGGTGTCATATGTCAATATTTTTCCAACCGATGATGCTCTCGATTTTCGAAATCATTCCGGATAAATTTACCAAATTGTGGACTTTATTTTTATATTTTTTCTCACATAATAAAGTGAGTATCAACCATCTTCCAATTAATATGCACTGTATTCATTAAATAAATTAAAACAGTGGTATATATGTTGAAATAATCGGAGATAATGAAAATTTTATTGATCAATGCTCTCTATAAAAACAAAAAACTGCTAATATCAATGTTGAAACTAATAACAGCATTCATTAAAAGGCAATCAGAAATGATAATAATACAGTTTTTTTAAATCTATGTTAAGGCCAATTGAGAGATTTGGAACTCTTCGTATTATATTAAACCTGAAGAACTAGAAATGTTGAAAAATATTTTTTGTCATCAATTCCCCTTGTGGAATGGATATTAAATTGTATATTGGCAAATTTTGTGATCGTTTGTTATCGTGTTTTCCTAACGTAGCGGTTTGAAATTTTTAAATCCCCTTAAGCATTGAGTAATGATGATGGAAGCGTATTCTGCACTCTTTAGTAGAGCGCATATTTAAAACTAAAAGCTTTAATTATGCATATACTCCACAGTTTTAAAAAACGAACTTGACCAGTTAGCAAGTGAGAATTTTCAACTGATGATTTTGAAATGAAATTATAGATGAATGAATTATTTTGTAACCATGATAACTCTCAATGTGGAGCATATAATATGGTCTCTTGATGTAGTTTATCTCAATAGAAGTTGTTCTACGATAACTGCTTGTTACTCTGATATCCAACTTCTAGGGAACAGGGATGAATACGGATGGGGCTAGGACAGAATTTGTGTTTAGCATATCGTTCTCGCTATGCTTCGTTTTCAGTACGGATCGGACAGTGGAATAGAATTTAAAGATAACAGACAACCATGCAATCGAACACGAATCCATTGATAGAATTCTCCAATTTATAAACTGTACGTAATGGAATTCAAGCCGGTGAATCATAAAGATATGAAATTAGTTTATCAAATAGTTGGAAATTATGCTATTTATTCTAAAATATATATATATATTTTTTCCATGTCCGCTTCCAATGTTGAGCATATGGTCTCCTAATGGAGGTATCTTGACATAATTTTTTCTACGAGAACTGCTTGTCACTCAGTTGCACAACCTCTCTTGTTTTTCAAAGAGAGTAGGGATAGAAGGATAGGGCTATGACAGGACTAGTGGTTAGCTAATCGCTCTCACTACGCCCTGTGAGGATGGGATGGGTGGGAGGGACTCAGACTACGAACAGAAATTCATAAATCGATTGAAAGATCAATCTATGAAAACTGTCCGCACCGGGAATTGAACCCGAGACATCCGTAACCGTAGCCAGCGACGCTACCAACTGCGCCACGGACGCTGACTCTAAAATATATACGGAAAATATAATACGGCTAAAACTAATCTTTACACAATCATAATGTCGTTCCTTTAAAAAATTACAGTTATCTTCAAAAATTCACATTTAAACCTCATTAACTAACTTCGTTAATTTTAAACGAATAATCATCAATACAAAGTATTTTTATCGTTTATATCAGCTTTACAATAATTTGTATTCAAGTGTTAAAATTGTTAGGTGATTTACCAGACCAATGTTTGTATCAATATACCATGTTTTCTTAATTAGTGTCCGTCTTTAATATTCAGAGATGTTACTCAACGTTCAATATAAAAGATAAACAAAAAGAAATATAGTGGACAAAAAATATACAATGCTTTATAATAAATAGGTGGCAAAAAACGGAGAGTACAATAGAGTTTTTGGAAAAAATTGATGCAATGTCAGCTTCATCTCACTCACTCTTGTTGGTTATGTCGACGTAACAGTGATGTCATTAAACAGAGCAATAACCCTCAATTTTATTAGCGTTTGCTTCTATTGGCAAGTGTTTTCAACCATGTGAGTTAGAGTTCTGCACGGGGTGTAATTTGATAAAATTACCAGGTTAGAACCCGGCTCTTTCACGCTCAGCCCGGGCCGGAGTCTTTATAACGCACTTGTTACCCAAAGCCCAGACTTATCTTTCTCAGTCCAATTTGTTTAAATGTACAATAAAATATACTAGTAATTATACAAATCGTTGAAACTTATTTTAAACGAATCAATTATGTTTATTAATAATGATAGATTACCGCACGGTTGGTTCATGGCCCGAATAGCGTCTGAAATATTTTTCTGAAAAATATGTTCCATAACTAGGGTTGAATTTCATGTCTTTACCGACCATTACCCGGTCGACTGGCCACGCCGGGCAGAGGCCCACGGTCCAAGCCTGGGCACGTGCAGACCTCTAATGTGAATAATTACATTAAAACACTAAATGGCCGTGAATTCGATTATTCATTTTTTGGTTATCCTACACTAATCAACTAAGCTTAGAGATATTATCAGCGAAACCACCGTGTCCAGTAAAAAATTGACTCGTTCAGTGATTTGGAAACAACAATATGGGTATACCTTGGCTACTCTATCTACTTAAGTGGCTTAATATACATGACTTCGTAATCTCATACAGCTGGCTCAGAATAACGCGAAAAACTGAAATGGTTTGATAAAGGTGATATTTATAATAATCTGTAAATCACTTAACCATAAAAGGTTTTTGATTACAATTACTCCCGCATTTTTCTGCTATACGTACTGCAATTTTTTAATTTATAAACTTGGTGTTTTCAAAATCATCTTCAGAGGAAAAGGTGATCAAGAAAGCTGAATGTTTAAATTATTACCATTTTTAATGTTATTTATTTATTTATTTTCCATGTCCGCTCCCAATGCGGAGCATGGTCTCCTAATGGAGGTATCTTAACAGAATTTTTCTATGAGAAATACTTGTGTCTCAACCTTTATTTTTTCGAAGAGAGTAGGGATATAAGGATAGAGCTAGGACAGGACTAGTGGTTAGCTAATCGCTCTCACTACGCCCTGTGAGGATGGGATGGGTGGGAGGGACTCAGACTACGAACAGAAATTCATAAATCGATTGAAAGATCAATCTATGAAAACCGTCTGCACCGGGAATTTAACCCGAGACATCCGTAACCGTAACCAGCGACGATACCAACTGCGCCACGGACGCCGACTTGAATGTTATTAGTTGAATAAAACGCAAAGCACTACCAAAAGTGATGATTGACACAAAATAATTAAAAAATAACCGTTCTCCATTGAAAAAATATGATTTCAACAATTTTTCATATGACTATAAATATTTGAGATTTACAAAATTATAATCATTTTTCTATGGCTGTTTTTTGATATTTATTTTTAACCGAAATATGAACTAAATATGAAACCAATTTAATATTTACCGTAGTAAGGCTCAAGTCGGTATACTCATCTTGTATAAGATTGATTAGATTAAAGCTATAATGTTAGCTTTTGTTTTAATGAGTTGAATCATTTCTTGTTTTCACAATTTCAGTTATGAAAACATCCTTGGGATTGATTTATTCTTCTGAAACTGTTACAAACCATTTTGTACAAGATTTATTAAACCTTGTATCGTTTATGTCTTGTGTAAGCCAAATATTTTTGCCCGTTTTACGAAATGACAGCTATTTAACTTCGATGACACAACATGTCAAGTATTTCCTTAGAGTGTCATACTTGTCAGAGACGATTAAAAGTCAAACAAACTATACAATTCGTATAATCATTTAGAAGATATTCCGTTTAAAAAATTTGATATGTAAACTTTTTGTTAATTTGTGAGAGTCATTTTAAACATAAATACATGAGGTCTTAAAATAGTGATTTTTATGTAGAACACCCCTACTCTGAAAAAAAACGATAATTGCGGTAAAGTCGTAATCTTGCTATTTTCAGTCGTTCAGTTAGAATTGGAACTTTATTTATAGGGAGAATTTTAGTTCCAATTCGGTATAATTCAAGGTGTGAAATATAGGCTAAAATAAACACTGATCGACTCGGTATGATGACTCAACAGTTTGTGCATAAGTGTTGAGTAGGTGAGCATTATTAACATTATTAATCTGCATCATAGTAACAAAACGGTGCTTGCAGTCTCTTTATTTTTTACGACAGTGGTTGAATGGAGTTGCGCGTGCTTATGAGTGGGATAACAAATGTTCGACAAAAACAATAGTTCCAGATAACTGTGACGGGACAGCAATAGCGGCGAAATGTAGTCGAGCGTATTTCTTAGCGGGATTACAAAGGTTCGACAAAACGATCAATTGTGGTAATACATGTGACGGGACCATAATTTTTTTCTGATAAATCGTTGAAAACGATAAAGCGGATAACGATGAATGTGAGATTATTTGACGTTGTTCTAATGGGTGTTTGGCCGGGGGCTATCGAAAATGAACGATAGATCCAAGTTCCACTGTAATATCATATATTTCCTGATTTGCCATATTATTGATGAATCATAATCAAATAAATATTAATCAATGGTCATACAATACAATCAATCTAAAATACTCTAGTCGTAACAATTCCTTATATGTATTTAAATTGTATTTTAATTGTGTTTCATGAAGCCCATATACGTAAAAGTGGAGATGATAATCTATAGTACATAGTGTGTGTTGAAAGCATTTATTAATTACCTTATTAATAATTTATATTAAAATTATGTATTGTTGAACATGTTATTACGTGCGTTTGAAAACAAGCTTTATTTAAATTTTTCTACACAAATTCTTAATTTAATGCATTTTTTAAACAAGTGCGTCATATTTCATTGACGTAAAATTGCACATCGGACCTCATTAATTAGTAGTCAAAATAAGCTATCAATTCATAAGTAATGAAACTTGTTTTTTGTGAGGATAACAAAAATTTGGGAAAGCCCTACATTCTCTACAAGGTTCAATTTAATGGTGTCGTAAAAGTCTCTCGATGATTGCTGTCTGTTGCCCAAGCGACTGCCATTCCCTTTTCTTTGCAACTTCCAATGAACTATCCGAAAACATTAATCACAGATGATTATCAACTGCTTTTTAGACGAAAATGATTCTTTTTTTCAATTCGTTAAAAGGCATCCGAACCAGTTATTTTTACCAAAGGTGATTTGAGGTCAGTTGCGAAAGTCGGCCACGGACGTGGGTTCAGTGCCGTTTAGGCCGGAATCAAAACAACTCATCGATATGTTCAGTTTTGTCTAGGCGTGCATGAGTTTTTTTGTTGCGAGAAATATCAAATATTACCTAAATACCTGTGTTTATTATAGAATATACTCAGATTAAAAAATGCCGATAAAGAGAATTGTTCTTGAATACCCTATCTAAAATGTATAAATATTTACAAAATTATAGTGTTGTCGGGTCCGTGGTGCAGTTCTCAACGTCGTTGTCTTCAGTTAGGATGTCTTGGGATCAAATCCTGGTACGGTCAGTTTCTTAAATTGACTTTTAATCGATTTATGAATTTCTGTTCGTAGACATGGATGTTTGTGATGTGTAGAATTCCCTCCCACCTATCTGATCCTAAAAATGGGGTGTATCGAGAGCGATTAGGTAACCGCTAGTTTTGCCATAGCCTTAGTACTTCGAAAAAAAGAGGTTGAGCAACTGAGTAACAAGCAATTCTCGTAAAAAACATTTTTTGAGATACCTCAATTAGGAATCCATATGCTCCACACTGGGAGTGGACATGGTATATAAAAAAAGTATATTTTATAAAACTGCTCCTCAATCAATATTCGTATTTCAAATATGATAGTTTAAGAAAGAAGAGAGATAGTTATTGTTTGGAAGAACTGGATATTAATATAATATATCGGTTTTCAATTAAATTTTGAACTAGCTAAGGATTAATATTAAATTTTAAGTTGATACCTTCATTTTTTTAAGAAAATTAACAACTAAATTCATTGAATTGACATCCTTTTATTATTGCTTCAAATATTCAAAGAAAATACTTATTTCGTAATAATAGCATTGAACTTTCATATTCAAAACTATACAAAACCGCTTATTACTTTATTGATAGGTCAGCATATTGTTTAAGAAATTTTCCAAATTTAATAAATAAGACAATATATTCGTTTTAGTTCAGTTCGAGTTCAGATGGTATATAATTATTATTATGCAAATTTCAATCAATGCTATAAAACGTGTTACAAACCTTGTTTTACTATGGGATATAAAGATGCAAACGATATTTATAATTTGTTATGACACAAAGCAATGAGAAAGTAATTTCATGGACTGATTGATTTGACGAGTGCTTATGCTCCAAAAACTTCAATAAGTTGTAAGTTGTAAGGCATGTGTCTCGACGACTTGACAGGCAACTTTCTGACTTACAAAAAAACAGTCAATAAGTGATTTTTTTGGAATGTATTATTCCATTTTATATGATGGTTGCGTTCCTACTTATCTTTTCAATATTAATCAAGATGCATTTAAAGATAATGCTTGTTGCCAATGAAGTGAAAAGATTGTTTTTTTCATGTAAAATGTCTCTCAATATCAAATATAAATAAAAAAAAATAGCACGTTCAAATAACTGCTATATATTTAACTTGATACAGATAAGGATGATTTGAATTATTGAGATTATGTACATTACCATATATTTCGTCACTAACGACCCAAGTTTCGCCTTTCGGCATCTTCAGGCATTCGAGCACACGAACGAACTCGAACCGACACAATTAAAATTTGATATTGAAATTCCATCAAGCACCCTTTGTCGATGTCTTAAATTAAAAAATAAGGATGAGTTTTTTCTTAGTGATACCCCTTATTCAGCTTACCGAAGCTATGACAGTACTAAGCTTTTAGATTGGAAATTATTTGAAAGATCTCCATTAAAATGATTAATAAAATAGTCTTTGAGCTGCATTTTGCTCTAGCCTGTTGTGCCAAATATACAAATGTTTTTTCGAATTTCCCCTCCGATTGTAGACCATATGAACAAAAGTAGTTTAACGATAACAGGTTGTGATTCAGTAGCACAACCTCTGGTTCTATACCCAGCTTCTATCAGGGAGGGATACATAAGCAGCATCCATGCATTTGGATGAATGCATAAAAAATTCTATAAGGGTTCATTAAAGAGTAGGAAAAAATTTAATTAATTAATATTTCAAAATTAGGAATGAAAAAATGGATGAAGAGGTTATCGGAACATGTTTTTCTTAAATTTACAAATAAATATTGCATCATATCTTCCATTGAACGAAGTTCTCCTTGACAATTAAAACATAAATAATCAATATTTATTTTAAAAATATAAGAATGGGAAAATTTTATTCAAATTATTAACTGATATCTCATCAGTAGATACTCCCCATAAAATGTCCCAAAAGGGAAGGGATATTCAACATCGATGAATTCAAATTAAGGTAGAAATCAATTTGATTAGATGGTTTTTTTGTCATTATTTCTGCATCCTATTTAACTCTTGTTATTTTCATTGGACAAAGGTTCTGAATGTGTGTTAATTAAATTATTAAAATCTCCGCTGTATACATTCAAGTGTAATTCATTAGTTTACTTGTTTCAATTTGTGATTTTTTTAATATTCTGGCTACAGCAGCGCTTCACAGTAGCAATACAATTCACATTAGTAAAAATCTAAATTTTGCAATATTTACCTACCAAAGTCGAGAGCTTTTTGAGATTGAAGTAAAATATTCAAAGATATTATTGAAAACAGGCAAGCGTTGTGTCGTATACAAAGGTTGAATAGATGTGGAAATATGGTACCATTTCAATGAAAACGTATTCATTATGTCACAAAATTGCATTAGAAGAACTTGCGAAGATTGAAAATAAATTTAATAACCGGTTGCGATGGACAGCAATATATTATGTAAAACAATAGCCTTTCTCTAAACATAAACTTACAGTTGGGGCAAATATGGAACAATCTTTACGAATGGTTTCCCTCATTATAATTTGAATGAACAGACTACACACTTTAATCAGAATTACTCTTAATATATCCTTTTCTAATGAAGTATCCTTAAGTGTTTAATTAAAATGTGGGAAAATGTATGATGTTAATGATGGATGAAATATTTTTTCAGGTGATGTTATGTAAAAGATTACTTTCCCTGTATGATGGCTAGGGTTGTTTTAATATTTAATATAAAATATTTAAAAAGAGGGTTGGATTTAGATCTCTTAAATTATTCATAATAACCTGAATGCAATGACTGAGTAAACTTTTGTAATTTTTGAGTTTTGTTCAAACGTTTTCTGTTAAGATATTTTTATAGATTCGGCGGCAACTTTGCGGAAATTCAATTTTAATATAAAATTAGAAATGATAGCTTACTTGTGCCGTTGACCATTCTACAGCCAGTGCAATAACAAAATTTTTAATTTTAATATCATATACTTTTTTTAATTTTTTTTTTCTACTGTGTAAAACAAGAATAAAAATAACGTTACGAACTTAGGAAAGTATATGAATTTTATGATATTTTCAAAAAAGTCTCTACTAGATGACAATAATTCGATAAAAAGAAACTTTAACTCGAAATATAACAACCAAAGCTAATTCACAAAGCCATGTGTCAAAAACGTGTTTCACAAAAATGTACTAATTATAAGAAAGGAGAGAGAAAGTTTATTCAAAAAATACATAAATATTATCACCGACTGATCTGTAAAGTAATTTGTAAGTGCTGGAGTTATATTGTAAATATTTTATTTTTAATAAACACCTTTTTGAATACATAGGACATAACCTCTTTTGATTTATATAGTTTTTGTTGGTATACTAAAACAAAACATATAACATCTTTTTTTAAATATTCATATATCCCAAAAATATACTTGAACATACAATTATTCATTCATAGCGGTGGCATGGTCTCCAATCAAACCGACCCTCCATTAATTCGGCTTTACTATACTTTATATTTTCTATATGTGTATCTGTTTATTAAATTAATAAACAATATGCCTGCAATGTAAAAAATGTTTGAAAATAAAACCACTTATAATTAAAATTAATGTTTGTAAGAAATAAAATAAATAATTAAAATTTAAGAAAAGAGTTTCAGAGTCGCAAGACGGACAATAATTATTGGATGTATATTTCTTTATTATATTGAATAAACATAATATACTGTTTAAGATTAATAAAAAGGTTCATTTAATGCATAATTTATCCTTTGAGGTATCTAATTAAAATGGTAATTTTTTCATTCTCCTTTGTTGAGTGAGTTGTGGATTTATGTCTCAAAACTAATTTATTATAATTTTGAAATCTTAAATATTTTAAATGAGACAATGATGAAAAATGAGAACGTTACATGATTGATAATATTTTTTTATTATAAACCTACAGAACGAAACTTGCGATGGCTACCTACGTTGTTTAAATACCCATAACACGGTGTCTTCTCAATTTAATACTAATGTGAATCGCATATTTCACTGACAATTGTGTGTGTTGTGCGTGGTTAATTTCAAAATAGGAGTTGTTTATTTTTTGTATTCTTCCTGAGAGACATCAACAAATTTATCTTTTTGATATCTATGGATACCAAATTTGGATTATTGAGATTTTGTACACTTCCATTTATTTTGTCACTAACGACCCGGGTTTCGCCTTTCGGCATCTTCATTAAGGCAATTCTCGAAATTTTAACTCAGGTATCAGTGTGGCTCTCAGACGTATAATATCTTACCTCGTAAATAATATTTGTCGTATTTGTATCTTCTACATAAACGTTAGACACTGTTTACTGTCTGTCAGTTCGAGTCCATTCGTGTGCTCGAATGCCTGAAGATGCCGAAAGGCGAAACCCGGGTCGTTAGTGACAAAATAAATAGAAGTGTACAAAATCTCAATAATCCAAATTTGATATTGAAATTCCATCAAGCACCCTCAGTCGATGTCTTAAATTACTTAAATTTTATCTATGGATACGTTTATTTGTTTGACAATTTTCTATGAATAAGTTTCCTGTCATGCTAATTTAATTAGCTAACAGCTGGTTACATGTTTGTGTAAAAATATGACTACACTTTGAGATATATTTCAAACAACAAGAGTTAAAGATGATTCATGGTATATCTTTCATTATTGTGTAATTCTTGTTTGATTTTTACTTAACTATAATGAATTTTGGAAATCCTCCAAGTAATCATTTATATGTTATCATCTGCTAGAGGTTAATTTTGCAATAATTTTAGTCCAGTTGTGTAAGATATAATTTTTAATAATATTGATATGTTAAAAATACATATTTAAATAACGAAGTCATAAAAACCAACCGACAAAAGCTTCAATACATAAAATATTTATGTATTTTTATTAGTATGACATTGTAAATCGTTATGTTCAAATTATCCTAAAAATCACATATAGGCGTCAAAAGTAAGAAGAGTGAAAATTATATACTGTTCATATGGGATCCCGCCAAAGATTGTGGCCATCACATAATTCTGGTATGAGAATAGTGCATACTTTGTAAGAATCGGTGACTTAACTACCGAATGATTCGGGATCACAACCAGAGTAAAACAGGTTTGCGTTCTTGCTCCATTCCTGTTTATTACTGTCTTCGATTTCATACTTTGGAAGTCAATCCCACCTGATCAAGGTATAGCTGTTGCTCCCGGCTTGAAGCTATGTGACCTTGAATAAGCTTTTGGTGCTGTCATATTTGACAGATTTGTTAAAGGTACCCAGGAGACTATTGACAGGTTAGGAATGAGCTCAGGTCGTATTGAGATGAAAATAAATGCTAGTAAGACCAATGTCATGTGTAACAAAGCCTGCCATGGCTCTGATAGGACCTTGACTAGTGAGGGAAAGATCATCGGGAGGGTCAACAGCTTCAGATATCTCGGTAACGGTAACACAAAGAAAGAGCTTGCTATCCGATTAGGAAAGCTGGAATTACATTTAATTCGATGCAGACCGTCTGGGAGGGACATGCAGCTGTACACGATTTAAACCAAATGCCATTTGTTCAACGCTTGCATTCTAGCTGTAATGCTTTACGGTAGCGAATCATGACACCTGTCAAAGACTCTAAAAACCGTATACTGAGTTTCAAGAATAGATCCTTTGCGTCGGATACTGGGGGTAAAGTAGTTTGACTTCGTGAGGAAGATTAGGGAACGTACCATGCAGCGCCCTGTTACATCATCGGTCATTGAGAGACGTTGGAACTGGCTGGGTCACGTGCTGCGGATGCCTCTTTTTCCGATCGATGTGATTCCAGCGTCCAGGAAGACCATCGGATACTGTCTGCAGGATGTACTCCGTGGAGCTGAGGATCACTGGCATGTCATGGGAGGAAGAAAAGTGATTGGCAGGTGACAGGGAATCATGGAAGCGCCGCATGGTGGCCATATGCTCCACACAGGGAGCGAATATAGTCGAAGAAGAAGTATAACATATGGCAGAGAATCAGGGGCGTATATTCAAGGTGTGCTAGGTGTGCGGCGCCCGCAAAATCATCTAAAATAAATTTAGAAAATTTAAAACATAAAGCGATATATTATATTGTTTTGCATACAGTAGTATGTGTAAGCGATTGTATATCGTATGCAGTGTACAGTATATATTTGGTAGTTCGTTCGGAATGCTTGAGTGCGCCGAACTTATGGGCAAACCGTGAACCAATCTAATCGTTCGCAGATTTAAAGACCCAAGTCGTTCTGTCCACTGAAAGCGCACAAGTGAAGTCAGTTTCAAACTTACTGCACGTACGTCAAAAACTCTTGCGTCGCTGCTTTTTATTACATTATTTGACAATAACAGGTCACTCCTTTTTTATATTTCGGCGTATAGCTTATTATCTTATTTGTATATTACCAATATTTATATTTTTTATTCTAGATTCTATTTTTTTATTTACCCCAATAATGACGAAGAATGCTGTTGGAGATATTTTAAATAATCCATAGAAAATTTCCAAATGAATTACTTGACAAACTGCAACAATTCTATGGAACATTATTCGAATATATAAGTTTAAAAAATGAGCTTACTGTTCTTTATCATTTGCATGAATTTGCAGTGAAATCTGTTCATGAGTTTGTACAATTTATGAATAAAAATAATCTTGAGTCAGGTTTACAGGTACAAGTAGATAAATTAGGCAAACTAATATTAACTCTTCCAAGTAGTACTGCTTCAGCAGAATGTTCATTTTGTGCTCTGAAACGAATCATTACTTGTTATCGAAGTACCCAAGGCCAAGAAATACTATGTGGCCTTAGCTTGATTTCGATAGAAAAAAGAATCTTTATGGATATTAAAAAGGAGAGCACCTTTTATGACAACGTGATTGAAAAATTTATGAGTAAAGAAAGAAGATTAAATCTAATATATACATATAAATAATTATAATTTTTTGTTTATTTGAAATTTGATATTTTGTTTGGTAATTTTTTAGATTAGGCTTGTAATTTTTATTAATGATAAATAATTCGTAAGCATAATTTACTGTAGTTATATTTATTTATATATGAAAAATGGCTATAAGGCAGTTGAGGTGTGCCAAAGCTCCGGCTAATAAAAATTAAAAAATGTACGTTTTTTTAATTTTTTACAGCACACCCAATATTAACACCCACCGTATGCCACTGTAGAGTATACAAAAGTATTTTTACGATGCTCTTTTATAAATGTTACCATACTGTTACATAATACAATATTGAATGAGTAAAATATTGTCAACCTTAAACAATCCTCAAATGAAAGCATAATAATTTTATCATACCACTCGCTCATTACCTTAATTATTACCATAAAAAAAGTGTTTTTTAAGTCATTATTAACAAGAATTATAATATATTTTTCCAAGTTTTGTCAGGAACTATTTAAATTTTAAATACGTTTGTGTCCCAACATGTAATTTGACTCAGAATGCATAAGATGTAATATTTGCAGGTTTTTAATTTTGAAAAATAATCAAAAATATTGTCAAATGACTATATAATTAGTTATAAAAGGCCGTTTAAAATATTTTATTGCAATTAAATATAACAACTGCAGTGTTTTTTTATAAATTTGTATACTTATAACAAAATTAACCAACGAATTCAAGTGAGTTATTACTTTACTGATACGACTTAAACCTGTGGTACGCGTAAATACGATTAATGAAAAATCTTTCTACTTTTAACGACGTCGACTTTTTAAAAATAAATGCAAAAAGTGAATTAGATACAGTTTTAAGTAATTAAGTTTTCATAGAAGTCTGTTTTTTGGAGAATATTCATTCAATGTTCACCAAGAAAGAATTATCGTGATGAAATAATTATGTTTTTTTAATGGCTTCGCCAATCTAATTTTAAGCTGTTGAAACAAGTATTCAAATATTGATCAGTATTATAAATAATTAATGTGTATATTTCTATTCTTATGATACACTCATGATCTTCGATTGGTTTCATCATTTTCAAACCGGCTGTAAGCTGATCATTATTCATTGTATATTGATTCCCATTTTGAAGATTTATTTAGATTTTACTTTTATTTAAAACCTTATCAGATGGTTTACAGACCTAAAGCCACCCTCACTTAAAAAATGCATTGACATTAAAAAATCTAGGTATCAACCAAAAGAATTCGTTCACTGGCAGCTTACGTATTAGTGATAAAATCTATGAAGGTTAACATATGTATTGTATCATAATATGATATATAACAGCAGTTAATATCATTTTAAACAAATTAGTTTTTGCATAATTAATAACGCTACGTTTTTTGGATCGGATGGGAGGGACGGAATTTTTAGATGACATACATCCATGCCTGCGAACAGAAATCCATAAATCGATTGAAAAATTGATTTACGAAACTGTCCGTACTGGTATTCGAACCCGTGAGATCCGTAACCGAAGCCAACGACGTTGACCACTGCACAACGGATCCGTCTATCTCCACTCTCTTAAAAACAAGTTGCAGGCTGAGTAACTGAGTAGCAAGCAGTTCTCGTAGAAAAAATCGGTTTATTTACCTCCATTGGGAGACCATTAACTCCACACTGGTAGCGGACAAAACTGAAAAAAATATTATTATGTTAAGGATGTTGAAAAATTATCGTATAGAAAATAGTTGGGTTAGGTTTAATGTCTCCGATGAAATGTATAAATCAAGCTTTTTAAGCTTTCCCCCCACATCGCTTTATATAGCCTGTTTGAAATACGGTAAGAGTGAAACATGCGAATAAGAAATGGTTTGAGACACCCTTTTAAATGTATGATTTAAATATTTAAGTAAAGTAATATCATACGATGGAGCAAGACGGCAGAGTCAGGCATTTACCTATTTAATTAAAAGTAAAAGTAAATTTCATTTCGAGAATGAGTACAATATAATAATATGTTGTTTTAATGATTTTATGGTATTGAGACTGGGTAAAAATGCTATTGACAAGGTTTTAAGCTTCCAAACCGCAGGTGGTGTTATGCAATACGCATTGAAGACAGTGCGGCGCAATGGTTCATTCACATCGCTGATTTTGATCAATGATCCAAGTCACCTTCACATTAAAAATGATAGTGTAAAAAAGATCATTATAGCGTACACTTATAATGCAATAATTGTGATTATTATGAATGGAGGTTTAGCAAGCAAAGCATGATTACTACACTATTAAAACATTAACTTTGCTTATTTAAAAAATGTGATTAGAGCAGTGATTCTTCACCTTTTTGCAGTCGCAGCCCTCATAATACTAAAAAATGTCACTTTTAAGGTATTAACTGTCAAATCTTAATGGAAAGGCATTACATTTTTAAAATAAAACACAATTCTTCTGTACTACTTTCACATTTTTATAATGATCAGGATCGAAGAATGTTTTTAGGACCACCTGTTTGTAGTAATATCATATCTACATTTATTTTATTTTACTCTAAAACCTCCAGAATGAGCTATGGATGTTGATGGTTTTATGAAAAGCAAAATCTTTTTATGTTGTGAGCATGTTTTTTTCATTATCGGTAACATACGTGAGTGCGTCTTGAAATATCTATAGCACATTGTTAAGGCAATTTGGTCATAGTTTTGTGAATCAATTATTTTCTCCAGAAAATGTTGTTACCGTTGATTATAATAATTGGTGAAAGGGATCCCAAACAATTTAACAAAATCGTTTAAATGATACAATATATTACTAATACAAAGAAGCATTAAATACTTTTTAGCGCAATGAATGCATAATGGCATTTTAGTTGTTGAACACTCACTACTAATTTGACAATTATTGATTCAGTAAATGCTAATTTCATGCAAAATCTGATTCGAGTCGATGTGGCTGTATCATTTTAAATCTCTTCTAAAAATGTTCGACACGTTTTCGCGACCTGGGTAAAAACATTTTGAAGTTAAGAATGTCTGACTTTGAGTAATTTGTTGAAAAATATTACAAAAGCAATTTCAATGCCATTTCCGAAAATATTTCGAAATAATTTAATCTTTAGAAATATATATAATATTTATGTAAGCACACATTGAAATGAAAATCTCTAATTGTATCAAAGGAATATTTCGCTATGTTTTCCAAGTGTGACGTTTATAGACTGAACTTTTTTCAAAATTGGGTAGTGTGTCGTTTGGTTGTTGGTTGTAGGTACTAAGGTACTAACTGAAGAGGGAGGACGAGGCGGACTAGTCTTGTAAATATTTGCGGGGTACCAATTAACTTCATTAAACGTAAAAAAATTAAAAATAAATTATTTTTATATTTAACGACAAAAATATAATGTAATCAGAAATAACCAATAATTTATCACTGTGCACTACAAGTGTTTTCATCAATTTATAATCATGTTTCCTTATTACAGACGATTCCGACTAAATAAATATTTAAAAACACGAAACGTTATCAATATGCTGTTATTGAGAAAATGATTTCCTAGCCGTATTTAAAATTAGAAAAAAGTCGATTTCTAACGCATACTGCCAAAATCTCTGTTCGTAATAGAAAAAAATATCTACGTGTCTTTGTAATTTTGATTAAATTGCAAATTAAAGAGAATATCTTTAAACATTTTCAGAAAAAAAAAAATTTACAGTAGTAAGTACAAATATATTTATCAAATATTTATACGCAAATATGTATATTATGTTAATATAAAATCCAGTACTGTGTTTCAACATTTTATAATTTCCAAAATTTCGGTTAGTCCAGATTTTATATAAAAAATTTAGAAAAATAATTGTTTTTTAATTATCAAACACGTGTTATTTTGGTAATGTAAAATGTAACAATCGCAATTGATTATTGATTGTTAAATAATTTCAACAATGTGCCTGACAATTACGTCAAAAAGAGGAATTTATAAAATTAATGCGAATGACTATGTTTCAATCAAATTTCGTAAGATTTTTTTTCTTCTTTATAGCTGTAGGTGTTCCTTAATTCCTATTACTGACTGTCACTATTCATAGTTCAAGGACATGACATTTATTAAAAAAAACAGTCTCCCACATTTATGACCATCTAAATACCGCATTTTATTATTCTGAGTTTATTTTTAATGTATATCTTGAGATAACATATAAAATTAATTAAGTTTAAAAAGAAGATGAACATATTATTATTGATACTTTTTAAAATGTAAGTCGTACAGAACTCATCAGAAAAGAGAAGACAATCGGATAAAACTAAATATAATAATACCAGAAAGCAGGTGATTGCTACCAACCAAACACGGTGCCTTCCTTATCCCTCATTTATTAATGCTAATGAAATATTAAATATGTAATCAATATTTTAAAGCATAGTAACTTATTTATATCAATTTTTTGAAGAAATGACAAAATCGTTTTAGCTATAATAATGTCCAATACTGCTTTATATACAAAGTTCAAAGTTCAACGACATATTGATATGAAATTTTTATGGATGATTTTTATCACCTGGTCAGTATTTTGACAAATATGAAAATCGCACATAACAGACGACATATTAAAATAGCTTAATATTTTGTATTGAATATCCTCTTGAAATAAAGGTCCCAAAAATTTTACCTGTTTACACACTTTTTATTTTTCACATGTGCTATTATTGTTAGGAATATATTTACGATTTTCCCTTTCATGAAGTTACACTATTATATCCTTTATTTATATTATTTCGTATGGTAAATGGAATATTTATGCACAGTAATTTGTCTTATAAGACGTTTAACCTTTTGGATTACATTGAAAGTAAGCACCTAAAAACTTTAAATAAAAATATATCACTTTATTGGTCAATTGTATCACCTTGGCCATTTCTCAAAGTACCAATCAAATCTTGTTAGAAATTATGTGTCGACTCATCGTAAATAAATACTTTACGGGTTGGGTAAGTAAAGATTACTAGGCGGTATTCCGTTTTCAACTTTCTGTAGCTATCGATAACAAATATTCGATGGTGAGGTAAGTTTATAAGAAAGTAAGTCAAAAAACACGTCATTTATTTTATTTACGTATAATATTTTTTGATTAATTAAACCATAATTGTGTAGAAATTTTATTTTACTATAAAAGAAAAATTGATGACATTTTTATACCACTGGTTGTGTACAAAACCAGTGAAATAAAAAAATATCAATTTTATTTATATATTGTTGACTTATTGTTGAAAAAAACGATTAATTTATGAATATTTTAAAGGTGATCTGTAAAATATTATTACCTTTAAATGTTAATGTCTTTAACTCAATTTTTTAGCGGTATGTTTGATATACTGAATGATAAAAATACCAAATCTTTTTGAATAACATTGTTATTCCGATAAACATGAATAAGGCTGTTGAAAAAATAATTCCAGATTACGAAAATGTTATTGCATGTAATTTACCTGTAATTTGAAGCATTCGGCTTAAGTATTATTTATTAAGTTGCAAGTTGCAATGACTCGGTTACATTTTAAGATAACCACGATGAAAAAATAATCAATTTTAAGACCGTATCTTCATCGCATATTTTGAATTATTTTTTTAATACGATCAAACACATTTACTAATTATTTGAAAAACAAAATCATAATCATTTGAAGCTCTATAGTAATAACACATTTCTTTTTACTTGTGCTACCACATCTACCTCAAGGGTTGTTAGTTGTTAGTCAATAATTGTATGGTAATGAGAGATTTATTTTCAGATGACATATTCATTTATCGATCAAACGCAAGAAATTTGATCATTCAATCCGCTGTTGGTATGCTTAAATTTCAAATCATTTCTAGACAAACTGTCTTGAAAAAATCAAAATTAATTAATTCAGTCATACCTCACAAGTTATTTGTAGTCACATCCAATATAGAAACCTTTGATGAAATTGACGTCAATGTAATGTTTATGGTTAAAAGTTATCCCAATTATTTTGACATATATATCATTCCGATCAATTAAGATTACCCGTTGTTTTCGAAATTCCCACCTCTACAGCAAAATTTAAATTAGATTGTGGTTTTGTTTTTTCTTACATTTCTTAACGTACAATTTTAGTCGTCGTCGTGGGGAAAAACTCCATATTCGAAACACGTCAGTGGAGCAAGAACATTGTCAAATAACATTTGACAAAGTTATAAAATAAAAAAATAATGATATGGAATTAAAATTGATAACTTGGTTATTCCACTGGCTGCGTTACTAAATGTGCTTCTTAAAGAAACGAAACACTGGTCACATTTAGTAACAGAGCCAGTGGAATAACTAAGTTATCAATTTAATTTTTATATTAAAAATAAATTTGTACCAAGTTACAGCCGAATCCATCGAAAATAAAAAAAAAGAATTCTATTTGTTATACAGTACAGAACAGGATTAGACATTTTTTTCATATGCTATTTGACTAGCAATGGAATTCTCTTTTATAAGTATTTTTTAAATAAATGTAAATGCTTAGAAAGCCATCCTTTTATCGTGAATATTTTAACATACATATTTTTTAATATATTTATCATGAAACACCGCACACAATTGTTTTACGCTTTTCTTAAAACGCAATATATAGAGGGGCTTTGAGGATTGACAAATACATTTCTAAATTCATTGGCTGATTACTGAAAGATTTTTATTGAAACACATTAATTATATCATAAAGTATAAACACTATCAGCTTCTCACAAATAATCTTTTAGTTATTTTATTATGTTTATTTTTCTGTCTAAACTTTGATAACATTTTCAAAATATGTACGACGTGACGATTGAGATTTTTTTTCAAAACATTCTTCATCACAAACATTTCCTAATTTTGTCAAAGAAGATCGGAAAATACCTTAAGCGATTACCCCAGATATAAAAAAACGAATGTTGTATATAGATAGCATTTCAAAATTTCTACAATGTCATCAATAATTATTATTTAAAACTATTAGTCATTCAATTTCCATGGCCAAGTCCGTAGCAGCATATATTATGAATGTTTATTTTCGGTTTTAGCAGTTTTTTAATGCAATGAGCGCTAAAAGCGGATTATGCAATCAAATATCATATATAATCGATTATTGAGTCAAGTGTTAGTTAGCTTTCGACCTTTTGCATCTCGCTCTTTCGCTCTTCGCACCACTGGGTACTACCATTATTGTAGAGTATAAGGACTGTCACACAGTAGTGGATATTAATTGGGATTTATGATAATATCATAGAAATAACCTATTTAAAAAAACTAATTTTTATATTTAACGGTTATTTGAAACATTTATTTTGAAATGAGTATGCAGTAGGTGAGATTAGTATTGATCCATTCCATCCAATTATACATTAAGCAATTTATATGGACCTTTTCGGCTAATTTATTTTTTACATGGTACTTATCATAAATTCAGATTTTTTAACCTTATTTTGTTACTTTATTCATTGACAAAATCACAACATATGAAGCCAAATCTTCAGCTCAATTATATACTTCTTTGTCCTAATTTGAAAATTCCTTTTGATAAAATAATATTAAGTAAAATAACGTACATAAATTGTTATTTTATAGTATTCAGTTTGTGGATAACAATAACACCGTTAACGTTTTTATAGGTACTTATTATACGACTGTAGGTCGTCTTTAAATAATGACCACCATTCCACAAGAAAAGGATTGGTTTTTCGGAAAATATCTTTTTACTTTACCTGAGAATACTTGAAGTGTTTGACAGAAAATATACAAGATTGAGCGATCATGCTGCAATCGTTAACATAAGCAGTTTTTTTTTTAAATATCTACGGCCGGAATATTTAAGTAAGCCATTGATACCATTTCGGTGAATGTAGTTCCGATGAAAGTATTTATGTCTTTATAAGTGTTTTAATGCTAATTATTTAGTCAGCAACTGTTTATGAAAGTGGCCAGAAGATATGATAAGCGAAGAGTTAATAATTATATTTTTTATTGTTACGTTGGTAGAGATTTTTTGAGTTACAGAATTTTAACATACTGATACAGATACATAACCTAAGATAAGAATTTCTGCTATTTAAATAATGAATCAAATATTGTGTTTATCACTGATGATTATAAATTCAAACAATTATCCAATAACAAATTTGAATTATTGAGATTTTGTACGCTTCCATGTATTTTGTCACTAACGACCCGGGTTTCGCCTTTCGGCATCTTCAGGCATTCGAGCGCACGAATGGACTCGAACTGACCCGGGTCGTTAGTGAAAAAATACATGGAAGTGTACAAAATCTCAATAATTCAAATTTGATATTGAAATTCCATCAAGCACCCTCAGTCGATGTCTTAAAATATCCAATAACTGTGTGAGGGTTTTGATTTTTGTCAAAAATTGGAAATGATATCTGTCTCTCATTCAACACTAATGCGAAGGTTTTATTTATTAGATTAGTCCATCCCGTCTTATTTTATTCATTCGAGCTGCTGAGGTGCAATAATGAAGAAGTTATTTTTTTATTTGTGTTTCGTTTTTTACCCGAAAAACCCAAAATATACAATAAAATAATTAATCTTGTGTCCGTAAATTGAATATTATTTCAATAACAAAAATTAATAATCAAAATGAACTTTGATCACCTGTATTAATATACCGTTTTAACATTCGATTATAATAATATTATTTCATTTCTGCTCTCAATGTGGAGCATATGGTCTACTAATGGAGGAATCTCAACAGATTTTTTCTATGAGAACTGTTTGTTACTCAATTGCTCAACTTCTCTTTATCGAAGAGAGTAGGGATAGAAGGATAGGGCTAGGACAGGACTAGTGGTTAACTAATCGTTCTCGCTACGCCCCGTGAGGATGGGATGGGTGGGTGAGGAGGAAGTTTTAGACAACACAAATACTCAGACTACGAACAGACATCCATAAATCGATTGAAATATCAATTTATGATAACTGTCCGCACCGGGAATTGAACTCGAGACATCCGTAGCCGTAGCCCACGACGATGCCAACTGCGCCACGGACGCCGACATAATAATAATATATAAAAAATTATTATTGTCAATAATTATTTGCAATAATTACAATGCATGGTTGAATTATTCTGTTCGTTGACATATTTTTCCTATTCCCAAGTTGCGCTGATGCAATAATTAAGTGGTATGTGATGTTTTATATTTCCTTTTAATTCACGTTTTCTTGGGTATGTCAAATATTTTTTTAATTAAATTAAACTTAAAATTACTGTAAAATGTCGCAAAAACTATGTGTCTTCCAAGTTTTCAGCCCGTGGTCTTAAGATTATATTCAACTGTAATAAAATATGGTAATCTATAATTAATTAAACAGGTGTAGCGACTTTTGGAAAAAAATATTATTAAAAATGCTAATTATGCGAAAAACACAGCAAAAATGATGAAGAAAAAAAGAAAAATGGATGACCTTTATGCAAACTAACTTGAAATGTTTAATAAAATATTGTGAAACAGAAAATAAATAAATTTACTATTTATTGCGTTTACTTGTTAGAACTCAATTATAACCGGATAAAATAACAAAGTTTTTAGTTCTTCAATTTTTTTTATTAAGTAGTTGATAGCTATTTCGGCTTAACACCATCTCTTGTATTTAGTAGTTCTGACAATGGAGTTAAGCCGAAATAGTTACCAACTACCTAATAAAATAAAATTGTAGAACTGAATACTTTGTTATTTTATCCTATTTAAAAAAAAACGCATCTCATCTAAGGTGAAATATGACAATATGCCACAAGTTTTTTCACTAATTAACAACTACGTGAATATAGCTCATTGTTATGAATATCGACATGGCTGTTAATTTTTAATAACTGAGTGTAACCGGCAAAATTGATTGAGGTTTTCATGAAAATACAAAATATTGTTACGATATAGGTAGATGTAGTGTGTAGACATTAACACGTCTACACTGTGTTTCAGAAATATTTAGTAGTTATATTATATATGATAAATTTCAATCAATCAGTTAACTGATTAATGAGTATATTTTACTTTAAATTTAGAATACTGATTAAATAAATCATCCACTATGCCGTTGACAAACAAATTAAGAAGAATAATTTAAGACATCGACTGAGGGTGTTTGATGGAATTTCAATATCAAATTTGAATTATTGAGGTTTTGTATATTTTCATGCATTTTGTCATTAATGAGCCGGGTTTCGCCTTTCAGGATCGTAAGGCATTAGAGCACACGAATGGACTCCCACCGTCAGTTGGCTTGAAAAAAAATAATAAGTAGGTAAACTAACTACATTTTTCCAGTATGTGTGTTTAAAAATAGCAATTACGATAATTTCACTGAAGTAAAAAACACTGATAGTTGATAAGAGATTGTTATTGAAGTAACTAAAGGACATTTGAAAGGATCGAAAAATAAATATATTTAAAAAAACGTTATGGAATCTGAAGATACGAATTTTTTTAAAACGTATCTGTCAGAGTTGAAAATTGAACAAATATATTATATGTCATATTATAAATTTTAAGCGCGCTTATGACCAAACCACCATCGTATATAGAAATAGTAAATGCAAGAAAAAATTGTCGTTATTGAAAATTAAATATGTATTTAATATTCTTGTTTACTTTTTGTAAAGATAGACTCCAGTATGTTCTAAAACGACAGAAATAATTGTCGAACAAGAATTTTGCTCAGCCATATTTTCAAAAAAAGAAGTCGTGAAGTAGTTATGAATTATGCTTTGAAAACCTAGTCTTAAATATGGGATACATCAATGGAGAAATCATATATTTTATAATTAATCAGGAATATAAAAGTCAACAAATAAACAAAAAATAAATATAATTAATCACATAATTTTAGAGATTAATCGATTTTTAACGTATGCTAAGTTGATAGCTATTAGAACTAGAACATTTTTTAATTTTTTAAAGTGTTTTTTTTTTGTATTTTTTTAAAACAGTGAAAAAGCTACATTACAACATCAAAAGACAACATCCATTTTTATACATTTAAATCGCTTCTTTGAAAGACTAGTATAAAACATGTACATATATTAATTAACGCTTTTATTTAACTGTCTCTGTTAACCCTAACAAATTTTCATCATTTAATTATAATAAACAATATTTTCGTTTCATTAAATATTTATACTTCTAATTTATTTATTATGCATGAATGATCGATCAATTTCGAGTTGAAACAATTTGATTAAAAAGGATCGGTTGAAAAGTTATCTTTAAAATGTACGTATGAAAAAAATGAGTAAATGTCACACAATGTCTGACAATGAAACAACATTTTGTGACCAAGTTGTTTTTCGTGTAGATGGTGGGATAGCAGTATTGCAATGATTTGTGATATCAGAAATGAAATTGTTTCTGTTATGTTCAGTATGGAATCATCATCTCACTAGATAAGTTGATACTGCCGTGACAATCCAAATTCGTAAGACGAACACTTTCTCGTGAACGATAAGTTAACAAATTGTTGAAAAAACGTTATATGCGTGTGTTCTCGTTGTGATTAAGATATTATGAAAAATAATCAGTGAACAAAATCGTTTTAAGATAAACAAAGTGAAATAATATCATATTTAATAATGTGTTTAAGTTGTTATTATTTACAATAAGGTAAATATTTATAAATTCATTTAAAAAATATTTATTGGTTTTTTGCAACTAATTTCACACGTTAAATATCTGTATTATATGTTTGTAACTACTAGTTATATTATAGTTAAAAAAAAAAAACAACCTGATTATCAATTCAGTAATTTTTAACGTACCAATCTGATGAAAAAACATAGTGTAAATAATAGATGTTCTGAAATCAAATATTTTTCAATACTGACATGCAAAATTTGTCCTACTCCTTTTAGTGTTGTAAGGACATGTCTCATTATGTTTACAAGGACATTTAAATATACTATATTATATGGATATACTGAAAAAAAATATTTTTATCAATACTTTATTTAAGTTATGCTAATTGTGGTGAATGTTACGCTTATTGTGTGAAAATTACAAGAATTTTGTTTTTAATATTAGAATAAAATATCAAAGCATACACAATTTTATTAGTCAATTGATAGCTATTTCGGCTTAACGCCATCGTTAGAACTATTCTAAATATTATTTTCGCTTTGCTATGTACAAAATTTGTTTAAACTTAAAATATTTAACGTACTACTTTAAAGAAGATTTAATATTTTAATTTTAAATGTTAATTTGAGTTTTTCTCCACAAGTTTCAACAACTCATTGAATTAACACTCATAGCTTACGAATGCGTATATGTATTGTCAGAACAAATTTAATTAATATTGATAGCAAAAAATAAAAACGAAACAAATACATTGTGAGGAATTTCACCAAAGCACGAGAAAAGGGCAGATATAGAAATACATTGTCTCTCATATTTACACACATTCATTCTCACCGCTGACACTGTATATACTGCATATATACAATACGTATGAGTAAAAATACTAAATAATTGAAAAAAGTCTCCAAAAACATGACAACCCTGAGACTCCGACTTAAACAGTAATGCATCTAATTTTACACTAAAAACACGCATTGACAATCTATTTAAAAAAGTAACATTATATTCTTATATTTTTTGCAGTAGAAAAAAAGGTTGTAGCTCTAAACATCTTGATCGTTATTGAGGTTAAAAACTTTTTATATGTTTTGTTAATATTGCATTTTTTGAGTCACTGCACTTCCAACATAGCGAAACAACTCTTTATTGACAAGCAGTTAAAATGAATTTAACGTCACTTAAAACATCGCTTGAAATCTCCCTCATCAATTTTGCTATAATACGTGACAACGTAATTAGAGTACATTTATTAAAATCGTTACATTATATGGATACTAGTTCTCACGTTACTTTAATTCAACAAGAAGTTAAGTACTGCACACTTATAATAACACTCTCACACGAAACCCAAGAAACATTGTTCAACGTTAGTAGGAAAACGGAAAGTACATTTATGCAACGCTAGATTTTATTGTATAACATTGGTAGCTAGTTGCTTCCAGTGATATGCAACTAAATATGTACATAAATACAATATGAACTCTACTTATTCTAACAGCGGTCAAGATCACGGAGTAAATGTAATCACATTTGTAATTAACCCTTTATATGCCAGAGGATTTTACTTAGCATAATCCGTAATCTGTCAAGCGTTTTTTTTTTTTGAAATTTTTCGATTTGTGCTATTTTTAAGTTAATAATGTTAAACATGCGTAGGAAATCTGAAATTGAAAAGTAAATATTAAAGAATTTAGTCATCTCCAAAAATATATAGTTACTAATAGTTATGATGATGTCATTATGCTGAAATAGTTAGAAATTATTTTAATAAATATGCAACTAATTTTAATAATAATAACCAATAACTAAAATATAAAAATGGAAATAGCACATTTTTTTTAATGAAACAGGTAAAATATTGCACTTTCAGCAATAACTTTTACTTACATGTATGTTATTTAATATGTACTGTTATAATTATGGATTAGTAATATTTAATGTCAATTTTATTCAACTTTTTTTCTATCATAGCTTTATGAAATTCGAATCTAACTGGAAACTGAAAATACCTAAGCATATATTTTGGCCCTATAGCATTAAAAGAGTTAATTTTTTTCGAAAAATAAACCTGTTATACCATTTAAAAAGAACCTACGGCTAAATGGCGGTATAAAAATGTTGTCTATACATTTTGGTAGAATTGGTACACTTACCTACTTTCAATTAGAGTAAGCATTTTTTGATATCTAATACAGGCTGTCAAAATGCGACTACAGTAGTTATCTTTACTTCTTATACCATGGGTGCCATGTAGGGCTTTCAATCCCGGTCAATTGTTCAATCCCGTCACACCGGGATATTAAAAAATACTTCATATATCAAATAACTTCCTAATTAACTACAACGTGCACTTCGGTTTGTTCATGTACGTATATTTTTTACTACCTAATTATCAACATAAATGTATTGTGGTCTCCATCATTCTCATATTTCGTAACAGCCGTTCTTAACCAATTTGAAATGGAGGACGAATTACGACCATTTCTTAATTGGATGGAGGACAATATTTTGAAACTATTTTAATCATTTTAAGTTATTGAAGACATCAACTGAGGGTGCTTGATGGAATTTCAATATCAAATTTGAATTGTTAAGATTTTGTACATTTCCATGTATTTTATCATCAACGACCGGGCTTCGCCTTTCGGCATCTTCAGGCATTCGAGTTCATTCGTGTGCTCGAATGCCTAAAAATGCCGAAAGGCGAAACCCGGGTCGTTAGTGACAAAATACATGGAAATGTACAAAATCTCAACAATTCAAATTTGATTTTGATCATGTTTTTTTTAGAGAAATTTATTTTTTTAAAATGACTGTCGAATTAATTCAAAATCCATCAAAATAAAAAAAAATATTAAATCATATATACATTGAAATTGAAGCAATAATAAACACAAATAAAATTTACAATTTACACATGGAATTACACTTTATGACCAATCCCGGGATCCCGGCATCTTTAGATTGAGAAATTCTAAATCCCGAAATTCCAGGGTCACAAAAAGGGTCTAGGATTGGATTCCCTAGTGCCATGGGTGGTTATCGACTATCAGAATAAATGTCTAATTAAATATAAAAAATACTTCATAGAAACAGTCAATTAGAGGAGAGGAGAGTAGGGAAAGAAGGATAGGGCTAGGATTGGACTAATGGTTAGATTGGTAAGCTAATCACTCTCGCTACGTCCCGGTTTTGAGAATCGGATGAGTGGGAGGGAGTTTTACACATCACAAACATTTATGATTACTAACAGAAATCCATAAATCGATTGAAAGATCAATTTATGAAACTGTCCGCACCGGTTATTGAACCTGAGATATCCATAACCGTAGCTAAACGACGTTACCAATTGCGTGACGGAGTCGATAAATGGTGTACTTCACTATACTGTAAAATAAAATCAAAATATTTAAAAATTGTAGACAAGTAAAATGTACTTATATTAAGTATAAACACCAATAAATTGTAATTTAAAAACGGATAAATTAAATTTCATATTTTTTTTTCTTCAACCAACATTGAAATAATTTCCGACATCTTAAAATACTTTAAATATATCGTTGTGGTTTTTTTGTTAGAAGAATTCTACAACACTGACTTTAATTTATGTATACTAGGTGTTCATGAACGAATATTTTAACAAATTTCATTTTATTTTCGTCTAGCCTTAAGACATGATGTGTCGTCACATTAAATGCATATCATTATGTTATATGATTTGACATACAATATTTAAACGAAAGTATGGCTCAAATTTTTGTTGAAAAGAAGGCTTGTTGCCAGTTTTTTTAAGCACATCATTAGCCTGGAGGGCAAAATTCGTTACCCAGAACATTACACGAGAGCGTAAACACTACTTCATTATAAGAAGTAATAAAGAAGTTTTAAAAATATTTACCGCTATTTTTGTATTACTATATGATTTGTTATTAAAATTCTTAACATTTTTATTCCACGTGCTATTTAAATAAAAATGTATGTGTGGGTATTAATTCGTGTCTCTGTAGAATAAAGTAAGGATAATAAACTTTTCCGATGACCTGGCGAGACGATGGAAAGCCTTGATCTTTTCAATTTTTAATCACATCGGTGGATCCCTTCAGAAATAAAGCTTATCAAAGGGGGCTGCTGCATCTATTCAAAACAATACTTACTAGTAGATTACGATACACAAGTTTACTGATGCTTCTTATAGAAATGACAAACAAGTTCCAATTGATTACACAACACGTGTAATGATAAAGCTATCAATTTTATTTTGTATTTAAAATAAATAACCTGAAAGTAACTTTCAAAACTTTAAAGTTTTATAGCAATTCAATATATCTTATACAAAACGCAGTAAAAGAAACATTAAGTCATTAACAAATATTTGAAGTCAATTCAACAGAATTCTAAAAAAAAAACTTTAAATTATCATTTAAATCTTATTTTCAATATTTTGGAAGTTACGAGAATAACACCCTAGACAAAGTTATAAAGATTATAATGCCGATGATGTGTTTTGTATTCTGATAATTATTTTTTTCAGATATCTTTATTGCATGATAAAATTAACGGTAAAATAAATAGTATTACATGTATAATAAATCACCAACACACAATACAATTTTATCGTTGCGATTTTGAGAAACAATTAAGTCGACTGTCCGAATTTGAAAATGTCATCGATTTGTAGATAATGTCTGATATTTTTAGCAGCATATTTTTTGGATGAGAGAAATGGCGTTCTCGGTTAAAATTCATGCAAATCAATACAAAATTCTGAACTTGTATGTTGTATAGCATCGGCAGTTCACTCTATCTAGTATGGTCGTCTCAGTTATCCAATTCCACAATAAAAACATAACGATATGCTTTGTATATAGCCCTGCGAGAACAACAATTAGGATGTCATTTTGAAATGACCTCGATGAAAAGGTTACAATCAGCTACATCGTATGGCGAAAGATGTTTCGATATGTTTTATTATTTTATCAAACTACATTTAAATGCACTGAAATGGGCACACTAAAAATTATCATGGCCGTTAAAATTAAGCTACACGAAAACTAAATCTACAGTAATTAAATATAGATGTGATAAAAGTGAAATAACAATGCTAGTAAATGTATGAGAATGAATTTCCACAGATTAAACGCAGAATCCATTGAAGATATTAAAAATATACTAATGTTATTAAATTATTTGTAAATTTCGATATTATCTACTTTTTACATAATTATTGCAACCAATATAATGTTATGACGGAGCTTAATGTAGCAAGCAAGGTGAATTTAGTCATTTCTCTAATCAAAACTCAAGAATCAGCGAAAACGACAGTTGATGTTTTGTAACTCTCGGATAAAATATTCAGTCGAACAAGTTTTTGGAGAATTAAAGCAACCACATCATCCATGGCATTGAACGCTTCTTCAAATCAAAATTTCCATAATATATGTCCTCGGCATGTTTTATATCAATATATTCACTATCTTTGATTTTGGTCCAGTATTCAACCAGCAAAGATTAAAACAGTTTTGTAAACATATAGAAGGCTTTTTAGACTTTTCTCCTCATTTTGTTTTCATCTTCACATTCCGATTGTTGAATCTTGAGTTTAGTAAGCAATGTTAGAATGGCTTATTCGTAACAAACTATATATCATTGGGTCCAATCTCAATTTCTTCTTTTATTTTAGAACGTAAAAATCATATAATAATTAAGAATCTATTTTGTATGTGACTATAAAAATATACAATAAAACAATACTATTATTTCAATTTTAAATGTACTCCGTAAGAAATATATATGCATGTATGTTCAGGAGTCAAGAGTATGAAATCCTAAATCAAAATATTTCGGTATATCAGTTTATTTTAGTTCCATTTTACAATTCAGTTGTTATTCGCGATTGGGAAAATATTGTTAAATAATATTATTATGTTGTTAAAGAAAACAGGTATGATATAATATATTAAGTATTGTGAAATTGCCAACAAGTTGGATTTATCTTTGGTCACCTTCACCTCATTGTATTGTAATATGAATAGCAATAAATGTCAATATGTTGGAAAATAGAATATTTATTTAATGGGAATATGTCTTAATTTTTTTCAGATAATAAGCTGCTAGAAGATCAACAGTATTAATAAACGAAATAATACTAAAAATGACGAACATAATGGAGTCTTATAGAAATTTTATGGATACCAGTAGCGGTAAGCTCCAATATTTTGATTTTTCCTTTTGAAGTCCAAATGACATTCGTAGTACGGTAATCATTTGTTGTGTTTAAATAATATATGTAGTATGCATTATAATTAATAATACATTTGAAGTGATCTTTATTACAAAACTGAAAAAGAAAATAAAATTCATTAATTTTTAATGTTGCTATTGAGAACGCGGCATTGTGTTTTCATATTGAAAAAAAAACTGTGTCAATTACTTATCAGATTTAAAAAGATAGCAGAGCAGTTTTATGGATTAAAAAAATCAGAAGCGTATGTTCATGGCACAAGCTGCAACGTTTAGATTTTTTTTCCAACTCGTGTAAACGATCAAGCGTCTCTCAAACTATTACGAATATGTTTACATACGCAAATATATAATATTAGTAATCTTTATTTATAAGTTTTATATTAAAAAGATAATTGTAAAAACAACGTTAAGATTTAAATGTGTGTTTGTCCCTGTGGGAAAATGTTAATAAGACAAGTAAGTAAATGAAATGGGGTATTCTATAGCAACATCGAATACAACAACTCTGATGAAAATAGCTATTTTTTACCTAAAATATAATACGAAACATAGTTTGCGTAGCATATTTCTTCTATATTATTTGTAATATTAAAAAGCTTCTTCTGACCGGTTTTATTAACATATTGAATAAGCGAATTCTATTTTCTGTTTTTTTAAATCAACTCCGGTTTAAAAAACTGTATTTTATTTATTATTTATGCAATGAATCTCGAATGAAAATCAGCAATAATTTAGATCAAGGGTGGCCCACTTTTTGCATACCATGCGCCAATTTTTTCACAGACGACTTCAGATCCACCATACAGCTCATGCTCTTTTTATACCTTCTTACGTTCACGGCTGGGGTTAGAAAATAGGGATAGAGGTAGGATCTGCTTCGCTTATGAGAGGAAAAAGAATTAATCAATCACGAAATTAAATTCATTAATTTACTCCAGTTCAAAAGACACTTTATTGGAACACCAATTTACTTTAGTCAGAAATGATGTCTTGAATATAACTCTAGACCACAGTTGTTGGATGTGATGAGAAAGGTAGAGCTCTGAGCGAAATCAGCTTGGAATTTGGAACTGTCTATTCTCTCTGCTTGCTAGAATAAGTCTTGGCGTATGATTAGTAAAATTTTTAATAAAAGTATGTTTATAGACATTAACATTTTTAAATGATTATTATTTGTATCTAAAACAAAATATATTACAGCACATAAACATTACTTACCATTAATGAAACTTTTGAGCTTGTTTGAATTTCGCTAGTCTTTGGATGTTTGGTGTTAAATTTGCTACTGAACAGCACAGAGAATTCTTCAAATTTAAATCAGTTATACGCAACCTTGTTTTACTTTCAATCAATTTCATGCATGAAAATGCTTGTCTAAAGAGACATACATAACTTTTTATCAATTTTCTTAGTTCTGGGAAATGTTCACAGAGTAATGAATGTCAGAAATTAATTATGTCAGAAGAATGTTGATCTGAAAAAAGCATATCAAATTTCAATTTTAAGTTGTGAATAATAAATTTGTTTTTAAATTCAGTTCCATTTGTATGTTACTAGGCATCTGAATTACGTTTCTTTCACTAAGAAGATGGGTTTATAAATGCGAACATACAGTTTTCGTCTTTGGCAAAATCATGAAAACGACTTTCAAATTCTTGCTCAACTCTTCAACTTTTACAATATTCAATATATTTGGTCAAATTGCTATTATACTCAGCACATTCACTCTGCTCTTTCAAGTGTGAAAATTGACTCAAATATTTTCTAACTGAGAGATGAACAGTTTTAATTTCATTTTAAATGAACTGATGCTATTTACTAATCTAGGAAATAATTTATTCTTGAATTATAGATTTTAATTGAAATCATTATTAATTTAAATTAAAAATGCCAAATCAAATAGCAAGTTGTTATCATAACCGCGTCTCACTCTCTCTCATTCACACACAAACTGATCACATCCTACAATAGTAAACTGTCAAAAAATGCGATGTGCTGACGAATAAGAAGGCTGTATAAATTGAACTGAGAGCACTTAGGTGTTGAAAATACGAAAATTGATTCAGTTCTGGCGCCTAATTCAAATGAATAAGTAGGCGCAATGATGCAATACACCACGGTTTGGCTACCGCTGGTTTAGACAAATCAATCTGGATATCTTAAAATTAATATTGATTATATTAATGTTGATATACAAACAACGAGTGATCAACGGATTTTTTATTAAATATATATATCCTTTCCCATCCATCCGAATCAAAAAACGAGAAGTAAAGATAGCGAACTATTTGTTTTTTCCTAGCACCATTCTTCTAGCCTTACCCTCTTCGAGAAAACATGGTTGAACGATTAAATAAAAATATTAAACTATTTAGTAAAATAGATTTTGTTGAATATGCTTCAAATCCAGACTTGGTTAAAAAAATCTGATAAATTTGGTGATTGCTTGTGTCAATATAAATTAAAATTAATTAATTTATAAATATCATGTTTGTGTTATAATATACCTTTACGAATCATTTTTAGTCTCATTATACCATTTATGCTATTGATGGAAATGCAATAAATTATAAAATATGTCATTAAACACAAATTATTGGTTTTATTTTAAAATATTTTTTTAGTCTTAGTACGTCAAATGGTATTCTGTATAATTTACATTACACTGTATCTTTTGCACCCGATTACCGTAATTTAAAAATTATATGTTGATTCTGTTCACGATTACGCAAATCCATTTTGACAGCATATTATAATATTATATTATATTAAATAACATAATTGTTAGTGGCCAACATTAAATGCATTTTCATTCTTTTGAAGCGTTTCAGAATAATCCCGTTTTCTGTAATGCTGACAATTTAAAAAAAGATATTATTATTTCAAGAGCGTAAACGCCTGTCTGTTGAGAAATGTGGAATGACTATCACGGGGAATAAACTATATGTTTCAAAATAGCGAGTTAAATTATTACATTTTTTTGGTTAATACCCAAAGGGTCAAAGAACGGAAAGCTCAAAATTTGATTCGTTAGCATGTATCAAAATATGACTGCAATTCGACGATTGTATATGCATATTGGATGGCTAAATAACTTATATATATCGCTGTATTGTTTTATGACGTGAGACATTTAAATATTTTATAAAGTATGAAACCGGTTGTGCATAATTTATGCAACCGGTTTTTACCCATAGCCAGTAAATACGTCATGGAAGATATACACTGTGTTAGAATAAATAATATGTAATGCACGCTATTCTATTGATTACATGACAGTTAACGTTTAATTAAAAACGCATTTAGCGGGGCATGTGGTGATAGCTTATAGGAAGTACATGACTAATTAGATAAGGATACTTCTGTTTATACCGTAACTATTAATAATTTTAATAGATAGGGGTTATAATATGGCAGAATAAATGTGTTAGGGGTTTAGATGTAAAATGTTATAAATTGCTATTTAATGGTTATATTACGATATCAAGATTACCCCGTTTCCAATCGAATAGAAGAGATACTCTCAAGTATATTTAATCTATGGCCTTCTTTTCAGAAAAAAATACTGAAAATATACATACTGAAAATAAACACAAATATGTAGTGACAACTTTGCTTATATACTCTAAGGAAAAATAGACAGCTGTAAATAAGTGGGAGCTTCATATCATAAAACGAATTGTTGAAATCAACCAAATTTGTCTTTTTTTTGATTTTTTTTCTATAATTAAACCACACCTTGTTATTAAATGCCTCGAATTGCACTTGAGGTTTATGCCGCCCTCGTGGATCGTATCACCATTTTTGCTAAAGTATTGTACTTTGGAAAACAGTGGAATCGAACATATTTGCATTTGTTTTTAATATTATATCAATTTGACAGAGTTTTTTTTATCAACATGCTTCGTTTCACTATTATTTTTAAAGGATTGTTCGACGGTGTTCTTCTGTGCCGAAATTGCATAAAATTACTGTGATGAAACTCAAAATATGATAACAATTATTTCTATCATAAAAGAAAACGTAAAAAGTGGCGGGACATAAAAACAGATAACACGAAATACTCATTTAGATTGTAATGAATTTAATTTTAAAAAGTAAAACCAACGAGAAGTGGCACGAAAAATGTTTGTAACCTATGCATTGTCAACCGTAAAACCATTTTGATTTCAAATCGAGGTTTTCATGACGAAGGTCGCACATTACGCGACTTTACAATTTAATATCGTCTCAAGTGTAACTAGTTATAGACCGCATTTTTCACCAAAACTCGATTGTTTGAATAAATGTTTAATCAAGGCATCATTGGGCAGTTAACTAGAGGTAATATTTTTATCAACGAAAATAATATTATCAATTCATAAAAAATACGACAGGTCATATTTTAAGTCCATTTAAAAGGTTGTAATTCGTAATGATCATTTTTATACTATTTTTGCGTGTAAAATGACGAGTTTGTAATTTACAGTGAGCTGGCAAATCAGCAATATTTTAAACAGTGAGAAAACCTTTTTCCAAGTCATTGCCCGCATTATTACCACTTAAGATTTGGTTTTGTGCTTTTTTGTTTAATAATAACTTTATTTGTTTTTTAAAAGATGTAATAAATCAGCATTTAGTTCTCGAGACGAGTAACAAATATAATTATAAAAGTGAAGAGTCAGCCTTCAAGGTGCAGACTTATTTACATAATATGTAGTGTTTAGTGTTGTAGAATAAAATAAATACCACCCGCATTCATCATGAGGGTGCTAAACGAACGACGACAGTGCTGTTTCAAAAATTACAATGGCTAAAACATTAGACTCTTCTTCGTCCATTATATTTGCCAGTCAACAATTAATAGCAACCACATTCTGGACTTCTTACAAAACTTCTATGCAATACACTTTGTTGCGCAATGGTATATGCAAAAATACAGAAATTTTGTTAAATATTTATTTCATAAGAGCTAGGGTGCCCACCGTGACTATAATATTTCGCATATAAATACGCTTCTGTTGGTGAATCTCGTCATATCGATTAGAAGGAAAAAGATGCTTACATAAATGGTGAAGTAATTTGAATTTTGTGTGTAACATTGAAACTCCAAGAGGATTCAAATAACCTCCAAATATTATTCACGGTGTTGAATAAACGATATGTTTTGTATTTTACAAGCAAAATTAATGTAATAAACACATCTTTTAACCGATCGAACATCTTTATCAACGATTACTCGTTTGGACAGGTTCAAAACTATACCAGGGTAAACAATTGTATTTAGATGGGAAGGACTTTGGTTACGTAAGCACCATTTTTAAAAGTTAACCATGTTCATTTTTGTATTACTACTGAATCCATGGACTTATGGTGCATGTAATAATATAGGCATTCGTTGGCGTATGTGGCGCAGTTGGTAGCGTCGTTGGCTACGGCTATGGATGTCTCGGGTTCAAATCCCGGTGCGGACGGTTTTCATAAATGGATCTCTCAATCGATTTATGGATTTCTGTTCGTAGTCTAAGTGTTTGTGATGCCTAAAAAATTCCCTTCCACCCATCCGATCCTCACGGAGCATAGCGAGAGCGATTAGCTAACCACTAGTCCTGTCCTAGTCCTATCCTTCTATCTCTACTCTCTTCAAAAAACTAAACTTTTTATATATATTAGAAGGACCCGGAATGGATGTCTCTTTTATAGATGAAACGCAAATTCAAATTTTAGCCAGTTTTTAGCAATAACAAATTACACAAAATGTTTTCCAGTATTTTCAATAACTTTCTGTCATATTTTGGGTAAATCAAAATACATTTCATGTAGAGTTCTTCTGGTCTTCAACAAAAATATTCAGAAAGAGCAGACTTAACTTAATTAAATATTTTTTTTACTGAAATAATAGGTACATGCGGATGGATTTTTTGCGTGTTTGTGCCATCTTAGTTGGATAATTCTTCTATGATCATCGTCTTATTTGCTTACGTTACAGCTTTCAGGGTTACATTTGACAGCATCGACCACTTATAGGCACACTTTTCAGCGTTAAACTTTTTAATAAATCTGACTATGTCGTCATTAATATCACAAAACTTTTTCCTAGTCTCCGTTAAATTTTTTTCATGTGAAACAGTATCAGCATGCAGCTCCGAAAATGTTGTTCTGAAGGACAAGTCTCTCGTATTATCGACAAAATAAGTAGTCTTCCAACCCAAAAATATGAAACACGCCTTTTCTAAACGGTAGACCGAAAAAGTCTATTTTAAAAACAGCATGTCGAAAAAACGACAGTTATTCCAGGTCCCCTGGTACTAACAGGATATGATAGGTAATGTTATGATAGTTAATATTTAGAGAAGGGAAAAACAGTTTCACAGGCTGTGGAAGTATTTTATTGTGTAAGAAGTCATTAAATAATGTGTAAATTAACGTAAAAAGATCACTTAACTAAAACTTTCAATAAAAAATTTCACCATTTTATGTCTCGGCTCTCTAAGTAATTCACTTCTCGAGCGTTCAAATAATTTGTTTTGTTAGGTAAAAGCAAAGCAACTTTGGACTGCAGTGCTGTAAGAAAATTTGCAATTTAAGAGTATTCCTGATTTCCAGTCTTTACCAACAAATTGTGTGTCGGTTATACGTTGATTGAGTCTCGATTCAGAAATTTAAACTCATTTTTCGTTAAATATAAAATATTTTTGAAAAGATTTCTTGCGAGGTGATTTTGTGATTGTTGAGTATCATTATTTAATTCACGAGTCATCGAAAACCACCATATATCATAATAATGTGACACCGCCCCGTACTAATGAGGCAGACAGGATCTTCAAAACCAATCTGCAGACTCTTTCTATTAATGTAAATTTAAAATGTAATATCTTTCCGGAGGCGTTCAAGAGTAGTTTGTCATATTTGTTTGGGTGCCGCTGTTTGTTTACAGTTAGAAGTGGGCAAAGGGCTTGCGATCCTGCAAGGCTTTGAGTCGCCTCTCGGCCTTTCCCAGAGGGAGTCGTCCGCCGGCGAAGCGGCAACTTAGTCCACCGCTTGCTAGTAAAACCACTTACAGAGTTTTAAATTAAAAATGTGTAAATCTGTTTGTGTAACTGTCTTCAAGAAAATTATATAAACTAACTGCAATTAACGAGAAAGTATACTGAATACGACCGGGTTTTAATGGAAGACGAAGGAACCTTTGAATGATCCTTTGTCCCCGGACGAGGGCTGTGAAGTGTGTTGACCACCGCACCCCACTTCTCCCCGCTCCTCCACCTTCCTCCCCGAGCGACGAGACGTTTCGTTCCTACTCTCTCAAATGATTGATATTATCGTAATGAGTTATATCATACAATCTTCATAATATCTAGCGAATGGGATGCGATGTAAGGCAGGACAGATTTATTAGAATCTAATTTTATCGCAAAAAAAAAACATTTTGAATTGTTGATTTACTACAATCATTGATTTACATTATTTTTATTTATTTATTTGTGAATCAAAGAATTTAAATACATGGCATTACAGCTGACGCCAATGCACCATGCATTTATGAAGTAGAATAATAATAATAACAACAATAATGATAATACAAACATTATTAAAATTGGAAAATATAAAAAGAACAAGACATATTAACATACAAGAAAAAAATGTTTAAAAAACAATATTCAGAGTTCGTTGCTGAAAATGTCCACCTCTCAATACATTGGTAATACCTAGGCAATACATTGATCAGCCGAACGGCCCTTGCAAGTGGTGATTCAAATGGTCGACTTGACCGAGAAAATGAAAATTTTTTCCCTGTAAGGAGTTAAGTTTAATTATTTCACTTGTACGTTTGTTGAAAATTTTTTATATCTTTACACTTGAATACGCCAGAATTCGTTGTAATTGTTTTTTTTTAAATATATGATATGATGAATAACAAAAGTTTCAATAAGCTCTACAAAAAATTGAGTAACAAAAAAATTTGCAGAAATAAATTTCGATTTTCGATCGTCTGATTAGTACACACGTACTTAGAACTCTATATCAAACTGAAGAAACAGATGATGAGAGAATTTACTTTTTATATTCAATGATAATTATCTCAATTATTTCATTCAGAAATACATTTGCAAAGAAAAGTTTTTGTCGTTCTCTATTTTGCTAACAACTAGGCACATTTATATTAAATATATGACAATCATGTATCTCTATTCACAAAGACTGTGTAAACCTTGATGATTTTCATTTGTTTAAATGATTTTAAAACAGAAAATTTATGTTTTTCCCAACCGTTTATGTTGCAATATTTTATAGACTATTAATTTATTACTCTGAAATTATTCACTCACGCATCTCTACCACACCTCAGTCAAGGTATGACCTCAAATCTAAAACTGTTGTAACATTATATTTATTATTATGAAAATGTACAGGCGGTTTAACTCATTGTTGCATTCAATAAATATAAGATTTCATGAATAAATACAAAGTAGATTGTATTAATAAATAAGTTTTATAGCTACCGGCATACATGCAGTCCATATTTTTTGCGATGCGTATTATACTATTGCAATTAATGATCGTTCATTATTTTCCGATGTTTGGTAATAAAAATCATTTTAAATTAAATTTCGGAAAAGAAAATATTTAGTTATGTATATTATATATTGAGTGCTTCAAATTCAAATATATTTTACTTAAGCTCAGGGCTTAAAATTGAGTAGAGCGCTTCGCCAAAATCTTAAATCAGGGACTCCCCATGGTTAAGATATTTTAAATTATGTTCCGATTTGTATATGAAATTCTTGAAGAAAAATATACTAATTTTCATACTGAAGCTGCTTTTTAAATACACGAACACATATTTAGAGTTTATACAATCAGTGGAGTTGAATAGTTGCCATCAATCTTATTGAATAAAATTTCCACAATGTAAGAAATACGAAATACACGTCTATAGGGAAATTTTATTAGAAAAAGGAAACATGAAGCCTCAAAGGTTTATATTTCGTGTGATAAATGGAGATTTTACATTAATTAATTAATTCATAATATTTTTATAACCTTTTTCTAACTCTTAGTTGATATTTATGGATAGCTGAGATGATGTTTAAAAATATTGTCAGGGAGCAGCGTCGACTCGTTTTACAGCGAGGAAGGGACTCCGAATTATAGTTACGTCATTGAATAAAATATTTATTTTTATAAGAACATGTAAATTTATTTAAATTGTAAATCTATCATCCGTTGATTTTAAGCATACATGTATTAGAAACATGCAAAAATAAACATATTTTTTATATTATTTCCTCGTCCTTAAAAAACAAGATATTGTTTTACAGCTTATAAGTTTTATTTAATTTTAGATATATGACGACTGTAGTTAAGAAAAACTTTTTTGAGATTTGTGTCACGTTTACCCGGTAAAAATTTCTTTTCTTTAAAAAAACGGCTTAATTAATGCAAGGATTCAAGACTCATGACGTCTAACATAAATATCTGTGTTGAAAAATGATTGATAAATAAGATTTGTACATATATATTATACACAAGTTCAATTATTTGGCGACCCCGAATCGTTTGATAAAATTAAGAATCGTAAACTTTTGAAATACATTGAACTCTTTTTTGCACGGTTTTGAAATAACACAATCCAAAAAAGAACTGATACATAATTTTACTATATTTTTACACGAATTATTTGTCTAGCACGATTCTCAGAAACAATAATAATATTATACTACATATTTTCAATTTCGCTCGTTATTGTGTCCCGGTGTTCAATAAACGGTTTAAAATTGCATACGGTTAGGATTTTCTACCTATCTTTTACACCTTTACAAAATTGTCAACGTTAATGAGAGCGGTTATTATACGTATGTATAATATTTTATTAATATTTTTAGAATTCATTTATTGGGTTTTTAATGTCATACTATATTCCATTCCACAATGTTATTTTTACAAATAAAACGGTTTTTTAAATTTAGGGAACCAATCTTCGATTTTCTATGTATTCTATCACGCTTTTTACACAGTTTTTGATAGAACGTATCCACCATGTAAAAAAAAGTTGAGTGAACGTATTAAATAGCCAAACGTATCTCCCTTTGTAACTATAACTTTGTATATAATGCTCGTTCTGGCATTTATTGAAGACGGCACTACACGTTAGTCTTCCATCTAATGATGATGACTTCATTTTCATATATTAATTTATTATTGAACAACCACTGCTTGTTAACAACCACGTTTAACTTTAGCTGATAAGTTCTTCCCATTTTTACATATTTTTTAATGAAAACGTACTGAAAATAGATTGTGTTGTGAGAAAAAATATTTTTATTGAACGATTAACCAGTCTCCAGGGACCTGTTTATTGCTTTTAAGTTAGATTTGATAATTGTGCACGTTATGATGCACGATGCATGTATGCAAGTAATGAATAATCTAATAAATGTTTCGTTTTATCACCTATAGATTTAGAAATATCTAGTTAAATAACCTGTTATTGGAATTGGCCAATAAATATGATAATTTTGAGACATTGAACAGCGTCATTATAATAATTATTGTCATCATAATACAATACTGAAGAATATCATGGACTATGAGTTCTTTATTTAAAACCAAATGACGTTTAATTTCGCTAACGACAAGGTGATTAAATTGGTTACTAATTCGATGAACGTTGTTTTCAGATCCTCGCACGAAGGACTGGTGGATGATGTCAGGACCCGCACCTCTGATCACTGTGTTAATATCATACGTATATTTCTCTGTATCAATTGGACCTAGGTATATGAGAGATAAAAAGCCGTACGATCTTAAATATGTTATGATTGTATACAACGCTATTCAAGTACTTTTAAGTGCGTATTTGGTAAATGAGGTTGGTATAAAATCAAAAAATTAAATTAATTTTATTAAATCATGGTGAATCTACACAAAAAACAGAAAGAAACGGGTTTAATTAATTTTAAGTCGAATAAATCTTTACCTGTTTGTTAAAATTTTATTGAAGCTTTATTTTTAAGCAATTTATTTACGAATCCGCAAGACTGCGTTAGTTGTATATTTTAAATATTGACAAAATGAAGGTTACAACAAAATGTTTTGAGGATAAGGAAATTCTTTCTTCTTTATGTAGCCAAATTTTTTAATATTATTAATCAAAGCATCTTCGATATGAACCTATATTTGTTTTTTAAAAGCGTATAATGTTTTTAACATATATCGCATATCCCGAAGAAAAGTGTAGTAAATCAAAAAAAGTTAATTTTACAGGAGAGCGAAAACAAAATTCAAAATACGTGAAATCTTCGAACAAACGGTCCCGTAGAGAGGAGAAACTCGTGGCTCCTCGCTGTGAATTAGTGAACTGATATTATACGGTTTTAATGGGGTGTAGTTTATTATGTTTACTATAGTATTCCGATACAAAACGTAAATCAGACATTTTTGATTTACTACACTTTTGTTCGAAATGTGCGATATAATTATTTAAGTATAATATTATTATGATTATAATATAATATATAAAATCCCAGAATGGACACTTTCAAACATTATTGTTTCAATTGGTAAATGGGTAACATAATATGTAGTATAAAATATTATACTTTGATTTCAAAGATATCTCTGATCTTTTCTTTTTCATTATGTTTTGTGGTGTGTATAAGACATTCAGTAAGCGAGGTAACAGTTTTCATTTTGATATTTTCCAGGGTCTACAAGCAGGATGGTTACGAGAGTACAGTTTTACCTGTCAACCAGTTGATTATACGGATAGTGAAAACGGAACAAGGGTAAGATTTTTATTTTAATGCTAGCGACTCAATATAATGTATATGTGAATATTGTAGATGTAGATATAATGTTTATTTACAAATAACACAAAAATAAAAAGGCGACACAACATTAAATAATTGCCATATAAAGTAAGTTATAATATTTATTATTATCTACAAAAAAACATTCCATAGTACATTTTAAATATTTGAGTGTAAAATCCCTAATATTTTATAAATAACAATTCATAATTCACATATTATTTGGAATGAGCAATCTAGCTTACATTTATTTAGTATGGTGTTAGCATTCTATCTGTTATTTTTCAAATTTCTGTTAATAAATTTATAATTACATATAAACTTTCGTAAAATAAATAAATATTGTAAATATCGTAGGTACAAATAAGTTTACTCGTTTTTTAATCAGCCTGTACAAATTATGATGCGATCAATGGCGTACCTCATAATATCTCCCGGAATTTTTCAACTTACACTATTTAAAAGAAAAATATAAGCTTATGATTTCACTTATATTTTTATTAATAATATATAAATAAAAAAAATGGCTATTCAAATGTATTAAACCTCCGTCGAAAATAAGTTTTGGGTGCGTATTTTACTTATCACGTGATTTGATTAACAAAGACCTGTTTTTTGCATACATTATTCCGTTGAAACGACTTTACGATACCTTCATTCGTTATAAACAAGGAAAGAAGAATATCTGAAATACCGACTATTAAAATAAATGATAAAAACGATGCAAGCATCCTAGCACGTCAATATGGTCTTGAATATATTTGATAGGTGACGACAACTTTTTATTTATTTTAAACTATCCATGGTATTTCCGTATTCTACCAAAAGACATCCCGTCTAGATATTTAATCAAACATGTAAAATAAATTAAACAGAATATAAAATGAGTAAAAACAACAATAAAAATGATTATAAATTATAATAAGAAGCACTCGTATATTTATGTTTAAATCTAAATGAATATTACTCATAATTTTTTTAAATCCAACATTTAATAACATAACCCTTGTAACCCCTTGCGGTGTAAGAAGTATAGGTGAGCTGGATCGTTGTCTTCGAAAAATATATGACGTTACACCGACGTCACTTTAAAGAACCAAATTTTTATTGTCACCAAAACACTGTTGTAAACATAGAAAATTGTAATTCAACAAACACTTAATGCCGTCACAAATACTAAAATTACGGCTGTCATTTTTTTTATCCAACTCACCTATACTTCTTACACCATGGGTTGAGCTTTTTTCCATTTAAAGAAATCTTTATTATAGAAAATAGTCGTCGCTATCTTCCGACATACCACAAATGTCAAGTTGTTATCGTCAAATGCAATCTAACACCTTACAAAATAGTAGATTAATGAAACATGCTCTAATAAATTTCAAATATTAGAATCAAACATCGATACAAATAATATGTTATATTTGATCGGATAGTTGTAAAGATATAAGCTAGTACGACAAATAAAATTTACAAAAGACATAGATTGGAAGTGAAGATTGTAATGTTTAGGAAAAAAATATGCGATGTTTTTGATTTTTTGCCTCAAAATACTTTTTATAGCTTTGTTTTTTCCAAAACAGAAACTAGATTTTTTCATAAATTATTATGTTTATTAAATAGCTATTACGTAATGATTATGCAAAGAAGTTATATAAACCCAATTTGTGGGTACCGTTTCTTCCGATATAGTGTAATTTTTTATGTATTAGTTATATCCACGCTTGTAGATATGTGATATTTTAGCTAAAATGGTTAAGATTTAACATGTTATTCATACGATGTCATGGCTTTATTTGTGCAGCCAAATTAATGACGGAGTTATAATATTATAGGTAACATGTGTACTTAGTAATATAAAAATATAGAACACTTCAATAATAGTAAACAATTAAAATTGATAACTTAGATATTTCACTTCCTGTGCTACTAAATGTGACACATGTTTCACTTCATTAAAAAGCATATTCAGACTAACTATATCGCAAGGTTATTTATTTCTAAGGTAAACAATGATTCTAATTCTCAACTTAAAAATGAATGATAGGGTTGGTACTACAATAATGATTACATGACTGTTTTTCCCATCATGTTAAGTTTTAAAACAATTCAGATAATGTTTCCATCTTCATATATCAAGACAATATTTGTAATTTTTTTCGACATGTTGAGTCCATGTGGACATATAAATATTATATGCATCTCGCTAAGACTTCATACATAAAAATAGAAACATTTCTGTAAATATTTTGAGTTTTGTTCACATATACATAGATGTTACTGGTGATCAGTTATTGAATAAGTTCGTTACTTCCATCTATATCATTGAACTAATAATTCATCGTTACCCGGTTAAGAACTGGGGTTATTCTCGGCCTCGCATCACTACTATTAAATTTCAAATCTATAAAATATTCATACTCAACTATGGTGTTGACAGCGCAAGATTCATTTTATTTACAAAATTAAAATTTGTAACATTTTATCACAGATTAGAATTTAATCCATCATCGAAATGAATGTCCCATTAAACCGAAGTCCGTGTTATAATCGGTTTTTAAGATTTTGTCATGAGTTTGAATGAACTTATGATAGTTCATAACAAACATTTGTAGGTTTATAGTAATTATTCTCCAAGATTGACTCCAATTTGATTTTTAGTTCCTTAATCGAAGAAATATAGTTTTATAATAAATACATAATTGATTCATGATATTTTCAGATGGCGAACGCTGTTTGGTGGTATTTCTTCGCTAAAATAGTAGAGTTATTGGACACTGTGTTCTTTGTTTTACGAAAGAAAAACAATCAGATATCGTTTCTACATGTCTACCATCATTCTCTCATGCCATTGTGCGCATGGATTGGCGTGAAATTTATACCAGGTAATTATTATATATCTTAGTTAGAACCAAATTTTAAGAATCGTAACACTCGTCTCTCGTATAACACGGTGATAAAATGATGTTATACGGTTAAACGTGAATGTAAAAATAAATATGGTTTTCATTCCAAGAAAATGAACGTTTAATTACATACCTACTTTTTTCAGGAAAAGATGTTCAAATCGTACATTCAGTTTTTTCATTTTCTATTCAAGAATTTTTGAAGATTCATCAGCCGTGTTATGTGAATGCTGAGTGAATTTTGAGTTACGGTTTTTTCTGCATCTTGTTTATTTAAAAAAAAAATGATTATTATTATGAAAATCAAATCAAAATGTAACTTAAAATACACCCATCACGTAAGAACGACAAATACAAAAATCTCAATTAAAAATTTAATTTATATTCCTCTATATTTGTTATTTTTACTAATTTACGAGTGTGTAAAAAATTTAATTCTGAAACAGTGACATCATTCAATTAGAAAGATTGTTAAATTTACTTTTTACAAAAATTCATTTAATTAAGATTATATAGTTCATTATACAGGTACTTAATATAGATTATTAATTAGTTGTAAAAAATAGTAGGTCACTGTCACAGGCACCCTATCTGATAAATGGAATACTACCATAAGGTATGCCTCAATCAACTGAGGTGTTTTCAAAATTCTAGTTAGCCATATTGTATCACTTAAACAAATCTTTTAAAAAAGCTTTGAAAAATATTTCTTATGGATAGATAGCACCGTCTCAGAATCTAGCAGCCTCAATGTAAACACATCTTTGAGGCGTTATAATATGTATAATCCTAAAATATTATTTGATATTTTAGGTGGTCATGGAACTCTCCTTGGTGTGATAAATTCATTTATTCACATTATTATGTACACTTATTACCTGATTGCTGGACTTGGACCTCAATATCAAAAATTACTATGGTGGAAAAAATACGTCACTAGATTGCAATTGGTATGTATCCAGATCAGTATCATTATAGATCATTTCTGTAATTAAATATAAGCTTTTAAATATAAGATATGTTAATTATTTAATAAAAAATAAAATATACCGTTAGCTTATGGATCTACAGCAAAAAGGAAATCTCATTGGCTATTCAACTTCATAAATATAATATCTCTCCACCAAGAATTGACAGTTATCCCCTGAATGATTACACAAATGTATTTTTATTTAGTTAGCATTAATTTTATAATTTGGATTATTGAAATTCCATCAAGCACCCTCAGTCGATGTCTTAAATTTTATAATTGTTTAAACTTCTGTATTTATGTTTTTCTTTTCAAAATAACATATTCATTTAGTTATTAAAGGCACATATTGATCATAGAAAAGAGTGGTTTTATGTATGGGATTCATATATTTAAAAAAAACTAACAACTCATGCGTGTGGGTCATTTGCAATTCGATAATACTTATATGAAATTTAACTAAAATAGGGCATACCTACTCCACTTCCGGTGTTTATAGCGTAGTACCCAATATGTGTTATAGTCTATGTACGTCTATATGTACACACTCGCGTCATGCTACTCATCAATAAAAAAATCTGTATAAAATTACTAAAATATGCATATTTTCCACACTCTGAAAGATTTGACTGTAATTTCGTAGCCCATTTAAATAAAACACAAACTTTATTACTGTCAGTTCTGTTTTCACAAATACACACATGCATTTAATGCAGTGATGGAATGGTACATAGTATGAAAATATAATGTTATTATAACACCTCTTGATAGAGCGACATCTGTTATTTGTATATACAAACAAATAAATGGTGTACATCAGTGGTTCCTACGGACCCCCAGAGGTCCTTGTGACGAATGAGGATGTCTGTGGCAAATAAAAATTATTTGGGGGTGCGTGGACAGCGTTGGGGGGTCTGCGAAAGGTTTAATATAAAAAAATATTTTTGACTATCATTTATGATAGTCAAAATAAATAAATTGGTAGCAATTTGTCGGGTGTTTGACCCTTTTGCAAACAGACCCACAAACTCAGATAAATCCATACTAATACAGGAGCAATTTATTTAACTATCCACAAACGGAGCGGAAACCAATGTTTGAACAATGTTTTATATTTGCATTATGGGTCACTGTATAGAGGTTGTTGATTGCTTTTCCGTCTTCCATTTATTTTTATATCACCATTTACCATTCAAGACATCAAAATTAAATTTATAATTTTTTTACGATGCAGTCATGTAGAGTAATTTTACTTGGGTGTTCATGGTCAGGTTTTTGCTTTAAGAAGGTGTCCATGGGCATAATAAGTTTGGGAACGACTGGTGTATATAAAGCAATTTATTTACAGTGATATATTACCAGTAAAGGTAGTCCTTGATATATGGCGCTTTCACTTATAACATTTCGCACTTACAACCAAAATATATGACTTTTTTTTAAATTATTGGATTCCGAGACACCATTGCCAACAGCTGATACATAAAGGACGAAATATGCAGCAATAATGTGAAAAATAGGTGGTGCAAAACTTTCAGTCAATCAACTTACTACAGTTGTGAGGTGTACATAATCAATCTCATCTCTTCATTGTCGTTAAATTCCAATTTAGCATTTTCTAGAATTTGAAAATTCCTTTATATAAAAAGAGATACATTTCATTTTTGAAGTGAATAATTAATAATTCGATACAATTTTTTATGATATTCGACTTACAACCAAAGTTCTGGAACGTATCTTGGTTATATGTCGAGGACAGTCTGTAAATACATTATTTGGTGTTTTTAATTTTTACCTAATTAATTTTGTGTGTTTTTCAGGTCCAATTCTCCATTATTTTGGTTCACAATCTACAAATACTCCCAAGACAATGTAATTATCCAAAGGTCATAGTGCTATTGCTCTCCGTAAATGCTTTACTTTTCATATATATGTTTGGTTCATTCTACATCAAGACATATAAGGCTGAGAAAAAGAGGAAGGCCAAAGAAGAATCGGATAATCAACAAGATGGAGTTACTCAAACCGTTAAAGAAGGAGCCAACGGAAATATAACCAACGGAAAAATATCAAACGTTCTTGAGTTTGCCATGAACGGAAATGAAAATTCTGTGAAAAATAGAAAAATTAAGCATCAATAAATGGAATTATAAGCACATAACCTTATATTATAATCTAGGATAAAAAATATCTCTCTTGTTCTATTTTCTTAATTACACAAAAAATATGTACATAAAAAGACCAATTATAATCATCAAAATCTTTGTCTGTTTCTAAGTCCGAATCGTATGACATTAAATAATAAGAAGATCTCAGCTCACATAACTACAAACTGTCATTTCTTCAGCGCACATTAGTATATAGCAACCATTATTGAATAATAAAGTGTTCCTGAGACAATAATTTGCTACTGTGTTACGGGAAGTGCTATAGCAGAGGGTATGTGCTGTTATCGTAAACTTTGTACACTATTTATAAAATATCATATGCCCTCAGGAAAGTTTATGAACACAGCACTGGTTACGGGGTACACGCAGTGAAGGATGTAAATTCTTAGCTGCCGGTAGTGGGTGCATCAATGAAGTACCCTAGGAACATAGAGATTTGGTAAATAATATTGTTTGTATGTTTGTACTTATATTCAAGATTGTAAAAATGTATAGGTAATGAAGGCAATCTGATTAAATTTAGTTATAGAAATGGAGTGTGCTGCAATGTATTGAATCATTTGAAATACTTATAACTATATTTATATTTAAAAAAATAAAATTTTAAGTGTAATAGGGTTTTTTTTGCCATGAACAAATAATGAAATATATTTATTGTATAAAAAAAATTAGGTTTGAAATAAAACACAATTCTTGATAAAATAATATTACAATAACTATGTTTTAATATTGAAAACCAGGTGGCAGTGAACATTCACTTTGCACTCGTGTTCACAGAAACGGACTTTTCTCTCTGCGCATGCATGGACAGACAAATATATCAAGACAAATATATATGTTGCATAATAAAACTCAACGACGGTGCAAAGCTGAACACATTGATAAAACAAATAAAATTATTGTAACATAGTTTGTAACATTAGACGATTTTCATAAATTCCCATATAGCTATATGACACTATTCCCGAAAAAAAAATATCATGGTTGAAGATTTTTTTTGAGATCAAGGCAAGAAAAAAATCTAATAGAAATTAACAAAACAGAATTGTTTTAAATTAAAAAAAGTACCTGGAATCACAATAATTCAGTATTTAGTATGGAGGCAGCTGTGCATTATGCAATTACATCACCCTGCCATAACTTATTAACGTATATTAAAGATAAGTTATTTAAAAAGATAGTATATCATAGATAACTTCATGTCATTTCTTTTTGATTTAAACAATACTTACATATTAATACTTAACTAAGTAATGCAATGTTATGGTCTTATTAAGGTTCAGTGAAAAGGTTCACATTTGATACTGCTAACTATTTATGAAAAAAATAGTTCAATGACTTCTTAGAAACATTTGTGTAATTGATAAAATTTGGCTTGCTAGAATTTTCAAAAGTCTCAGCTTAATATATTTTTTAATACTAAATAAGGTGTTTTTCTTGATATAAGAGATCATTTAAGCATGCCACTGGCGTTCTATCCGCCCTCTACCGTAAACGGTTATTGGTGTAGTTTAATAAGAAATGCCCCAATGATGTTTTAAATTTTGTTCGCTAGATTTCATCAATTAAACACCCATTTTTGTATAAACGTCATTTAATGATTTTTTCATTAGTCTGAGCTCTTACGCTTACTTTAAGAAAAAGGAATAATATGCTGAATTTGTGTGACAGAGACACCTATTAATGGGAAAAAATGGTTATAAAATTTTACGCTATTTTGTTTCTTCAATATTTGATATAGCCAGTATAGGCGGCTGATGACAATAGAAACTGGTGGGGCCAGGGGTTAAATGTTTTTCAATTTTAACTCCAGTAAGCATAATATGTATTATAGATATAGTGACATGATCAAAAAATATTAGGTTTTCAATAAAGACAGACATTGAAAAATAAATATGCAATTAAACATACTAAAAACAATGAACAAGATCAACAACAAAGAAAAAATAAGTAAATGATCAGGTAACCACGCGTTACTTACTTACTACAAGAGCGATGCTGGCCCAGACGAGTGCTGCCACCCATAAACTAACACCTGCTTGCGTATGCATCATGCTCTACAGTAATAGAATATAGCTGATCCGGAGTTCGTACTATGTCGCATTATACAATATTACCACAAAATACCGCAGTATTTTTTTTATTAAATTTTTGGTATAAATCAAAAAATTGTAATTATGAAAAAAAATTATAATAAGGTTTATAATTAGTCTAATTACAAACTTGAAAGACAAGTAGCGTAAATAAATGTGAAGAAAATTAAAAATGCCTAGGATTACTGCAATAAAATCGTATGGGAATGCCCCCCAACAGGTGGCCAGAGCACACGCCCACAAAGAAATGTAAAATACTGACACTTAATTGGAGTGTATCAAGGGTCACTTGGATATAATGGTATTTTCTTCCTTCATGCTTTAATAATGGCTCGAGAGTTTAGCTATGGAAGTCCACTATTTTTTGTAGTAGTACTAATCAAACAAAGAATATTTATATGTTAAATTAATCGAGAGCAACACAAAATCATTATTAAATAAAAATGAGTGCGGCATCTATTATAGAGTAGACCAAGCTTTACGACTGAAACATTTTTCGTAGATATAAAAATATCTATTATTAAATTTATTATTTCTCGAATGCCTTTATTAATTAAAAATTCAGACGTTTATGCGTACAATGAAAATAACTTGTTATAGTTACATGATGATAAAAATATGATTTATTTATTTGAAAAAGTCGAACCATAATATAAAAGCACTGCAACGTAAAAATACAGGGCACTATATTTTTATATTATTCATTTTCAAAAATCTCTCACATATCCTCAATCGTCATTAAAATCATTTCATGAAAGGAAATCTGTATCTACTCATTCATTGCATATTTAAATCGGAGCCAAAGTGATTAATAATCCAGTAATGTATATACTAATTTTGCATAATTTTATACTATGCAGACAATTAAAATGAATTTTCCTTATAAGTGAATTTATTACGAATAAATAAATAATTATGGATAGTAATTCTCTATACTCGTCAGTTATACGGGCGTCAGTGATGTTAAAGGCAATACTTAATATTTACATAGATTTCGTATATTCAAATAGAACCAAAACATTAAATCGTGAAGTTATTGATATCCAAATGTTCTTTATTTCAATCTCACATTCTTTTGTCTGATATAATACACAAATTCAAATGCATCTAAAATCTCTATCTCTTTTATCTTTATTTTATTTTCCAAAGATTGTTGAAAACCACTTTTTCAAAATTTTTAATGAAAGAAACTATTATAATTCGAATATATTAACAACTGCTTAACAGTTTTTATTTTTCAGATATTTAAAAAATATTGTTTGAATTTTTTTGATCGACACTTTAATATTCAATATCGATACTCAAAACTTTTATTTCCAACATTTTTTTAAAAACATCGACGATATTATCGTCTCTAAGTTCTCTTAGTGATCCCCCATGAACCCCAGTCTTACCTATGGCCTATTACGTATAAATGGATGAAGTGGCGTATGTTTTCGGGCTTTTGTTTTTAAGGTGCCAAATAAGCTTTTAGCATCGTGTGTAATATTACAATGATCTAAGGAGGCTTCCGTGGATGAGTGGCCAAAAAGGTTACACATGAAGATGAGTCGCTCAGTTAGCAGCCAATTACCATTATATAGATCCGCGATCCGTCCAATGAAATTAGAGATAGTTTAATCGACATGCTAAGACAAGTCCTCTCCTCTCTATCCCCCAAGGAAAATTTAACTTCTAACTTAAAACTTCTATAATCGTAGACGGGGGCGTAAGGAGGACCTTCAAAATCACTAAAGACGATCCTTATTTATTATATAGCGGATACTGCCGGCTGACTTTAACATGGATTAGTCCTTTAACAAGAGTGAGATATCACAAAAAGACATAAAGTCTTCACTTTATGACACATTTGTCGTTCAATCCTAAATATGGATTGTGTAATGCAGTGCTCCGCCACTAGTGTGCCGCGTCGCAATGCGTCTAAAATGAAAATAATCGAGTATTTTTGTATCAGGAAAAATTGAAGCCATTCGATAACTAAGATCTCCGCTTAAAATGTTCTCGATGACACAAATATTGTATTACTTTGATTTTAATGGAATAATTGCATTATTGTTTGCAGGGATAGTGCAACTGCAATTATGGGGAATAGTATGAGGTTCGACTCGTGTGTAAAACAAAAAACATCCTAACGTAAAAATTATACATTGTTGCATAAATTGGGAAGCATTGATGGCGATAAATTTTCCAGTTGAATTATTAATTAACAAATGTATGAAAATAAAGCACATCAAATCAACAGTTTAAAATTTGCATTTATTTTGAAAAATACTCACCACTGTACTATTTGAAATTCACCAAATAAACTTTGTTATAAAATTTACATATTTTGACTTGTGGTGTGCCGCGAAATATTAATGAGTGCTTAGGTGTGCCGTGGGTGAGAAAAGGTTGCGGAGCACTGGTGTAATGTACTAGTTCAAAAGATAATAATCTTACCTGTTTCCCTTGAGCAAACCCTTCAGCCATAGTATTAAATAAATATGATACTTACACAACTTATTTACGATTGTCTTGAGTTGAGTATTATTCATTTTACTTTAGCTTTCACTTTGAAAAAGAGATAATATTTTTTTGCTAAAGACTCTAAGTAAATTAATGTTATTAGTCGAGAAACTGGTAGCTTGCTTTGCAGAGTCCACTAATTTCTCAATTAAATACTATAATCTTTTGATATCACATAATTATTTATTTTTCTTGTTCACACAACAATAAATTTCACACCTGCTTATTTGAGTAAATAAATAAAAAAAAATTGAACCCAACATTTTACAAACTGAATTATAAATTGTTTTTAAAAGCGATCTTCTGCTTTTTATTTTCATTTGTTTTGCGTGTTCAATCAGAGTTGAAATTCAAAATGGCAAATATTGGGGATAGTAAAATATGTTGTCGTATCGAAATATAAATCATATTTCTTGTTGCCTTTGAACATTGAGACTAAAATAGTGTAATCGACATGTTCATGATATCGATGGCTTAATGTTATAATCCCGTAAGTGAGTTTTTACAATTTTTGCAGGAGACTAAAAGAAACTGAATATTTAGGAAATTGGACATTTTTTTTCTTTTAAGTATTAAAGAGATAGTATGTTAGGGTACATTTAAATCTTTAAAAAGTTTAAATACTTCGTATTATTTTAAATAAACGATATACGGTTTACAAGGTCATTTTCGTCAAAATATCAGATACGGGTTTATAACATTAGGCCATCGATATATTACTTTCGGTTATTTCCCTATGTTTTGTAACTCTGGTGTATTAAAATATAATCGTTCCACTAAGACTCTTTATTGTCTATTCATTAGAATGCAACATGGAAGCAAAGTAATTAGAGCAAACAATACAAACATTTTTTTGCTAATCTCTAGCCATTGAGTGGAATAAATGCATTGTGAAACTAAATGCGTCAATTAAATGCAAAACACCGTTTTTCAATTCTGATATCTTTAATCAACCAATCGTTAGTTGCTATTTTTCAGTATTTGCAATAAGTGTTAAGCCATTGGCTTGACGTTTTGCGATCAGAGGTTCGAATCCTACTATTGATAACTATTGATTTTCCAATAGATGTATGCGCAGAAAATACGTCTTTACTACGAATATATTTTTAGGTGTTAAGACAAATAGGTGTACACGATGATTTTAAATGAACTAAATGTTTTTTCGGCTGTAAGGATTTCCTTTTGCCGTGTTTAAAGATTATCGAATGCACTCAACAGAATTTATTCCAGTCAGAGATCAGGCAAAGAGCTACAATTTAGTATTTACTGTTTGGAGAACCAAAACCAAGTGCCAGCGAAGGTCTTCACCTAGATTCTCAAGAAAGTCTTTTAGCAAAGTGAGAAAACGCTCCTCGCCAACTGTTCTTACAGCTTGGCAAATAAAGTGGTCAATAGCAGTTTGACTAAGAATTACGCATATATTTCTACGACGTATTCTGTTTAGTCAGATTACAACAAGGCCTTCTGGTCACTCGTCGTTTACCAACGAGTTTAATGAGTTAATTGTAACGAAATTCCCCTTTTAATAATTATTAAGATTTGGAGCACACCTGTACAATATGACAGAGACTTTTTGAATGCTGCAGAAGTAATCACGATGGTTTAATCGGAAATTCGGATTTATTCGTTGTCCCACAGCTTCTAATAGGGTTATTTCACCAGTGGTCAGCCAGTTAAGCGACAGGTGTACTTACAAAAGGGATTTTGCGTCAATGAATGATAAATACCTATTTTTTTCCGTGTTATTCCATTAAACAGGGATTAAGTAATGTAACCAACTAAAAATAAAATAGTTGATATTGTACCAAGCATAAAATAATTCAAGTTTACAAAAAAATGCCAATTCTCCCAGTGGTCGGCCCCCAAAATCCAATGCCCAGTGTTCGGCCATCATTATGAAAACTTCATATATATCGCGAACGAATTTACTGAGAGTAGACAGAACAATAAAAAACATAATGACGCAAAGCATGACAATATAAAGTATATTTTGTTAGCGATCCCCATACAACATGAATTTGTCGATACTTGCGAAGTAAAAATGTGCTTTTTTTTAATTGCGTATTGCATCATATAGGTCAGTATAGTGCAGATATACATTGGCAAGTGGCAAGACTACCTACACGAATTTAAAAAATCTGTTTTTTTACATGTATCCACTATTATTTAAGTTTTAAGCTCAGAAGGCAGACCACTGGCGACGGCTGACTTTATGAACACTAGCCCTAATTGAGAAAATTGTGACGTCCATGATAAAAAAATACTTTCACTGTCCTTGAAAGCAAATACTTCTTGTACAATTTTAGTTAATTTATATTTATTAATTTAGATGTACCCATTGCTTACTTTAATATTATGTAATTGAAATTAAAACTTTAAAATGTCATATTCATCGAGGATATTTTTAAATCGTAATTCATGAGAGAGAAAATAAATACTTTTCTTTGAAGTTTATATATTACGAGTGAGAGAGTGAGTAGAAAACCAGGCCAAGTGTCTTCGCCTTTAATTGCCTGGGCCATTACCACATGAGATGTCTACTGAGTGCCATAACAAATATAACAAGTTCCACATATTTTAGTCTTAATTTCCCAATGTGTTACTTTATGCATTTGAGCCTCCATACCTCCTGGAATGATTTTTGGAGGTTTATAATTAAATGCACTTTTGCTTAGATCATATTCGATTTCCAAAAAATAGGTTTCACTTATAACAAACACATCTTTCACTAAAAATAAAGTGATCCCATATAATAAAATATATTTTAACGTTGAAGAAATATATTACACTTACGAAAAAATATTTTCACATAGATAAAATAGTTTTCACTCAATATAAATACTCACACTTTGAAATCGATAGTTGCAAGAAGCTGTAATGTACCCTATATTAGGTCACCAATATTGTCTTTACTCCACGCATTAGAATATATCACACAAACCAAATCAGCCCAATCCTAACATAACCTACTACAACTTAACTCACTTTGTTAAAATAATCCGTGACTAAGTGGAAACTATTAAAACCAAATATTGAGTGTACTAAGGTAATACTATCCAATCCAAACTATATAGTGCAATACTAAGGTAATACTATCTAGTGCAATCTATCGAAATAAATGTTCAAGTGTACCAAGTGAATACTATCTAACACAAAGTGCAACTATTTATAACATATTTTTGGATACTAACTGTTCTGTGTTTTGAAAAGCAGATTGGATATTAAGAGTAAAACATTATTTTATTTAGAACCTCTGGTATGTCAATTCCCCGATCCCTCCGTTGAATCGTTTTACTTTTAATTATGACACCTAAAGTAAACAATTAAATCGTAATATAATATAATTATATAGTATCTGAAGAGTTTATAAAAGATGTGAAACAAACTAAGAGTATTTAATCAACTCTAATTAATTATAGACGCTTAATGTCCATTGCTGGATGAAAGCCTTTTCACCTTCCTTCCACAATTTTTGGTCAATGGCCCGTATTGTTTGAAATATTTTACTTATAAACAGTGTTATTATGTGAAATGTGTGATGAATTATTAATGATTGTTATTTCATCGTTTTATTGTTTCATCGATTACAGAATTCAGAGAATGAAAATTTTGTAAATAATATTTGTCTGATCGGTCAACACTTTAATTCCGGGACTCAAAATATTTTTTCTTAGTTTGTGAGGTTTCATTGTGATGACTTAAAGTACTTTTTGATTGCAGGCTTACAACTATAGTGTGATCCTAAGTAATTTTAACTGTATCCGGTTATATTCATTGCATAATAATATACATATACACCAAGACATAAAAAAATGTGAAAGGAGATATTTTCTCTGCCAAAGCCAAATATTTTAAAAAACTTGGCGGGCGTTACGTCACCGTAATAAGTGGGTAAAGAGATTTGACCAGGTATAAGGCTTGTACGATATTATTTTTATATAAATATATACAATAATACGTAACGATGCGCGACTGTTGAAATTTAGCATGGGCGACGTGCGTTGTTACAGCTACAAAATGCTAAAATATATTTCATGACTGTAAAAAAAAAAAAACAAACGCGTGGATGGCTGATATAATATCGTAAAACAATTCTTTTTGATAATAGAAAATAGAAACAAAGCCAGCTTTGTATTACAGAAGATATTCATATTAATTGAGTATAAAATATACTAATATTTGCTTATAAAAACGACTGCGAATTTGTTAATGAACAAAGTACACAGATCTTTGTGTCAACTTACTCAAATTCTGCAATCAATTACTTAGATGCAGAAATGTAAAAATGAAGTTTTTAACCAAAACAACTTTATAATAGTAAAAAATTAAATAGATAGAATCTAAATCAATTTTTGGTCAGAATAAAATTATTATACTGTCAGAATAAAAGGTTAGGTTAGGTTAGGTTATATTGGGTTAGAAATACTGTCAGATGGCAGAAAAAATACAAATTATTTATTCTGCCCTCTGTAATTATGACCGATACATTATGAACAATATATTAATAATTATGACGGGAAGTGATTTAAAATTCTGACCAGAAAAATGCGAGCCTTTTGTAATTAGACTTACAGCACCTTTTTTTAACAGTTCCAGACGAGAACTACATTTTGATAAATTAATCGTCAATAAATGTGGTTCAGTTTTCAATTTATGATATTACGCTATTATTTTAAAAACATATCGTGACATATTACTTATTTAAAAAGCTTACGGTCAGTTATTAATTTAATTAATTTTCATCACATGAAGTTTTCATCGCAACTACTTCGTAACTGGACCATAACAGTTTTGCGTTGATTGCATCAAACAATATCCAAGAAGTAGGTGGGTGCCGTTTATCGAGCATTGTAATCATTTTAAATCATATTATTCAAGTTGTATGTAATACTCAAATTCCAATATGAATGTGCGTGTTTCCATTGAACATTATTATTTGAACCTGACACATTGAGATTTATAAAAATTCAAATAGATTTTTTCACTTTCTTTTTTTTCTGTAGAAACTAACTGATATTATTCAGTCAATGTATTTGAATAATAATACTCGATATTTAAATTGTAATGTTTTATTGCATTTTTTATTGTATTGAATTTACGAATAGTTCATTACAACCAAAAATAAATTGTCACATTATCAAAACTGAACGCTTAAAATTATGTGATTTATATAATTTTGTAAATATGGAAGAAAAAGATTTTTGAGGTATTTTGAATCAATCAAGATAAGCTCAATGAGCCTAAACAAGTCAATCGCGATCAACTTGTGAATAAATACATCGCACATAACTATTATTAAGATCTCAAATAAAAAAGTAATAAAATCAACACCTGATATGGACTTGAACCCGGAATTTCCTGATTGCTAGGCAACAGGGGTTGTCAAACTTAATTGAGCATATTTAAGTATAAAAATTTCTTTCAGAGGCCATTCATAATAATATAATCCTAATACAATTCAATCGTATGCACCAAGTTCATCACTACGCCTAGACAGGTCTAACAACCAGTAAAGGAAGTAAAGGTAAAAAAGAGTATGTAAATAAGCGGTGGGCAAAAATGCATTTTTTGTCAAACCGAATACAAAATAACGATTTTTTATCGACTCCTCTCAAAATGTGGTTGCAATAAACTTTGTGACAATATATTGACATGATTACTCATTAGAACGGCAATTACCTGTTTCATTCAGGAGTATGATATAATTTTTTTTTATCAATATGCATCGGCTAGCTGAAATATAAATACTACAAATTTTCACTTGATTTGAATCTAGTATAAAAATTTCAAAACGCCGTCAACGAAAAAACTTGGTTTCACCGGTAGATTGATGATATCTTATTTACGGCTGATCATTACCCGCTTGTCACTGTACCCGCAGGACAATTGAGTAATACATAATTGGTGATATCTAAATGGTAAATATTGATTATAGTCAATCATTTCTTATGCAAATCATATGTACAAACATGTAGTTTTTTTTCGCTGTTTCCCAAAATTTATTGACTGTAACTCAATTATTTTGGTAACGACTGGTGTGCTAAGATGAGATGCTTGACTAACTGGTAGGTACATTTACGAGTGAACAAGAAGTTTTTACGATGTCCAGTATTTGGTAATAAGCAATTGCGTTATTTAGCAAAACATCTTACCCAAACGCTGTTATTACATACACGCTAGGTAGTTAACATTGAATCGAGTGTTTACTAAGTCCAATGTATAATTACAAATTTTTGGCATTCCCGCCTGCAAATAATTTTTGCTACGTACTTTTGACCTTTTGCTAAATAGTACCTATATTGTTTCATCAATTTGTATTCACATCAAGTATTCATTATTAATTCTGTTTGGATATCTTCTTTATACATTAATTTTGTAATTTTTCATTTTTGTATTTCCTACAACATTGATAATCGAGTTATGATATTTAGTAGAATTTTAAAATATTACAGGTGGACCTAAAACTCATGAAAACGTTAAAACAAACAAAAAAATGGCAGGTGCCTATTTATATGTATTTTGTAATCGTTACTACGAATATCTACTCTGCATATATGTATGATAATATATTGAACATAGGATCTTTCATAATTGAATCGAAAAGAGAAAACATCCTAATATTGCTTCTGAAATCAAAAGGATTAAACTAAAAGATGCAGGAACCCCTGTAATTTGAGAGTTTTACTGAACTTATTAATTAATACATATTACATTCATTATTTAACGTGAAAGTTGTTTCAGTAACGGGTTAATTTTTAATTAAAAACACATTTATTCAAAATTTGTTATTCTTATATTATTACGACGGACCTTTAATTATGTGGTCAACTTCATTGGCTTTGGTTGCGGTGAATTACTTCAATTATAGCATGTTTAAAGGATATTTTAGCCCCGAGTAAATTCGTCAAACTCGAGAATTAAGATGACAAGATACTGAAAGCGCCCGAGCTAAGTGAAGACAAAATACACTACATATTCTTTATTATTCTTGAAATATGGAGAAATTTTGATTATATTCGCATATTGAATATTCGAGTTGGAATCCTAAAACGGACATAGTAAAAAATCGTATTTATACTAATTTGTCAATTTTTATTTTTTGTTTTCATTAAATTTCGGAATTTTTACGGAAAAAAATGCTAACAAGAAAACCAAATTGAGAATACCAACCGTATAGGAGATACGACTACTTACCATTTTATTTGACCGTGCTTTGGATTGAAAGCGTTACATGGAAATAAACACGTAGAATCTAGATAAAGATAATAACACTATAATACAAACTTTCATATAGTTTACAATATTGAAAACCTCTTCAAAATTATTAGGTTGAGAGCAGTCAGCGATTTTATATTCCGGAATTATCTCTTTATTTCAAGATATATGTTTGTGACCGTGATAATATTTTATATAGTCACAGATATGGGTAAGTAGCTGCAATACGTTTTATAGGTACATATATTATGCATTGCATTATTGTGCATCGACGGTGAGTATACCGTAATCTCTACCACTTATTCTTAATAATGCATCAGATATATTAAACTAACGGTTTGGTCACAGAAGATAACAAGCGTTTGATAGCTTTTAAGAAATAACGAAAATTTGATTTCTATTTTGTCTTGGGGATTATTTTTTTACTTATTTTTTGTTGTTAATTTTTAAAAACAAAACTCAAACATTTACCACCACTTTTTATTATGTAAAACACTTATCCAATTATTATCATATTTATTAAAAATTAGTGTCATTATGAATTGATTATGACGAAAAACAGTTATATATTTTTTTTTAAATACCACAATAGACTTATTATTTCGTTTATAGAGTATGATATTTATTGCACTTTATGTTCACAATATGACAAACTTACAATAAATAACATAATTTAAAATTTATCATAGCGAAGTATGTAATTGTTGGTCAAGGTTAAATGCATGAGTTATTTTTATTTATGATTAAGTGATTTTCTAATACAAGACGTAATTTATTATGTTTGGATATACTTCAAGAGATGTCGGAAAATAAAATGGTTAAAACAAAAAAATTAAGATAATTATTTTAATTATAAGAAATCACCAAATTCAATCAGCAATACTTGTGTTGGTTATTTTAATTATTCGTCATAATCTTACTCATTACTGCAAATATAAATCAATTCTACTGATACCAATATTTTAAAAATGATTCTTTATTTCAGATTACTTTTATCTGAAGCCAATTTCCATACGAATTTATAGAGATAAGTGCCATATAAACTGGATACGTAATAAATAAGGAATGTAACTGTAAATATCTACCATTTTAGTTGGAAGGAATATTGTATTTATTATAAAACAAAGATACATTATTCCACTTGTTGGGTAAAGGAGTGTGCGGTGCGTTTTGGTTCTTTGGGGAGCATCAATAAGTTATAAAAAATTCATAAAACCCGATGACTTTGACCAATGATTTTTCACCGTGTTAATTGCTTGGCAAGTCATTCTACCTTAATCATATTATATTATCCCATTTTATAACAGCTGTTTTAAAGATAATCGAAGTTCAAATGAGATGCTATAAATCTTAATTTATTCTAACCGGAATCATAAAACAGTCGTTTTATAAATGAATATAAAGTTGATTTTAAGTTACGAATCATATATCTGTGAATATACACACACATAATGCTGTAAATAATAACAATTCATTTATCAATCAATGAAATCAAAAAAATCTCTAAAAACTGTTCTGAATTTGATAATGAATATTTAAACAGACTAGCTATATAAACCTTCTTAACTGTTAACCAACATTTTTCTGGACTGTGCGATTAATTTCAGTCACCAAATTCTTAAATTTTTTTAGTCATGTTATAATTAAATAATGATACAAAAAATGATTGTTTCATCATGGCAAAATACTGAAAACGTATTATAATATTTGCGACAAGTGATTAAAATCTAAGCGATTTTAATTCAAAAGATTATTTTTCTTAAATTTTTACAATTTATATATTTAAAAAAACATTTCACCCTATTTATCTTTGTAAGTTATTATAGTAATGAGCGTTGTGACATTTTTAACAATAGGAACTTATCAATATTGCAAAGGACATTTTGATAACTTGGTAAATGACTTACCACTATGCAAAGTAACTGCCTATTTCTGAATTCCCTAGTACTAAACGTTGTGCTCACCATCACCCGCTACGGCTTGACACTTTTCACAAGAGCGTATTACGCTGATTAAAAATATTAATTGTTTTTAAATTTTTTCCTAGGAATGTCCGAGACAAATTATTTTTATCCACTCCAGTGATCAAAAGTAAAAGAGCGAGAGATAGATCTACTTGCTCTTCATAGGACACTGTTGTTTTTGAATACTTTCTAATTAGTCATAGATGCAATCTAGTCGACTTGTAACTGTCTATTCATAATGATTCATCAAGTAAGTTTTACATTGTCGATTTATTCCAAATTAGTACACGTATTGTTGATAAGCGAAATTAATTTGATTCTCAAATCGTTTTATAATTGTACTCTCTTGTGTCTTCCAAATAATTGTCAATCAAATTAATAATCTCATCATATTATAACTATTTGATAATGTTTTCAGGCATAAGATAACAGCCGCGATGAGCGAAACCGGTTGCGATCGTTCAATAATATTGTGGAAGTACATAAAAAAATGTTGAAAATAATTTAATTAAATGTTTTGGACACTTTTTGACGGTAATTAACAAAACAAATCAATTAATATTACACTGTTTATACATAACTTTTCAAAAAAGTTTTTATTATTGAAAAATTTCACAATGCTGACAATGGTTTTTGATTAAGTAAAGCTATTGAATGAATTCATGATATTGTCATTCAGAATTTGATCTATTCTAATGGAATCAGATCTGAGTGCTGTCACTATGATAATGTGTAAATTTTGTTTTTTTAATAATACCTCTGAAAAAGAATCGAAGAAAAATGTTGTAAAATGTTGACAGCCGCTGTAAAGTTGATGCAACCTATGTCAACGTAATCTTATTTTATAAAAGTGGAATGGTCTCAAGCTCAGATGGTAAAATTAATCGAAAGCATCAACTATAAGGATAGGTAATATCTGTATTTTTAAACGTTACAGCGTTCAATAGAGCAGTTGGATCAATTTTTTAGTATTCTTCTAAAAATATATAATTGTAGGTATTCAACATATTTATTTTAAGTGTAATTTTTTTGATACAATGATTAGTGTGTTATATATTATATTATGGTCAAGGCAACCATTGACCAACGCAAAGAAAATGTTATTAGTAAAAATATATTACGTCATAAACACAAATGGGAATCGGCCGTATGCGGTATGTACCTATGTTTACATTTTTGAGAAATTCAGGATTATAAACTCGGTCCATTTGGTTGAAGAGTACATACATTTATCAAAATTAAATAACTAAAAATTTATCTGTATTACATAGATAAAGGTTAGCATTGTGCGACATTGTCGACAGTAGTATTGCTATAGTGTTAGGAAAATAAGAATTTGTAAATATATGGATGAAACCGGAGAAAGATTTTATTTGCAATAAAAAATATTTAAGTTGTTAAAATCAATGAAATTAGTCCCTTTTTGCAAAAAACATATAATTTATATCAAATTGTTGGACGTTGCCTGAGTCACTTGGAGAAAGGCGATATCTTCTACCATTAGTGTGTAAAACCATATTTGCTATTGGCAAAGAATTTCGCTTTGTTTTATGAGCTGGATTTTAGGTCATCAATCGTACCTTACGAACAGTTTTTTGCACAATTCCAAAGTTCATTGTTTACTACACATTTAAAAAAGAATTCCTTGTTGTCTTTCACGCTTATCTTTTCTAGAAATGTGAGCGTTTAATTGATTTATATTCAATATTGAACAAAAACAACATGTTTTTGATCGCAAACAATAATGCCGAATTTGCATTTCCATGAATAGTTCAGACAAAGGTTACAGTTACTTCTAAACGGCTCAATTAAAATTACATTCGGAACACCGTAATTGGGTCATCGAAGTTATATTTACTATAATAACAGGAAATAGTGTGTTATGATTTCTTAAAAAATAATGCTGTGGAAGTAGTGAAAATTTCTAAATAAATAGACAATGAAATATTTAATTGGCGTTATTAATACCGTTTATTTAGAAGAGGTTTAGCAACGAATAATTAATTTCAAAATAAAAACTGAGGGATTTGGTCAGATATAATAAAAAATAAATAAACGAGGGAAAGTTTTCCGTGTACTCGACCAATTGGATGTAAATAAAGGTGCACGGACATTGCTGGGTAAGCAACAATTGAACTCACATATACGACGACGACATCGGTGATTTTGCAATTTACCATAGTTGAATATTTATACGGCATTTTCTTTGCTATCGTTGTACATTTCTTGCCGCGTCTTGGCAGTAATAATTCGGTACTTAAACGGTGCACATTGCTGCACTTACTCCCAGTGAAAGATTGAATACATACATAATATATTGATAAAATTATTTTAAGCATGTGAATATTAATGAATATTAAACAAAACGCATTGTTTTAAAATAATTCATTCACTTTTTAATACTTTTAATATTTTATCGAAGTTAGATACGCAATGCATTGTTAAAATAATAACATTTTAGAATTGTTCGGGTGTGCGTGCTTCAAATAATTCTTTTGGAAGTGTTAAAATATTCCTGTCGGTTTGTGATTGGTAATGATTATTTTATAAATAGAGCTGGTGAATTGGATTACTATCTAAATACGATGGCGCTTATACTTGGAAAGTTATATGATGGATATAATTTACTTTTCAACGTCTGGAGTGGTAAGAATAAATTTCATTAAAAACAAATTGTCCCAATAGATATATTCAATTAAAAATATTACAAACCTAATTTTCTATGACTATGGCTATAAAAACTAAAAAATCTACATTAATGAAATCTCAAAACTTGATGGAGAAATTGTCAGCTCATATTATATACAAAAAATTAGGATTTACATAGGATTGAAAAAGATAATATCATGTTTCCATTGTAAAATTGTATATCTGCAAAATCAACATTTTTCGGGACAACATAAAAACAGTTTAAAAAACAACTTTATCGAATTATATAAAACAATAATGAAAAACATGAAACTGATATTAAATATGTATAAATATACTAATTACGTGTTTTTAGTTTTTGTTTTAATTCAGAAATACTATTTTTAAACTGATTTTATGCTCTTCCGGAAACTTTTGATTTTTCATATATACAATTTTGCAATGGAAATGACTACAGGTACAGTATAAACAATAACAGTGTTTTTAATTTAGCTCATTTAGTATGTTTTACATAAATGTTTATTATTGAGTATGAAACAATACTTGATTTTTTTTCTGTCAAAAGATATGTAATAAGACAATACTTATTTAACTTATAAACGTGTTTTGATTTCAAAAGATCTCTCATAAAAGTAGCAGTAATTTTATAAGAAATATCTTAACATCCTAATGAAGTAATTTGCTAGTTACGAACGTACTGGAAATAATTATTCTACCTCAACTTTGATTGTTAAAATTAATATTTAATAATGCGATTATTTTCTATGTAAATAAAATAAATATTATGACGAATTCATACATATGGAAACGGAGTACTAGGATATTCCATTAAACTTTACTATAGGAGGGGAAAATGTTTTAATTAAAAACAACTAAAAGATATAACGTTGTTATTTGTTATTATATTGTAAGATTACTATTCTTAAAAGCGAAAATAATTCTTCTTTCATTTAACGTTATAATTAACTAGTTTAAGAAGAAGTAATTTAAGTTTTGAATCCTATCTGCCTTAGAGTTCCGCGTATTTAATTATTTGTCGTATCACTCCAGTAACCGATCGTTTATATATATTTAAATATTTCACGGAGTGAACATTTTTGAATATGTCCACCTCCAATTTGGAGCATATGGACACCTAATGGATCATCTGAACAGAATTTCTTTAACGAGAGCTGAATGTTATTATTTGGTCGTTCAAGCTTAATTTTTTGGAATGTCTCCCATTTTTTTTGGGATACAGCAAAGATAGAAGGATGGGTCTAGTACAGGACAAGCTGATATTTTATTTATCTCGCTGTGTTCCGTGTGAGTGAGAGGGAATGGAGAAATCACATACATTCACGCTTTTGAACACAAATTCAATCGATCGAAAAATCAATCTATGGAAGTGTGCGAACGAGACTCGAACCCGTGAATATAGCAACCGAAAACGACGGCGTTGATCACTCGGCCACAGACTCGGCAAATACATCAAAGAAATTTCAGTCAGTATTAATACAAAATAGTTAAAGACTAAGATAATGCAAAAAAACCTTTATATTTTCATAAAGGTTTTAGATACATATTAGAGATGTTTTTGAGTACTGTTATTGTCACGATAAACAGCCTCGGAAATCACTTCTTATTTAATATTATATAATTTAAATTTCAATGTATAAGTTCAGATGAGAGTTCATTGTACGAGAAAAGATTTAAAGTAATCGTTATTGATTTTTTACTCATGCCGACAATTATTGTTAATGTCATGCGGCAGAATAAAAAAACAAATATTGAAGTATCGTGACCAAAATTTCAGAAAATAAACACTATTGTTACTAGGTAAATTACTTAGGTAAGACGTAGATATCTTTCAAGCACTAACGACATGCTAAAAACAATAATAGCTGTTAAAAGAAATCGTGTCTACTGTAGATTAATTTAAAGGCATGGTTAGATTTGAGTAAAGAATTATTAAAAAAATTGCAGTCTTAATAATTTTTTCAAAAATAAAAACACAAAAATATTTATTGCACAACGTTTTACGATCCAGATTTCATCTAGAATAAAAAAATGAATGCCATGTATTTCTTTAAATGCACTCAACTCATTATTCTTATAAAGTAATATTTTAAATGACACAAGAAATATATCGACGGTGATGACCAATCGGTGTAACCTTCAAAAAATACGAAAATGAGATTTGATCTCATTTAAAAAACGACAGAGTAGGTCTCGGCCAAAGGATGTAAATTAGAAAAATAAATTAATCCCCTTTTGGAAGGGAAACATCATCTTATATTGGTTTTAGTTTTAAAAATTCTAACCCCCCCCCACTTGATGTAAACCACTATTATATCGACACTCCCTACGTATAATCCCGTTTCTGCAAACATGAAAATTTGCAGGAGAGCATTTCAGAGAGCAGAGAGATAATACTGTTCTACATAAAAGTACAAAGTTTACTCTCGTCACACCATCCTTTCTCAAAGTCCGAATAATAAATAAGACGCCATATTTTTAAAGATTCAATTTTATTAAGTTGAAAATGTTGTTAAAAGCTCGCAATTGCTTAAAATCGGGGTATGTACTGGCTGTTGACCTAAATATTCAATAAAGCCACGGATTCAAACGGGTTTATTTAAAACCCGTGAGAGAGAGTTTACATGGACGGTTAATTCTTAAAAGCTCAATTTTGACGAATGTTTAAAACGTGAAACGACTTTTAATACATTCATTTTTGAATAATTCGCGACACATTTGTATAACTTTTATATTAAACTACCAACGTGTGGAATTATGTAAAGCTTTACAATCATTCAAATTTTTAATAACAATTATTAACATTTTATTGTACAATTTGCTTGTTTTAAGATAATTATTAAATTATTGCAACCAACTAAAGCATCTGCCAGAGTTCTTTTTTTCATATAGCGAATGTTTTTGCATAAAGAAGTTATATTAATAAATTATAAATTAAATCAGATAAATAAATTACACCTGACGTAAAAAAATGACTAATGAATAAAATAATATTGTTATTACAATAAAATTATTTATTAAAGGCATGTATTGCGAATTGCAAGGCAAGCGGAAACTTTTGTTTAGATTTTTTACAAACAGTTAATCATTGTTTTTTGCAATTCAAAGAGCATTTATCAAACACTCTTTGAATTGCGTATATATTATAATAGTTCCGTGGAAAATAACGTTAATTGAAGGTGGCATTATACTTGAAGCATAGCGTATGCAAGGTCCACATTTACTATGGAATACAATACAATATTATTTTTATATGTTTGAAGTTAAACTTCATAGTTCATGATCATTCATGAATTAAAACGCTATAGAAGACGCTCGTTAAATCTCCTGAGTTAAAGGTAATAACAATTTAAATAATATTTCACATTACGCATCCGAGTGGGTTACTTGATTGAAAATTTCACTTTCATTTATAGTTGGCTACTTGTTTGAAACGTTTGGACAGTCAATTTTATTATTAAATGTTAACAATTTTTAAATATGTGAACACATTTTATGAAAATGGTAACAAAAGAAAAGTCTTGATATATTTTACTAAGCATTCATTGTGTTATAAATACCGAACATATCCATGATATGATAACATTATTCTTAGAATAAAAAATGAGCCTGTGCTTATATTTCAGTAATATTTGATATTGTTAAAATTTTGAAAAACACATATTTTAGCTGTATAATATCATTGAGAAAACATATATTTCGTTGCTGTTCTGGAAGAAAACACTTAATCAAAAAAATTACATATTGAATTAGGTTTACCAAAATGTTCCTTATTTCGAACTCTATCGTTTATTTTTATAAATTATTCTTTTACTTAAAAACAGTTTAGTATTAACAAACTAAATGGAAAATATATAGCATTTCAAATATTAGACAAACTTCAAAATCCAATTACTCAAAACTAGTATTTTTCTGTTACTGTCTTCTTCCAGAACAACGACGATTCATCATCGATCAGCTCAAAACATTATCTTTTACCATTGTGATGACGATACCTAGTAATGAAAATGGATATATGTATATTTTATTACGTTTTATGAAAATTCCATGCTCCGGTTTGAAAGTATTTGTGATAAAGTGTTTAATACCGTATACATTTTTATGTGTATTCAATAAAATTTGAGTTATTGAGATTTTGTACACTTCCATGTATTTTGTCACTAACGACCCGGGTCTCGCCTTTCGGCATCTTCAGGCATTCGATCGCACGAATGCCTGAAGATACCGAAAGGCGAGACCCGGGTCGTTAGTGACAAAATACATGGAAGTGTACAAAATCTCAATAATCCAAATTTGATATTGAAATTCCATCAAGCACCATCAGTCGATATCTTAAAGTGTATTAAATAATTGAAAAAAAATATTTGCATTCAGAATTTAAAAATATTACCTGCCTTAGATAAATATAATTCAACTTGAACTATTGCAAAATAGTTTGCGTTTTTGAAACGTTTCCATAATGTGTTCTTAAAGTTTTGGTTTCACTGTTTAATATGTAAGGATGTGCATTGGGAATACGATACTCATCAAGAACAAATTCCTCCAAGAATGTTCTGTTGTCTATCCAGAAAAAGACCATTTACACGTTTGTGGATATTTGACGAAACCATTGCATAGTTTCTAATTTTAATAAAACTGTTTATATTTCAAGTGGTTAATAGAAAATGTCAAAAAGAATTGAGGAATGGTTTTCAATTAACCTTTAGAGACATCATCATTCGTGATTACGTTAGAAAGAACTAACATAAATATTGCAAAAAAATAACAATCTTAAAAGTTTTCGTGATAATAACTAATGAATCTGTCACAAAAATGGTAAAATGACTTAATAGTGGTATGCATATCAAATTTACTTGCTAGAAATTTTCATCCCATAGCGATTACTATTATTGTCTTCTGACAATAATAATCATCGCTATGGGATGAAAGATTTTCTTTCAAACGAAAATGTAAGGTAGTATCATTACACCATGAGGAAGTATTATAATTATAGTAAAATAATTAATAATTTTCCGCGAGAAAATTGCTTGTCAAATCAAATATGTTGTTCTCGATTTCTTAGAAAAATTAACACGTCACTAATGGAATTGATTATTCTAGTTATAGGGCGTATGTATTATCTTTAAAATATACTGAGGATTCAGTGAACAAGACAGTAATGGAACAAATATATTTATTGTAGTTAAAATTAATATTGCGTCATTATTAAGCAATATTATTATAAATTATTTACTTATGATATTTTTTGGAGATGTTGTTTTTTTAGTAGTATAAATATCAATAAATTTAATAATATTTATTGACATTACAAAATGTATTAAAGATATGCCAAAAGTTTCCATTAAAAACAGAGCCGTTTTCGTTCCACTAAATTAGCAATCAGTTGAAAATCGTCAATAGCTAAATGATTACAGACTCCTGTATTAAAAAATAATTTGATAAATCACATATGTTTCATTTTATAATGATTATAATATCAACTAATTAAATTACTTATAAGCATACTACCTTCTAAAAGATATTTATTATGTTATTAATACAATAATAAATAATGTAAATTGGCCCATGTCAAGAATGATATTTTAGAAAAATAATAAGGACAGTTTATAAATATTACTTTCGTGATGTGTAATAAATTTAATAAAATGTTTCCACACCCCACCCGCGTTGGCCGCGCACATCTGATGATGCGCTGTATTACTCGGTGTCACGTATATACAATAGAATCAATTTCAATGGTTTATTCGTCGTATGCCGGAAATTCATATCAATAGACATATATATTATGAGAGTTTGCGTTATTGAAGAAAAAAAACTGACGTTAGACATTTCGATGATGAATTTATAATAGGACATAATTTACCGCGTTTCTAATACGAAAGTGAAAACTTGATTGATGATTGTTACGTTACACAGTAATTAATGATGTATATATTTAATATGATATTTTTAGCGGAGATTGCAATATATTTTATTATGTAATATGTAATGAATTTTTTTTTGAACGCAGAATATTAGTCGACATTTTTCAATACCCACATTCTCCAATAATACGCATTTTAATTGGTGATTCCGCTAAGTATCAACATAAATCGCCTAATTTTGCCACTTATTCGACGAGTCAAATTGTTTCAATAACTGTAATGTTTAAATATTCACAAAATGATTACAATATATGACAATATTCTTTCAAGTATTATTATTGAATATTTACGATCACTTTTAACTATCAATTCTTAGTGGAACGGCATTATAATAATAATAATTAAAAAATCAATTTATGTTGTACTGCTTCCACATGTTTATAATAGTTAGGATCTGATCATTATAAGAATGTGTAAATAAATTTTTTTTTTTTATTTTTAAAATATTTAGTGCAATAGTTACTCAAAAAAATAAAAATGACTGCAGCAATGGGCTTAAGGCGACTAGTTATATAAACTGTAGTAAAATATCGAAATATTATCAAATAGATGAGGTGTCCAATTTGTGAAATCGGACTATGGTGTTGCATACGAGAATATTGTTGTTTCCGGCGATTAAGAATTCTCCAAAAAATCTTTTAGCATTGTAATTCGCAATGTGTTCTCCGAAAACCGGTAACAGCAAAGCTCTCGGGTAAGCTAATTTCAGTATCCGATTTCAAGAATAAATCTCCAGGGAGTCAAACAGTTCGGTAATCCAAAAATGAAAAACATGCGAAGTCATAACTAACAAAATACAAAAAGGCGCGTTGATAATAATATATCATTATCAATTTATTTACTGGATACAAGATTTTAAGGTTCCGGTCCAGTCGTAACACAGCAATGAATGCTTTGTAGAAGTTGTGAAGACTCAGACTTGTACTTAGATAAAAGATTAGTAAGAAAAGCTTTCCTCTCAACATTAAGGATGGATCCAATTTTTTGATAGCTAACGACAACCGCCTGGTACCGTCCGTAGCACAAATTATGGTCTTAATTTTTAGCCGACTATTCACTCTCACCAAGAACGAATCCACTTCTTTCTACTCATTACGGCGTAACAATTTTTGTATGTGAAATATGAAATTACAATATTATAAATAAATGTATCATTCAATAAAAATACACCGTTAAAATATTTTGCAACAAGAATTTTATTTATAATATATTTTTTTATTATCATAAATCTATCGATGTGGATGGTAAAACGACGTTTTATTTTCAACAAAATGTTTAATGAAATTTGGATTATTAAGATTTTGTAATAAAATGTTTAATGCTTTTTAAGTGGTAAAGGACCGTAGTCGCTTGTCGTTAGACCGTAGGTATTGAGGAATAATTGAGTCTTATTAAATTTAGGCTATTTCTGATTGATGATAACCAATTTTCAAAGGGCTCTTTAATTCCACAAGCATTCAAATTTTTTGGTCAAAGATCATTCGAGCGATGATAAATATAGAAGGTTTTTATGATTCTATTGTTGTATGTTGTATTGCTGTGCTCATAACACTAGTTTGATCAATTTTGATTTGAACCTTTGATTTTGATCAATAAGCAGATTTATTCTCATCTTCATATAATATTACACTCATATACTTGAGTAAAATGATCTTGGTTCACTTTGATTGGATGGAGTATTTTTAATGGGTAATTTTGTTTGTATTTTTGTAAGAAATCGACTGAGGGTGCTTGATAGAATTTCAATATCAAATTTGAGTTATTGAGATTTTGTACACTTCCATGTATTTTGTCACTTACGACCCGGGTTTTGCCTTTCGGCATCTTCAGGCATTCGAGCGCACGAATGGACTCGAACTAACCATTCGTGCGCTCTAATGCCTGAAGATGGCGAAAAGCGAAACCCAGGTCGTTAGTGACAAAATACATAGAAGTGTACAAGATCTCAATAATCCAAATTTGATTATTTATTACGTTAAATTTTACGTCGTCAAATGACAACACTATTGTTATTTTGATACAAATAGCTTTAATTATGAAGAAAATTTCTAAAAATATTTTCACCTTACTAAGACCCGTTTCCTTCCTTTAATGTGATTAAGCTATTATTATATGTTTAAATGCATTTATATTTTAATTTTTTTATGTGTTATAAGAATATATTTTAAAGAATCCACAATGAAATTGGTACACATGATACGAACTGAGAAAATGGAAACGACGGTTTTTAACAGCTAGAAATCGAAAATTTTGTATAATTAATACTTGCAGTACGTAACACTGTTGGTGGATACAAATTAAAAGATTGAATTAAAAAATATCCACATCGGCCTATTTCCATATTAATGTAATGTTATACCACTTCAAATAATTTAGTTTTTTATTACATATCTGTGCATCATACAACTATGTTGAAAAATATGATCGTAATTCATTTGATAGAAATCTTAAGGCGAAATATATTATTACCTCGTCGAAGTTTTCGTCATATCGATTTTAGGTAACAACGTTAGTATGGATTAAAATTTTTTTAATTGAAAAATGTTGGTATAGAAAGACTTAAACAATTTTAGGTTACGTTTTGACATCAACGATGTCATTATAAAGTTCGTCATAAAATACTTTACCATGAGATACAGCAACGGGAACGTATAAACCATAAGAAGAACGATGACGATTGATTTAAATGTGTAGAAATAAATTTACTCCCTGTTTTGCTAGCAATACACATCGTTTTGTCAAGTGTTTTTGACTTAACATTATGTAAAAACTGTCATAGCTAACCCAGTATAGGCAATATACTAACACATTAAATTTGTCTTTTGATATGTCAAATACGACCATGGAATATACCGCTAAGGAATAACTCTGAAAAACCATTTGCTTGCATACATAGTTACAATACCTCCATATTGCATGACATGCAATATGAAGTGTTTTCATTTTTATTCGCATAATGTTTAACCTCTCGTGTCGTCCGATGACACTTTGGAATAAACGCATTTTTATAAGGAAAGCGTGTAGTTGTTTCATTAATTTAAATGCATATACCTTTATCGATTTATATTGTGGCCATTGACTTATATAATCGTATGCTTTTTATTATTATACCTATGTTGCACCATACCATTATATAAATATAATGTTTCTAAACAGATGCACTCGCTCAGCAGATTTCAAAATCAATTTTAATATGCTAAAATTTTGTATAATATGCTATAAGATTAACCTCTGATGATCATGCGGCAGGACATCGACAGAGTCGACGGCTTCAGGTACTTGGGGGTACATATCACGGGAGATGGTGATCCGCAAAAAGAGACTAGAAGTGGCTGGAGCAACTTTCAATTCAATGCCCAAAGCCTAGGACTCACGATTGTACTCAGTCAGAAGTCAGAACCAAGCGCCAGCTATTCACTAAAGCACAGGGTGAACGTATGCTGTGCTTCGTAAACAGATGCTTGTGGCGAATACTAGGGTTATGGTGGTTTGACTTTGTCAGGAACTCGGAGGTAAGACAACAGATGGACTAGCCTCTTATTACAACCAATAAACAAAGCGACGATGTACGCGATTCGGCCATGTGCTGCGAATCCCCTAAGGGAGTCTGAATCTTTTCTATCTCTTCTACTAACCGGATAGATTCTCCCTTTGTTCTGGAAAACCGCTGAAAACCATCTATAGGATGTACTCGGCAGAGCTACGGGATGCAGGGAGGATCTGAGAGGGAGCAAAAAGGCTGACGCAGGACAGAGAATCTTCGAGACACCGTCTGTTGGCCATATGCTCCGAGTAGAGAGCGAATATGATTTTAAAAAATGTGAACATTTTTTAATACATTTTTAATACATTTTTAATAAATATAATAACTTTTATTTTAATCAGGACATCGTGAATTTTAATTTGCCATTTTATTTTGTGTTTGAAGGTATGCAAAGTTCATTGACAGTGACATGTTTTGTTTACCTATTTGTTTCATCAATTTTACACATAGAAATGATTGGATGTACAATCATTTCATCAATCCAAATCAATCAATGGAAAATAACTAAATATTTTTCACCGTAACCATTCTCAGTATATAATGAATTTCTAATTAAGTTTTTTTAAATAGAATTTGAACTTCTGTCTTGCCAGAACATTATAAAAAAGAAATAAGATTGGAAGACTTCGCACAACTTCACAGAAGAGCCTAAAACATAATTACGGTACAATATTATTCAATGTGGAAAATTAAAAACATAACGTGTATTTTATTTATATTTGTCGGTGAAGTAATTGACGATTCAGACGTGATTTTAGGATGAAAATATGTATTTTATTTCTTAATAGAACTTTGTGAGGGTATTATTTGCAAACACGGCTCGTTCCAAAAAAAAATGAATGACATTTTGCAAAGTGTATTTTTCTTTACAAAATGACATTCAAAATAAATTTTCAAATTTTTGTGGAACGAGCCGTGTTTAAAAATATTACCCTCATATTATTCTACAAACATTTTTTTTGAAAAGAAGCATAATCATCACATTCACTTCTGCCTTTAACGAGCTGGGCATTATAGTCCAATAAATTTGTTGTTTTATTAGTTTCCATGGTTTTCCTTGAATTTAAATTTAGGATGAAAATTGTAAAACTGCTTACAAGGAATTTCATATATCGAATGTATTTTAGCCAATTGATGCAACCCTCAAAAATCACGAAAACGAGTTAATGATTGGTTTTTATTTTAAAGAAGCAGGTCTTCGGTGAAATGATGTAAATTATATAAATTTAACACTTTTTGGAAGGAAAATATCATTTAACATTGGTTTTAGATTTGAAAATTCTGTCCCGGCTACTTGATGTAAGTCACTATTCGACACTCCCTACGTATAATCCCGTATCTGCAAATATGAGAATTTACAGGACTACATTTCAAAGATTCATAACGCAACCCATCAGTTTTTACTCTCTCCTGAACAATTAAAATTTTGAGGATTACATCACTTAGCCAAAACACCGTCGATATGCTATATATAACTGTCAATGTGGCTTAAAAATAATAGTCTGTGACTTCCTTTTTCGGTTTAAATTGAAGGCAATGCACGAAAGTTAGATGTTTTAACCACAAGATAATATTATTTTTACTAGCGTATTAGAGGTATGTATATGTCATATTTTAAATTGCTTAGATATTACGATTATTCCTTATTATTTTTTTTACTTTAATCAGTCTTTAATCTGTAATGCTCGCTATCAGCGAAACCGGTCCTAATCATTATAAACATCTGAAAGTAGTACAAGCAAATTGTGTTTTATTTTTAAAATATAATGTCTTTCCCAAAAGTTGACACTTAACACCTCAAAATGTATTATTTAATTGTTTACGTTTTTATAGCTACCGGTAGCAAGTTGTATTTTAGTACGAAAGGTATTGTCTTCGTGCAAAAAACTGTACGTATTAAAGTTGCTGACATAACTATTTATAAACAACAGTAAGGTTACGTTTTTGCTGAATGGTCAAGGCTATTTATTTGAAATTTTATAGATCCCTACTGTTGTATAAAAAAATGTTTTTTTGTAGAGTCTTTGACCGGTGTTTTTTTTCTCAGCTAATTATATGCACTGAATCAATAAATCAATACATTGACGTCAATCAAGATTGGTGAGTATATTATGTATTTTATTTTAGTACAATTTATTTATCGAGTGTCAAATATTTTGGCATCCCTGAACCATGTTAAGTGAGAAACTAAATCTAGAACTTTTTTTGTCTCATTGAAGATTCAAGCTTATTATGACTTTAACTTATTATTATGTAAAATATACGTTTTTGACCGGAACTATATGTTAAATTATGCAAGAAAATACTATTGTTAACTTTATCAGACACACCATTTTTTCTGAAAATAAGGCAACCCCAAAAATAAGCCCTAGTTAAAATAATGTGAAAAATATACTTCGTTTAAAAATGCTGTTGAGTTTAGTACCTCTAGCTGGCCTTATATTTCCGAGAATTACACAGTTTGGAACAAAAATTCCGAGAAATACCTCGTTTACGTCTTACAGTTCGTTGCGAGCAATGCACCTGCAAGTAATATAAATCCACTACAATAAGTACAATGACTTGAAAAGTAAACCCCCCCCCCAATAATAAGCCCTAGCACGCTTTGGACCAAAATAGAAAGTAAGACTGTGTCTTATTTTCGGAAAAGACGATATTTGAAAAATTTTAAGAAGAAAAAATAGTGCCCGTTTCAGTCAGCTCAAAAAAATATATATAAATGTGGAATATGTATCGTACATAGCTATTTTATTGAATAATAGATAAATTGATTAATAGGGCACCTCATTAAAAAGTGCGCGTATAAAAAATGCCTCAATTTGTCTTAACCGATAGTTTATATTTGAATACCTTGGTTAGAATAGATGAATTAATTATTTATACGTTTATAACTGACCAATAGCAGATATGTCAGGCGAAGGAAATGATAATTTCTATATGTCTGCTAATTGAATCAATTCGATTTGAATGAATAATCAAACTCATGCTTAGCTCAGACAAGTAATTTCAGTTTGAACTCTTGATCTTATCAAAAATAGGGTGGTGTTAAACCGGTGGTATGTGAACATATTATTTTTGTAAGACCTGTTTAAAGCTGTATATCGTCGTATTTACAAGCAAACTGCGTATTTACATTTTAGTGAAATGTTCAGGAGTGTTTTAAAACTTAATAAATTCAGTTTTAACCAATGTTGTTCTACAAATTTTACAAATGTTATATGAATATTGTTAAATCATTTTTGGCGTCTGTGGTCTAGTGGTAACAGCTTTGCCATAGCAAATTAGTTGGTTCCTGGCTCATTTTCAAGACCAAAATAAAATTTAGATTTTTTTAATTTTAATTTGTGACTTGGACATGAATGACTCGTCGACTCTATATCGTACGATTTTCAATTTTCAAAATATTTGGCGTATTGGCTGTCTGCTGTAAAGAAAATATTATATCTATATTAGTGATTCAAAATTTGAATTTTTTATAATAAATTGTAATTTTTTTTATAAATGAGCTGAATATAATACATATAATTTAAGACATCAACTGAGGGTGCTTAATGGAATTTCAATATCAAATTTGGATTATTGAGATTTTGTACACTTTCATGTATTTTGTCACTAACGACCCGGGTTTCGCCTTTCGGCATCTTCAGGCATTCGAGCACACGAATGGACAGTTCGAGTCCATTCGTGTGCTCGAATGCCTGAAGATGCCGAAAGGCGAAACCCGGGTCGTTAGTGACAAAGTACATGGAAGTGTACAAAATCTCAATAATCCAAATTTGAATATAATACATTTGACACAGAAATGGCAGCCAAAATGACATGTGAAAATTTCACGTCCCTACTGTACACCGTTTGGAAGAAGTTCTTGTGACCGGATGACATACAAACATACAGATTCCGACATGTATTTTGTACTATATATTAAAGATGAAAGATCTCTAATCTATATCATGAATCATTTCAGAATATTGAAAAAATACGACATGTGTATTCTTCTAATCTTTGTGTCGTTGTTACCAAAGTATACTTTGTAATCTATGTTACTATTCTGAACCAGTCGTATCAGATCATCAACCTCTTGGAAACAGAGTTAATTAAGGTGGTTACGGATCAAGAACCTTTTTCTGACAACGAAAATTGTGACCAAAGTACATATTATGTGTACACAGTCTAATCTTTTGCCTTATTGGCTCAACTGAAAACCTCTACATTGGACAAGGGGACCGGTTCAGAAAATATTTATTCACACCCTGAAATTAATAAAACAACATAAATATAAAATTAATCTTCTGGCAATTCATTTATTTAACGGACAGGTGTCGATGGTTTAGTACCTCTTTATTCTCCATTTAGTGTCGAGGCAGAAGAGATGTTTCACATTTTAAAAAGTTCTTCTTGTCATCTTTTTGGTTTTGTAATATTATGGTTCCAGTCTTTTTGAAAATAGAAGCCGAAAAAGTTCACATGGTCTAATTTACATATGCGCTTCTAATTTAAAGGAACAAATTTTCTATGTCTTGTCCATCGATGACTTTTTTCTTTATATTAATTGGTAGAAATTAAAAACTGTCGACATTGTTCGCCAGTACTGTGTCATGAGTGAAGTGCATATCAAACAATATTAAATAACGCCTTTTTGAAAACCATTAAAGAAATCTTGAAATACAAAGACGAGAAATGTTTTAAAATATGGATGGACTTCAAGTGTCCCTGTTTGACCTCTGCGGTCCGACTGCTGTACAAAATTTACATTTTCCTCCAGTCTTTTTCATTTTATAGAAGTAATGTAATATAGTAGTAATAATCTTCGATGAAACTAGAAAGCTATAAACAATATCACTGACAACACAACATATCCTAAACAAAACTCGATATAACATTGTTTCTGCAAAATATTTTTATTACTTATCGGTGAATTGAAAATTACTGTCTTGCAATTACTAAGAATCGCAATCGCCATTGAAAATTGTTTGTTTTATTCAATCGTTTTAATAGTTTTTTTCTTTGTATTGTTAATTGTAACTGATGTTTTTAAAGTGTTTATTTTCTATATGGACCGAAATCAATCAAAAAAATTCCTTAAATATAAAAATAGTAGGTGGGTATGATGTTTAAAAAGATTTTCACTATAAAGTACTGGCGGTGTTATTATCTTTAAATTAATAATTAAAAGTAAGCCAACGCTATGGAAAACACTTCTACGAAACCATTTTTTAATATCAATTAATTAAACAAATTTCATAGTGGCAAAAGAATTTACTGCTCTTCTAAGCCAGTATATATAAAGCTAAACTAAATTAATTTTAAGCATAGTTTTGACGATAGACTAAATACTCTGATATATTTACCTTATTATAATGGAGTACTGCAAAGAAAATGCAGATCCAATCAATTTATCTAAATTATTTTTGTGTTTCAATTCATGACATTAGTCCAGTGGTTTCCAACCGGGAAGGCGCCAAAATTTTTTAGTTAAAAAATAATTTTCGTACCAGAATATCTACAAATAAATAAAATTTCATATCGTAACATAACAATAAAAATTCTGTGAATAAATGTTTATTTTACTCATAAACAAAATGTATTCTTGGAAGCAGAATGTTTGAAAACAAACAGAAAATTCCCTAGGCAATAAAACAAATAAAAATAATCTTAGGATAATCATGAATCCTACATGTCGAGGCAGGAATAAAAAAATGATGTAAACAGTTACAAGATTATGAGTTATTTTGTTGTTGAAATCAATAAAAAAACTATTTAACATCGGCAGTGAGCAATTTGCGATTAAAAAATCTTGCAATACTTTCAATAGAAAACCAACTGGCAGATAGAATATATTTTGATAATGTTGTTAACGATTTATTTTGCTAAGAAGAGCAAAGCAGGGAAAAATAATTTTGTTAAAATTTTTTTATGTTTTTTTTTTGCGAATAGTTTATGTTGTGTTAGTAAAATCTGCTGAGTATCTTGTCCTAAATTAAATTACAATTTTAATATACAATAAATTGATGGATTGCACATTAATAACTTTTTATATAAATGATAAATGTATATAAGACTAGATTTTTGACGTATTTCAAGAATCAGTCTGCGGCACTGAACAATATTAATATTGTTCATAACTCTTATAAATAATAAATTATAAAAATATAGCAAATATTTTTCAAGAAATTATATTTATACATACTATTTTTTTCTACTGTTATGGTTTATGATTTAAAATAAATAATCATTTTAAAGTTACCCTAATTCCAACTCTTTTCTAAATAGTGAATCATTTTCGGAGGAATAATTGAAATTTTAAAATAACAAAAATGACAATTTAATCAATAAATTTTATATTTATCAGTTGATAATGCTCGCGATCAGCGGAACCGGTCCTGATCATTATAAATATGTGGAAATAGTATAAAAAAATTGTGTTTTATTTTTAAAATATAATGCTTTTCCTCCAAAAATTGACAGTTAACACCTTAAAAAATAATTTAAATGCAAGCTGAGCCGAAAACCGGAACTGAACCGATGTATATTTTTTTATCGAACCTGAACGAAAATCAGAACCAAAAAATAACGGTTCGGGTCCCTGATATGTGGTAGTCTATGATCATGTCTAATAACCATAAATAGCTTTAAAGTTCTTATTACAGGTGGCTTAAATCCAAGGCAAAACTAATTATTATACATTTTGATAATTTTAAACATGCATTAAATCGTTATATTTTTAATCGTTGATAAGAACAGATAAACTCTTAAACAAAACCCACATACAGCTAAAACTCAAACAATTCAAAATAATTTAATTTGTTTTTTAATATCGCTTAATGAATATAATGCAAATCTATTTGCTTTGTTCATGTATAATAATTAAAAAAAAAACACTTTAATTTATTCAGTATTCATACTTTACTTATCACGTTTGTGTTGTGAGGTTATTGAAATTATTTATGGAATTCGTAATTTATTTATTTATGGACATCTGTGTTTTATTGTTTATACTAAAAATTCGAACTTATTAGTTTTTGTATAGATGTCTATACACGTAGTTTTAAAATGGGAAATTTTGTAATGCTGTATGTTTTATATACAAATAAAATCGCAATCCATCAAAACAGCAACTTTGCGATGTACATGTTATCTATAAATAATGGATTTAGGTGAAAAAATATCCATTTTAAGTTTCAACAGCAATGCTCGGCGAACTCTTTTTATTCCAGATATAGGATCTACTACAAGAATAATAAAGCATATCACAATGTTTCTTAAATTTAATTTGGTAAAACCAGGGCTTTTTTTGCCATGTAACGCGGTGAAACGGCGTTCGAAACCTTTTTTCATGGTATTTTTAATGCAAGAAATTAGATGAAGCAATTTCCCCGCTCACATATTATTCGTCGTCAAAATTAACTTTCTTTTCCATGTCCGCCCCCAGTGTGGAGCACATGGCCCAATAATGGAGGTATCTCAACAGACGTTTTTTTCTATAAGAATTGATCGTTACTTAGTTGCTTAACCTCCCATTTTCGGAGAGAGAAGGAATAGAAGGATATAGCTAGGACGGGACTAGTGTTTAGCTAATCGCTCTCGTTATGCCCCGTTTTTAGAATCGGATGGGCGGGAGGGAATTTTTTAGGCATCACGAACATTCATGACTACGAACAGAAATCCATTAATCGATTGAAAAATCAATTTATGGAACTGTCCGCACCGGGACTTGAATCCGGGAAATACGTAACCGTAGCAGATGACATTAGCCACTGCACCACAAACTTTACATTTCTAAAACATTAAATGTTTTTTCGTGTGCTTCGTGGTATAGGCGAAGCAGCTTTAAATTGTCCCCTTTCTCAAACCAGAAATATCAGGATTGTCTGTTGCATCATACTTTGGATTTTTATGGGTGATCACGACGGTTTTAATCTCCGAATTTCATATTTTGAATCCCGGGTATTGCGAAAAAAGAAACATACGGAAATCCTGCTATTCCGGGATTCTAATCTCTAATGATCGTATAAGATTTTTTCATTGTGAGCCCAGCAATCTAGAATGGACCTTAAGAGAGAATTAAAAAGTTTAGACGACCACCTACAACCACCTACAACCACCTACAACGAAAAAATACCTGGAATAGGTGGTGCATAGGGCACTTGGCATCGCATGTTTTGATTTTTCCTTAAAAACGGTCTAAACCGTTAATGTTTGAATACATTTTCCATTCGATACCCGTTTATGTTTTTTTTATCTTCTATGTAATAATCGTCAATTAGAATTTTTACCCACATTTTTTGTCATAATGTTTTTATACAAAATGTATTCAAAATATTTTTTAGTATACGGATTTACATAACCATAGTTTTTATTATATTTGTAGCCGGTTTTCGAAACCAGTAATTTTAAGTTTGACGTCACAGAATAAAAATGATTTTTTTATAATATTAATGTTTAAAATGCACATTAAATAGCTTAAGCTTCACAGTACCAGTTTGATTCATATCCGGATTCTACTAATCGAATGAATTATTTACATAAATAATATTATACAAAACATGACATTTTAATAAAAAAACAAATGTTTGGCCATCAAAAATTTCGTACTGCGTTTTATCAAAATAAATTAAATTAGTATGTCACTGGCATAGTTTTCAAAGCTCATATCTTCCGAAATACTGAAAACGAGATCTATCTTTTTGATTTTGAAACTGACATTTTATTTAATTGAAAATTCACAATAAATTTGATGGGCTAACTGAAATGTATTTCAAATATTCTTAAAAAACGTATAAAAATAAGCAATAGGTTAACAATATTTCTAAGCACTTCCGTAAACTTTCCGTTTGTGGAGTTAAGACTGATAACATCTTTATTTTGTGGGAGATTGCTAGAGTATTTGATCTCTGTCTAATTTTGTATAATAGAGCTGAAATTGGTAATCATTAGATTAATTGCAACTGTGCTTGTTAGTAAAAACCCTCATCGAGATTTTTCAGTTTAATAGACACCTTTATTGTATGATACATAAAAAATAATTATCCTTTATTTGTTTCCAGATCCACGGACGGCGTCGTGGCCTTTGTTGGGATCACCATTTCCAATAACATTTATACTTGGATTCTACTTGTATTTTGTAAACAGTTTGGGTCCTCGATGGATGGAAAACAGGCAACCTTTTAAACTCAAAAAGCTTATGATTGCATACAATATTGGACAAATTGCAATATGCACGTGGATAGTTTACCGGGTAAATATAACATACTTTAGTTAGCTTTATTAATTATAGTTGCCAAAATTGTTTTTTTACATGAATTAATTTAAAAAAAAGCATTGCGAAGTTAAGGTAATGAGTGTAAAGAATTTTATATAATTTTTTTAGATAGATGTTTGTTATCCGTTGAAAGAACTCTTTAATTCATACAAGTTTTGTTAAAATTAATGATTAGTGTCGATGAAAAATTACATATTGCACTAAAGAATAGTTTGACTAAATCTCTGACTTCCTACTCAGAACTTATTTAATTCTGGAATGCTTGCCAAAAAATTTATTTTCTCAAAATCACAAGCCTTTCTTTTTGATAAAGAAATTTTACCTTTACCTACTATTTATTAAACTTATTAAGTTGTTGTTTTCTTAGATGTGTTAAAAATAGCAAATAGTTAGATAGATACAATATGCGATGTGTTCAAAATCGATCGTATTTTTATATTTATAGATCGTTGGTTAACTTGCGCTTTGTTGCTTTACTTATTTCACACAGAACATTTTTCTCTGTTACTTGTTTTAATTTATTATTTGTACACTGAAATTGCTATTGAAATCTGCAAAATCAGAGTATGTAGCAGAATAGTCAACGATTTATGTTAAAGTCTAGTCATATAATTATACTATAATATCTTTGAATAATCGAAGAAACTTGTATTACCTGAATAAAACTATGTTTAGTGTTTTATTATACAACATTATTTTAATTTGGCCGTGAATTTTCAAATTAATGGTAAGCAGAGAATAATATGGAAAACTAGAAATATTAATGTGTGTTATTTATTTTATTGACGTAATATGCGCGTCAATGGAAAAAAACCACTTTTATCACTTTGATTAAAAACCCCGATATTTTTTTTAGTAAAGTAATTTATAGGAATGCCCCATGTCAATAATGATTTAAATAAAGCAGAAATGTTGCTAATGAAGAAGTATACATTTATTTTTATTTTTGTCCTATTTTTACTCAAATCTATAATGATATATAATAAATACATGGTGTTCATCTTGGCGAAAATTCCCAATATCTTCCATGCAATGTCAACACTTGCATTATTATTTAAATAGCACATTAACTCTGTTATTGAAGAAACAAAACTTTACTTCTCTTTTTGGGTAAAATGTGGAATCTTTTCTTTAATATTTTTATCAGTTGCAGCCTTTTTTTTCCCATACATCTCGGTCAATAATGAACAGTGATACTAAATATTCGTTAAATTAATTAATAATTTTATAGTTTTCAATATGTGATTGAAAAAATCTATAAATTTACAGGAACAATAAATGAAAAATAGAAAAATAATTTTAACGGTTTTAATGCGTCGATTCATGATTTTAATCAGTTATAATATTCAATGTTTTCATTTTTTTTTTATTATTTAGAACAAACAACATTGCGACGACAAATGGTATTTTTTATAGTTTAATATACAAACATTAAAATATTCAAATTTGAATTATTGACTCGAACTGACCATTCGTGCGCTCGAATGCCTGAAGATGCCGAAAGGCGAAACACGGGTCGTTGGTGACAAAATACATGGAAGTGTACAAAATCTTAATAATTCAAATTTGATATTGAAATTCCATCAAGCACCCTCAGTCGATGTCATAAATTAAAATATTCATTTTTGTTTGGGAATATCAGCGTTTAATATTTGAATAATGTACCCAATATTAGAAGTAACGAATATCAATAAATAACCACCCATATTCGAATATTGGATTGGCATAAACTTTTGTTGTCAGAATCAGAATCAGAATCAAGCAGCATTTGAGTCGTCCGCGTAGTCGTTTCAGGCTTTCGGATTTCACTGGATTTTGTTTTATCTCGTAGCGATTAGTTGCCAATTTTTTTTAGCTAGCGAATTTTTATACAATGTTGATCAATAACAATATGTTCTCACCTGAAAGTTTTTTTGTGAGATATTACTTTCCACACTAGACATAATAAGACATAATATTATGTACGGTTCTAGAAAAACACAAAATAGTGCATGGAAAAACAAATTTAAAATACTTTCATGGGTTCCTCAGCTTGAAAAAGTGTTAAAAAGTGGATTTTGAATTTTAAATAACGTCAAATAACAATCGTTCTGTCCGGTTTTTTTCAGTTAACCACAATGTACATACATGTTTGGGAAAACTTAATGAGTAACAAATCATGTTTTAATAATAGGATTAAACGACGTAATCAATATAAATCCTCGAAAATAAAAACAATAATCAAATATTCAATTTAATGTGTTGAGAAGTACACCAATATACTGCTATTATACTCAGCCAAATTCATCGAGCTATGGTAACCTATGTAGGAAGTAATTCCCACGCATAGACATCTCTATCTCTTTTAAATAAATTTCACTGTCACGGTCAGTGTTCTTCAACCTTTTATATCCAATTTTCCGCTTGGAAGCAATCTTGCAAAATAATAACAAATTTTTACGTATCCATCTTATTTCTCAGTTCAAGCTTCCAATGAGGAGTATATGAGCACCAAATGTAACATTTGTACATGAGTTGTTACACGCGAATTGGCTCAGATTTTTAAGTAAGTGACCAAGGATAGAACGATGGGACCAAGAGAGGATCAGTAGATGGGTGGAAGGTATGAAAACATTACAGACATATATGCATTTGAATACAAATCCATAAGTAGGTTGTAAAATCAACGTATGAAAAATTCCATTACGGAATTCGAAGCCGTGACCCCGCAACCGAGTGTACAAGAGTCCAGCAGAGTAGACCATTCGGTTACAAAACTAAATCGACACAGAAAGATTGTTAAGGAGACAAAATATACCTGGAATACATTTATGCAAAAATATCCCAACTAAATCGTATAGTCAAGTAATATTTTCACTCATTGTCTACTTTTAATGTCGTCTCACGAAATGGTTTTGTCCAGTGTCAAGTAAATAAGTGCATATTAACAAGAATAACTTTTTCGTAAACTGACATCGATCCACGAATCAGCGGTTACGGCAAACTGATAAATATTATCACATCTTTGTCTATTATTAAGTTTCAAGAAATGCTGTCAATAAATTAAAGCACCACCGATGTTCCACCCTAAGGCATTACCTAACACGTCTTTCGCAATGGGACGTCGCTGGTAAACTGAATCAGTTATAATAACTTATTGTCACTTACGACCTACGATACTTCGCAATTTAATGCAACAATGAAGGCAGTTCAAAAGTCAACCAAAGAAATTTGAGATTAGATCTCAGCGTACCAATAAAATTGTGGGTCATCTCAACATATCTGTCACTCAAATTGATAAAGATTTGACCTATCATTAGTCAGATGGTAAGCATCGAGAGGCGGTTTATTTAAATCTATATGATGTCTTCGATAAAGAAAAGTTTTATGGAAAATGAAAATGTATGCTCTTGTTAATTTCATTAGAAACATAAAACAGTTTTCGCAGTTTTTTTACACAATTTTATTTTTTTTAATTTTAAATTTTTAGTAATTTATCATTAAAATTAAATATTACTCATTATTTAATATTATAGTAACCGTATTCGTCATAGATGACGGTATTGAAATTGAAATACTGAATGTCTAAAGTAGCCATTATGTCGGAAATGTGTGTGCATTGCATAACATTATATTATATATACAACCGCGAACGCTTAGATCATGAGAAAATTTCATACCTACATGTGATATGTGATAATGATAAAACGTCTACAGAGCGGTCTGGGCTAATAATATGTAAGATGATTTGAGCAAAATTGGAACCTATACTATAATCAGCGTGGATTTATAAATATATTTTTACATACTAGATTCGTGCTTCCCGGATTTATTATCTGCCCGCTAAGCTATTTCGCATAAAATTCATCGCAAATAGAAGGAAAATTTAATTTAATGATCAATATTTAGTAGTTTACTTCTATATAAATGTCAAGTACAATCATATTTGGACGCAAATTAATGTTTACACTGCTTTGTTGTTAAAAAATATTGGGTTGTTTCATCGTACAACTAAATCAAATAAATTTGATAAGGACTGAAATTATAATCAAACAGTAGGTATTCAAGACTTTGAAGTCTAAAATAAGTAACACAGCATTTATGTAAAATCATGTATAATGATTATCAATTCGCTGGATGATTTCTAATTAATAAACTTTGATGATCCGTTTCTGTATTAACTATAATTGAGAATATTGGTATTGAATTGAAATATCATCTGTCATAATTAACAATATAACGCGGCATACTGTAGAGCATTTTCTTTAAGAAATTTAATTTGTTGTTAAAAAAATGTTTTATTAATTGGCTCAGCCCAAAAAAATGAGTTTGATTCTCGAAAAACATCTGTAGATCAGGTGCCGATAATGAATAAGGTGAATTAAATCTGAACGCTCGGCTTATATTTTTAGATGTTTTTAATTATGTTTACTAAAATGAAATTGTAATTTGCAATTATAAAATTATTATGATTGCTATCTAAAAAACAACGATGCTAACAGAAATTAAAATATCTCCTTATTTTTATTTCAAATTGCCTTTTAAAGTAATGTATGCTAGAAAATCACATCTTACACCAATTTGAATAAGTATTACAATTAAAATACATAGTTTATGTCCACTAAATTATTTTCATATTTAATGATTTAATAGGTATAATTGGCATATTTTAGATGTAATGAAATGCTTCGTTATCTTGGCGCTTTGTAGCAAAATAATTTTAAACAATGTTTAGTTAAATGTAAAAGAACACGAGAAAGTTAACACGACGCAATAAGCTACAGATTTGAAGGCTTAAAACAATAAAATGCATATTGTACTTTGTAAACGACAATTTTTTTTTTTTTTTGCAAAACAGAAATACATTTTAACATTTATTTATATATCTAGTGGTATAATATATATCAATATTCCATTTTTTTCATCAATATCGTGGTGACACGGGGTTGTTAGTTTTAATTTGCATTCAAACAAAGTATGCCAGAGTTTTTGTAATTCTTGATTTTAGGAAATATATGCAAATTCATTTAAAAATATTAGATCTTCGAACTAATTTTTTTTTTCTGGATTCATTAACGTATGGTGATTGATTATTTGTGGTAAAACAGTTGTGAAAATAATTTCGACTTAACTGAACGTTGAAATGTTTATTTGTACTTTTTGTAGTACACCATGCATTTGAGGTATCGAAAACATGTGTCAATAATATAAATTTTGATTCCAGTCATTTCTTTGTACAAATATGTCAGAAATACAGTGTTTTAATGATAGTTTAGTTAACTTCGATAGTATGCGGTAAATCTATTTCGATAAATTTAAAGCTATTTCGGCATCATGAAAACGGTTTAACGATGGCATGATGTAGAAATAGCTATCAAATAATTGTATAATTCTATTGAACTAAATATTTTGCTATTGTTTACTCTGTTATAATGGATTTTTACCATGTAAATGCTAAATCAATCTATTATTAAAGAGTATGATCAACCTATATGAGCAATGGATTCTGATATTGGAAGATATATAATTAATTATTTTCATTATTTTACACAAGGTAAACATAAATTTAGCACTAAACAGTTATAAAATGTCAATATTGTTTAATTTTATTATAATTGTAATTTTCTAAAAATAATTTAATAATAAGTATCATATTTAATGTCGTTAATGGTCGCATGGTGGCGGTTATAACGCACAATGTGTTTGTGGGTGAAAATTTATCAAAAAAACTATTTAATATTTTTCCTATAATCACACCTATTCATTGCATATGTATGTGCATATATATATTTTTTAAAAGTAGAAAATCATACAGGGTTAAAATAATAAGAAACTGATATTACGAAGAAAACGGTCGAAGTAAAATTATCATACAATTTAATTTAATTTATAAAATGAATATTTTTTATTTAATATTTTAATTGACAAAACAGGTGTTCAAGAGTTTTTTTTTTAATTTAACTGGCAACTGGAGTAGTGTGATCCAAAAGTGATCTAATGAATCAGAATCAATAATGAAAAATTAATTTTGTAATTATTACATTTATACAGAGAACTCTTGTCCAAAGTAAAATTAGTTCACATAATAAATCAATATTCAGAAAATAAGTTACACATTCTTCAGAGAACGCGGACTTCCCATGTCAAACTATCCACCAATTATTTAGTATGAAGTCAGTGCGGAATTACGATACTTTGGAAATTGAACCTTATGTTATAGAGATAGAGTATGCACCTTTTAGGCTAGCAAGAAGGTGCAACAACACACTTTATTCGAAGGTCTAAGGACACAATGAGGGATGTTTTTTTTTTCTGAAATTCATTATCAGCTATTTGGAAATAGACTGCTCTGTGTATTTCAGTTTTTTTAATGGCTGTAACTCTAGTCATAATCTTACGCAATTAAAAGAACATATTTGCTGTGAAACTGGAAACATTTTCAATCCATTTGTGAATTGACGTACAAAGCCATGTGTGTCGGTGAAGTTATTCTTCTTCCCATCCACTCCTTATCTACTGCTCTGTAGAGAGCTACTAATTAGTTCCTAGAACTGTGCTATAAATTTTAAACCATTGACAATGCACCAAAGTGGCTATTTAATAACAAAAACACACTTCAAAATAACTAAATTTTACCAACAAGATTCATTTGATTTTATTAAAAAATATTTTAAAATCAACTCACACTTTAAGTCCTATTACAGTACGATTATTCATTAATAGTCGATTTATAATTAAGTGGTAATACGAAAAATTCTAAAAAAAAAATAAGTTACCCAATTTGAAGTTTGGCGACCTCATGTTTATATTATCAGTCACATTATAATAGAACAATGAATCTTTAATATATACAGCTGTATAATGCTGTCGTACAAAGAAATTATAATTTTGTTAAGCCATGAAATGAGTTATACGTAGTTTATTACTAAATTTTACACAACCACTTAAGAAAGAAATGCGGATGTTGAGTTTGATTAGTAAAAAAATACTACGAGACATTATCATACTCAGACCTTCATATAAACTATTTCGAATTTTTTTAAATAAATATTCACTTTTTCAAAGTCAAGTTAAGTATGCAAATCTATCCATATGTAAAAGTCGTATAAAATTTCTTTATAAATAATTTCGACCTTAACCCTATCAGTCCCACATGAATTTAAAGTTTAATAAATATTGAGTTTAAATTGCTTGGTAAAAGTCTATTATAATAAACTGAAAAATACTGAAGTATTTAGTTCCACAATAATAATACAATAAAGTCGATAACCAATTCGGTATCACAATGTCGATAACATTACTGAAATTCTGCCTTATGAGTAATGCCACAATAGCTATGAATTATATATATTAATTCTTATGAAAGTAAATCGTTTGTTTCTTAAAGTATTGAATTAAAAACCAATTAATGAAAACTACAGAAACAGGAATCTAATTATTATTAATGTATAACAGCAGGTTGAACTATTTTTTCCTGAAAATACTTGATTAACCTGTCGCACAATATAAACAAATTTGTGATGTCACGAAAAGTTTGTGAAAATTCCAGACGTACTAAGTTTGTTATTGATACAAGCTATTGCATGTTCTTTAGTATTTGGTCAATCGCAAACCTTTTTTGGGAATGAAATACAATTAAAAAGTTATGTAAACATATGTATTAAAAAGTATTTATTTGTTTGACATCTAATATGAGTGGGCTTATTTTACAATAATACATAATAAGTTGTTTAGGAGCACATATATGTTTCACCAGCTGATTTTACGATTTAATCGAAAACCGTGATTGACTGGTAAGGGTAAAAATATTCAAATGTGTATTGATTATTGCTTTAATAAAATATGGATGACCAACCGATTGGTATTGAATTAATTTTATGTTTATCTAAATGCAGATATATTCGTCCAAAAATGTATCAATAAAATATCATTACTGACTTCCGACTGCGTTGAAACCTTGAACATGTTTACTTATTTTATCATTATTAAAATCGTATATGCAAAATACAAATGAGGATTTGGAACGAATGTCATAAGAAATATATACAGAAAAACAAGGCTACGCTACAAAATCATCCTTCAATAAAATAATTTGAAATTAATAACAAAACTTTAAAAATAATGTGCTAAATTCAGAAAGTTGAGTCATCGGAATAACCTGTTAAAATAATAAGTGTCGTTTTACGAAAATTTTGTTTCTTTGACTCGTCCTAAATTATTGTGTATCAAGATAATAATGAATAGAAAAATTGAACAACATCTTAAATGAAATACTAAAATGTCACTATTAAGCTAAAAGTGAGGATTATAATAAATAAACGAAAATCTACGTTTTGGATAAACTCCGGTTCCATTTCAAATGAAAAACCATAAAATGTATGATATTTTTCAAAAAGTATCTTTATAGGGTTCTCTCGACTTTTGCACATAGGGACTGGGCATGTCTAAAAATAAGCTTAGTAAGTTCTTCAATCTTACGTCAACATTACGAGTGATTTTTGGTAAGAATTGAACTTTTGTTAATGATTCAAAGACGATCATTCTGGTATGGGGTTTTGTCTTAAGTGTTTTCCCCACACAAAGCCTTCAGCTGTCAGAATCTTTTTAGATAGCAGTACGTAGCTAGCTTGCATGCGGGAAAGGGATATAATGACTTAGTCTGTACCCGCCCTAGCACTGACTTAATCCAGGAAACTAGGAGCTCGCTTCGCGGACTCCACATAATAGTTTCACTAGGAAAAAAAATACATACTCTGCTTTCGAACAATTCGCTATTTCACACATTTATCAAAATATACATTTTTGTCGATAATGAAAACTCTGAGCGCATACATGCGGAGGTTTTTGGAAGTACTATAATATATGAAACGTATATAACGCAATAGTTAACAATGAAAGCTTCCCAGAAACAGTATGCCATGGTATTCAACTATATCTTGACAAGTCCACAAAAAAAAATCACGAGAGTACTAATCAATCTCGATAACTTTAGGTATTATACCCATTGACAAATAAATATTAAAAAAAAACCTTTTTGATGTTTTAATTTTACATTGCTCTACTTCAATATTCGTCATTGGCGGAAATTTTCAGGAACCAATTTCGTACGAAATTTGAGAGTTTTAATACATGCTATAAATGCCATTGGCAGGTTTAAAACCGTACGTTATTTACAGAGAAATATTTCCCAATGATTATTCAAGCATTTAATTTACATTAATATTATGTAACATTACTTTATGACGTAAAAACTTGTTTAAATCTAATACACTTGCAATTCTAGCAGAATTACAAAAAATAAATTCGAGTAAACGTTTTAATAAAAAAGCTTCTTAATGTATGTTTGCAGAATGCAACAATTTTATATACTCGACTCACTAAAAGGATTGAAGTTTACATGTTAAGCAGAGTCTTAATTGAATTAAAATAATACAATTATACTACTTCGATAATTGGCAGTCGAAAATTCCAAAATGTATTTTTAATCAGAATAAATCAATTAAACCGGTAACAATTAAAAAAGTATGCAGTTTTGTTACATGTTGTTAAAAGTTTTTTTTTTTATGTTTCAGAGTCTTGTTTTGGCATGGGGTGGATACTATAAACTAGTCTGTCAGCCTGTTGATTTCTCAGAAAGTGAAAGAGCAATAGAGATCGCATCCTGTGTGTACCTCTACTTCCAAATTAAATTAACAGATTTATTAGACACAGTGAGTAGTAATTAAACTGTATTTTAATATTGAATTAATATAATTTATCGCAAGCCATCGTCTTTCAAAATGCTAATATCATGAATCAATGCTTCAAAATAATCAATTTATTGATGTAAAATATATAAATTATTTTGACTGACTACACAAAATAACAAAGTCTGTTTAGTATAATATAATTACATATTATCCACTTTTAATGTGTTAACTGTCGATTCTTGGTAGAAAGGCTTAATATTTAAAAAATCGCTTGCGATGAGCGTAACATATCCTGATTATAAACATGTGGAAGTAGTTCAAAACAAAGTGTTTTATTTTTAAAATATATGTTATTAATAACTACTTTACTACGCAAAACTAATGTTACTATTAAATAAGGATCTCATTAAATATATAACATTTAAAAATAATGAATATTTATGGTTTCTTATTCTATCTAATGAAACTAACACATTTTTTAAATAATGTGCTCGCGCAGATAAAAAGGTGTTTTTAATTTTTTCGTTAAAGTCAAGTTCATAACGTCACTACAATGCCATGCTCCCATTTGTAATTCAATGTCGCGTTGGTCAATAATTAAACCCATTGACGATAGAATTTGCTTGATTTTTGACATTGTTATTAGGGCTTTCAATCCCGGTCAGTTATTTAATCCAGTAATCCCATGATTGTCACAATATCAATCCTGGAATTTTGAGATTTACTGGAAATGCTAAAAGAATAAATACTCATAAATTAAATTAAATCTTCCTGATAAGCTACGTGTACCTCGGTTTGTTCTTGTATTTCAATGTCCAAAAAAAATATTAAATCATAAATACACTCCAATTGAAGCAATAATGAAAATAAATAAAAATTTTGATTTACAATTTAATACATGAAATAACACTCCACAATGACCAATCTACTTAATCCGGGTCCGGGGTTGAATTAACTAATTGCTATTGAACTTACTTAGTTTGAAACTTCGCGAAATGGCTACTTTTAAAAAATACTCGCAAAGGTTTATTTGCTTGCAACACCATCCATTTACTCATCTGACTATGAAAATACATACTCGCAAGAACTATTTTCAGATTTCCTCAAGATTTTCCCAATTCGATGCTCAGTCATAACAACGTTATATATTTTACAAAAATGTCGATATTTAAAATAATTCCGCATTTTCAAATGAACGCTTGGTTTGACATTGGCCCAGAATAGGTAGCGGTCAAAAAGTCGGTTACATAAAGAGAACATTAAGTAAGAAATAGAATATTTAAATACGTACAACCTCATGTTTTTTCATCAATATTGCTCACCTTATTTTCGGTGGGAATCATTCAATACAATTCTATATATCTTTATTATTCTCTAGAGTACTCAACGTTGTACCCACTACCACCAATTACGGCTTTGCAATCTTCTTACAGGGTGCATTTTAATGAGTAACAACGTTATGGGTGTTTCAAATTTTGGAAGGAATGTCCGAGGAGAATTTCCTTAAGATTTGGTTGTATGCACTCGAGTGTTTCAGGAAGTTAAATAATAATATATAATAAAAATAGTTTTTAGGTTGACTTCCATTCGCTTTTCATAGGACGCCGTGAACCTTTTGAATGCCTTGTAATTTGTCAAATATGAAACCAAGTCGGCATGACAAACGGGGCTGACAGATCCGACTGATCGTATCGTCTTGGGCAATTTTTCCCGTCTAGACATTCCGAAAAATGTGATCAGCGCCCTGAATCAATAGTTTTTGATAATTTATGAACCGGAACGGAAATTTCGTTTTTTTATGAGACGATGTGCTACTTTCCGCGAATTTCGAAAATCAATGCGTCGCGCCGGTTCGGTTCGGCTGAATGCAAGCCCTGCATAAACTTTTCTCAAATATTTATGAAGTCTTAAATAAAGGTGCTTTAAGTTTTGTAAAGCACAATTAACAGTTTGAAATACATGTAATTGGATATTATTTTTAATATGTGTCCGATTTCATCGAAAAAAAATAATTAATAAATCTCTAATATAGTTTTGTGAAATTGCATTTTATAACAATACATCAATTAACCATATTTATTTAATATTTTTTGTACTTTTGTATTTTTTGTACCAACAAATCAACCGTAAATTAACTTTCTAATCATGATTATCTGAATTCCATCTTAGCTCTCGATACAATTGTTGAAGTGAATGACTCATTAAATACCAATGTATTTAAAGTATTAAAATACAATATAATTAATTCTTACGTGTGCTATGTTAGTATACTTTTTTATTGAAACAACTAATCTAATAACAAATGAATGAAGGATTGATATACATTAATAATTCATAATTTAATGAAATTAAGACAGGAACTAATTATGTTATAAAAGAAAATGATGTAATGTTTCATAATGACATATTAATTCTATCACTTCACTTAATCATATAGCTTCAATTATGATTATAGTAGGTTTATCAATATCCCAAATAAAAGAACGTGTTTAAAAAAAAATATATATAATGGCTAAAATTAATTCGGCATCATTCCTTTTCTCAGTTTTAGTAAGAATTTTTAGACTTAATTGGGTTAAAAATTTTCGTATTCAGCGATTAATTATGATGTTGAACAGCGCTTACATTCACTTTGATTAACTTGAACAAAGATTAAAAGATATATAGAAGAGATCGATTTTCATCTAGTGGTAATTGATAAAAATCTACGTCTTGATAAGTTGCAGCGTGAGCTATTGTATTTGAAATTTTTGAAGGTACGAGTGTTAATTACATGAGTAATAATAAAAATTGGAGTGAAAATGTTTCGAGTTTAGATGTTTAAAAACATAATTGACTTAGAAAATACCATTACTTTTGCAGGTTTTCTTCGTTTTAAGGAAAAAGAACAGCCATGTTACCTTCCTGCACGTTTACCACCATACGGGAATGGTTGTTCTCGTTTGGGCTGCATCAAAATATTTACCAGGTAAGATTTAAAATAATTATAAAAAATGTGGAAGAATACTCATCTCCGGTTGTCTTAAGAAAAAGTCGTCGATTAAAACTTCACCAAAAGCAATGGCATTAAGAGAATAAATTAGATTTGTCTACGAAATAACGGCTATCATTTCTGTATATAAGTATTTATGTAACGTTCTTGTTCGTTTTTGGGCGACAGTGTAAATATTTTCTGAATACCGTACAAACTTGTTGTTTCCTGAATAATTACCATATTATAAATCGGAATCCATGAACTCGTATGACAACATGAAATATACAATAATTTGCATGTGACAAGTTAATATGCTAAAATTTCGGTTAATGCGTATCTAGAAATGGCGGAAAATTTAGGAATATACATATTTTAAAAATTTATTTCCTTAAATTATTTTGAGTGAATTAGTGGGAATTAATAATTTTGATAGAGACAGATGCCAAATACATTATATTTATTTTCAATGAAATTGAGAATGAAAATGCGTATCAATACAGATTTAGGTTTTCCACAGAAATAAAAAACTGTTTGTCATTTTAATCCACACTGCGTGGTTTTTCACTTATGTTCGTGAATTTGTCTCTTTTTGTGTAAAAAAATTCCACAGTCATTATTATGTAAAGTGTTTGTTAAAACGCAGTCCCACAAAAATTACTGAGAAAAAAGTGAAAAAGGTATTCAATAAGAAAGAAATAGACGAACAACATACATTAAGAATCTTATATAGCCCAGACAGCTCTGTATACGTTTTATTATTATCACATACCACATATACGTATGACATTTTCTCATGACGTAAGCGTTCGCTGGGATATAAAATAAAATGCAATGCACACACAGTTCCGACGTACTAGCTACTTTAGAAATTCAGTATTTCAATTTCAATACCGTGATCTATGACGGGTACGGTTATACTAGTTGAATAAGAAATCCTCACGACTGTTTTTCTCTGAGCATACAATTCACGATGCCATCATGTTTTTCGAGGCTAAAGATATTAATTTCGAAGAACCATAGCACTTGTAAGAGACTATCGGTCTAAAATTTTACAGCATTATTATCAATAGTATTATTGTAAGTACAAAAAAGGGTCAATTGAACAAACAACTATCGACTTTTTTAAATAAGACCACAAGTCCGCAAAGTTATCCAGCTAAAATTGAAATTTTACGTAAATCTGCATGGTCGTAGATGATAGTTATTAAACCAATTACCATCGCATTATCATAACATATGAGATTTTGAATGTAAATCACAGTTTAACAGTCCTTCATTGTATTTTTATACCCAAAGATTCCTTACAGGGTACATAAAATCCAGAATTAAAACTGTACAGCAGTGAATATTACCTGCATTTAATGTCAGTAGATGTCGTCAAAAACGATAATTTATTAACTATTCAAACATTAGCAATACTCTCAGAGAAGCAAAACACGTGGCACATTTGGTCATGTTAGGTTAGTATGATTTATCTAAATTTATTTTGTATCTATAATTAACTCTACTAATTTATTTTAAGATTTATATTATTTTGCAGATGATACAGAGGCATTTCGTTTGAATATACTGCATTATTGCAATAATTGTGTAATATGCCGTATATTATTTTTATTGGATGTATCATCAGGGTTGCTCAACCCATCGATCAGTGAATGAAATTTGGCATAAATATACCATATGTATTTAATGTATATTGAATTACGCAATGCGAATTCAAATATTCCACGTGTAATAAGTATTTTAGTTTTACTGCAAAATATATTTTATGAAAAATTCTATTATAACAAATCAGTCGTTATAACCATAAACAAAAACAGATATTTTAAAAGTACACGAAGAAGAATAATATACATTAACAGTTTTTAGTATTTTTGCTAGAAACCGCAGTCCAAAATTTTAAATTATAATAATTATTGTTATAGTTTGCGGTAGCTTTTCAGTTACTGGTCACGTAAATAGTTTTGCTGATTTGCGACGGATGGTAAATTTTAAGATGTGTTCATATCACTGATATGCATAAGCAATTTTGTGGCAGTTGCTTGTATTTATTTAACGTAAATCTGTAGATTTTGCAGCTATAAAATATTATGAGTTAATAAGGCATTATTTTTCTTCAAGCACGGTAAAAATGTAACCCAATTGTAAGCAATATTGCGTTTTTCCATATCCACTCCCAACGAAGAGAATATGGTCTCCTAATGGAGGTATCTCAACAAAAATTTTCTATGAGAACTGCTTGTTATTCATTTGTTCAAACTATCTTTTTTCGAAGAGAGGAGGGATAGAAGGATAGCGCTAGGATAAGACTAGTGGCTAGCTAATCGCTCTCGCTATACCAGTAAGGATTGGATAGAAGGTGAGGACAAACACTCAGATTACGAACAGAAATTCATAAATCGATTGAAAGATCAATTTATAAAACAACGTTACCAACTGCGCCACTAATTACCTGCACCATAATGTCTTGATCATTTATACGTATTAAGCGGGATTAACACCATCCGTAAAAGTGGCATCTGTCAATGAGCATGATTATAAACTAAGGTTCTCAATTTTCACAGAATTTTTTGTGTAAATTAAAAATGAAATAAGTACTTATGTTTTTTATTCATAGATGTCACTTCCATAGAAGCTCTAGTATTGGTTCCTCCTTACGTAAATACTGAAATTTGACACAAGCATTTAGTTATATTCAAGTATACGTTCAAATCGCATACTACTCTACTCTACTAAAAAACCGTTTGCGTTGGGCAGCCGCAACTACTAGTCACGCATATGAAATAATTTTTAATAATATTGAAGGATGGTATAAATAATTGAACAACTTTTTATAAAGACATGTATTTTGGTTCCATTTTTTGCTGTCATTTATTACTTATCATAGATTGTTAATTCGGCAACTTAATGTATGTGTGCCGGTCATTACGACGCCGAAGTGTATTTTTCGAAAGCAATTATTTTGATTGATTACTATTTGTCTGTACTTAAAATCTTCACTGAATATCGAAAACACATTAGTCAAATTGATAAATTTTCATATAAATCTTCATTCATAATGAAAACATATTATTACTGTGATCATAATCTAATATCTTTTGGTAGTGATATTATAAAAACAATTGAGCTCCGCCTTTCTTTCGATTCTATTGTGATACTAAATATTGTAATCCAATTGTTGGGTCCTACTTTCGCCTAAGTCGAACAGTAAACGCTTTTGGGCTTTTGTTCTACGACGAATTGAAACATTGACGCATTGCTTGCCGCCCTGTAGTCGAGTGGTAAACATCGTGCTCTTTTTGGTTGAGATATTCATGGGCTCGAATCCTAATACGGTCACTTTCGTAAATGGATTTTTCGGTATAATTATTGATTTCAAAGGCATGGATATGTGTGATGTCTACAATTCCCTCCAACCATCCGTTCCTAAAAACGGATAGTAGCGAGGGTGATTTGCTAACTTCTTGTCCTGTTATAGATCTAACTCTGAGTGAACAACAAGTATTTTTCGTAGAAATACTTCTGTTGAGATACCTCTGTTAGAAATTCATTTGCTCTACATTGAAAATGGACATGATTTAAAAAGCCAAAGGTATAGATTATATTATGAAGCTTTCACTACGCCCACCCACGCCCAATTCGCTGAAATAATGGGACGCATAGGTACCCTTTATGAAGGGAGAGGTAAATCGATTGATTAACAACTAACTTCCGTCAGGTGCTACATAATTAGTTGTTAATATACTTAACATTGAGAGCAAACTTGTGTTACATATAAATAATTGTAATCTAATTACACTTGGGTTGCTGAAAAAAATAGCTGTTAGGTTTATCTCGTTAAACTCGTTTTTATAATAAAGCATATTTAAGATTGAATTAATTGCATACAAAATTTCAATTAAAAATATTTTTTTAAATTAAGGTTTAAAATATGTTTGCTCTTCATTCTATACGAACGAGATTTGATGATCGATTTTAAATACAACTTTCAATTATACATTTTTTTATGTATTTAATTTAAAGTGAACATTCTCTTCAACGATAAATAATAAATTAATAATAACATGGTGAACTCTGTAACAGTTTATTCGGAAAGATTTTTTAGGCCCTAGTGGCCATTACTGGGTCAACCACGTTAATATTACAGAATAATGACGATGTTGGACGGAGGTAGAGGAAACTCACGACTTGATTCAAACTAAACATCTGTAGCATCGAATCGTTGTCCCTTTCACTTTGGTACACACACAATACACGAGTACTTTTCATCTTCAAACTGTCAGCAACTCATAATAATATTTTCTGCGAGACTTTAAGCAGTGGTCGGTAAACAACTACCCGCGGGTAATTGAATTAACCGCTACAACATTTTGAGTTTCCCGCCAAGAAAATATGGTAATATTTTTAATCAAATTATTTTTTTATAAAATTATTTAATTAGTATATCACTTATTAATTTTAATTAAGTCTGAGGATTAGAGGATTCAAAGACATGTGATCCAATGTTAAGCTGTATTATAAAAACCGGATGAGATGGATTTTAACAAGCTTGAGTTTAAATATTTTGAATATCTTGGAGTAAATAATCTGGAAATATAATACATTGAATTCAAATGTTTAGTTCAATGGACACGATCGCATGAAGAATTGTATTTGATGTATTATCAGCATTTGGTTCACCATCATTTTCACAAACGAAACGTGTATAAAAATACAATAACACCAGAAAATCTTGAATCCTGTGTTCGACTTAAGTCAAATACATAAATATGCCTATTGGAAAACTTCAAAAGAAAAAATTAAACTAAAGAGCAACAAATAAAAATGTTGTATAATACGTATGTTTTTGTAATATAAATTAATGATGATACTATGTTTTGAAAATGTACTCACAAACCAAATATTTTTTTCGAAATTGAAATTTTTTTCCCAGTCTCTTAAAACGTTTTCGACCACTGCTGTAAATCAATGTCAATTCCGCCGGTAAATATTTCAAATTCCAGCGAGTGTAATTTCATTTTTACTCGGGTGGTATGTAATGGATGTGGATTGAAATACACTATTTTTCAACATTTTTATCAGATTTTTTTATAAAATATTTTTAATAAAACGCATCTAATGTAATCTTGTAATGCGTTATAAAAATTACATATTTTCACTTTTCATAAAATGCTATTTGAGACTAAAGATGACTAGTATAAATAGAAATAAAAGCAATTATAAATAAATTTATAATAACAGATGGGTGTAAAGTGTCATCCATAAGATATCTTTATTAATAATGCTCTAATAAAAAAATATGATCTAATGGTGACAATTTTAGTTACAATTAACTATTATAGTTACGGTAAAGTGAATATCATTGAAGTAATTACCTATAAAGGATAATAATTAAGTATTTTATAATGATTTTTATAATGTCTTCTCACCAAAGATTGGCAGTGTACAATATTAATTTATCTATATTTTTTTATAAAATTTACTAAATCTTTATTGCGTCAATCGGGATTTACATAATTGACAATGCAAAAACTTGTAGCTGTCCGACTACTCAATTTTGCTTGCTGTATCTCACTCTCAATTTTCACAACGCAGTATTTGTTATTTTATCCAAGAGTCCATCAAAATGAATTGAAAAACGCGATCAAATTTGCTTTGAACAGTTATTCTAAAAGCGACGATCTTCGACTTTTAAATAAAACCAACGGATAAAATCTTTTACGCTTTTCATTTTGACACAAAACAAAACGCTCCTTTCAAGTAACGTGTTTTTTGTTTGATTTTTAATTTTGAATTGTAAAGTCGCACACAATGGTTTAAAATCAACACAATAATAGCCAAAACGCTTTTTTTAGAGTAAAAAATCTAATTTAAATACCAACAGTTTTCCGACCGCAGCAATTATACTAAAAAGTATTCGATTTTGTAAATGACATTTTGGTTGAAGATAATTGAAAATCTTAAGTTTAGATTATTTCTTCACCAACCGAATTACGCATAAGACGAAAATAATAATGACAGCTTGGATAGATGATATTATATGAAAGCAAATTTTTTGTTCTATTTTATTTTTTTAATCAATTTAAAATTATTGCTAAATTTTGAAGCAACACCAGAATTTGATTGATATAATAAATATATTTTGTTTGCTGTACATAAAAAAGAGACATATAGTGTTCATTTTACTTAAAATGTATGGTACGCTATGCAATCTTTACAATTGATTCATTTTGTTGTATATATTATGATACTTTGTACTTTTTGTAAATCAATAATCAATATTCGTTACAAATAATTGAGGATTTGAATTAACTAGAATATACAACAAAATGACAATTAGAATCCCACGGGTTCCCTAAACTTCGACGTTAGATCCTCTTTTAGTGGTCCATTGGCTACTTTACAAATATACAAAAAAATAATCAGTAAATAGCGTATATTTTTAATCAGACATTATTAATAGAAAGATGATTCACCGTTCACTAGATGGTTTTTGAAACAGCTACGTTCCCATTCTTTATGTCTATGTCTATGACTAGGCTTTTTTAAGCATTTCATCAATCATTCATCATGCATAAAACATAATTTAACACACAACAAAGTAGGTAAATGAGATGTGTAAAAGAATTATCTTAGTTACTTGACTTTATTAAAAACTTCATGGCCACTCATGAAATATTTGGTGTGCCCGGATTGTACGGTGTTAAATGTAAAAACAGCTGATACATTCTCGCTATTTCTGTTAGATTGTTGGAGTTTTAGATAGTCAAAAAACGTTTAACGAGACTATCGCATGATAAATTAAAGAGAAATAAAAAATTACACCTTTGATGTGAACTAATTTAGAGCATATGCATAGCTGGGACAAAACGGTGTATAGGAAACATGAACGTATTTTTTTTGCGGCAGCCGCTGATCATGAAACAGCGTAGCCCACTTTTTGAGGTGAAAAAAACGTAGTTATTTTCCCCATTTTTTTTATGAAACGTTAACGTTTGGACGGTAGTCACCGTCCTTGGCAAAGAATATGCCTGACGCATGAAATAATTTATTATTGATTTACGAGTTTACAATTAATTAGGAATATTTTAGCCATACTTTCTTAAATATTGGACTAGAAAATAAAAGCTAACCAAGGTAATATCACAGTGACGTGAAAACAAGCTACCATTAATTTCATATCAATCAAAAAATTACTATAATAGTATCATATTGCTCTTACATCAGATAAACACTAATTTGTTATTTAGCCCCAACAATTTGTTGTAACGAGACCAAATAAAATTAATCGTAATAATAGAACGCCTTACACAAACATGTAACTTATTGTTTTGATTCATACAATTTGACATTTCTTTTAAAAACCTCTCACATTTCGCGTGATAATATCATATATACAATATAATAGCCCAGACCGCTCTGTAGACTCTGTTTTATTATTATCACATATCACATGTAAGTATGAAATTTTCTCATGACGTAAGCGTTCGCGGTCTATATAAAATAATTTTTTATGCAATGCACACACAGTTCCGACGTACTAACAACTTTAGACATTCAGTATTTCAATTGCAATACCGTCATCTATGACGGGTACGATTATACTAGTTAAGATATAATTTAAGACATCGACTGAGGGTGCTTGATGGAATTTCAATATCAAATTTGGATTATTGAGATTTTGTACACTTCCATGTATTTTGTCACTAACGACCCGGGTTTCGCCTTTCGGCATGTAAACCGGCACCAGTAAATGGTATTTCTAAAAGAAGTTGAAAAGCGGCAATTCGCCACTCTGTTAATATGGTGTTTACAAAATAAGGATTAGGGAGATTCCCGAAATTTTAACTCAGGTATCAGTGTGGCTCTCAGACGTATAATATCTTACCTCGTAAATAATATTTGTCGCATTTGTATCTTCTATATAAACGTTAGACACTGTTTACTGTCTCTCAGTTCGAGTCCATCCGTGTGCTCGAATGCCTGAAGATGCCGAAAGGCGAAACCCGGGTCGTTAGTGACAAAATACATGGAAGTGTACAAAATCTCAATAATCCAAATTTGAAATTAGTTAAGATATATTTGCCAATAACAAATTCGGTCCTTAATATGAAAAGACACAAATATTATTACAACGTTGTTATCAATTTGAATTTATGTTAAATGTTAAATATTAATTAACCTAAGAGTTCATCGACATTCTTAACCGTTAAGATTCAAATATTGGAACTAATCTATTTATAGTATATTGCAGAAAATACAATATTTATCAATCTTTCATTTTGTCACATGAATTCATCACAAACGGTGAACAATACCAACGAGAAATCTACACAAGTCGTTCTGGCTGCCATTTCCAGGTCAATTGTTCTATTTTCAACTTTTAACATTTGTATTAATTGATGGACTATAGCTTGTGGGTGTTACATGAGGTACAGTCCACGAGGATATTTTGAACTTTCAAAATTAGCTAGCACCAAAATAACGCCATAATAACGTAAATATTTGTATTTTGCGTTTGGAAGTTTAATACGACCAGGGTGAAACCGAGCAGTACACCTAACTATTATATTTATAAAACACAAATGTTATATTTATAGAAACGTTGTATATAAACTGCCGTATTCGGGTAAATAGTGACATGTTTGTGATTTGGTAGAAAGTGAGTGTGGTATGTACTCGTGTTGAGTAAAGAATGAGTTTGAATCTATGCCGGGCGAAGCCGGGTAATAATAAAGTATTTCATAAAGATCTTACTTTCAATAAAAATGGCAATAATTAAAGTAAGAGAGATCCTTCGAATTATTTAGAAACTTTTTGCATTGTGATTTGTGACCACCATACCATTGAAAGTATTATGAAGAGAAAGTGGACCCTATCATTAGTCACACTTAAAACCCTGTGGCTATGGTTTTGACGCTTCGTTTTCAATTACAGATGTATTCGGTGAGTATAATTAGTAAGTTATATTATTTGATGGCGTAAACGGTGATTAATGACCGATAAATAAACCATTAACTTGATGGGATAGATGATCTGGAGTGGTGTTTCCATACCACAAACTGATCATAAAATTATCAAAGTAATTCATATTAATGAATAAGTACTCCGTAAATAAAAACTATTTTAAGTTGTTGTTGATATAACTTGATGAGCCTTCAGAATGAGTTCGAATGAGACAATAGAAAAAACATCTATTTAATATCCAGTGGCCCTGATCGATGATCAACTGATCACTTTGTATAGCAGTGGCGGGTCACAATGAGCACATTTAATATACACCTATTAATAATATTAAAAAAAATATGCAAAACGGTATATTTATTGTTTTTTAATATAACTGGGCCGCATCACGTCTAAGTATTGGTATACAAATTTGAGTACGTGTCGTAAGTAACCGAAAATGCGTCTCTATAATCTATGTCTATTCAATATACTGAATTTCATTCATTGTTTGAAAAATGATTAAAAATTTCAGGCAATCATATTTAATATCAATATTTAAAGAAATAATTGCAGTCTTATTACAATATTTCTTGTGGTTCTCAGATTGCGGTTGCATATGTCAATAAGGAATAAAAAAGTTGAAAAACCGACGTTAATGTGAATATATATATTAAACATCCGTTTGTGGTTCTTCTTTTTCAGAACTACATATGTCTATATTTGAACAATTTTGGAATTATGTATTACAATTTTATTTTAAATCTGATGTCATGCAAAAATTCTCCAATAAGTGGTCGCTGTAAACATATAGTTGCGTAGTATTAGTGTGTTCAGCACTAAAACCCTGTCTGGAAAAATTAATAGTTTTTTTATTACCTCACATTTTAGTGACTATCTTTAATGTGGTTGCCGTTCGACACCGATCGTATGTGCGACAACTAGTAAGCACAATAGTGTCTTCTTTATAGGTATCTTTTTTCTCACTTTATAGGATAACCTTTTTAATGTTAATAAATAAAAAAGCTTCTTGATACTTTATAATATATCACACATTAGTTTCACAATAAAAATAGGCTTTTACAAATATTATCAATAAAGCGTAGACAAAACTGTTTTTGCCAAAGAGGCACTGAACTAAATTATTAAATATAAAGATTTTTCGGATTGATTTCTTTTGAGGTCAAGATTAAGATTGTATTTCATCGCAGATTTTCAAGCTACATCAGTAGTTTCTTTATTGGTTTTAAAAATTAGCGCCACCGCTGATGTTATAATGTATGTGAATTTTAGTCACCAGTAATTAACATGCGGACATTGTAGTTTGTTAGAATAAGACTTTAGTTCAGTGGTAGCTCAGTAAACTGCCGAGCTTCATTAATTATTCATTAACTCCATTCGATTCACTTGTATTTTGAATGTCAATCATTTTGCAACCAAAATGAGACACGTCCACTGCAGTGACGTTGGTATTTGCTAATTATGTACGCAATCGTGTATTCGTAATACGCATGGCAAAATGTTTTCATGAAACTCAAATGTATCACAACAATCTGTATTGCCTAATGGAATCTTTCTATAAACCATGCAACAAATAATCAGTAGGATTTTTTTAAACTGACTTTTTTTATTGAAATGACATTTATTTTCATACAAAAGTTCACCGATATATTATGCTAATCCGTCACATCAATTTATTATTAAGAAGTTCAATATTCCATTTACTCTAGGCTACTGGGCTAAGAAGGATTATTAACTTTCACTTGCTCGCTAAAGAGAGTCGGTCGTTTTATTCAATGTAAAATATCCGTTATATTATTACGTGTTTCATAATGATATATATTATTCCAGTTCATTACATGAATTTCTGAATTACTGTAGTTTCGGTGAATAATAAATTTGACGTGTTGTGTGATTACATTTAAACCAATCTTTTAACAGATTCCACTTAATTAATTACCATATAATATAGATAAACAGTGAACATATCTCAAAGTGTTTCATAATTAATTAAACAAAGCACAAAAGTTCACCAATTTACCATAATACAATATAAAAACGTTGGTGATAAAATACAAAGTCGATGTTAATAAACTACTTAGTGCAATCGACCTAAATAATTTCGCTTTAAATCACTTTTCTTAATTATAAATATAGCGATTCCATCTGTATAACGATATCTATTTTAAGATATAGTAACGAATAAACCTAGAATATATTACAATAATCCCCATTTTATTGTTTCCACCACATTCCAGAATGTGTTTATTTTAATATCACTGATTGATTTAAATGAATTGATGAATTATATTTTTTCAAAACGGCAGGTCACACATTATTTGTGAAAAAAAATATATTATAGAGGTAATTCAATTTGGAAATCAGAGCACCCAAAATATGTGAACTGGAAGATGATTACTTTATAAGATAACTTCACTTGAACTTAAATCTTAGAAAGGATTTGTATTATATGTTACTGTTATCAATGTGTCTATTACATTTCAATGATTGTTTATTATATTTTAATAGCATATTGATATTAAACGGGTCAGTAAGGTTAGGTTTTACACATTTTTTTATGGTTAGCTATTATTGCTTAGTGAACTATCATTGGAAGTTGTGAAACGTTTTTAATTAAGGACTGTTTACTATAATAGCGTTAAAAATTTGTTGCCAATTAACCTTCATGGGTTGTCATAAAAATATAAAGGTAGCAACAACAGGACTACATTTTAATATATATATGTGACATTCACCATATTATTTACACACTATGACGTACATGACATGACAATTGTCTATTCCAGGGGTCTCTATTTTTAGCGTAATGACCATACTAACTCCTCCACTAAGTCCCAAGGGTCAAAACCTAGCTAGCTCGTCATACCAACATACTGTTGAAGACCGAGATACGTCCCTGAACTTTGGTCGTAAGTCGAATTCCAAACATTAAACAGTATCATTAAATATTGTTCGGTTCGGAAATAAAGCAGCTGAAACCAAAAATGGTACGGAGACATTTTAACACATCAAAGTGCGCTTTTCAAATCTTATATTGTAATAATTGCGCTGATATTCATTTCTGATTACAAAATTTTTTTACTCCAAAAATGAATAAATTCAAAAACCAGTCTTCGAAAATAAATTGCGTCATTCACCCTTTTTTGTTTGAGTGGTAATGTAAGAGTAACATATCAGTATTCATTCCTTTGAAGGCTCTTGGATGCTTTGTGTGATGGATCATTAATGAAGATTTCTCTCTTTGTTACTCAATCACATGTAAAGTGAAGGGTGCGAGTGAGATACAAGGGCATGCGGCGCATACTCTAATATCCTTCTTGCTATGATAAAGATAGTGATAAACCAAGCGCGCGTCTATGGTATCTAAATAAATATACATAATTTGGAAATGCTGTTACTGACCTTTCTTCCCGTATGCATCAACCGTTGGAAATGGTGCTCCGTGATGCAAATGTTTTTTTTCAATTTTTGGTCGTAAGTGCGAATCGTCGAAATTCGAGGACGACCTGTAGTTTTGAATTTCTCTAAAATTTCGGTTGGTAATTAAGGGCAAGTGATAAGGACATTTCATTGCGGCGCAGATAACCGATAGCCGACAAGGAGAAAACCAGGTTCTGCCTGATTTAAACACTCATATTAAGTCATTTGGACAAAATTTTGGTTGATCGATTGCATAAATTTTCTCGTGGCTTTTTTCCGCTTTCGGCACTACTTATATGTGTGAAAAAACTATGGCGGGCCGGATACCGGGCATGTCCGGCCAGCTACAGCAGGCCGGATTGGTGGTGCTAGCGGGCCAGAGTTGGACTGCGGGTCGTAGTTCGGAGACCCTTGGTCTAATAGAAAATTTCAAGCAATGAGCGTAACCGGTCCTTTTGCGAAAATTAAGTATGGAGTACAAAATCACATGTATTTTCAATAAATCATTTGAGTTTTTGCTAACTAAGTTACAATTTGTAATAAAAAATGCGAAATTTGATATTAAAATTTAATAATATTATTTTCACTCAGCTAGTAATCTATTTCAACAGCATAGTACATTCATTCAGCAGTTAAAAATATTTAAGTGATGCCGGTCTTGATACTGAGATAAAATATGTATTTTATATTAATTTGTTTCCATTATATCTTACATGTAAAGCTAAACGGAGAGCGGTAAATGGAATCTAATTTCTTTATAGAAAAAGTAACTACTTTTACATGGTTAATCAGTCATAGGAAATAAAATTGATACATCAATTTCCAAATATGTATAATAATAAAAATTTGAAGAATATTATTTTTGGATAATTTTGCAACCGTAATGTATTATTCTAATAGGAAAATAATTGTCGATTAAACAGGTTCTATGCTGGTCAATGAATTTTTATTGAACTAATAGTGACGTCAATTGGGTGGTTTATATGTTGATATACGTTATAAAATGTTTGACCTTATTTTTTGTGTACAATATTTTATTACTTATATAATCTAGAAACACGTCAAGGTAATCTGTATAAAAGTATGAAGTGCAAGTGCCTTGCAACAATATAATAATAATATTATAGCATCTAAGAGTATAGCCAAATAAAACAACTATTGGCAATGGATATTTACTTTACATGTCAACTGTGGAAAGGAAAAAGGACGTAACCCACACAAAAAAAAATATTGTGTATATCCCCAACAAAACGTGTATACATTGTGATTATCGAAAAAAAAATATTTTAAAAGACGGAGGGACAAGCACTTTTGCCTTTCTACAGTCGATATATTATATATTTATATACAAATATAGTGTATTAGCATGTTTTGTATGAGTTATACATAATATTTTTGGGTGTGGGTCACGTTCTTTTTCCTTTCTACAGTCGATGTCATTTATAAGCTATAACAGTAAAAAATATTTAATACTTTCGAACTTAGACTTGACACTTAACATTCGTTCGTATTTTTACAATTTACATAGGTTTTGATATAAACAACTCGGTAGATGACAATGTTCTCATTTTTCACTATTTAGTTAGTTTGCACTATATAAGGGATACCTGAGCATTGCCCTATTTCTCCTTTCACCTCTGGGAAAATAGTGTTGGGTATATGTTCTGCGTGAGGTGATAAAATCTTGATGGTGGTGACATTGATCGTTGATACAGTAACCTCGAGCTGATCACCGTAAAGATTTGGGCTTATATATATTATATTTTTTATATATATGTTGTCATAATATAGTTTTTTTGGATTTGTGTTGCACAAATAAGTGCAGCACTGACATATTCTTTTGGCCTCTTTAGTTTTTTATTATTTATCCTCGAGAGGAGGTCGAACGATCAATTTCCCAGACAGTCTGGAAGTTCTCTTTTCGGAGTCGTGAAGTCATCTTCTCCTTTCTTCTTCTGGTTCCGACCCATGCCACACGTTAGTCAGATGAGCTGTAGGCAGGGAATAGAGGACTCAGAGGGGTGTTAGTAAAAGGACCCTTCGAGGCCTAATAAAGCCGGTCGGTGTGTTGACGTCATAATTTAGAAGAGATTTGATGGTCGGGTTATTGTGACCTTTCATGTCGCTTTCACTATTTTAGTATCATAATACTTTATATGGATTTTTAACCATGTTTGCTACTAATGTAGAGTGTATTGACCCCTAATGGAAAATTTCATAAGGATGTGTTGAGTATTATTGTTAGACAATCGCTCTTCATAAGCACCGTTCTGTTGTCAGGATCGTTTGATGGGATGAGATTTCAAAATAATAATTCATACTCTTTTATTCAAATCTATTAATCGTTATAGTATAAAACGGCTTATTCAGGAAATGCAATCCTCAATCACGTAACCGAGTTGGACAACATCTCAGTTACGTTACCACTTGACTGCCGAAAAGCCAGTACAAGCAAGATGGAGAAAGTAAGGAGTAGAAAAACTAGTTTTTTTTTGAAAATTAGTTAGATTATTTCAACAATTAAAATTTGATATTGAAATTCCATCAAGCACCCTCAGTCGATATCTTAAATAAAATAATAAATTACGTATATTAAATAATTATATGTATAAATTTAACCTAAATACACGTCGTCTCCAAGGGGATGACCCACCTACGCTATGTAGCAAAAGTGCATGGACATCTTTCATATTAATAGATAAGGTATTGTTTGAAAATACTAAATCTAATGTTTTACGGGCATCTGACTATTATAAATAATAATAAAACGTTCTCTTTAATAAGGTAAAACTTATAAATATAGAGTTTCAAGATTTCCACTTGCAGTGACGTTGTCGTACTGACGCTAAAGAAAGTGCAAGAAATATACCAACATATATGTACCTGATAGGCATACGGATATAAGTACTAAATTTAAAAAATGATTCAATTACGCCAAAGTATAGTTAATAAAACTAGCATATAAAATGCTAAGCCAAAATAAAACTAGAATATTTTATATTAACGAGTAGACGCTGGATAGATTTTGTTCGTACCATTTCGAATCTGCGAACACAAATAACTGTTATTATTTCCATATATAAAAGTAAAAAGTTGATAAAAAATAGTAGGGATAGGAAATTACCACCAACATTTAAGTGACAATAACATTGGAAACACAAAAAACAGTATTTTGATAAAAATCCCCGAAAAATTAAATCATTTAACATGCTACGAACGTCGTTTGCAATAACGTCACGAAAACTAGTTTTTTTCAAATTTGTATGAATACATAAATTTTAGTCATTAAAATTTTTTTGCGCCATAATTGGCGACTTACAATAATTAAATCAAAATAATAAAAGCATTGATACTACATAGCCGTGGCTGCTGTTCGTATCAAACATTAATGATATTTAATAAAAACAGATTTGGTGTAAATATATACTAATGGAATATTATATAATATTATGATCTGTGACATTTTTAATTTGGTTAGGTATATTTTATGCAATGGATAATTATATTACCTGTAAATATGATTGTCGAAGTGTTTCTTTAGTTTTTTATCGTTCGCCTGATTCAGACCTGGTAAACTATATCAAATTATCTCTGCCTACACCACCAATTTAAATTCTAAGGTTCACAATTTTGATCGGGGAATTAAACAATATAAAATTAATTTTTAATGATTACGATTAGCAGCTATTAATGTAAAAAAAATTATGTGGTATAGAGCAATGTTCTCCAACCTTTTAACATCTGCGGACCGGTAAAGATAGTAAAAAATGTTCGCGGACCACTATACTGAAATAAAAATGGTTTTGTATATAATATTTTTTTAATCTTACATTGTGTCAGATGAACATAACTATAACAAACAAATATACATATAAAATTCTTGGAAATATATTTAGGTAGGGTTTTGCACCTTTTCCACTATTCAAGAGAAAATATTTCCGTTCTCCCTTTGTGTACCTAAGAACATGTATGACTGTCGATTCTGAGAAAACCAGCGACCACAGTGTCACATCATCCTACCAATTATTATTATTTAACAATAACTCAAAATACAATTAAACGTGCAGATGAAAAAATCTTATATTTCGTACTTTTGCATGGCAAATTTCTTGAAATTTGGCATACTGTTCGCGGCCTGGCACTGGGCCGCGAACCACCGGTTGGAGAACACTGGTATAGAGCATCATGACTTTTATTTTGCCGTTGCGTATCATTGAACAGTTCCCGCTTAGTAAAACGCAATATTTTTGCGAGTCAGAATTAATCCAAAAAACATCGAAGCAAAAACGAAATACACAAAATATTATTTTGGGTAATTTACTTGAGAGAGCAGCACACCAAAAACAAACAAAAATGCAGTATCAACCGAAGCACTTTTGCTTGGATCACGTCTTTGTGGTGAACAAAAATACCACATGCTTACAAAATTTTGATGTTTCGTGTTTGCTGAATGGTATCAAGTTTGATTTCAATCGATATACCCAGTAGCCACTCGTCTTTAGAGGTCACAGAGGCCGGGCCCCACCAATAATTTCGAAATTATTTATGCTAAATTTAATACAAATATTTTAAGAATGCAATTTTGAAATTGACAGTTTACCGGCGGTTGCACTATTCCGGGGCAGTCTCGCCTGGCCCATTGCTCTGGTACCTGCCCAGTACCTGCGATTATCCGATTATCTTCTAATTTTTTCTTCGTGGTTGATCTGGTTTATTGTTTTTAGTATGTTTAGTTGTATATTTATGTTTCAATGTATATCCTAATTAAAAACCTATTATGTTTTGATCATGTCATTATATGTATAATACATATTATGTTTAGTTTAGTTACAATTAAATAAAAAATAGCAACTGGCCCCAAATGTTCCTATTGTCAACAGCTGCCACTGGATATATCCATGTTTAATCCTAGATTTGCAGTTTGAGCAGGACTCAACATCTTTAATACAATCTAATTACTTAATTATGAATAGCGAATCGAATGCAAGGGTTAACAAATTCCAGTACTAAAAAGGTGATCAAAGATATATTATTTTGGTTAAAATAGTAAGTATATGATTTATGGAAAGTAACCAAATTTAGCTGCTGTAAACAATCCATCTTAGCTACAATTGTGATTTTATTTAATACAAACTTTACATGCATAAATGTAACTCCACGGCTTGAATTACAATATTAATAAAGTTAATTTAACTGTAGTTTTATGTAAGAAATTCATATGCAACAAATTGATTAATCACTTTTAAGGTGTTAACTGTCAATTCTTGACGGAAAAGCATTATATTTTAAAAATAAAATACATTTGTTTTGTATTAATTCCTCATTTTTATAATGATTAGGACCGGTATCACTCATAGAGGGAATTATTATCAGTTGATAATGTTCGCGATCAGAATGTGTAAAAATGATTGAAGTAGTACAAAAAAATTTAAAAAATAACGATTTGATTATTTAGAGCTGTTTGTGTTAATAACCAAGCAGTTTGTATTACACAAGATGTTAAAAACGATCATGTAGATAAGGAATGTTTTTTTATGTTAATTTGAGAATAATAAGCAAGTAAGCTAAAGTAATTAATCAAAAGGTTTCACATTCAGTGCACAATTGCCCGTTATAAAGTACGATTTTTTCCATGCATGGAGTGATTTCGATCAACTGGAGAAGACAGTTAGTTAGAAAGTTTTAAGGCATATTTTAGTTAGATCTATTGGATATCATCCTAAAAGAATGATACTACGATACAAATTACAAGATTTATATATGTCAATAAACAGCTCTCGTGACGACATGATATTTAACTGTCATACAAGACGAACAAAATTTATTAAAATTAAAAAAAAATAGTCATCTTTTATTTTTTGTGAAAAAATGTGTAAATGTAATTAAAATGAAGTTATTAGCAGCGGTCTTGTATACATTAAATATTATTTATTTCATTAAGAGGGCGATACAAATGACGTCAACCGAATAACAACAACATTGTCTCTGTACCGATAATCCGGCTAAACGTTTAAATAGCCTGTAAATTTCCGAAATTTATCACTCGATTTACATGTTAATTATATACATTTTTGAATGTTCCGCCAATAAATAGAAAAATGTTATAAGATAATTGAAAAAAACACTTGATAAAAAAATTCTTTCTGTACAGATGTGGAATAAGACAATTAATTTGTATCAATTGATTGTTATTATTTAAATAATTTAAAGTGAATGCACAGATTAGATTTCACTAATAATAAAAATACATTTTGTATTAGGTGGACTACTTTACTTGTGGAAGTTCGGTGAACTAAAAAAATAAGGTTTTGAATTAAGTTTTCTCACTATTTTTTCCATGTCCGCTTCCAATGTGGAGCATATAGCCTCCCAATGAAGGTATCTCAACAGAAGCTTTCTACGAGAACTGCTTTTTTTTCACCGTCTAAACGTGAAAACCTATTAGAAAAATACACTTTTAGACCAAATTTTAAAGATTTGTGCTACGGTAATAAAGTTAATCTTAATTTAAATTGTGAATATTTAATTGCTTATTTATTTTATAAAAAAGAGGACACTATGTAATTTAATTTTAATTCCTGGAAGAAGTTTGTACAATTCCAAAAAGTATCTTAACTATTCCTTTTGTAATTATTATATAAAATATACAAATGTATACTAACAAACTCAAACTATAAAGTATAAAAAAATGCTAAAGCTTATATCTCTAGTAATTTCACATAGGTAGTATGAAATATTTCTCAGATTATAAAATTTTGTGTAAATTAAACTTCAAAGACCAATTAAATTATTTACTTCAGTGCTGGTTTATAAAAAATGCCCACGCACACGAAACATTGTTAATCTTGGAAAAGAATAAGCGAAATCAAAGTATTCCGCGTTTTGTAATAGTAAATTTAATAAAAGTCAATTTTCATATTACATGTGGGCAAATATGGTGGGATATGTTTGTTTGAGGAAGTCATGAGAAAAGATGGATTCATTTTTTGTTACTTTTCGTGACCAAATAACGCAAGAGGATATATTTATAGCAGAAACGAGTATTTGCAGCAAATGTATTAATTTATATTCAATATTCATGAGTTTAGTTTTGGTTTTAAGATAAAAATTTATTTGAATATATTGCAGAAACGTAATATCGTAAAAACTCCACTGTATTAAGTTAACACACACCATCGTCAAAATTAAAATTGTATATGTTAATGCTATGTGAGTATTATGTTTTCATTTTATTTTTTCAACGCAGTTTAGTTAATTATCTTCTAAAGCATGAAGCTAGCAATTAAGTGGCACTTGCTTCTTTTTTTGTGATCTTACAGTTAATTTGGATTCAGAGCTGTAATAAATTTAACGTTCTCCTTTCTAACGTCAAGACGATCAGATGTTAGATTTTTTATGAAAGCAACATGGTTGGGGATTTTTTTTAAAAGCAACCAAAAATGTGGTATCCTATTATCTTTGTCATATATCTTTAATAGTAAACAAGATAACTATCAGGGAATTCATATACAAACATTGATACATACATCAATAATTGTGAATATTGTTTTGTAAAAAATTGTATTTATAATATGATGATCATTGTTATTTGAGCAAGTCTTCCCTTAAAAAGTCACTGGTTATATATAAAAAATCATTATTATTTTTATTTTACAGGTGGACATGGCACACTTCTCGGAGTAATAAACTCGGTCGTTCACATTATCATGTATGGCTATTATTTGCTCACCTTAATCGATAGCAAGTACAAAAGTTCCATCGGGCTGAAGAAACACATCACACAAATACAAATAGTAAGTACAAATTGATGGCACCTATACATATGGCGTACAGTGAATTAATGTATAAATCATTAAATAAAAAAAAAGGAAAGTAGTGATTAAGTTAGTACACTTAGTGATGATTCATGATTATGATGGAGCGTCATTCTACGGCGTTTGTAAACATTGAATAAATTCTTTTTTAATTATGCTATATAAAAGAAATGCTGTAGGCTTTGTTAAGTAGATTGTATTCTGAATTCTCTTATACGAATTTATCTGTTGTATATTAAGTGACAATTATATTCATTTAGTTATTTTGATAACTAAACTGGGCCAGCCGCAGTCACAATAAATCACAAGAAACATTTTTTCAACCATGTCCTCTCCCAATGAGCTTGTGTACTCTTAATGCTGAATATAAGTTGTTGAACGAGTACGGGTCGTAAATCAATTGCTAACTTTTTCTCTTTACAGAGGTTTAGGTCAGTTAGATAGCTCGTTCTAGGTCCCATTTCAGGACCAGGTATGGTGTGTGTGGGAAGGTATGCAAACATCACAGACATTCATGCTTTTGGTTACCAATTTATTCATCAATTGAAAAATCATTGTATTAAAATTTCTATAACGGGATTTGAAGCCGCGATTCCACAATCAAGTATGAAGCTCAATATTATTAAACACTCAGCTACAGTAATGGATGTAATACAAATAAAATGCCTTGGTAAAATACAAATAACTCAATTAAAAATTTCATCTCTTGTATGTTGGTTAAAAATGCTTAATTAATTAACATTTAATTATTCAAAACATAAAATTTCGGTTATAAATAGCTTTTCCACAACTTATTGTGGAAACATCTCTCGCGGGATTAATTTTTGGCGAATTTAAATGCCCGTTGAAAAGCAAACTCTATTCTAACTTACACATACTAGTAGATCTATGTAATTTTGTGAGAAGTGAAATACAGAAATCGTGCTATGTTAAATAATATAATTACTATTTTTGATAAATAGTCTGATGTTGACTGTCAATTCTTGGTGGAAAGGCATTTTACACTAGGAAGTAGTACAAAATAATATTTGTTATTTTTTAATAAATCTAAAAGTTAGAATTTTTCTAAATACACGTGATAGATAACGTTATTATCTCATAGATAGTAATATTTACACGGATAAAATGAAGACAAGTTAATACATTACATTCACGGTAACGTTTATTTTTGAAAATAATTTATGAAATGAATAATGAAATACTTTTTGATAGCATTGCTAACCTCATAAGGTAAAGTTGTGTTGGCATTTATCCAATAAAGATTCAATGTTATAATAGGAAAACGCTCGTTGGCACAATGTTTAATGTTATTTTATTGTATTGAAATTTTATTACTCCTTTTAATAATTGCAATCGAGCAAATATTTTAAAAAATGTAAGCTTTATTTCAATAAATATTATTGCAAAAATTAAAAAATAATTAAATTTGATTGTCTCTCGCAGCAGCTTAGTGACTATGAATGAACAAATTTATACAATGCTCAATAAATGGATGTGTATCCAAATGTATGTATATTTTGACTCCTTTCAACCCAACAAAATCAATCTTACGTAATCGTAAAGAGTGATTTATATCGAAATATCCTCATTGAAAGAAGAATTTAGGTGACAGACTTGCAACTAATTCTGGATAATAACCTTTTGTTGAAAAGTTTCATTCGGAGCAAACATGGTTTTAAAACATAAACATTAAAATTGAATTGTTGAAATTTGATATTGAAATTCCATCAAGCACCATTAGTCGATATCTTAAATTAAACAAAAACATCGTTTTAAACATGACATTATCTAAAGTCATTACAAATTAAATCTAAATTTGATTATTACTGTAACACGTTTTTAATAAGTACCTATCTAATATTTATTAACATAATGATTGGTTTATTATCTACATTAACTTTAGGTTAATATTGTATTTAATAAGATGTATACCTTTTCATCATATACCATTTCAGGCCTGCGTAATAAATTATTGCTTTTTACAGGTACAATTTTTACTGCTTGTGCTTCACTTCTCGATGACAGTCATAACACCGAATTGCGAGTATCCATCCTGGGTAGCTGCTGTCGTTGTGCCGCAGAATCTCTTCATGATGTTACTATTCGGTGACTTTTACAGAAAGTCCTACATGGGAAAACCAAAAGAGAAGAGTCTAAAAAATGGACACACAACTTCAAAAATCAATAACTCTAAACCACCACAAAAAGAAATCAATGGAATCCAAACTAATGGGAACAATTCTTCTAATGGCAATCATAAAATAAAAGCACATTGATTACTTTCTTGATTGGCTGCGGGCAGTTGTAATAGAAAAGTTTACAGATATTTATATATATATATAATTTCTAGAAACTAACTTTTTGTTCGATGAGCACTAGGCAGTCATATGTATGTGTAAAACTAAATGATTAGTGTCAAAAACAGACGGTTTATTTCATATGTATATTTTTATAATAAATAGATAAATGACAAATTTTCATCCAACGAATAGCCAAATCATTATTGTTTTGATAAAAAAAATCGTAGTATCTAAATAACAATAATATTTAACGACAGGGAATTAAAATTTTATTTTTCTGAATGTTGGAGGTTACTTGAAATAAAATAATATAGGAAATACTTAGTCAATATATTTATAAATACGTAATATTAATTGAATTTATTGAATATTGAAATTGATTCTCGTATCATTGTGCTTAAAACATGTAATATTATGGTAATGTAAATTTTATATTAAGAATGAAGTTATTAATATATCAAATAAATAGTTTTTGTATTTTTAAAATGTGTTTTAATGTTTATTTGACATTTATGTCCCTGTAAATATCACTTTGTGTTTTTATAGTGACTCGTGTTTTAATACAATATATTATGAAAGTTCTTAGCAGACTTTTTAAATAATTTCAACTTCTATTTCTTCATGGTCTTTTTCCTCAATATTGACGGTCGTGATCTCCGCTTATCGCCACTACTCCATGTCCCTCGACGATCCTTCGGCACTCGCTCCTGCACTCCGCTGCTCTGAGGGCCAACGGTAACTAGAGGCCCGTGGCGTCCTTTATCATAATGATAATTTATGTAAAATAAAATATAAGAATATCCTTAATTTATAATTATACTTACTTAATATACCATAATCCGTTACATTTTTCTATAATTTATAAATAATTAATAGTTTCAGTAAGAATTCGATTATTTAATTATCGTTTATTTTGTACCTACAATTCGAGAGTTCATTCGCGAAATATCTCAAAAGATTCACAGTGATGTAGGCAAACATTATAACCCAACGATATCTTACCTATAAAATTACGATGAGACAACATTTAAGAATCGGCTTAGACCGAGAGCAGTTCTTCCCAACGACCCCCCATAGATGTAAACAGGGATTTTCTTTGTTTAAATTAAATAAACACAGCCCCTTGTAATAGAAAATTACTTTCCTCTGTATGCTTCCTTGCGTATTGCATGTGCATGTGTGTATGCGTTTGTATATATATGTATATCTGTGTAGGTGCGGTATGCGGGGAGGTATATTTATATAAATGCAATTGGTGCCCACGTGAATTGGCTTAATTGTGGATTGCTTAGCTCTGCAGCGATCACGCCCTTCTATCTGCAACGATGGAAGTGGAAAAAAAAATACATTAGAGATGAAGGAGACTCAAAGAACTAATTCCAAACCCGTCAATAGTCTCCTAGATGCCGTTAGCAGATTTGTTAAATATGACAGCGTTATCGGCGTGTTCAAGGTAGGCCACAATCTTTGGTGGAAACCCATATGCTTCCAGTATACTCCATAACGTAGGTTGATGCGATCTGTCAAATACCTTCTCATAGTACACTAAGCAGCAAGCAAGAACGCTGTTAAATTTGTTGCTTAACTTAGACCTTAAACATATACAACAACACAACGGAGACTTAAAATAATAGATTCAACTTTCCGTGAGACGATAATTTCCACCGTTTCACAGCCGGTTTACTGTATTTTAAACTATTGCTTTATCATGCGAATATTGAAAGAGTCTAAGGAAGATTGTGTTTCATTATAATTAAGACTAGAAACTGGCAAGCAGTAAACGTCATAATGTTTACTTATCGTCTGATATCAGGTTGTTCCCGAAGAGTGTGGGTAAGGGTAGTCTTCTTTCCCTATTAGTTTGCCTAGTAGTAGCCCAACGACCAGCTGAAGAGTGTTCCCGATATTCACTTTGGAAAATTCTTTTATGTGAAAAAAAAAAATTGAGAAAAACTTTAACCGTATATGCGAAAATAGTTATGTAATAATATAAAGGCGGTTCGACTACGATTTGATATTTATTATCTTTTGATCTATCAAAACTATTTAACCACAAGTATATTTTTCGTTGGCGATTTGTTGGTAAAAAAAATATAAAAACATAAAAAGATTTATAATAATTCCGTGAAGTAAAATACCGCTGACTGACAATAATTCCGTCACTATCGATATTTACATTAAAATTAACACAATACGCATTTGCATAGAAGCTATTTCTAATTTAGAAATTGGTAGATCTGTCGATAGTTTTCAGTTTTGAAGTTTTGAGTGAAGTGTGAATAAATGCTTAGAATATCAATATATAACAATTCCAAAATGTAACAAGTGGTGGTATGTGGTTATAAAGAATTACTGTAGTTATTATTACTTTAGATCAAAACTGTAACAAGTACGAAAATTCTATGAAAACTTCTATAATTAATATTTAAATAAAATTGTTGGGCGATTTGTTTAAATCTCGATTTATAATGTCTTAAATTATTATAAAGTTAAACGCTTTTAAATTTGGATTATTGAGATTTTGTACACTTCCATGTATTTTGTCACTAACGACCCGGGTTTCGCCTTTGCAAAAACTCTCTAGGCAAATTACTTATTAACAATAAAGATAGAGTAAACTTTAAGAACAAATCTGGTATTTATAAATTACAATGCAATGATCGCCAACATTTCTATGTGGGTAAAACCACACGTACATTAGATATAAGGGTATCAGAACATTTAGCTGCCTTTAGATTAAAAAAAGAAGCTTCGACATTCGCAAATCACTTGCTAATGGAGAACCATACGTTTAATGCGGATGATGGGGTTAAACTGTTGCATAAAAACATGGGGGATCATAAATTATTTTATCAGGAAATTTTAGAAATTAATAGAGCCCAGTTAAACTCCTTGCCAATCTTGAATGAGCAGCTGAACCTTCCTAATTCTCTGCTATTATATCCAATACGTTGAAACACCTAACAGATGTCACTAAATGTGGAATGATTGTATATATTTACCCATTCGTCGAATTACATCCCGTCAAAACCCACAATACTATTATAATTGTAAAATCACTGGTATTTCTAAAAGAAGTTGAAAAGCGGCAATTCGCCACTCTGTTAATATGGTGTTTACAAAATAAGGATTAGGGAAATTCCCGAAATTTTAACTCAGGTATCAGTGTGGCTCTCAGACGTATAATATCTTACCTCGTAAATAATATTTGTCGCATTTGTATCTTCTATATAAACGTTGGACACTGTTTACTGTCTCTCAGTTCGAGTCCATCCGTGTGCTCGAATGCCTGAAGATGCCGAAAGGCGAAACCCGGGTCGTTAGTGACAAAATACATGGAAGTGTACAAAATCTCAATAATCCAAATTTGATATTGAAATTCCATCAAGCACCCTCAGTCGATGTCCTAAATTAAACGCTTTTATTTAGTAATGTATTTCACAAATTATATTACGAAGATGAAGAGTACTTTTTCAAATGTATGTCTATAACATTGTAGTTTATGGTGGTGTTCAATGGCCGATTGTTTTCACGACCACATCGAAATATATACACAGATACTAATAAGATTACAATGATACCGAATACGAAACTGTCGTCACCCAAATACATTATCATTTACAAGCATTCATTTTTTTCGTGACACCGTGTCAGATGTATTTCATTGTATCGTTGAAAACCATTCGTTGAAAATATATTATCTCAGATCATGAACGTTGAATAGTTTTTAAATGAATACATATTGTCAGAATAATAAAAACTTAATTCGTAAGTAAACTATTGAATTAAATATTTTTTCTATCGTAGTTATACATAATAAAATGTGTAATTAATAACATATTTTGAGTTGTAACATGTAAATCGATAGTACAGATATATCGTAAAAATTAATTTAATTAAAACTTTGATTGCAACGAATAATCTGATTATTTGAGTTAATTTTTTATTAATAAAACATGATTATTTCAAATATTGTGTGAATTGTAATTCCGAATTAATCTCAAGTGAAAAGTTTCTGGTAATTTTTTTTATCTCTGTGAACCATCTGATCAGATATTTAGTAGGTCGTTTGTAAAGATGTCTATTTGACATTCTACAACAACGGTTCAACGACACGGATGAATTTATAAAGTTAAAATATGTATCTCGGTATAGCTAGTGTCATTGAAATTTTTTGATTCTATTACACCTACATCTCTTACGAAAGTTTTCTTGTTAAATTTGCATAAACAATGACATATTACAGTTTTCTTAGAATGGGTGTAGAAAATGTGACTCACAATAAATTGAAAATCATTTTTAACAAGTTTCATATCTATTATGCGTCAATCAATGCCTTGGCAATGGCAGCAAACTTGGCCACATTTCACGCACCGTGTATAAATAAGATACATACATTTTAGTGCATTTGTAGTGCTATTTACAAATACAAATCGAGCAGTATAATATATCTCATTCAGAACATTATTTCACTTGTTGGATTTTTAGTGGTGTTTTCGTCATCAAAAAATAAGGTTTAAAATTCAGTAATAAGGGTCATTTTGCCAGTGGTCGGTCAGTTAAGTGAGAGGTGTACTTTCAAAAAGGATTTTAAGTCAATGAATGATAAATACCTATGTGTTTCGCTGTTATTCCATAAAACAGGGATTAAGCAATGTAACCAACTAAATATAAAATGGTTAATATTGTACCAAGCATAAAATAATAGAAAAATATGCAAGTTCTCCCAGTGGTCGGCCGCCAAAATCCAATCGTCTGCCTTTCATTGTCCAGTGTTCTGCCATCACTATGAATGAATATCGGAAAATAATTAACTGATAGTAGACAGAACAATAAAAAAACATAATAATGAAAAGCATGACAATATAAAGTATATTTTGTTAGCGATCCCCATACAATATGAATTTGTCGAAACTTGCGAAGAAAAATGTGCTTTTTTTTAATTGCGTATTGCATCATATAGGTCAGTATAGTACAAATATGCATTGGCAAATGGCAAGACTACCTACACGAATTAAAAAAAATCTGTTTTTTAAAGATATCCACTATTATTTAAGTTTTAAGCTCAAAAGGCCGACTACTGGCGACGGCTGACTTTAGGAACAAGCACCCTACGTTGATATGTTTGCGAAGTAAAAATGTGCTTTTTTTAATTGCCTATTGCATCATATAGGTCAGTATAGTGTAGATATACACTGGCAAGTGGCAAGACTACCTACACGAATTTGAAAAATCTGATTTTTTAAATTTATCCACTATTATTTAAGTTTAAAACTCAAAAGGCCGACCATTGGCGACGGGCGATTTTAGGAACACTCGTCCTATTTTGTTTATACAGGTATCCTTGTTAACAGTTTATCGCGCAGTAAAAGTGTTAAATAATACTGCTACATGAATGATATATTCGTTATAGCCATTTGCTCACTTTGAGTGATGGATAATTATGTGTTATATGTTAAAAATATTAAAAATAATAATTATCGTATGTTCCCAATACATATTATATAATATATAGCAAAGTATCTTATTCCTAAATATAAACGCAATAGCCATCTAATACTTAAGCATTTCCAATTTAATAGCTATAATAAACATTATTCATTAAAATTAAATGTTTCATCTTACCTATGAGAATAAAATATTGTTATATAAGTGTGTATTAATTAAATTTTAATGAAATATATTAAGAATACTGTCAATTTATTTTTGAGGTATGCTTCATAGTAAGTGTGTCATGATTCATAATTTATAAGTGCAATATTTTAAATCAATTTTTTATATATTTTGTTATTCCAGGAACAAAAAATCCTAAAAATCACTATCATATCCGTATCTGTATATTAAAATACACTCAGTTAAAATCGTAATATGTATCTTATATATAATAGCCCGGAGAACTCTGTAGATGCTTTGGTGCTCGGCCAGAGCCACGTGATGGCGAGGCGGGCGCGGCGTTTGAAACTGAAATGCTAAGCTGCTCAAAACAAGGCGCGCATTAACTACGGAGATTGCAAAATCGTGCTATGCATTTCAGTTTTAACGCGCGCCGCGCCCACCCCGCCGTCGCATGCTAACTCTGGCCGAACACTTATTATTATCACATATCACAGGTAGGTATGAATTATTTTCATGACTTAAGCGTCGCGGCTCGCGGTGTATAATATACAACAAAATGGTATGCAATGGACACACAGTTCCGACGTACTAGCTACTTTAGACATTCAGTATTTCAATTTCAATACTGTCATCTATGACGGGTATGGTTATACTAGTCTTCAATAATGTTACATCCAATTTAAGAGGGTGGACGTCTGACGGAGTATTTAAACCAGTGTTGATATAACAAAGATTGGTTGAAAGTGGTTGCTTGGGCTAATATTTCAAAGAGGGTGAGGGTGGAAGTATCCTTGTGGAAAATTAGTTGTACGTTATGCGCCTTGACCATTCATCAATCTATTCAAAATTCAATGCATGAAAATATTGAAAATGTCCATTCTAGATTCGAACGCTTGACTATCATTTAACTACATTGGTACGGAGCCGAAGCCTTAGAATGTTATTACTTGGCAAAAATGAACGGAAAATTATAATAATTGAATGGAATCTAAATAAGTAGAGAGGTGTTTAAATTTGCATGTATTTATTATTATAAATACAAAAATATCTAAAAATTCAAAATTGTTTAAAATTCAAAGTCACTTTGACACAGTCAAGGCAAGGATAAAATATTTTATTTTGCGTTATAAAGTATTAAAAGAAAATGTTTGTGTAAAAATATAATTTAAAAATCTGGTTTTATACTCATAGTGCTTTAGCGGAAAAAAATGTTAAAATCTTACACTGCACGCCAAGGAAATCACACGCAGCTACTGATATATTCAATTTTATTTTGCTTACATTTATTGCAAGTATTAGTTTTTGCTTTTACTCGCCTCAATCAATACATTAAAATATGTAAATTTTCTAGAATAAGATGAATTGTAGTATTATTTCGAAAATGATTCTTAAGTAAGTGTGATGCTATTGGAATCAGTCAATAAAAATATTTAGCACATAATAGGAGTACAATAAACGTCATTGTTGTTTAAAATATGTCAAATCTATGTAGCTAATATCATTGTTACGATCATACAATGCTTTTTATTGACAATCTCATATTGTTTAATCTTGGCATTTATAGTTGTGTTTTATCATATTGAACAAATAAAATACATAGTTTCATAAATTTCATCTGTCAATCCTTTGTTTAATTTCATTATAAAATATGTGTGCCATATAGTTTTTTGTATATTGTAGCGATTACAAACTGTGAAGTCCCAAGCGAGTGATTTTTAAGTAAGTTCCTATTGAATTTGTCAAAAATAATTGATCAAAAGATAAGAGTGTCTGTTAAAGGTAAATAAACAATGTTCAACCAAAGTGAATTATATACACTATGCTTAGGTTGGTACTTTTATGTATATATAAATAGTATTTTGAAAAATAAAACACAATTTATTTGTACTACTTCCACATATTTATAATGATCAGGACCGGTTTCGCTCATCACGAGCATTATCGAAGTAGTACAAATGAATTGTGTTTTATTTTTTTTAAATATAATGTCTTTCCACCAAGAATTGACAGTTACACCTTAAAAGTGATATAAATAGTAGTTTTAAATAGATACAAATGCCTTACTTTTAACCATGTTCACTTCCAAAGTGGATCAACTAGGCGCCTAATGAAGCATATCTCAAAAGAAGCTTTCTATGAGAACTGCCTACTACTCAGTTGATAGATTTTATATGTTGACTTCAATATGAGATAATCAATTTATAATCATTTAGAAAAGAGTTCATATAACTGGGGTTAGCCACGCCGTCAAAAACGTGACGATAATGAAGGTCCATTATAACACATAACTAAATAAAATTGTACACAAAACGTAGGGACCATATTTTGAATCACCTCAATTTGGTAATAGAATTATCCTTAACATAATTATATGTGTGTATAGATACATATATTTACTAGGCGTATCATATTAAAATATTCTTCGTCGCGTGATTCAAATAATTAAAATGTCCAATTTGCGGCTATCGTTGAACGTATGAAGTTTACATATTATATATGAAGGGGTTATAGCAATAAGAAGAATGATATGCCACAAATTATGATTTTGTTGAATTTGAATAAAACCAATTTTCAGGGCAGACACTAACATTTCATTAAAGACACCTTTTAAAGAAAAAATCAGATGTCTCAAAATGAGTACTGCGTAGTTCTTGCAAATCCATGTTTAGCTCTAGAATTGGCTAAAACATGATATGCCACAACTGTAAAAATGTACGCCGGTCAGTGGTCCATGTCTTCTTGCTCCAAACAAAATAATTAACATTTTAAATGAGGATAGTGATTTTTCTTGTTACAATAGTGATGTTGATTAAGAAAATGAAAGCTTATCTTCCGATTCAAGTGAGATAACTGACTTTGTTTATGATTGTGGCTTATAATCGTCTTACCCACCAAGAAATGATATTTTTTAATTGAAATATAATAATTTAATATTAATTTTGCTTACTTTTTTGAGCGTTTGACATAAAATTTTATTCTTTTAGTATTTAAAATGCACATTATATTTTATAAAATTAATTGAGATACACACATATCGACTCTGCAAAGGAAAAAGGACGTAACACACACACAAAAAATATTGTGTATAGCCCAAACAAAACGACCATTAAATTGTATTCACTGTGATTATCGAAAATAAAATGTTTTGAAAAGACGGAGGGAAGTCCTTTTGCCTTTCTACAGAAGATATATTATATAGTTACATATAAATATAGCGTAATAGCACGTTTTGTGTGTTATACACAATATTTTTTGGTGTGGGTTAAGTCCTTTTTCCTTTCCAAAGTCGACATGTAAAGTAAATATCCATTGCCAATAGATATTTAACCACATTCGATACATACAGTCGATATTATATGTATTTACATATGATCTTATATATAATGACCCGGCCCGGTCTGTAGGCGTAGATTTAGACGTTTTATTATAATCACATACACATGTAGGTATGAAATTTCCTCATGACCTAAGCGTCCGCGGTATATATAAAGAATACACACAGTTCCGACGTGACTCAAACACCGTGGCAAACAAACAACAATCAGTCCGTCAGTATGGAAACTAAAGAACAGCTACTTTAGAGATTCAGTATTTCAATTTCAATACCGTCATTTATGACGGGCGTTCCCACTATAATAGAATAAAATCTTACCATAATTTTTGTCTATACGAGATTATTAATTATTGGAGGCGACTAAAACAGGAAGACCAACTATTACACATTTGAGGAACTATCCGAAAAAGTACAAAGAACCTATAAAAAATCCTAAGCAGAACCCAGCACATGTAAAATCATTAATGCCGCTCACACCACCGCAGGCTGATGAAGGTAACAAAAATTTTATTTTTCTAAAATGTCCTGAAACAATATTTTTTCTTTAAATTAATGCTGATAATATTGTGAAAATATGTTACAATTTTTGCTTACACGATACACATTTTTTTTTAAATAAATTATTTTTTTGGCAACGAAAATAATTCATTATCTGTTTCTCGTTCCAAAATGTAGAATAACACTATTATACACCAAATGGGATACAATTCAAAGCAACTACACCGTTAATTTTAATTGTTATAATTATTTTAAACATTAAATTACTCAAATCTCCAAATTATGCTTCCATGGCATATCATTGACTTGCAATGACTTGCATATGTGTACCGATGGATAACTAAATCTATTTTTTGATATTTCACATTACTATGTACCTACACTAAATTTTAAATCTTGCACTTGAATATTTTTCTAAGTCAAGGTGTACGATTATTAAAACTCAATTGGAAATCTGTCTTCACCAATTACATTGAGAAATTTTCATCTTTATAGATGTGACTTTTTAGTAGGTACTGGAACACTTAAAAGACATTTTTTTGTTAAACGATTATATCAATTGCGAAATAGTAATAGGAAATTTACTTCAACTTCTTCCAGGATTTGACAAATATAAACGTTTTGACTTATTTGACTGAAATAATTGAATATAATACATGGTAGTTATGTAAGCGTTTCAGACAAGCCATTAAAAACCAGTTCCTACGCTTTGGAAACTTTGATATTCAATATATTTATGACACGCCTTCTTGATGATTTTTTTGCACTTTACTAAAAACTTGTGATTGTACTGTGACGAAATGCATTGATAATAATTTATTATCTTTACACTGCGACTATGTTAGAGGGTTTCTTAGAACATATAAAGCACACAAGATAATAGTGATATGTGTGTCACAGAGCATGCAGTTGAATAAAAGTAAATACTCACACGTTTGGATTAGATTTACGCTTTTGTAAAACATGAATAGTAGGTTTCTAAATTTAATAATATTTGTTTTATTTCATAATGTCATTCTACGTTGAACGTGTTATAAGTTTTTTTTTATAATACATCAAATACTTTATCAATTCATAACTATTAATTTGATTAAATTATTCAGTTTAAAATATTTTTTATAATTCAAACTTAATAAATGGTCAGCGTCTTTACATCACGAAAGCAACTTCCACAAAACTTGCAATTCAAATTTTTCAAAGATAAATCCCAACGCCGGTGCCCTGAAAAAGACCTTTCGATAACGTCGTAGTGTTTTTAATGAATTTAACTATTGATATTTATTTTCCTGCAATTTATTTCAATTAAACATTTGTCACTTGAATTAATATTTTTCTCTACTGGGAAAATGCTATTCTTCCGTTATACTGCATATTTAAATAATGAAATTATTCAAAAAATATAAGTACATGTTATACTTACTATTTAATATCAGCGTTATTTAATAGTTACTGTTTGAGAAGCAAGTGATTTTTATGAGATGAATTATAAGTGGGCATTGTGCACTTTTTAAAATTATTATTTAATTTCCTACACCTAATCGCCAGTCTTTGAAATCAAATAAAAAATCATTCTATTTATTGTAATTTTGTATAACTTCATTGAAATTTGAAAATTGGTGGTTAAAAGGGTTCACAAAAACTCTTCTTTTGTATTTAATCGCACAAAACGTTTCATATTTTCTCATAGTTGCAACAAAGCATACATGAGCAACCCCCGGCCACGCGGGCCATGACCAATATAGAAGTCTCGTAGTTACAAGGTAAATTTTCACAACACACTTTGTAATCACAACATAATATTAATGTCATATCGTTACATAATTATAAATAAATAAAATATAAGGAGTAAGTTATTTTAATATTAACAAAAATTTATTTTATTTGATCATTTGGTCCGGCCTTGACTTGGAAATAAAATGATAATTTAGTCCAAGAACTAGGAAAAGTTGCACATGACTGCTATAGATGATGTCTTTTTGTTGCACTATTTTTCTTTATTTAAGTTAACAATCGCTCATAAAACTATACTTCTAAAGCTTTTTTTCCTAAACATTTTTCGTATTGCTGGATTAAGCTTTGTGTGCTTTAAGACATAATTGACCAATTTTGTCACCGGCCAAAGGTCACAATCAAATTATACAATAAGTACACAAAAAAAAATAATGTGCGTTACGCCCAAATGGAGTAAGGTCATATCCGAATCTAATTCACAAATACGCATAAATTATATAATACTTCGTAATTTGTTATGTGTATATTATAAATCTTTAAACTTCGGGGTAATAGTGACTAAAACATCTTAGGACACGTAAGATTTCGCTCTGGGCACTGGGCCAAGGCTAGAGGATATGGGAAGTCCAGCATTGACAGATATGTGGTAAAAATGAATCAAAGAGCAGTATATTGCAAATACCGGGCAATGTAAAACTTTCATTTTTAACTGTATCTATGATTTTTGAATTTAATTCATGAAATTACTTACCAAAATTGTAGTCAGTCATGGCATGCATATCATTTTTTATTGACCTAGGCCAGTCACCTTAGTCAGGATGTCACCTTAGATGGCCTACGACATATGAATAAATTTCGCCTATCAAATGAGTGGCACTATTAATATTAAAATAACAAAAAAAAATTCAAAAACTATTTGTTGAAAGTGATGCCAGAAATAATGGAATTTACAATGTTTTCTATTAACCATAAAATTTAATCAAATTTGGATTATTGAGATTTTGTACACTTCCATGTATTTTGTCACTAACGACCCGGATTTCGCCTTTCGGCATCTTCGGGCATTCGAGCACACGAATGGACTCGAACTGACGCTCGAATGCCTGAAGATGCCGAAAGGCGAAACCCGGATCGTTAGTGACAAAATACATGGATGTGTACAAAATCTCAATAATCCAAATTTGATATTGAAATTCCATCAAGCACCCTCAGTCGATGTCTTAAATTATAAAATTTAATATTATCTCTACAACTCTCAGATGATTTACGATAAAAAAATGCTTAATTACTTTTTATAAAAATAAATTAATTATTCTTGTATATTCTTTCAATACAGCATAAAAAATTCTCATATTTGAAAATTAAATTTTATGCGCTTATTGGATAATTAACTATTTCTTATAATTCCGTACCTACTTGCCAAAAGCAAATATTGTGTCATTTTTCGCATTTTAGCTGGGACATTTTAATATTTAAAAAAATGCCAGAAATCATTAATTGAAGGCCAATCGGATAATTCAAAGTTATTCTAATTTATTCAAAATTATCCAATTTCCTTCGAATATTGATTTGTGACACTTTTTTAGATTGTAAATATGATCTCTCCTGTAAAATGTGATCATCACATTATAATATATTTTTGACAAAAATACAAAAATATCCTAAATATCTTATGAATCTTTATTGTCGTCAAATTTCTAAACTAAGTAAGTATTATTTAATATATATATTTTTTTTAATAAAACTTTTCTAGAAGTACAAGATGTATTGTATTGATATTTTTTTTTTTTTTTTTTTTTCCATGTCCGCTCCCAATGTGGAGCATATGGTCTCCGAATGGAGGTATCTTGACAGAATTTTTTCTACGAGAACTGCTTGTCACTCAGGTGCTCAACCTCTCTTTTCTTTTTCGAAGAGAGTAGGGATAGAAGGATAGGGCTATGACAGGACTAGTGATAAGCTAATCGCTCTCGTTACGCCCCGTGAGGATGGGATTGGTGGGAGGGAGGACTCAGACTACGAACAGAAATCCATAAATCGATTGAAAGATCAATCTATGAAAACCGTCCGCACCGGGAATTGAACCCGAGACATCCGTGACCGTAGCCAGCGACGAAACCAACTGCGCCACGGACGCCGACAATGTATTGATATAGAACAATTATATTCCTAAATTCTTCTCTATGAATGATCTAGTTTGCTTTACTAGAACATTTCGGTATTGTCAACTAGCATTAAAAATTATTAAATTATCAGTGAAGATATTTCCTGTATATAATACTAAGTATAAGTAGATTACCTGTGTTTAAATTTTATACGTTTAATGTAATGCTACACATAGTAAATTCATTTTACTATCCTTTTAGCAGAATTTTTCTTTTTCATAAGAGAAGAGATATTTATAGTTATTGACATGATCAATATCGATATCCTTGTTATTAAAACAACTATTAAATTGGCGTTTCATTTAGCACTGAATTTAAATTGATAAACAATATTTAGCAGTCTATACAAGTTTACGCAAAGACAAAAAAGAAAGATTAATCAAATAACAATTCAACCAAGCCAAACGTTTAAATGTACCGTTTCATTTATTTCAATTGCATATGTTATTGAGCATACTGTTTAAAGATGATTAATTCGATTTCTTATAGATATTAGGTATCGAATTAAGAACGGACAACCGTCATTGATCTATGATGAGTATAAATTATTTATTAGAAGAAAAACGTGTAACCTATTTATGCTTTTATAATTAAGACCAATCCATGGTGTTCATAATTGATATGTTACTTTCTAATAATATGCAGAAAACTCACATATCTAAGAGTCATGTCGAACTGTTCATGAAATGAATATTAATATTGTGAGTATGAGACGCCGCTAGACAATTGCGAAAATAAAAATTTTCAGAGTGGTTTTTACACACTTTATTGACGAAAGTAATAAAAGTATTTTAGATGATTCACAAATATTATGAAAAAAAACGTAAAATGTACAAATAAGACACCGTATGTGGGAAGATGTTTCCGACATAATTCTTAGAAAATTTTACAAAACTATTAATTGCGGTCAGTCAGTAGATCTCAAAATGATCTTATTTCTGATTGTGTCAGTACAATGTAAATTGATGTTTTTGGTTGTGATGGAAATGATGGAAACATGTTTACTCAAAAAAAAAAACGAATGTGAAAGTTGTCAATGCGTCAATCAAATTAATTGTACACTTAAACGACAGTATGGCAAGCAGAGAATGATATTATTATTAATAGTTTTCACAAATTTAGTTTACTTTTGTGACATTGTATTACTGAAATAAATAATTGAAACTTCATTATAATATTCGATACTTTCACCATTAATATAAATGCATATCCGTACCTTAATAACCTAAAAGTTAATTTAAGTAAAAATTTTATGATGTTGTAGCTGAAACTATTCTCATAATTAAGATATACATATATATATTAATTAGCAATCGTTTCAACAATACTTTTTGGTGTCGTAAGGATACAACGTTCCTTTTTAACGCTTTTTTTGATTCGTATAATGTATGAATTAAAAATCCAAACCTTGAACCATTTTGACACTGTGTTAAAAGACCTATTATTATAATTTCATGTTAATAAATAACCATCAATTGCGTACCTAACACTTTCAAACTAGGGTGAAAAATCTATATCATAATTAAAAACGAATCTACTGACAGTAATTATTTACGATTTGAAGATATATTTGTAATATAAGTAATGTACACAATGTAACCATACGCAGTCAATATGCACACTTCACAAATAGAAGAATTTATTTGTTTTCATTGAAAAAAAAAATACAAAACAATACAAATCGAAGTGATACAAAATTTACGGAAAATTTAAATGGAGTACAATTTTCACACCAAGAGTCACAGTTAATAAGTTTAAATAAAAATTTGCAAGTATAATGCAACTTTACAAAAAGTGTTAGTTAATAATTGATTTCCGGAACAACCAAAACATGCCGCTGATTTGAAAACAAAATTTAGGTGTCATATCTAGCACAGTAAATTACAGGTAATTCTTTCTTTTCTGCATAAATATTTTTCATGATACGAAACTAGAAATTAACTCAGTTAGTATTTTATATTCAAATGTAAATTGAATTTACTACAATCACGACAATTTACGACTCCGTGGCGCAGTTGGTAGCGTCGCTGGCTACGGTTACGGATGTCTCGGGTTCAATTCCCGGTGCGGATGGTTTTCATAGATTGATCTTACAATCGATTTATGGATTTCTGTTCGTAGTCTGAGTCCTCCCTCCCACCCATCCCATCCTCACGGGGCGTAGCGAGAGCGATTAGCCAACCATTATTCCTGTCCTAGCCCTATCCTTCTATCCCTACTCTCTTCGAAAAAAGAGAGGTTGAGCAACTGAGTAACAAGCAGTTCTCGTAGAAAATTCTGTTCAGATACCTCCATGAGGAGACCATATGCTCCACATTGGGAGCGGACATGGATTAAAAAAAATCTTTAAAATCACTAAAAAACATAATTCAATTTAGTTCGTCAGTTAAATATTGTGTAATCAATAATTCAATTTGTAACGTTTTTAAAAGAGGGGAAGCAAAAACTTATCATATATTTTTATGAATATGTTCACTTTATCACTCGCACATCATTTCACACAAACAAACGTAACAAACGAAGCACCGATTTTAATTAAAGAAATATTTCATAGTGGATCGAGGGATACCTTACAAAGATTATGACGAGAATAAACAATACAAATTTAGTACATGTTATGAATACAAATTCATTTACTCTAAATATTGGAGTTTTAGTGAATGAATGACGAGTTCGTTTACAGTCAAATAATATTGGAAACAATTATTTAATGAAAAAGTCAATGACTGCTCTTTCATGTAAAATAACAAAGAGTAAAATTTATGAGTAGATAAAATATATATTTAAAAAAATTACTTTTTTATAAGTAAAAGTGTTAGTCGTTGCGAATCAATTATTCTGTTAATTAAAACATTCAAGAACATGTCAAATACTAGGCTTAGATAATTATTTTTCACGTATAAATTAATATTAGACTACTCATCGTATTAAAAAAATTTGACCTTCTGAAAAGAAAATGATGTACTGTTTTCCGCAGGCCGACTGTACGCGCATTATTTAGCTCGGAAGGTAGGGCGTCAGGTGATCAGATAGCGTTAATCTTTCGAGCGGGTATTTTGCTTAGTTTCAAACTGTCTCTCGTATTGTTGCGATGGTCATCGGTGTGGCAGGTTTCATTTAACCGATAGCTGTTGTATTGGCCGGAAAGACGGTACGGTAGGGCAGTAAAGCCAGTGAAAACTTCTGAAGTATCCTGAATTCCGTTTGTGTTAAACCGAAAAGTTATATAAACAGTAAAAAAGGATTAAGTTTATTTCTAAATAAGAATTAATCCCTATTTTTTCATGTAAGTAATTGTCAGCAAATATATTTTGATTTAATGTTAGTTTTATACGTGCAAATAACATTATTTGAATTACTATTCGCTGAAACATTCAATATTTTCCATGGAGTATGCAATATTACTATGTATAAACTTAAATAAAGTAATGGTTTTCCTTATGATTGATGTGTTAAATAGTCTTGCAAAACACATTGCATTGTTTTGTCAAAGCATGTATCGTAAAATAGACCCACGTTAAATTTTTCATGATGTCATCTTTGGCAGCTATAATTTTAGTACATCCACAAAACAACATCATATACCACACGTCATTCGAGTAGAATAATTATAAAACTTGCCTATTAGTTAATAGCGTGATTACCAATAATTATTACTTGACAAATAGATTATATCTCCAACTTTCCTTAGAAAATTGATTCATTAGTTTACGTTTATAATACTATGAATACAAAGTTATAACTTTCTAATTCTTATAAAACCTTAATAATATGATGACACTGCAATAGAAATCTAAGGTATGAAGGTTTTCTTTTTCGTCTCGTGTTTTATTAAGAAGCATGATTTTTATTGAATATAACTCTTTTGATAAACTTATTATGATATATATAAAATGGATTGAAATTTAGTTTGTCTTCAGTGAACAGTAAAATATCAAACGCCCCCATAGAAAGAGCTAATAATAAAGTAAAATGGTTCAATTAAAATAAGCGTATACTTAGCTGAGAAGATTTCATTCCTTAGACACGTATAACATGCGGAAGTTTGAATTGTGGCAATGATTTGAAAGCAATTACCAATCAAAGAAACATGTAATTTTCTCATGTCTTTTTGTGTTCACTATCTGTGACACATTATTTTTTACTTTTTGTATTAAATTAAGAATTAATTTTCCATTGAATCTTTTCTTCGTACAAAAATAGATACTATTTGTAAATCATACATTGATTTTTTATAGTTTTATTATTTCTATGATATTATATAGTATATGTGCTGTTTATTAATGTAATCAGTAGAATAATTATAGTGAAGGACAAAATACAATAAGTTTCAAAAAGAAAATATTTGAATGTAATTAATTGTTTTATTCTTTTACAGTCATTTCATTTTTTATCAAAACAGGATCAAATTTGCATATATAAGATGGTCTTCATTTTGTATTTCTGTTGGCTGTTTATGTTTATGAATACATTAAAATAGAACACTTCAAAACAAGCATTTCCTGGTATGAGAGCTTTTTATTAGAAGTGTATATTTAAAGTGTGTTTCTGTTCTTCTTTTTTTTTCACATAAACGTCCACTTTTTAATATAAACTTCTCTCAAATCTACTTTATTTGTTTTCATCTCCTTCATATTGGCCGCATTAATTATTCTGATTTGAATATATTTAAATATTATTGGTAATGTAAATTTTTTAAGACTCCCCAAAATATATTTATTCATTTCAAAAAGATTGTCTTTTAAGTTAAGATAACTGAAATAAACCTCATAAATAATATATTATCTTCCGTCCATTGCGCTAGAGGCGTCAATTGTGTATCTAATGGTTGACTTCATTCACGCCTTTTCCCCAAGCGCTTGACTTTTTACTGACGAAGTTTACTTATTACCACTTGCACTTAGCAACGTGCGTTAGCTTTCGAGATAATATCTCATTCCTTATGCCTTATCCTTTTGTGATATGACCACATTTTATAATTAATCTCTTCACTGTTTTATGAGCCACTATACGTATTTGTATCAAGTCAATCGATAAGGTCCACTTCTAGTTAGATTCGACGTTGCGGGGAGGATGTGTTGGTTAAAAATCTTCGGCTTTGGATAATGCGTTGTTATTTTTTTTAACAATCTTCTCCACTTTATAGTGAAACTGGTAACAGTCGTACGGTCAGACCGAATGATATTATAATTCAACAAGCATTATACATTGATATTGATGCTGTGGTAGTCCCAGCTGAGGTGACATATTTTAGGAATATGATATCATCGCATCGGATCCCTGTTTGTACCACAATCCTATTCCTTTTGACATGAAGTTTTCGTTCTATGGTGGCATCCTTACTGCGTTATGCATTTGGAAAGAATTGAGGATTGTTTATGTTTGCATCGTTCTCGTAGTCCATAGTGTCTTTTGAGGATGAAACCTGTACCAAATACTTTTTGTTATATATGTCTATTCATTCAGCTGAAATTCGTAACATCTTTGATAACACAGTATATTCAATATGGTTTTAAAGATCTCTTCTTGGCAATAAGACCTTTCATTTACTAGTAACATAATTACCATATTTTGAATACTCAGGGTATTAAGCAAGCGCTCTGACAATTATTCCAAATGCGTAACAGAAAAGCTTTATTGGAATCACAATATTCATTACAATAATCAAAAGTTAGATAGAGGAAAAAAGTCTAGTTGGTTTCATCGGTCGATCGCATCGTGATAAGAATAGTACTTTTCCATCTGTATTGATTTTATTAAACAAGTAAATGTCAGTGATTTTACCGTTTCTGTGAAAGCCGGGCTTTATCGAATATATTTTGTATTATTTGAACAACCGTTATCGCAGCGGTGCAAAATCACGAAATCAATTATATATACTTTAGTTTTATTCTATTATAGGATTTGCATATCATGTATTGTTATTTTTAAATGATGATGCATATTGAAAAATCAACAAAATTCTATTATTTAAAAAAAATGTTATACGTATTTATATTGACAAACGAATGATCTATAGTTTGATCCATAGAAGTTCCGTATTTCAACTATAAACCTATGTAGTCTAGTGGTAAGAGCTTTACCCCAGCAATCAGGTTGGTCTGGGTTCGATCATAGTGTCATAGTGTTGACCAAATTTGTAGCACACATTTTAACGTATATTCTAACATGTTAAAAGCGGTCTTTCGCCATAAAACAAGTTATCTCTTTTGGATTTCCTTCTTCAGCAAAGCTGAAGGAAACCAACAACAATAAATATGGTAAAAAATAAATTTAACTTTCTGTTACAGTTATTGCCCTTAGTCATTTTTTGCCATAATATGCAATGTACGACTATTGATTACAATAACCGAAAATTTTGTTGAACAACATAATATTATTTAAATTATGCTGATTTTCCATTCGATATTCTGCCCTTAATAAAGAGGGAGGTTATTATGTAAATAATTCTTCAAAATAATTACTTGCGGCCTATTCGTAAAACAAACATTTTATTGTTTTGTAAGCTAATTATGATTCTGCCTTAATGGGTGACAAAATTTTAACATGGAGGTAAATATGTATTGGAAATGCCACATAGTGCTGTTTGAGACAAACGCATTACCTATTCCGGGCTTAAACTAAGCGTTTAATAAAACAATAATTCTTACTTATTTATAGACAATGAAAATAAAAAAATACTAAAAATGTATTCAAGGAGAAAATAGAACATGTAGCCAGTAATTTATTATAATATAAAACTAACATCAGTATTTGCTAGAAACGATATGACTTAATGATTATAAACTTAATGAAATTGAAAAACTGATTTTTGAAATATCTATTTCCGTTTATTGCGACGTCTATGACATGAAGAGAGCGATTACCGATACAATTCAAAGAACATGATGCATAAAAACAACTACTGAAATACATTTCTATGCATTTCTCAATAGATTATAATATTTTAAAGTAAATGACTTATTAATATAAAATTTAAATTGGTAACTGAGTTATTCTACTGGCTTTGTTACTAACCTAACGTTACGCTAGTAATAATATATGGTTACAAATGAATTTCCACAAAGTTACCGCCGAAGCCATAGAAAATATAAAACGACTTAATCCATTCATTTTCCCATTAAAAAATAATTTAATAATCTCGCGTGCCACTACTCGCATATCACTGCTCCAGCTTAATCTTCAATCAGCAAGTGGACGGTGCATTTTCATTTTTTTTATATGACCCATTTTCGTTCGTTCGTTAGTCTCTTTATAGTATATTTATTTTGTGGGTTCTTTCAAATAACATACCTGCATCGATTCACTATTTTCTTTATACTTTTAGGCCAAGAACCTTATTTGGGACATACATTAATTTCAATAATTCAAGTTGTAAAAGTTTTATTTAGTTATTTGAATCTCTGCTCAGTTTTAAACTTACTAAGCATCCAAACGTTACAATTATGAGAATATCCCTTTTCTCTTGTTTGACATGAGTATTCATATTTTGAGAGCTTTGAAAATATCCTATGCTGTCTATTTAATGAAAATATTTTAGAAACGGTCAAATGCATGACATACAATATGCGATGGACATGTTTAATTAAACGTCCAATAGTCAAAATCAAACCCAATACACAGAAAAATCTTGACAGCAAAAAAAATAAAATGACAAGTTGTTCCTCGTGTTTTTCAACACTTTGTTTATGAACAACTGCATCAAATTATCATACGAAGTTTTGTTGAATGCAAAATACAATATTATTTGTAATAGAATTTATATGATTTCAAAAAGACATTAGTTATGATCGAAAATATGCCTAATGTTTTCGATTTTTAGCTGGAAATTTATCTTAACAATAAAAGCGTCAAATTTAGAATAATAATACTTTACTAACGCCTACATTGAGATTACATTTCAACTAATGGACTATGAATAAGAATATTGTTTCATACTACAATTATATAAACTAATATCGTTACATTCGTTACTAATGAGAGTTTTCCCTAAAAAGCTTTATGTAGGGCTAACACTTTACCTCACATAAAACCTTCAGCTTGCTTATTTGGTTAATCAATGTTTCAAACAAATAATATTGTGATACGATCGAATTACGTCATGATATAACAGCAACATTACACTCGATTTTCCTAACATACGATTATTTCAGTTAAAAGTTCGACGATTTTATTGCAGGACATTTCATTTTTGCTTTTAACATTTATTTTACTGAAAAGTAAGGCTAAAAATATGACAGGCTAATTCAAAAAAAAAAGAAGTCAATTCGATAAAATTTTAATCTTGTACTGTTAGCGTGTTAACACAGTGCAGTTATTCCAACGGTGATAGTTAGAGCTTTTTTTTTAACTTTTGAGAGAAAGTTTAAAAAGAACAAGAGTTAAAAATAATCGAACACAATTTCTAAATGCTTGCTTTTTCGATTAACGGTTGAGAAACCAGAGTCGATTAAGATATTTTTATGTCATTATTTCATACTTAATTCTCTTAAAAAATATACATAATTGAATCTCAAGATCATTTATAGAACTATGCGTGGGTGTTTAAAAATAAAACAATATAATTCTTCTGTCCCACTATCGATATTTGATGCAAAATTGTTATTTTTTTATCCTCATAAAATTTGTGATATTTTTTTTTTTTTGTGTAATTATTCAATTATCGATTTATGTCAATAAGTTAAACATAGACGATACTTAAATAAAAATTACTAAACTTAATAAATCAAAAGCACCACCTTTACAGGAAGTTTGCTGACCCGCAGAAATTACTTTTTAGATCGAAATTAGTTAAGATTGGTAAGAAGTTTACGAGATTCATTATTTAAAATAAAATTTTGTTTTATGAATTCTGTAGTATGTAAACATACAAATTTGTTCTTAATTCATAAAAAATAATAATGTTCAAGTACTTGAATATATTTTTAAGCTGTAATTTGTATAGTCGTTAAGTTTAATTTGTCATTCAATCAATAAAATATAATAAATTCGTCGTATATAAAAATAGGTTAGTGTGCTAACTAATAATTAAAGCGTCGATGATTTGTAAGACGCGGTCAGTTTAAATTACATGGAAATGTATTCCAGTTTTTCCTTTTATACCGTTTTAAATAAAAAAATGATGACCGTGATAGTTTACCAACCTAGTAAATTTATGATTTGTACAAATTTTGACTTCTTAGAATTAAATGCATTTCAATGTTTTTAACTTTTTTTTGTATAATCTAAATCATTTGTTCATTTTTAAACATTCGTGTTTTAAGCAAAACACATTGTGACGAAACGAAACAGAGCAGTTTTTGTATGAGAATATTTTTGGCAATAAACGAATGTACTAGAATTCGAAAAACACGTGTCATTATAAAAGAGATTAAAGTTGAAAATAAAATCATTGTAAAAATTCACTAACTTTTATGCCATATCGTAATTTTGGCACCAATATGCACAAGCTACTATTTTTTTATTAAATATTTGTATTTGAATGTTATTGCGTTCATAGGCTTTTAATATTTAATTGAGTTATGAGCTAAGTTATGTATGATTTTTGACATTTGACTTTTATTTTAATAAAAACATAACTTTATTATTTACAGCTTGAAATTCTAAAATTCGTTGTGTAATTAATCGATTTGTAGATTTTTGTTCAATGGTATAAATGCTTGTTGTAAATGCATTCGTTTTTATTAATACGATCTTAAAAACGAGGCGTAACTAGAGTGATTAGCTAACCACTCGTCCTTTCCTAGCCCTATCCTTGAATCCTTACGATCTTCAAAACAGAGGAGTTGAGTGAATGTGAACAGACCTTTCTCAAAAAACAACTCTTGAAACAATTGAAGATGTTCCGTCAGTAATCCATATACCGCACATGAGAAGCGGCATGGCTATAGAAGTGAGAAACAAATGTGAATTATACTTTCATGGACTATGAAAATATCTACCGCTCTGATAACTATTATTTTGTAACAGTACTAAGAAAAAAATTACATACATGTAACATAAATATAAATCTAAATATTTAATGTATGCCGGTTTTTGAATGAATGTTTCGGAAATTTAATCAGACCATATTTCTTTTTTTGGTTCAAATTAGATATGCAGTTGAAACTTTTAATAATAATGTAGTTCAACTTACTGAACACGCATGCTCAATAAAATAATTTGATTATTATTTAAATTTTTGTACTACGCGTAGATAATAATACTATATTAGTATATACTTTTAAATTATCTGATTCTAAATAGCTGGCTATTTTAGGGTAACTGTAAAGAAATTTATGTGTACAGACAGTATTTGGGCGGATGTTTATATCGGAAGCTTTAAATCAAGACATCAAATTTTTTTCGTTTAATATAGTGATTGACGTTTAATGGTGAATATAAATACAGCTTAAGAGTCAGTAAATATAAAGTTTAAGTGTAGTTTTATATTATGATCGCTGATAAATGCCATAAAAATAAATAATTTTTGTATCATAACGTTGAGTCAAAAATATTTTATTCAAACCAGATAAACTATTGGTTTTCTAATTTTGTAAGTAACGCGAGATCAACTCTAGGAAAAATGACTTTTATTATAGAAAACATAAAAAAAATACATAAATTTATTTTTATGTTATAAAAGCATTTTAACCCCACTTATATATTCCTTTGCCTCCACTATAATGAGGTTATTTTTTTTATTTATAGTACATAATCGAGGGTGTTTTGGCCAATTGATGTAACTCTCAAAATTGAAATTGTTCAGGAGAGAATTGTATTTATCTAAAACATTAAATGTTGATATAATTTAAGACATCGACTGAGGGTGCTTGATGGAATTTCATTATCAAACTTGAGTTATTGAGATTTTGTACTCTTCCATGTATTTTGTCACTAACGACCTGGATTTTGCCTTTTGGCATCTTCAGGCATTCGTGCGAAACCCGGGTCGTTAGTGACAAAATACATGGAAGTGTACAAAATCTCAATAATTCAAGTTTATTATACGTTGAGTTGCGTTATTAATCTTTGAAATGCACTCCTAAAAAGTCTTATGTTTGCATATAAGGGATTATACGTAGGGAATGTCAATATAAAAATGGCTTATATCAAGTAGCCGGGTCAGAATTTTTAAACCTAAAACCAATGTAAAATGATGTTTCCGTTCCAAAAAGTGGTCAATTTATTTTTCTAATTTACATCATTTGGCCGAGACCTGCTCTGTCGTCTTTAAAATTAGATCATTAACTCATTTTCGCATTTTGTGAGGATTACATCGATTGGCCAAAACACAGTCGATATTATAGCTACAACAGCATGAGCTTTAGTTGTGTACCTTTAAATAGTCATCTCTGATTTAAAACTCTGAATGCTTGAGACTTATTACTTTATAATTGTTTTTATCGCACCTATCGTTGTACTGAATTCATCTATTAAAGCGATCGCCAACAGGTGATTCGCGGAAGCATATCATGAAAAAACATGCATAGCGTGATTATTAGCTTAGCAACATTGGTTCTGGTGTTGTTTAGTTATTTAACAGCTACTCAAGATATTTGAAATCAATGATTTGATTATGGCACTTCAACCCAAGACCAATTAATTGTCATGCGAAATATCAAAGAGGAATGGCAATGATTTCCATATTCATTTATGGTAACAGGCTCGTGAAATAAATTTTAAATCATTGTGTTATAAACGTATCGATACAATTTCACTCAATCGATTATTCATTCAGTTGAAATTTGGTTATGTTAATTCGAATTCTGAAAAATTTGGTAAATAACCTTCAAAATTATTCCTATCTATAAAGAATATACGATTAGCAAATTTATAAATCAGTAATTATGAAAATTTGATTTCCACAGTAATTATAATATGCAAACTTATATGTTGACATGCCTCTTTTCCTCTTGTGTAAAGAACATTACATTTTTTGACATATCGTTATTTTACTATGCACGTTACATTATCTTTTATCACATTGATTTTGTGATTTTCAGCAATTACGTTTCAATCGAAAATTTAAAAACACAACTGATAGACATTATTCGGGCGTTCTTGCTGTGTAAGATGTCATTCTTGGACACACAAAAAAAGGATTGAAAACTATAAAAAGAAGTCATACATTGGCTTAAAATGGTTCAATAAATTTTAACTCTTTATACACCAAACATTTGTACATGGTAGACATATTGTAAATAATATTTTTTTCTGTTAATATGACACATAAATAAAACACATTTTTACTGACATATAACATTTAATGATGAATTTATTAATGTTCCCTGAAAAATTACTAAATGTGCTAATTAAATTAAATGTGCTATTTAAATTTGTCTACCTACGTTAATGATCTGATAGTTATTTAACATATTCACCATATACTCACATATTATTTACCATATTCAGGGACAGGTTTATAATAGGATATGAAATAATTTCATGGTATTTTTTTTGAATAATATGAAACTGATAAAATCGTTACAATATTTCTGCGATATTTTTGTCGGCAGTTCATCGTCTCGTATCTTAATATTTGTGTAGATTTTATTTTTACCATTTTAAGACCACTTCACACAAAAAACAATATGATAATTATTGAAGTCAAGTAGTGTCAAACTATTAATTTAATATATGTTATTCTATGAAAATTATCTAAAATGCTCGTTGTACTTGCTTTTAAATAATGAAAAAAATATTAATTGAAATCTATGGACTAGTTTAGAGTTAAACATAAGATAGCTATTATAATTTTATATCGTTTTAGCCTTTCCCTGGCAAGAATTACATTTCATCAACGTCGGCTATTTTCTGTCTTCTACTGAGTGGAGGTCTCCGCACGCACCTTCCTCATTCCTCGATGTCACACATTGCTTGTTTGATCGTCCCTCCTATGTATAATTTGGGGACAGATAACAATAATAAAATCGATGCAAATGACGCCCGTAAAAAATAATTATTGTTAGCTGTGTAATGCTTTAGAATTATCGTTATATTATACGATGTAAATGTAGCCATGAGTAAATGAAATTGACTATGTTCAAAAAATACAATATCGGTGTGAATAATGTTCACAAAACAATTAATAAAGTTCTGATTACACGCTAAACTTAGCTTATTCTATATATAAGATAAGCAAATAGTCGTATTTTTTGAATAGTATAACATATTCAATACGCACAGAAAAATCTCAAAAATATTAATAAATAGTAACCATTTTTCGGAGATATGTTTTTATTACTTTCCATTGTGATTAAGTCGGTGTCTGTCGTCTGGCTCGACACTACGCTCGACATTTACTCAAATTCTATGTAAATAGTAAATAGGCGCTATCATAATAGGTAAATAGTTTTATTAAATACTAGTGAGTACCCGGTATGCGTTGCAATGCCACTCAAAGAAAGAAAGGGTTTGTGTTTTAATTCTCTGCATGTGCTGAAAGTTCATAAAACTAACCGGTCCGAGCCCGACATCTTCTGGTCTGGCCCGGCCCGAGTCCGAGTCTCAATAACACACTTGTTTCCCTAGCCCGACCCGAAGCCCAGATTTATCTTTCTCAGCCCGAAAAAAGCCCGATTTATTAAATGTATTTTAGTAATTCGTTTACTCTTTTCAAACATTATATTTCATTGTTTCCATATTTCCAACGATATTCATAGCACATGTGAAATAAATTATTTGAGTTATGAAAACTATTGCCTAGTGGCTGTCTTGACTAAATTTGAATTCCTTACCCAGGCGCGGCCCGAGCCCGAATCTGAATTGTCTTTACCCAACCGAATCTAGCCCAGGCCCGTGCGGATCTCTATTTCAGATATGCATTTTTTTTTGTTTTTCTTTCTGGTTCAGAGACATTGCTAGATGTACGTATTTTATTCATTGTTTTAGATTTAATTTTTTTTCTCTAGAAACCTTTGCGGGAGTAGGCATAATAACTCACCAAAGTTTGATCAAAATCGGATGAATGGTAAAGGAATGCATAGAGGACAAATAAACAAACAAATCTTCATTTTTATATATATAGACTATTTTTTGACATGTGAAATTATTTACTGATTATAAAAGCGCCTAATAACTATTTAAATATAATCTAATACTTATAAAAATACTTGGTTCTACGATTTTGTCTCAGATATTAAATCTCGATAACCTACAATAAACCCTAATCTAGTCACGACGTAAAGCAAATAAAAGCATATCTGAAAACTCTTTGCTAGACAGGCTTGAAAACTTTATTATTTCCATTTAAATAAAAGTGCAATAGTGTAAACAAATACTTTGAGAGTGCAATTATTTAAAGAAAAAGAAATATTTCGACTTTTCATATTTTTTATGTGACGGAAAACGATTAACGATTTTTGCAAAATGACCTCCTAATTCCTCTTAACCATTCGATTCCTCTGAAACGATGAAAGCAATGTTTGTAGATTAAAGAATTGCTGTTTGCAAATTAGAATACAAGATTACGGCTTAGCATTATATTTTTCCAGTCGATGAAATACTTGTAGAAAAAAATAATAATTGAATCAAATATGTAGCGAAATTTCCCTTGTTAAACAGTGTCAATAAATTTGATTAAATCAAAATTAGAATCTCGCTAAACAAAAGAATAAAGACAGTTTTTATAATTTCACAGCTCCGTAAGTTTGGAAATAAATCTGTCAATAGTGGTTGAATTATTTAATTATTTGTGAAAGTTGGAACTTTTCCTACATGATTGAAACATTTTTATTTTCACATCGGGCATTGCTGTTTTTAGAAATATTACTAGATTAATACAGAAGCCAAATATTTCCTATAAGCCCTTTGTACTAATATCAAGTGAAACAAACACACATTTGATCCAACGTGAATATCATGAATATCATGCATATTTCTTTTAAATATTTACTGTGTTCATAAAATTGATATATCCTGAAATGTGTGTGTGTTTTTTTATAGATTTCCGGGATCAAGAATAACTGAAAAAATGGCATCTATAATTCTTAGTCTGCAAGATAACTATAAAGACTGGCAGACAGGGCAAAGTGAGTTTTTTATACGTATAATAAATGTCAAAACTTTGCAATTTTATTATATTGTTTAATATTTTAATGCAACTTACTTAATTGCTAATCAATTATACAGGTAAGACAATGTATTTTTCCCTACTGAATTAATATTTTTTTTAATTATGCAATCAATCTATTAATTAATTCATTAATATATTGACTAAAAAACTTAAGGTAACAAAAAACTAGTTATTGAAAATACAAATAAATTTTACTGTAATTGATAAATCATTTGTATAGAAAGCTATACAAATGATTTATCAATTTGTAATAAGCTTGAAATTTCTAGGGTCAGTGGTGCCCTAAAATGGTGGCTAATTATTGTTTTTTTAAACTAATTTTACTCCGTGAAAATACCATTACGGTGTAGTCTCTGTATGTGGAATCAAAAACTATGGAAAATATACCTTTATAAGCATATCACATTTTTTGATTTCGTTCATTAGACAGTCCAAGCACATTTTCGCAAGAGCAACAGTTACTGTCAAATTAAACATTGTTATATTTAAGCAAATTTATATTAACAATTGCATTTTATTACTTTGAACCTTCAATAAAATACGATTGTAAATCTTAACAATACTTAGTCATTCTGCACGAGAGCTATTTGAATTTTTCAAAAATTTACTGTGGCTACAAAAGACGTCTTGAAACTTTTTATTGCTTTATGGGAAAACATGATCTTTTTACAATTGTAGTTTAAGGTTTCTTTTAAATACATAAAAGCAAAGACATTTTTACTGTTGATTTCACCGTTTTTTGAGTTACCAAATAAATGTGCGTACGTTATTTACTATTTATTTTTAATTACTTTCAACAACTATGTGTATAATATATAATACTTTTGAATTAATTCCAGGTGCTGAAGTAGACGGATGGCCACTTATGGAGAGTCCTGGTGTTGTCCTAGGAATGTTAGCTGCTTATTTAATATTCGTATTGAGATTGGGACCAATGATAATGCGAGATCGTAAGCCAATGATGTTACGAAACACTATGGTTGCATACAATGCTTTCCAAGTTTTGTTTTCTCTCTACTTAGTGTACCAGGTACTATCACATGCTTTTATTAGATTGAAAATAAATGACTCGCTTAAATTGTGTGCTGCTACGCATGTTTTGTCACTAGATACCCGGGTCGGGTATCACCTTTCAAATGTGATACCCGAACTCACCCTCAGTCGATTCAAAAAACACTCACCCTCAGTCGATATTATGAATTATTGAAAATCGATAATCATTAATTTAGAACCTAGAGACAAGACTAAACCTTCATCATTATTGCTGAAATTTGCCAATAATAATTCCCAGAACAAGGTAGTTTATTATTGACACTTGAGGTTGCTAATAATAGAAAATAAATAATAGGGTTCATTAAAAAATCAGCGCTTCTTATTGAATTAATATTTCGGTATGTGATTCATCATACATAATAAATACCATTCTATATGAATAAGTTTATCGATTCCCCAAAATACGAATTTGACGCTCAAAAAATATTGTCGCGACTAAGTCGTAATAGACATCTATGGTATCTAATATAAACTTTTTTCGGAAATTATTAAATGAGGTGGAATGTAATATATTTAGTAGAGGTATAAGGTAGAATCAATTCCTATTCATAATGAAACGGTTTCCAGAAAAATATTAATATAAATTTTACTGTAAATCAACCGAATTTTGTATCACTGTAATATAATGTAAGGAAATTTAGAAACAGCATGGCAGCCTTGACGTTTATCATAAGTGGCAGCACTGACATAATTGAAATAAGCGCTAGTGATGTTCGCATCATTAGATTAATCGACAGTACGATTCCTTATTTCGTTACTAATAATTTTTAAATATTTAACATTCACATCTAGTTTTTGCAAATATGTTCGTTTTGTATAATTTTGCGGCTATAAAGCTAAGATTTCTGGAGACGCTTTCCCTGCCTCTGATTATGAATATCATCAGAATCAATGGCATGTAATATTATAATCTTGGATTGAAGTTTTATTAAATTTTCAAAATTTGCTGCTGGTATAAAAACCAATTAGTTAGTGTTATGTATTATATAAATAGAAACTAGGTATATACCAAGTGACGCATATTTATTTTTTGGTTCTATATGGTTTTCTAAATTCCACGATCTGCTATTTTTATGGCCCGTTCATACAAAGATAGTGAAGTTTATAGTCAATCAAGGAAGGCGTGGTTGTTGTGTAAAGGAGAGCATTGCAATTTATATTTCTCTTAAACTACCTATTTTATCTACTACGATGACATATTATTTTAAAAAATGAACCACGTACTCTCCTCAGTGACTATTGTTAACCCGTGTAAACTTGACATCAAGCTATCCGTAATATTATTTTTACATATCGTGGGCTGAGGATAAACATATTATATATCAAGAAATCCAAATTTTACACCATAGCCAGTTCAATATTTCAAAACTTATATCTTTCAAACAGAATACAATAGCTTCATAATGTTTGGATAAATTAAAATTAATTCCTTATTTACATGTTAGCACATATTGAATATACAATATGGTATATTGTTGTTGAGATATTGCAAGTTGTATTCTGGACATAGAATAAAAATGCTCTAACGAACTCAAAAATATTTACCTATTTCATACTAGGTAAATATAAATAATATTGCAATCGTAAAACGTTTGTTAAGAATCACAAAGAAAACAAATGTAACTTAAATAATAGGTAGGTTCAATGAATTATACATTAAGAATATTGGAAAATTTTATTCCAAATGTTATTTTGTTACCAATTATGTTCTTCGGAGAATAATTTGTACCAACACTTAATGTCTTTAAATTTTTATTTTGAAAACATCTTTTTGGATGTCAGCATTTTAGATTATATAGATTATCAAAAAAATCTCTTCTAATTGTTCATCTGGTTATATTTTGCGTGATTTTATATCAATCCATGTAGATGATTTCTCGATCCGGTTTTAAGCTAAATGTTGGCCCACCAGCAGTTCCCTTCATAATAATTTGTGGCGTTTGCGTTATTCTCTTGGCCACACTCTCTTAATGGACTTTCTTATCGTGGATTTTTAAATATATATCGTACTCTTTTCGTTGTTAGTTTTGCTCCAAAATTCATTGAGAATAGCCTGTTGTTCCTCCTTGGAAAACTTAATGCAGCAGCAAAACCTGCATTTCCCCCCCCCCCTAATATTTACTTTGAGGGTTTTTTATGGAATTTGATCAACCTTCACGTTTATATATTTTTTGCCAGATTGTTGAAGCTTTCCGTTGATTGTTTCAGTCAGTAGGATTCCGTATTCTTTTACGGCTATTCTTTTCTTTTTCTGGGAGTTTAGTTGTTCTGAAAGAATTAAACAACTGATTTAATAATAAGCATTTCAATTTTAGTTGCCACAATCATTCACAAATTGAATCAGATCAATAATCAAAATTATTATAAACCGCCACATCAAAACAAAAGTAAACACATCTCAAACAGCCTGAACTTCTTTGTATATTTATATTTATGTTATAATCCGGATGTAAAACATCTAATTGAAACTTACTCATCAAGTTTCAAAGGTAAAACATCTACTTCATCGTTTTCTGTATTTACCATAACAGTTTTTTATTAAATAAAGATGCATGTATCACTTTTAAAGGTTTACAGCAGATTTAACAGAATTCCCGTAAACCATTTTATTCTATGTCCAAAAATACTAAGCGCTGATTGATCCAGTGGACATAGAATAAGTTCAATTGCTCGAAAATTTCCGTGTCATCTTATTTTTTTCAAATTATAAATTGCTGAGAATTCATGGACAAACACTAAAATTACAGCTAAAAAGACTTTTCGAAGCCAAATAATCCTGCATTCATAACTTGTTTTCGATAAAAAGTGAACATATAATATGTTGGTCCTCAGCCTCTTACGTAGATCATATTTTTATAAAATTTTGTTCAAATTCGAATCGTTAAGTTTGGTGACGAAATTGCACTTTGTACTCGAATTTCAATTCGTTACAATACGAATACAAGATGTAATGTATCGCTATTCGTTACTTACAGAGGTAGTCACAGACTTGTGTTTTTGTTTATACTAATTGAAATAATAAACATAAAATGACACTAGACTTCTGTACTTTCAATTATAATTAATCTTGTGACATATCGCATTATTTTAATAGTTATATTATTTGGGTATAGTAATAAACTACAAAAATGTTTGCATCTCGTTCAGTTTCTTTCAGAATACGTAAGTTTTTGAATTGTTTATAATAAATACTTTACAATTCGAATTCGTAGAAAACGCTTTACTGACTTGTTAACTTTTACATTGCTTGTTTCAGTCATTACGAGTAGAGCTCCCATTCAGCGCAATCTTTTCATCTGCTTGTCAACAGAGAGTACAGCAAACTACAAGGAATAAAGTCTTGGTAAGAATTTTTGAAAATATTTTATTTGTAACAGAATATCCCAATCATGAAAAGAAGCTCATTAATTTGTAATTAATATATGGTGCTGATATATTATTTATGGTGTTTGTAGATCTCTTTGGAATATAAATTTTATTTTTATACTTTTTAAATACGAATAAATAATAATATTCCATTGCTTTCAGCTCGCCAATGGTGCATGGTTTTATTTTATAGCCAAAGTAACTGAATTATTGGATACAGTGTTCTTTGTCTTGAGGAAGCGGTCACGTCAAGTTACTTTCCTGCATGTGTACCATCATTCTGCCACTATGGTATTTTCTTGGTGCTTCCTGAAGTATGCACCCGGAGAGCAAGGTGCGATGATTGGATTGGTTAACTCCATGGTTCATATTGTCATGTATACCTATTACATGATTGCTGCAATGGGACCCGCTTACCAGAAATACTTGTGGTGGAAGAAATATATGACCGTCATGCAACTCGTAAGTCAAATACAGTCTCATCGGAATGACAAAATAATATAAAACATGATTAATGTGTAAATATTCCTCAATTTATTATAAATATCAAAACAAGCTTTTAACTGGCGATATCTATTCCTTTGTTGCGGCATCAAGTGCTAAATTTAGCATTAACAATAGGATTGTGAAATATAATAATAATTACTAGACTTTGCAGCGCACTTAATTGGTCAACTGCTTGCAGTTTGAAGTTTATGATTCCTAATTTGTAAACAATTGTCAAGGTTTGCATTATCGAGGTCTCTATTTGAATATTTGAATTTAACCCATTCAGCCTTCAGCATTTTAAATTGTTTAAAAATTAGCCAATTTATACCTGTGACAGTATAGTGGTTAACTATATTCATAGTTATAGAAATTTTTTATTTGCATATTTAAGTGGGATGGAAACAGGATGTATTTAAATACTCTCAAATTTTTAGAATGGTTTATTTTTCTCATTCAACAAGTAAAAATAATTTTAACTTTCTGTGTGAGATTCCAGTGTGAAGTCAATTCTAATTTATGATTACTGAGACAAGATATTTATTTGCTGCACTGCGTTAATAGTCGCAAGGTTATGCAATCCATAATGATCTTTACCAACTAAAACTCATGAAAGTTGTTATCTATGTTCACTAGCTGAGTGAAGCCGGATGGTTTTTTTAAATAAAGATTGGGTATATACATGACACAATCTTCTCAACAAAGATTAACACGCAACTAAATTAAATTTGTATGGTGTTGTCCTACTGCCTGTCGGCAACGAAACAAATTATATTTTTTTTCAAAGCCACATATACTATTATTTTGAGTACATAATAATTGTGTATGTGGTGTGTTAATTCATTGATTTAAAACATAATTCATTCAGTATATTTTAACGATTTAAAAAAATAATGATAGCATATTTATCAGTTGTAACAATTACAATTCATGTCATATTGATGTTTTGACATACCTATATAAGACAATTTTGCAGGATGACTATTACAAGAGGATACTATTTTTTCCAATTATCCTAACCACATTCAAAAAAATAATACGATGTCACTAAATGCATTTTTTTATGTATTCCTGTGTATTTTCTAATGAATGTTTTGCTATATTTCCAGGCTCAATTCTGCATGATAATTGCCTACTTGGCAATGTTGACTGTGTCTAACTGTGGATATCAGAGATCTGTATCGTACTTCTTCATTGGAAACGCATTTATTTTCCTTTACTTATTCAGTGACTTTTACCGAAAAGCTTACAAAAAGTCAGTGAAATCATTTGATGATGGCACTGCACAAATTTCAACAAATTCCTCAAACGGAAAGTGTATACCGGCGGCGTTCACTAGTGATAATTATGATGCAAAAGCTTATTCTCAGATTACAAAAGATGTTGCACTTCTAGATAAAGGTGAAAAACTAAATAAAAGAGAATAAAAGTTGTTAGCTATTGTATAGACAGACTCTCTAATGATAGTATGGTGATATTTCGACTCTAAGAATGTATTAGGATTATATAGTATTTATTTTACACAATTATTTATAAGGTTGTATTTTGAATGTATAGCGATTATTGACTGAAAGATTTTCCACTTTTTAAGTATATTTATGTATAGATATACATGGATGGTTTTGCCTGGTAATCAAAGTTATGTAAAACATTTATTTTATATGTCTAGTATGAAATTTCACAGAGGCCTTCTTAGCTATATAAATATACTCGCATTCGGTTAAAAATTCATTAAATGGAATGGGTATCTATTTGCATTATTGTTACTATGGTTACTTTATGTGCTTATGATCTATATATTTATTGTGAGGATTTATAAAATAAAAATTGCCACTTTCTGATGCCCTATGTTTAGCATTTATGTTTGGTGTATTAATTTTTCGTGTGTCATGTAATTTTCAAAGAATTTTAAATAATTGCACAAAAGATTTTTAAAACAATAAAAATATTTCCTGTAAATAAATTATCACTGCTTATTTATTTTTACTTATTCACATTAAATGAAGTGTTTTAATATTGGAAATAAATTACTGCGATCCATACTACCTATGTAGTTGTTTTGTTTGTGGTAGTAGATATTATAAGAATTAAACAGATTGCCACCTATTACCTGTGAACATCATCAGTGCCAATTTCTAACGAAGGAATGTGTACCATGATGATAAAAAACAAATTGTAAATAAGGTAAGTAAAAATGAAAAAATGAACCTTTTCACGAGCTTAATTGATATACAATATTTGACTATTTTATGGACCAATCAACTGTAGCTTTTTTATCTTTTAAATAACTGTTTAGATGCTTTCTTGATTATATACAAAAAAAACTTTTACTTACTTCCGACTAGTATGTACTTGGTTGAACATTCAAGGGTTCAAATTACCAAATGGACACTTTCAATCAATTTATGGGTTTTTACGTGTGTCCATAATGCTTTTACATATTCCCTTCCACCTTATGCGATCATTTTAACACCCATTTTAAGGATCTACATAATGTAATATCTCATAGAGTATACGTTTTTTAACTTTGCACTTTTTGATACACAGAGTGTCAGTATGATAGGTATGTATGGATCCCATGATTGGTTGACGACAATCGGTTAGGTACATTCTGTACGTAAGTGACCTTTGAAGTGAATACACGCTTGTTTATTTATTGAAAATACAGTGACTATAATGTATGAAGTTCCACCAAAAAACCGGAACCATGACAATATGAATTACTTATTCCCAATTTAGAACCTAGGCCTGTGGTGGTCATTGATGCTTCATACCATAAAATCAATAATCCTACGTCAACATCAAATTTCAAGAAGGCTGATATAATTCAATGATTGACGCATATTGATTTACTTTATATATCTATAGTTATACGCTTTAGAAATAGAATGATAATAATATTTTCCATCTCTAATCAGCCAAATCGTGCAGTAAAGAATGCTAGAGTAAAGGGAGCTTATGCCAAAAAAATATTGAACATTCGTCAACCATGTTATGCGAATAACTTTTATGATATTGAAAAAAATGTATCTAATAAATCAATATATTATGTCAATAAAATGATATTCACTTGTATTGATATATGTAGTAACAAATATATAAATAGATAATATATGTAAAAAAAAAATATTACATCATACATTAGGGTGGCCTAGTACCGAGGTGAAAAGTTACACGGTGTATACTCTACAGATGGCGATTTGCCAAGGATTGTTGCTTTCATAATCCCATCAATCTATCCCTATCCTCTCTGGAAAGACGTTGAACGTCTGACTCATTGGCAACCAGTTCTGATGAACAACCTTCTGTTAAAACACTCTATTGCAGGACGGTTTTATGAGAATGCTTTGTAGTTAATTATTTGATTGCATAATAGACACTGGATTTTTATGTCATATGCATATGAGCCAGCAACAGAAAGAAGGATGCAATCATATATTATTTTCTCAATTCCTCCTCACCCAATCATCCCATCCTCACGGGACGTAGCGAGAGCGAATAGCTAACCACTAGTCCTGTCCTAGCCCTATCCTTCTATCCCTACTCTCTTTGATAAAGAGAGGTTGAACTACTGAGTAACAAACAGTTCTCGTAGAAAAAAATCTTTTGAGATACCTCCATTAGGAGACCATATGCTCCACATTGGGGGCGGACATGGAAAAAAAAATGATTGAAAATAGATAATTATAGCACATGTTATGTAATTTTTCTTTTCTTAAGGTTTTTTTTTATTTATTTCCAATGAGTTTTCTATTATATTCATCGTTAAATACTATGAATTGTTATCTCATCATTCATTGTTTTATATATCATTACTAATTTCTTCCAAATTTTTTTATGTATCTAAATGGTAGGCTTATTGAAAAGAAAAAACAAGATTTCCTTCGGTTTTTATGAAAATGTTACCTGAAATTTAATATCGTAAATTATAGAAATAAAAAAACAGTTTAATAAAACTCGTTTAATAAAATAAAGACTTTTAATTTTCTTTTTTAAAACAAATAGAAATAATTATTGAGAACTTATCGATAGCCTAGTGCACAAACGTGTTAAGTGCAAGATTACTTGTTTTAATTGAACGCAATTTGAAAGTTTACAGTTAGTACTCTCTTGGTACTTAGAACAAAAGCGTTTAATGAATAACGACTACAGTTATTTAAAGTTCACTTTAAACATTTTTGAACTATAAAATCTATGCTCTCAAGCTATGGAAAACAAAATTATCTAAAAAATACCTCAAATCACATTAACTCTTTTATGCGCCAAGCCATCGTTATAATCCTTAAAAAAGACTTTTCAGTAATGTGAACCCACTTTATATTGGGTGCAAATACAATATTTACATATCGGAATAATGGTTATTAGGTTGTTTGGTGAAAATCACTGTAGTAAAAAAACTATGAGGTGGTATACATTTACCTAAACTTCTGATGGATTGCTCTCTAAATGAATATTACCTAGTCAAATGCGATACTTTTTAAACATTAATTAGAGTATTAACGGCTTTATATTGATATTCATATAGTAGTAATTGACAGTTTCTGACCCAGGTATTTATCCAAAACCAAATCATGGCCGATCTTACATATCAATACAGTAATTTACACTTACCAAAAGATTAGTATTTGAATCTTGTAACATTATTTGATTTTAATTTTTTTGATTACATAATTGAATTACTAAATCATACAAATGTATTTACATACACAACAGCAGTCAGTTTTTTTAATATTATATTTAACTGACCAATCTCAGAACGTTTAGATTTATTAGACACATGAAAATATGGAAAAAAATATAAAATAATAATCACTCTCTTAGATTGACAAGGTTTATTTAACTCATTTAAGAATCCTTATTTGACCACTCTTTTATGTCACATTTTTTCCATTTTTTAAGGTAAATAAATTTATTTTACTCAAAAATACTTCTTCTATATCTTAACAATTTATTTCCCTTATAAATAAATCGTAAAGATTTATTATCATGTTAATCTGTGTTATACAAATAGACTTTCAGTGCAAAATTTAAGGCTCACATTCCAAATATAGTTTGGTTTTATACTAACACATTACAACTTATTCATAAAACTTTTTATATTTATATATATATATAAAACATTTAAAAAACCATATTATTTAAAAATGATTTCAATCTTATTTCAAAATGTTTGCTAATCCCTCTAAATACTGCTACTTCATTTATTTGTGAAAAACTTTTTTCTGAATTTCCAATAATAAATAATTACCGTAACTTATTATATATTGTAGATATATATAACAGCTGGATTACACTATAATGAGAGATTGAGCAATTAAAAGTAATGTTCTAATATGCACTACATAAATATTATAAATTTAATGACCTTTATTTAATTGTTGGAAGACAAATTTAAAATTTTTGCTTGAATTAGCGCTTTAGCCACAATTGCATAAAACACTCCAATTATTGTAAACTCGTTTTGGCTTTGTGAGAATAAAATTAATTTGAAAAATTCACTAAATCAAAGAATACTATTGACGTCGCCATTATTGAACTGAAAGAGTTGAATAATTGATAATACTATTCATGTTCATATTTATAATAATACAGGCTTCAATATGCAAGGTAGGATATGTGGAAGCAGCCACTTCATTAGCATCAGAATAAAATCAATGAAACAATTTGCTTTGAATAAGTCAATAAAGAATTTAATTTGGCAATAATTGTGTTGTCATAACTTTTTAATACTGTACACAATATTTACAAAAGCGAATTTAGTATTAAAAATTTCTCGTATATTCACAACCCACAACATAATGAAATAATGTGTTTTTTTATGGCACTTTTAGAATAGTATTTATTGTATTTTTTATTAGCAGATCTTTATTATGATGTAATTTATTTATGGTCGGGAATACACGGGCAGCATCTTGCTGCTGCTGCTGGCAGTCGCTTCACGGCAATACCCAATTGTGTGTGTGCCCAGTATAAGTTTTGTATGTAATATTGGAGATTGCCGAGATGCGACTGCCGACAGCAGCAGCAAGGTGCTGCTGGCATAGACATCATAGACATCTAGAGATTACTTTTTCAATTTTCATTGTGCTTGTATTGGTTAGAGTTTTTGAATTACGGCAACATCAATATATATGATGCCTAATGATGCAGCAAACTGAACGAGACACTTGCAAGATTAATTGAGCTATCTAAATCTGGAAGACACAGACGCTTAGCCTTAATAGAATATCGTCATTGTAACAATACAAGATATCTTTAATTATTAAAATTTATAATCCTATACACTAAATTAAAAGGTAACCTGTGATTATATGCCTAGATGATTCATCTTTCTTGCATCGATTCCTGTAACAATTGACTACCCACAATCTTCCTTGAACAATAATTAGTTCACTCATAAAGGTGATGCATTGTTTAAGCAAAGTACAAAACATGTTAAAACTATCTGTTTTAATAATTTGACTTTTAAAAAGAGATTAAAAAATATTAATTACATTTAGTTTTGAGCATTGAACAAAAATAATATATTTGAGCATTACAATTTTAGTCAGTGAGATTTCTCATGATAAAAATTATTCAGATAAAGGTAGGAAAATTAATATTATAGTTAACACTCTCAATCTATATAACTTAAAATGAAAATAATATGTTTATTATTGCTTTAGTTGATAAATAATACAATAAAAAGGCTTTTTAATTAATGCACAACGTTTAAATGAGCATTCATTCACAATCAAATTTTTACAGGTAACTATGGACATGATTAAAAAATTATTTAATTTTTATAAAAAGTACACTCATTTAGAATATGTAGTGATCACCACTTTAGAGTTTTTGTTTGTTAATACAACGATAAGGCAACAAATTTGACATCAGCGGATTCGTAAATGATTTTATGATTTCTTTATCTTTCCTTTAGAATCATTCTCACCTTCATTCTTCTGATTACCGTTAGCGATTTTTCCATTGCTCAAAGCAGTGGTTTTTCCATTGGCATGCCCATTTGTTATAGCTCCATTTTTGCCAGACTTTCCTTGGTAGGACTTATTGTAAAAGTCATCAAACAAGAAATAAAAGAAAATGGCATTTGGAAGAGTCAAGCACACAGACCAACGTGGATATCCGCAATCGTAGAAGATCAGTTGAGATGAATGCAAGAAAGCAATGCAGAACTGGAGCTGGAATATACATTCAATATCGTTAGTTCGGTTTTGAAACTGAAATCATGGCCAAATAGAAGTGAATTTTTTAGCGTGCATATTAAAAACAATATATTCCTGGCCAGAAGGAGAAGGGGTATATACCACAGATATGTTTTTTTTTCAAATAAGTTCAGTTGTAAGTATATTTTTAACATATTATAAAATAAAATGATGAATACGGACACGAAATAATTGTATTAATGTAATAAACGTTTTTTCTGTGAATAATTGTATTTATTCTTCTGAATGAAAGAATCTAAAGCGTGGACATTTCTGAATTTGACAAATACCACGTCTGCTGGCCTTGGATATTATACAAATTAGTTTAATAAATTATTTTTGAGGAAAGTAAATAGCTTTCAACGAATATTAAAGTCAAAAGTAATATTGTAATTATTATTCATATATTATATATTATAATTCTGATATCAAGACAGTCAATATTTAAGTTTTTCCTGTTAGTTTTTTTATAAGTTTGTTGCAATCTGAATGGTATTTTTGAAAACAATGATAGTGAATTTATGAATACTGATTGAACCAGATGCATAAAAAGAAGCAACATTTGAAAATATTACCTGTAGGAAAGGGCAGCTAAAATGTTACCTGAATGTTACGCTAGTTAAAATGCAGTTTCATGTTCCCAGTAAGATTTTTTAATTATAAATCTATGTGAAAATATCTCTGATAAATTTTTCAATATGCATTGTAGGTAAATTTATTTTCATTGTAACATTATTCGATGAATAGAAAATACTCAACACAAGTACATTCTTGTAGATCATTAAATAGAGAATTGTTTATACCAGTTTTATGATAGTTTTCAGATAAAAACAGTATATTTTTAGAACATGAAAAATTTCAACTTTTTAAAATATTTGTTAAATAATATATAATGATATAATCAATTAACCTTATGCATTCAAATGAGTATGTGAATGCTTAAGATTAATTTGAAGCAACTCCAACAAATAAAAATTGTTTAAAAATACTTGCCATTTGTAAGGTGGTGATGTGCTTCTTCCACCAGACATACTTTTGGTATTTTGGACCCATTGCTGCGAGCATGTAATACGAGTACATGATTATGTGAACGAAACAGTTGATAACTCCAATAAATGTGCCATGGCCCCCTGGGTAGTATTTCGTTGCTCCCCACGAGATCATGGGCATGACTGTGTGATGGTACATGTGTAAAAAGCTAATTTGACGCTCTTTTTTCCTCAACACAAAGAAGACAGTGTCGAGCAGCTCTGTGATTTTCGCAAGGAAATATAGATAGCACCCCCACGCCTCCTGTGAAACAAATAATCATAAAAGTTAATTGAAACTTTTTTCCTCATTTTAACCCGAAAGAATTTAAATATTATCATTATTGCTAAATTTTGAAATTAACATTTAGCAATTATGGAAACGGTATTTATTTTGTACCAAACTAAAACCAAAAAGAGGATGTTAACTTAACAATAAGGAAGGTTTAGTTTAAAAAACTACTGACAGTAGGTGCAAAGAGTGAAATAGTACCCTTTTTATTACCCAGATGAGGCGATTTCGGCCATACAAATGTTGTTATATGGTCAAACCTCGGATTGCGAGCATAATTATTCTGTTCGGAAAAAGACTCATAGTCTTAATCACTCGTAAATCAAGGCGAATTTTACCATAAGAAATAATGAAAACTCAAATGATCCATTCCACGACCCAAAAATATTTATGTAAAAATGGTTAGTACGTAACACCTTTTAAATGTTTTTATTATTGAATTTTATTAGGAAGTTATCAATTTTACTAATTTAATTTAATCTTGGCGTGTTTGAGGTAAACTAGAAAGAGGATAGGAGGATTTTTGCTAAGGACTACTTTCGCTAACGGAATCACTATGTTGGCTAACTAGATTTTATACTTTCCTTGCGTATCAACACCCACTATGTATTCGTATTGCAAAACCTTGCTCGTTTATCAGGTTAACATTTATTACAAATTATTACTCGTCTTGTGAAATATTCGCAATTCAAAGATAGACTTTACTCCAAACGAACGAAATCTCGTGATTAGAGCAGAGTATTTGGTGTTGCAACATTTCCTTCTAACTTAAACGCCCTGTAAGCGTTACGAACTACACACCAATCTAAAATAAATAATATGGATTCTTTGTAAGGGAGTGGAGAGGAATACGACCAATAATTTCGGAAAGATTTTTTGTTTAGAAACTGAGAAATGGTTTTGTTTGTCTGTGTTTGACTTTAAAGAAAGAGGCGATGCAGTATAATTATTATATTAATCCGATTCCAATTGTCACTGTTGTTACAATTAATTATTCGTTTAGTATTTCCTAGGAATCTGCTAGGATTCGCCGAAGTTTTAAGAACATGCCACAGAGTTGAAGCGGTTAAGGTTGAGTATTCAGGCCAAGATTATTCAAATAACTCGTTCTACTCATGTTCATAGTATATACACGTTGTTCAATTTATTCACAGCAATGAAAATTCGAATTTGGTTATTTTAAAATATTGATTATGTAATCTCTCTCAATTGAAATACGTCGCCCACTAGTGTCGTATTATGTATAAATTTAAATGGGCTATCACTAGATCTCGTCCCATATCTTACGATTTTATAAAAAAGTTTTTCAATCGATCAAGTGTCAGGAAATGAAATTCATTTGATTATTAAAAAAAATTATCGTAACTGCGTTCTAATTTTATTTACGATTTTTTTGTTAGCATTTATTTATCTCGATTTTTTTTGTATTAAGTCGGTCAGTATTCAAGTGGTCAACATTCTTGGGCGTTCGTCCTATTCGGTAGCGGTATCCAGGGGTTTGAATTTCATAAATAGATTTTTCAATTGATTTAGAGATTTTTATTCAAAATCTGTGAATTTACGTTCCTCTCCTATCCATACGATCTTAAACGGGTTTAGCAAGTTCGATTATCTAATTACTTCTACTCTAACCCCTTCTGAAAAATGGCAGTCGAGCGGCCATTAGGTTCCTGTACGGTCTACGTTGGGAATGGACGAGGTTGAAAAAAATATTATATTATCACAGAATAAATTATTTTGGAAGCGATTTAAAATATCCAATATCACGATCGATTGTGAATCTTCATCGCTATTTATAAACCCATCCGTGTCCAGGATTGTCAAAATAAATATTTTAAATGTAATTATTAATAATGCGACAGCTATTATTTTAAAAACATCGTATTAAAATCCTCATTCCATTTTATGATTTTTAAGCTATTCTTTATAACAGAGAAGTGAAACAAAATTTTACAGTCGTAATAAAAACATAAACAAAATTAATGTAATCCAATGAGGAGAATATTTACAACTATTTTTTAGGCGAAATTCAAGAACAAAGGGGTTTTAAACACAAAAGCGTGCACAAAAAATTATGTTGGAATCTTACCCTCATAGCTTCTTTTGTGTTGGATGTATCGACAGGTTGACATTTCCAACTATATTTAGTTAGCCAAGCTGCATCCAAACCCTGAAAATAAATTCAATTAAAGATATGCCATTGATTTGTAAAATAATATGGACAAAAACTTAAGGCCTCCCAGGTTCAATGATCCTCCATTTTCCTACACGTCTGTTGCCAGTCTAGGAAGGGACCTCATTGTCGGTTGTGTAACATCCATCATCAATAGATTTCCAATCCAGCGACGTCAATTTTCTTCAAGAAGTGAGTTTTATATTTTTATAATTTAAGCGATACTGTTCGAATTATATAATCATATACTTTTTGATAAGTCATGTTCAATTGAGTGGCATACAATCAAAACTCACATTTTGCATTTTTGAGTTAAATATGCCAAGTGATTCCATATAAATAAATATAGTAACTTTAAACCATTTAAATATTATGGCTAAAATTATAAAAAGTCTAAAATCACATTATTCGAAGAATAATGTTGGTTAGAAATGACCAATCAGTGATGAATATTTCTCATAGTGTAATGGCGGATTTTGAATCTTATGAAGATTCATGGTAGTTCATTACTTTTTTGTTATTATGAAAAATAGTGCTACGGTGGTTTTTTCGGCGATTTTCTCAAAATTTGATTTTTGGAAAGTGTGAGATGTGGTTGTAGGATACTCTATTAAATATGTTGTAAGTTAGTATACTCACTGAGTTATATTGGTAGTGTTCATATTGAACAATGACGAATATGGACCATAAACTCACTTAAAAAACCACTTCATATCGGTGTGACATCACCATTTTTCTTTGATCGTGTTTAAAAAGTGTATAAAAATGTAGATAGATACGATAGTCGCAGACGATTAAATAAAAAATACGTTTAAGTGCTAGAATTATTTCGAATTAGAATATTATAAGTGAAAAACCGGATTATCGATTTTTAAGTATTTAAGAATTTTTAATTGTTATTTGAAGTGAAAATTAGAATATTTTTAAAGCTTCTTACAAGGAAAATACACAAGGTAACATATTTAATTTTAATTAAATATTGGAAGTAAAGGAGTGCAGCATTTTTTATGCCTTGCGTTCATTCACGCGTTGGAATTGACTATTAGAGAAATTCACGATTACAGTTTTAATTTCACTGTTAACATGTTTTTGACTATTTTCGATGCTCGGTTTGTGACGCTCATCTCATATTAAAGAATTCGACCTGTTTCGCGACCCCAATAAACTGTGCTTAAAATTATGATTTTATTTTTGAATATTGCAATATTTACCCCCACACCCTCAGTACCATGCACCACCTATTTGGTACTTGGTAATCTTGATAACTATCTCTCGTTTGTATTCCGAAATGATCCATTCGTTTCATTGTGTTCAATTATCGCATAAATATGATAATTATTATGTTGCACAAAGTTCATTTAATATACAACATTCTTTTCCTATTTCTCATTTTATAAATATTAACATGCTTGTTATTGTCGCATGTTTTTTTATCACGTGGCAGACGGTTCACACCAAGTTGAAGGTGCAGCAAAATGCAAGTGTTTTACGTGCTTCTTATATATTTTTGTATTCAAATTCAGGTTTTATCATGAAGCAGTTTTAAGCAATTATAATAGATGTGCTGTGAAGCCAAACTATGAATCTTATTAAAATATTTGTCGGCGACATTTTCAGTGGCTTGCATTTTTCTTTTTGAATTTATTTAAAATATAGTCAATTACGTCGATGTACTGAATTTGGTTGGATTAAAAAATTATTTTGTCTAATATTTCTTAAAGAAAAAGATACCCAAAAAATTAATAAGCCAAGAGACAATATATTAAGCGTAAATTGAAGATATAATACATTTGGAAAAATTGAATTAGTGAAATGGAATTGTGCAACACAATATTCATTAAGTTTACAAGGATCGAAAGAATTTTTAAAGACAGGTTGAAAACTGTGAATTATGCAAATGTCAAAAACTTTGCATACATAAAAAAACAGGGCCGGCATGCATTTAAATTTTAAAATGATGATAAAATCTCTCATTTATGATTTAAAAATTACGATTATTATATTTGCACAAATTTTGATTGAAATAAAATGATTAGAGACTAAATCGTAAAATGTAGTAATTCTGAAATATTAACTACCTAGTTAATGTTATCAACATTTTAATTTTGAGAATCACTACTCAAACGCATAAACTCACATTGTTTTATAATAATTATTGAAAATATGAGCGGAAAACGTGCGCTGCCAGTGAAGATTGTATAACTAGTCATAATGTCAGACGTCATGGTGTTTATTTTTTTGTAATATTGACCTTCAACTTCATATAAAAATTTTTAGTTAAAAAACAGTCATCTATAAAACTAATAACAGTTTATTTTTTCCGTGAATAACGTGATAAAAAATATTTTGATTTATGATATTTTGACATAGGTGGTTTGTTAGGCTCCAGCTTGCAATTCTTAATGCTGAAATATTGTTTTTAAAGAAAATATAATGACGAATAATAAATCGTAAATACGCAAGTTAGTTTTTTTATGAAAATAAATTTCCATAATCATGATCATTTTTATGGTAGTTTATTTTTATATAAATGTATGAAAATTCCTTTAATATTTAGATTATTGTAATCGACAAGATAGAGATAGATACCAAGATAGCTATAGTTTGTTTCTAAGATTTTAGCAATTCAACATATCTGAATCAATAGTTTTTTAAAAATAAATTTCAGGCTCAAATTATCTTAATAGTAAATGTAAGCAAGGTGAAAAAATACATTGTTCATAAATTGAATAACAAAGTTATGACAGATGCAATGTAAATAAGGATGTAAAATATTTGATTGGACAAAATGTGGGGAATAGTGTACTTGAAATATAATGAAGATCTAAAAGTTCGAAATACTAGTCTATTATATTTACCACAGCTGATATCAAATTTTATTAATCTTGAAAGAAAACATAATAATTCAGCGATTACTATATCAAAAGGTCACTTAAGACAATACGAAACAATGGAAACAAGTTCAATAAATACTTTAATAACAATTTAATATATTTTAATTACGCGAAAACACGATCAACATATCATGACGGATGCTATTAACATCAACGTGTTTGATCAATTATAATAATCGCTCGATAATTTATACTACATAGTATTGTATATTCCACTCATAGTCATTGTGAATTATAACTTAATTAAAGTTTGTAAGGATATAAGTAATAGTAATTAATTAAGATGCCAGATTATTCAATACGTGTGATACTATGTACAATAGTTGGTGCGCAATGATTAAAATTAACTTAAATGTAACAGTAAAAAGAGTCATTCGTAATTAAATGACGTCGTTAAACCACCATAAAAGTGAACATTTTTATAGGACACAGGTAATACACGATTTAAAAATTCTCTGAAAAATACACAAAATATAAATATTAAATATTATACTTACTTCGTAAAACAGATATATGCTGGCAATGACTTGTATAAAATTATATATAATTAATGTATTGGTAAGTTCGAATGGTTTCCGATGTGCCATGTATTTTGGTCCCCAATTTAGCACAAAAATTAAGTATGCAATTATAATGGCGAAAAGTGGGAACGGGCTAGTAATTAAAAACCAATGGTTGGTTCTAGGATCTGGAAATAAAATAAAACATTTATGTTTATGTTAACTAATTAATTAGTAACAATCAGCACAGATTTAAGCCTAGCGATCGGATGGGTCCGCGTCCCGGTCAGTCCCAGCAAGTTCAATATCAAATTTAGCATTTGTATTCTTGGACATAGGAGATGTCTTTTCTCCTCGAGTTGATCTCGAGAGACATTATTTCATGTTATTTAAAAATTCGTTATACCTGGAGCCTTGGCTTTTATTATCTGTAATATTTCCAAATATTTTTTTTTACAGTGTTTGGTTCAAATTTGAATGTTGATTGCTGTACATCCTTCTTAATTATTCAAACCATGAAATTAAATTTTACTATATTAACTTTGAACGGCCACCAGTTTGGGCATTACACATATAAAATTTCAATAATTCAGTGTGAAGCATTTTTTAAATGTTATAATAAAAAAATATCTACTACAAAATCATAATTTTATCTCAATACACCTTCATGAGTAATGAGATAATTATGATTCCGCGAATTTCAGAAACATTTATTTAATATTAACACTATGTCCCAACTGAGAGGTTGTATCTTTATATTTTTTTGTACATAATTGTAATGTTTATCGTGAACACTAGAATGCTAATAAGGAATGAGGAAAATCACCTGCTAGATCCGTTATTATATAGTCGTAAAATTTTGAAACACTGTTGTTATATAGCGACGTCATCGTAAAAGTAAGTTTGGTTATTTTTTAAAAATAAAAAATAGTTATCTCAGCTCTGATTCTTTTCCAGAGTTTAGTGTATATTTGATTCAAGTCTACAAACTGTCAATGTATACTGCTCAAGAGAAGGACCTGCATAACAGCTATCTGCAACAAAAAAACAGAACACAATAAGTCATTTTTATTTTGGGTAAGCCTCTTCAGTTTCAGTGAAAGTGACATGTAATAATATATATTAATGTGAAAAATTGGCAAATGGAAATTCTTTATACGATTCAGTTTCTTGTAGTATTTTTTTTATGCTACTCAATTTACTATCTACTATTTAAAACCGATATCGCATCAACCGCGTCTTTAATCATTCAGCTATAACATCACACTTTATGTTGAAATCTATTTAGAATATTTAAGAAAGAAACGGTAGTTAATGTCACAGAGACTGAAGATTTTCACTCTAATGTATAATATTAACTTTTCTTTCTAAAAGTTTTTCAATATCTGTACAGATTACATTAATTGTTTCGTCAAAGTTTTACATTAATGAAAGAAAAAATAATTAAAAATTACCAAGAAAATTAAGATAGATGATATTGTAAAAATTAATATAATAGTTATATCTTAATTCATTCTTTTCAATAATATTTGTTTGGCAAAATAGCAAAAGAGTGAATGGGAAATGGAGTCCACACAACAGACCATCTCAAAAAGTATAGGTATGTCTCTTCGAAAATAAAAATTATATATACATATCATGTATTAGTTGTAATTGCAGTATATTTGCGACGGAGAAAGTTTGAGATGAGTAAGAGTAATCAATTATAATATTATGTATTTGTCAATCAATAGCAATGACGAATTAGTTTTTGACGAGTTAGCGAAATACTCATTATAAAGTTTAAAGCCAAGGAGATTTTTTTAAAAATACGTTATAATATAATGAATATTTAAACAAAACTTTTTCATTCTGGTCAGTCCATGCTTTTTTCAATCTCTAAATTAATAATATAAGCACATTCGTATAACTATACAATTATGAAAATTCTTTTAGAAAGAAAAACTAGCTCTCAAAGATATTATTTCTGAAAACATGAATTTCTTTTTTACTTTGAATATTATATGTCAATACAAAATGTATTTTTTTAACGAAGCGTGCCATGCAGCATCGTTGCAAGTGCTTAGTAATACAATAAAAAAAAACACAGTAGAGGAAGTTATTATGAAACAATATCCTAGTCCTTGGACACCCACCGGTTGTTGAATCAATTTTCTTCAACAGCTTCAAAAGTCAAGCATTTTATTTTAAATAATAGCTCCAACTCAATGCACTGTTACCAATAAAAAAAACGTATCTGAAGAATATTCATCCCTACCATCACGGACAGAAAAAGTTGTTAAAATTAATGACATTTTTTTATTATCAAGAATTATGGAGACTTCTTTAGAAGAACAGAAAACACATCTTGTACTGGTTGATTTAAGTTTTTTGATATAATATTATACATATCTACATATAGTGTTTACAAAATAATAAAAAAAATCACAAATTTATACGAAATATAAATTTTCAAATTTCAAATGCGAATAAAAACTTAAAAAGATTATCTAAGATTCAAAATTTAAACGGTACATTCAAGACTTGATCTGAAATCATATTTAATTTTCCATTTTTGTAGAATGGTAATGGTAGATTTATTTCCCATCGTTAGGATGAAATTTCTGTGACGTAAAATAAGATTACTTCGACACGATCAATACTATTGTGTCAAGCGGTCATTAACCATTACACAACAATCATTTTCATAACAGATGTAATCAGAAAAGAGAATACAACCCAAATAGAAAGTAGCATTAAACCAGTAGTGAGATGACGAGCTATCAATTGAAAGCGAAAGGAATCATCGTTACTGACAGATTTTTTCATTGGATAAAAATAAATCCGGGCATTACTATTACGCGAGAAATTACTTCAGCGAAATTAAAGAAATTAGATAATGTAAAGTTGTGATTGAATATAATTAATCTAATACAATACAATTGATAAACTAGGCAAAACGTGTCTTTTTATGAAGGAAGATTTCTTAATAAAATCAATAGAATATTCTGTGAACAGTTCAATAAAATGTTTTTTTGTGGCGGTAAAACTATTATTTTCAGAAAATATTAGAGAAGGATAAAAATTTTCATAGTTAAATTACAATAGGACATAGATAATTCCTGACTATCATACAATGGTGTCAAAAGTATAAAAACTTTAGCCTAACCACGAATAGTGAGTTGATTAGCTACTTCTTATGGAGACATCTAGGTTAATACTCGACTCTTACAAAGACGTTTATGCATTTTATGTTAGTTATTTATTGCATTGTTACATCTGCAGTTAGTTGATGAAGATGCGCTTTACATTGAAATTCATTCAGGTATTTTATGTAGACCTACATTTTTAGCATTGCACAAGATTAGAAGGAGCATACAACACGACAAACTTTTTCATATCTTTATATATGTAACATGATATCGTCGTTTGCATTGCAAAATTGCATATCTGCAAAATCTATTTTTTTCGAGAGAGCATAAAAACTGATTAAAAAACAGCTCTATTGATTTAAAACAAAATAAAAATTACGTAATTAGTATAATTATATATATATATATATGTATATATATATGTATATAGTACTAATCACGTGATTTTTATTATTGTTTTAATTCAATAAAGTGGCTTTTAAACTGTTTTTTTCATGCTGTTCCAAAAATTTTGGTTTTACATATTTGCAATTTTGCAATGGAAACGACGATATGCTGCATTGATACAAAATATGTAAGGACAAATCACTATTATTATATTGCGATGTTAATTTATAGTTTAATCTTGTACGTATGTAGAAGTTGAGTCATATTTTACTAAATATTCACAGCATTAAAAATATATTATTAACTTAATTAAGCAGCCGGTTTATGACTTGATAAAGTTTTTGGGAAATAAGTCAGTAAAAAATAATAATGCCACTAAAATAACATGGTTGATTTTAATATAGTCCAAAATTTATATAAATATCCACTTGGAAATAGTTATTCTTCACATTGTAACGTATGTTATTGTTTAAACCAATAAAATAAATTCAAATACTCTATTTGACTACGTAATGAGTATGTGTTCATGGTTTTTTAGTTTATACTTCAGCCATCGAAATAGATGACTTTTGTATTAGAAAATGGTTAGTAAAACCTTATATGACGCAACACAAAAATGTTATAGAATCAATAAGGCATTATATATTATTCTAGGATCAGAAATACTCATGCTAATGAACAGTGGGTGTATAAATAAATGTGTACTATAGTTCACATCAAGTATATGAAAATTTAAATACATAAATACAGTAGCACGACATCTAAGTAAGTAAATATAGTCAAGGAACTGGAAAATGGTTGTTGAATAAATGTATTTATTGTTAAAAAAGAAAAATAAGCAAAAGCATCAATTTGCCAGAACGAAGTGATGTTGCCGCGTATATCAAAACACAACGTGTTGCAATCGACCTTTTTAATACTATATTATTCATTATTTTACCAAAACTATGCATATCGGGTGCTGTAAAAATCTAAATATTGGCAAAGAGTGTAACTTTAATTAAGATTACACCAATATAAAAACAGAAAAATATTCTGAACGTATTGCAAATATTACTCGTAGTGCAAATAAAACACATTCGAATCAAGTTAGGAGTTAAGAAATTTGAATTTTAATATGATGAATTTTATACGACTTTGCAAAATATTGTCAAGATGACGACACATTTAATAGAAAGATTCTTTGCGATACAGTCACCGGCCATGATACATTTTGAACAAAGTTTACCGACAGATAAGATTTTAATCCTAAAATTTGCAAAAACCAAAACATAACGAATATTAACTACTACATACAATTTTCTATTTACATTGTTAGTATACTAATAAATATATATATAAAAAAAAACTTAGATAGTTTGATGTTGTTTATCAGGGCTCGAATTTGAACGGAGCACACATAAACGACTTGCCGGTTCGTGAAACCTGCGAAAAGTAGCACTGCATCTCCTAAAAAAATGTTTCCGTTCCGGTTCGTAAATAATCAAAAACTAGTTAAATACTTATTGCCGATAAAATAATGGGAAACCTGACAAAAAAAATTGATATTTTTTTCATCATCGAGCGTTCCGGTTTGTGAAATTTTCCATTTAGAGCCCTGCTAAGTACACCGTACGTTTTTAAAAAACATTTAATTTTAATTGATAATTAAAATTCCTGAGATCGAATAGTTACGCCACACATATTTTTAAGTAAATAAAAACAGAGCCAACTTTAATTTCAATATTATCACGGTATTAATTAGTATGTTTAAAAATGATGAAATAGATTTGAAATATTTTAAGTATATTTATTAAAAAGGGCGCATTATTAAAAAACATGTTTTCATATTCATTTCTATATGTATACGTAACCATCTGTTTTCAAGTTATACATATTAAAAATGAACGTGGAGAAGTGTTAAAGAAATCTTATAGGAGAGCATATCTTTGAGGTTCTTAAAAAGTAAAAAAATCCTTTTTAACACTGACTACGTTTTTTAATGTTATTTATACATAAAATTATCATGCATAATATCGTTCAATAGATGATAGAATGTAAAATTATAAACTTTTCAACAATTTAAAATCTGGAATAATTTATAAGAAGAAAACTATAGCATACAGATCTTATTATTTAAGTACTAAATCCAATATGGTATTAGTATCAAATGAAGTGTATTTTAAACGATATCAACCTTGCATTGTGTTCACAATTATATATTTATGATAAAGATATATAAATAAAGAAATTGATTATTTGCACGTGTCAATGATTAAGCTATCATTTTTATTTAAATATTCATAAATATATAAGTACATTAACAAAATTGCTCTACTGAAAAATATGTATCAACCGTTGACCGAGGACTGAGAAGTGTGGAGGAAACGTGGGAAGATTTGCATTCAGAAGTAAGCCGAAGAGGGCTCATAGAAATTAAAGTTTTTTTTAATGTTTTAATTAATTACATAAAAGCAGTCTTACAATATAATGTCTATATAAAAAAAATATCTACAATATTGTTTACTTTTAAATTGATAGACACGGATAACACTGAATATTGTCTTACAACAAATAAGTATTGAAAATTTAACGCATAAAATTTAATATTTTTTCTATATAAACTATTTGCTAGAATTTCTTGAAAAACCACCGCCTTCTTTTGCATAATTCTTACAATATTTTATACGAAAACGTTTCATTAAAAAGAAAAAAATGTTTGCCTACCTTTCCGTCTTTGATTATGTTGAAAACGATTTTTAAATGATCAGTTTCAAAAATTAATGTTGTTTGACATTTATGTACATTATTGTCACAGCACAGTTATCGCAGATTTCGATATTTAGGTATTCTAATAAAAATTTGGTCACACTACTAGCTATACTTCGAAACACACTACATGTGTACTGCTTATTACGTATGTTTAGACTGACATTTAACGAAATGAATGATTTTTATAGAGATATTGCGAAAAAACATTGAGAAAAATCTCACTAACGAAAATTAACCGAGAATTCCGTGTGTTCAGCCCAAAATCACGGACTAGACTGAGCGGCTTTTGCGAAATAGACAGGGTGCGACGCATTTGTATTCGAGAGCAGGTTTGCGAAAATGGTTTGTGTGTGTGCGTGATATTTGGAGGGTGGGGAGATGGAAAATGCACCAGTGTAAGAGAAAATTGGTACTATGGAAGGAACACACAGGTTAAAAATTTATTTGTCCGTGGTAAAAAAACCCAAAATATTCAATAATTAAAAAAAAAACAAATTTTATTAGGTATCTTCTAACCAGTTTAAATGACCTTATTGACTGAAAAAATGAATAAACCTTGCTGACGTGCGACCAGAAGAAGGCAGTCTATTGTATATAAAACACGTCTGAATTAATGTTTTTTTATAAATGTATACGTTTCATTAACATTTTTTGTACATAATTTACGTTATTATAAAAGATGACGTTAGTATTTCAGTTGTTTAATCGTACACAGTCTTAAAGTGCATTATTATCTTTTAAAGTGGATTGGTAGAAATGTGTTTTGAGAAAAAGTATATATTTTGGTCCTTTTTTATTTAAATTACTAAAACACGCACCCGCAGCGCAGCTATGATAAATCATAACTGCATAATGCTATTTTTTGGGAACACTTGTTATGGTTTATGATTGTGAGTGTTCTCAAGGCTATAATAAACCAATGTAAAAATGGTATGCGCAAAACAATAATAGTGTGAATAAAAAAAGAGAAAGGCTTTTATAATAATGTAATATCTTATTGTATAAATCGTAAATATTCTTAATATATCACATTTACAAGAAGTTGGAGGAAAAAATATTATCTTATACACGGATATTCAGTTTATACACGGGCTATAAATATTATTATCTACGGAAGTTTTTTAGTTGCCAGTTGACTCCTTCGTTAAAAATATCAGCGAATCCTTGAAAAATATGAAATATTTTAAGGAAAAAAACGACTCGTGTGATAATGAAGGTTTTTTTGGTATATCATAAATTATTAATGACAGTATTTAAATGTTTCTATAGAGCTTGTGCGAGACATTTTATAAACTTGTTTATTGAAAGAGGTTTTAATCATTTTTTTCCTTGATCGAAACATTGAATAAGAAAATGATTAAGGACATACATGAAAAATAGTTACAACTATGAGTATATATAAATTTAAAAAATAAGAATTTATCCTTATGGTGGTATTGTTATTCATAATCATTGATAAGGTCTTTAGTTGAAACAAGCAGGTGGATGAAGGATATATTCTTTTCGCTTCCTGTAAACAAATTAAATTCTTTGTTGTCTAATACAGGTACATAAATATTTTTTACTTTTTTCATTGTTGAACCGTAATGAAATAATAGAGTAAAAATATAATGTGAGATTACTTTAGTTCGTAGACCTGTAAACTCCCGGCAACAGTTGTTGGGTGTCGTAGACGTCAACAGTCAACACCAACTTGAATAGCGTTGACGGTGATATAAATTCCACCGCATGACGTCAGCAGTCATTGCTACGTTACCGATTTTTTAATGACCGGCTATTCATTAAAAATCAAGATATACCGGACAATTTAATTTTCTATCAATGTCTCTCATATTGAAAATAAAAGACTCCTTATAACCGAGAATGAAAAAAAATAGAAACACCCAATAATAAAAGTGAATTACTTATTTTTATCATCTTTATATTGCATGTAATAATTGCGACTTAACATAATTTTCAAATTACTTTTTGAAAATTGAATGTAAAAGAAGTATCGTAAATGGACTGACTTTTTCAGTAAATCTTCAATATAAATAAAACATCACTTTTGTATTTGATATTCGTTTTCCTCTTTCCAGTTTTCCATTCAATCATCAGAAGTATTTAAAAAAAACAATACTTTAGTTCACAAATTTTGATGTTTTCTTCAATCTATATAACTTATCATAATAGATAATCTCTTATTATTGAGTACTAAAATTTATTTTATGTTTTTTTCAAAACCCGTAAGACAAGTATTGCTCCATGGCTCTTAGATTTCTTGCTTTTTTAAACATTATTTTGCATATTATTTATTTAATTTTGCGCAGTAAAGATAAATTTTATGATTCCATTCATTTTAAGCCACCATAATTTTAATAATAAATATACATTATATAGCATTATCAATTAGTCATATTTAGTAAATCCGGATATTTATTGCTATATTTTATGTACCATATATATGTACAACGTAGAAAATTTATCAACAAAAATGATTTTGCTATCTGTTCTTGATATTATACGATATTGTTTTCCTCAATATTGTGTTTGGCAAGGAATAACTCTTTAAGCTATTATTGAGTAGATACAGAAAGTCACAATTTAAGAATAATACAGCCTAATTTGACATTCATGCTATTTTTGTCTCTGAGATACATTTTGCGTTATTATATTTATTTAAATTATTGTATTCCAAAATTGGAAGTCCGGAAATAAAATAATGTGTGATGATAAATTATTAAATTTAGTAAATTTACCAAGCGAAACTTGTGCATCTAACTGTACACCAAAATCGGCTATTTTAAAGAGAGGGAGATATCTATTGCGCATGCGTTTCAAGCTCGAAAATTCAACATACATATTTTACCCTCTCGATGTGTTGGTGAAATAACAAAATCTTTCACACAAAGCAATGTAGCGAAGTGGAGAGGTATGTAACAAGAGTATAGTTTTACGAATAAAGTATTTACGTTGAAAAAATGTGCCTAAGAAAATTTTTTAAATATCGATAATTAAATGAAGACTTAAACTGAAGAAAAAATCTCTATGTTTATTTGTAGTCACAATGCCTACTTGAGATTGACAAGCCAAATGTTACAAAGATCGCAATGTATTAGTATTAAATCATAAGGTAAATAAGCATTATAGCACATATTATAGTTGATTGAAATGCGGCATCATGCCACGACAGAACAATATATATATTTAAATAGGTACAGTAGAACCCCGATTTGTTGTTTTTAAAAGTCCCTAAAAAATATATGAGGGATTATTTGAAATTGCTAACATTCGTCGAGACTATACAAAATAATGATAAATGCGGGAAAGAGATGAATGCGAAATCAGTAGATTGGTGTTTCATTTTATTACATAGAATAAAGTTCTGATGGTGGCGTTACTCCGAAATAGCTATTAGCTATCTAATAATTCGTGTGTAAATAAATATTTCGCTATTTTTACTTTATTATAATGCAGCTCTACTAATTAAATGCCGATTCTTTAATTGACTCTGAAGTGCACATTTACTTCTTGGGATGTTTGAAAAAATACTATAACGCTTAAAAATCATTATTTTAGAATTGTGCGTCACTTCAAATGTCGTAAATAAGTCAAATTAAAATGGAGGTAGATTAAATTGTTTATCCTGTTGCTACAATATTAATAAAGATATTATAATGGCATAATGATATATTTATTTTGAAAAAAATGCTGCGAAAACTTAATTGACTTGGTCAGGTAATAAATTGTCACCAATAAATGAATAAACTATTTAAAATTTAATCAAATGTTGTTTATTTTACTTGACTGGTATTTTGGAATTATCCGGTATAAAGGTATACATAAAATGTTCTTTTGAATATTCATTATTGCACTTAAACGATGAGAATACGATAGCTAACGATAGCTAAAATGGTGCTAGATCCGCCAAATTGAACTTGACTAATTATTTTTTATTATTCAATAGGTATGGTGATAAAACCGGAAAATCATACTAACCTCTTGAACGTTGAAACTTAGCATATTATTAAATTGATCACGATACTAATATCTTTAAAAATGTGTTAACTCAGTTTTAAATTTTCATGGAATATTTCAAATACAAATGAATATATCTGATGTAGCTTGTGACATTTGTTTAATTACGCATAGTTAAATTTGAGTACTTTGGCATGAAATATATTGTTTTCGCTCTACTGGTTGAATGATATTGCAAGAATAAATAAAACTGGTTATTGAAACAAATTTCGCATAATATGTTCATTTAAAATCAAAATTCCTTAATGCAATAACTGTTATTCATTGTGATATTATTAGTGTATATTAAAAATGATAAAATAAACTGTTAAAAATGAACAATACACTCTATTTATCATATATTTATAATTAAAAATGTCTTCTAAATTGATAAAAAAAATAAAATTTGGATTATTGAGATTTTTTACACTTCCATGTATTTTGTCACTAACGACCCGGGTTTCGCCTTTCGGCATCTTCAGGCATTCGAACGCACGAATGGACTCGAACTGACCAGTAATCTCAATAATCCAAATTTGATATTAAAATTTCATCAAGCACCCTCAGTCGATGTCTTAAATTTGATAAAAAAAATCGTTGAATAATAATGATAATGCTAATACATACTACATAAAATATTTAGAATTAAGAAAATACAAACCCCTACAATAATACAGGTACCATGTTATACCAGTTTGTATTAAAATATTTGCTAATGCTAGAATTCAATTCAAATAAAAAAAATAAGGTTTTAATATTTAAAATTTTGACGAAGCGTGAAAAACATACAATTTTCATTACACAATGTATTATATGATCACTGAGCATCCAAATGTAATCAAGAACGTTTGTCTTCAAAAGGTAAAGGAAATATTCATTCGTCGTATTTTTCCGTAAAGTAGTGTACAAAATATTCATTGGTTGTGGATATAATTATGTTACTATTTGTTTGATGAAGTATGGAAGATAAAATCGACACTCCCTACGTTGAGATTTTGCATGAGAGCATTTAGAAGATTCATAACGCAATTGGAAAGTAATGAATACATGTATCTTCTTCAAAATTCGGAAAGTGTTACTACTTTCAATCTAATTCTCCCTGTTGTTTGATGCCTACTAAGCCATATAACTGAGTGCAAAGACAACGAAAGGTAAAAGGCATATTATCATATTAAGTGATGATACGAAGGGAGTGTCAAAATACAACAAAAAATGTTGGATGAAAAATTTTAAAGCAAATTTTAAAAATTTATGCTACGTTTCAAGTTTGATTCCAAGAATTATTGGAATTTTTGATGCAGATATAAATATCAAAACAAAAATCTCAGTTTATCAATCAAGAGACAAGTAAGATTCCACCATAAAATGAACGAAAAAGAAAGTTTAGTTTAACTGTGCGTAATCTGATGACGATGTTTGTCTTGTAGTAAATATTAACGTACGTACTATTAGACGAATGTATTTTATTTATCATCGTAAATGACAATTTGATAAATAAATGATTCGATTTGATTATGAGAGTCTTGTCTATAATTACAAATTGATAAACTTATAATTGAATGTAGAAGGCTGAGTAATCTACTAGAGTATATCAAAAAATATTCTAGAATTTGGCATAAGAATGAATCTAAAACACCTAAATGAGAATGAAATTTTTGCGTAAGACACTGAGTTTCGTTTAATGTTCATTCGCTTTCAACATCGAAACCAAAACTCATTGACCGATTTAATAGTTTTTATACATATACCGATAAAACTACACTATTAAACCATAAAATATCTACGTAGAGATTAAATGAATAAATCATTGGCACATGTTTTGAACTCGGAAAAAGCCTGTTTTACTATAAACTAAAATTTTATATGGCCACTACAACCATTATCCATGTAACCAAATATGTATAATGAAAGCATTACCACTTGGCCACGAGGTCGACATAAAACAATATTTTATACACGTATGAAGAATGTTGCTAAATCGTAAACTTCTACATAAAATTTCTTAAACTAAATAGAAATCGTCGAAGAGTATATTTCAACATACATCAAATAATTCTTATTAATTAGAAACACGTACGTTATTAAATCAAATAAACCATATTTAACATATTACAAAAGCTAATAATGATATTGCGGCATACGAGCATCCGGATTTTAAGTATTGATAAATATAAACCATGATGGCACAGACAATATTTAAGTGGAACTAAATTTTGTTTTAAAATACTCTGTCGTTACATAAATACAAATACTGTAAAATATACTGATGTAGTTATGTCCTTTTATTCAGTGCCAATTTTCTTGATTTATGTATTTAATAATTAAAATGAATCGCCTGTAATATGAGTACTACAGAAAAAACTCGCATTAAAGAAATTTTACAAGTTAAACATAAGAAATGAAGTAGAATTTAACTTGTAGAATTATTTGTTATAAATTAAAAATAGCAATCATTTTAATTCTACTTATATTTCGTTGCCAATTTTGTACATTTCCATCTATTTCGTCACTAATGACTCGGGTTTCGCCTTTCTTTCACCTTCAGGAATTCGATCACACGAATGAGCTCGAACTGACTGAACTCAAATTTGATATTGAAATTCCATAAAGCACTCTCAGTCGAAATCTTAAATTATGTTTCATTGTATCGTTTTTTTGATAGATAGAAATTTATCCATCCTGTTTTTTGTAGTCTTGATTATGTATGATCCTTTAATAACGATTTTCATTGTTTGAGATTTTGTAGCATATTTTTTAACATAACAATTACCATAGGGTAACATAAAATTGTAGGTGTTTTGTAAAAATGGCGAATCAACCAAAAAGATATTTTAGAGGAGAAATATTTTAAGGTTTTAACATTACTAACCCTTTATCCATGCATGATTATAACAAAGCCTAGATGATGTTGCAAAATTTGCTATTTTTACTGTGAGTGAATGTTGTTTTTTCTAAAATTCTTGATTCGTCATTTTAAAAAACCACCGAATATCTCAAACACCTTATTTATAAAGTAAATTTTATCAAGAAAAGATTAAAAAAATTGTGAATGGACATATATTGAACTAAGTATTAAGGGTAGTAGGTTAGTTTTCCGTTCTATTATACATTTGGAATCACCGAACTACACTTCCGTTTTTTTATTGGAATATGTTGGGTGTGGACACAAAAATTTAAACAAACAGAAAAATATAATTTAGTTTGGGTTAGATAATATGGTAAAAAATATACGTTAGGCTTAACACTAATGGCGAATTCATTAGACGTTTTGATTTCAATACTGATTTGTAAAATTACTGATCAATTAATAGAGTAACTGACCACACATATATATAGACTGTGGAAAAGAAAAAGGACGTAAACCACATCAAAAAATATTGTGTATGACTCAAAAGTGCTAATACATTATATTTATATATAAATATATGATATATCGACCGCAGAATCGCAAAAAGGCTTTTCAAAGTATTTTTTTTTCGATAATCACAATGTATACAATTTAATACACGTTTTGTTTGGGCCATACACAATATTTTTTGTGTGTGGGTGACATCTTTTTTCCTTTCCACAGTCAATATATGGATCATTTTGAAATTCATCTAACAAAAAAATGCATTACATACTGACAAAATAAATTCAAAATACTTGCAGGGCAACATATTTTTTTTGCAATCAAGTTTGAAATCTTGCTTACAAAAAGAAATTAGCATTTTTATTAATACAAAATGATGTGTACAAAGATAAATATTGAACGTCGGCAAACGTTACCAACATTTATATATTATTTTGTCTTATGAAATCGCACGCAACGTGATTATCAGTGAGTGAAAAATTCTCAAGAGCGTGGTTATAGTATAAATAATGTTACGAAAGAAAGGCGGCCCAAGGTTAAGCTGAGGCTTTTTTTGTAAACATTTCGATCGACCTCATTTTTGTGATATCATATTATATATTTTAACATTTTTTTTATAGTGTATCGTAATTCTACTATAATCTATATCCAAAAAGTAAACGCGTTTTTTTATAGCAGTAATTACTATAGACCATCTGACCGGTCTCTTTCTAGGTTACCAGCCAAACTTGATTTTAACAAGATTAGAATTACGCAAATAAAATACAATTGCGCAAACTTTTACCACAATATAATTGACGAGAGCTTTTTTACTGCCAACTGACATTGTACATAATCTATAAATATCAATCATAAACATTGTATATAATCTATAAATATCAATCATAAACATTGTGTATAATCTATAAAAAAGCTTATTCGTATTGCGATAACTTTATGGCAAAGGGTTCCCAAACAGTAAGGTACTCCTCTTATGGAGAGTGGAATTGCTGCCACTTATTAAAGTTTTTAAGTATTGCATATATGTATATTTTTAATGCAAATTTTGAGTTAAACTATCTTGGGAATGAGGAATTCTGAACGTTGGTGAAAGGGTGAATGGAGCAAAAAAGGTTAGGATACCCTGCTTTATAGAATTAAATTAAATAACGTCACTGGTGAACTCAATCAGTTCACTGTGAACTTTTGCACGTATTTTGAAAGCGTATTAAAGTTATGGAAAAAATGAACATTATATCCTGTTGGTCCTTGGTTGAAAGAGGTAATTATTATATTATAAAAAAAATATTATGACTCTTTTATAATATTTTGTACTATTGTATTAGGAAAAGCTTTGAATCTGCTAAAAGTTGACAAAATATACAGATAAATTGTTAACAGGTTAAACTAATGGGTCATTAAAATAATTTATAAGACCAAACAACGACAATTTTTTAAGGTTTTATAATGATTACAAATACATAAAAAATAGTTTCGTCAGACTAAGCAAAATCATAAAGTGAATATTTGGATCAAGTATTTCAATAACATGAATAAATTTATTTATGACTGTTGATCATGATATATGCAAATGTTGAATGAAAAAACTAGTTGGAAAAAAGTCAATGGAATTATTCATATTTTTTAGGCTTTGCTGTAGTAGTCAAAATATGGATACAGAAAATCCATGAAGAATATCCATGGACCTGATTTAAGAAAACGTTATTTTATATATAGACTGTGGCAAGGGAAAAAGACGTAGCCCATACACAAAAATATTGTGTATAGCCCCAAAAAACGTGTATTAAATTTTAAACATTGTGATTATCGAAAAAAATACTTTGAAAAGTCTTTTTGCGTTTCTACAGTCGATATATTATACAATAATAAAGTGTATTAGCACGTTTTCTGTGGGCTATACACAATATATTTTGGTATGGTTTACGTCCTTTTTCCTTTCCACAGTTGATATATAAAAAAAATTGTTTTTGTAAACTAAATAATATCGTACTTTTTAATGATAAAATCAATGCAAAAAGTTAAATGATATTTATTTTATAACATACACGTAAAAAAATTAAAGATTGTGAAATTATTAAAACGATTATAATATTTATTTTTGATTCAGCGTTCATATGTGGTGTATCTAATACATCACAGAATTTTATTGCTTTGAAATGTAAAGATCGCAATTTTTAATTATCTTGAAATAAAAATACATTGCATATTGTAAACAGATGTTTTGAAATGTATTGCAATATAAAAAGAGATTTTAAGTTTAAAAAATACATGAATTTAAATGAAATGAGTTGGAAGATAATATTTTTTAAATTTCAATTGCATATTTTTTCTTAATTTTTGCTGATCGAGAGTATATTTCATTATTTTAGTGATCTTCATATGAAATTGCTTTAAAATCAGCAATACAAAATCGATAAAAGATGAATAGTCTTGAAAAGCCTCTGGTCAGCACTATTGTAAAAAAAGCTATCTTGAGGCTTAGATAATAATAATTAAAACACCTGAATAAGTTGTAGAGAAGTTGAATTTTCCAGAAAATAAATATGACAAAGTGACAATGACTTTGGACATTAAAAATTTGAACAGTTCACCTTTGAGCCCGTTCACTTGGCAGTCATTTGCTAATAATTATTATTTAGAAATATTTCAATATTGCTTGACCATGAAAGCCATTAAGAAATAAACTTAAATATTTAAGGGGTTTGGCATACATTTAACTATACGTGATTGACATTTAATATATAAGGACTTTAAGTGGAATGTTGGAAAAGTAATGAAATTATTTTGATTATAGAGCTCATCGATTAAAAATATTACGTTTAGTAAAGACAAATTGTAGTAGAACTTTAGGGTATCATTAATGTTTTCGATTCTTACATACTATGAAATCGAAAGTTATCGTATCGCTGTTAATGATATCAAAAAAACCTGCAAATTAATGCGAAATTGATCCGCAAATTATAAGGACTATGTCGACACCTCAGTTCCAAAGTTTAGCATGTCGAAAATTTACAGCTTTAGGTTAAACATAATAAAACGCTTAGAATGTAGCAAGTGGTAATCTATTGTTATTTCAGAATGATAGTGGTTATTATTAATTTAAATCAAAACGTTAACAACTAAGAAAATCCTGTGAAATCGACTGAAAACTTGTATTATTAATATTAGAAAAAAATAAAAATATAAAAATAAATGTATCTCATAGATACTCCTAATCATTAAAATCTACAAAAAATAGATGTACAGTTGAAGATTGAACCCGCCCAAAATTATTTTCTTATTAAACTATTATTTTTCAGTTGTTATACTTTGGAACTCAGGTATCGATGTAATTTTATAAAAAGTAATAATAAAAATCGTTTCAATTCATGATGCTATTTTAATATATCTGTAAAAGCAAGTAAATAGATTATTCATATATTTAAGATTATATGTCATACAAGTATTATTATACAAGCCTATTAAAGTCTGCTTCATAGGAGATTTGTGGAGTTATTAAAAATAAAAGAATTTTTAATCGACCTAAAATGTGACTCAAAATTTGACATCAACTTGAATTTTAACAATTTATAAGCGGTCGAAGTTAGTTTGGTTGGATTTATAATTCCATTGTGGCTATAATAGTAATTTCATCAATTACTACGACGTCATTTTTGAACATCATTGCCAAAGTTTGATTTAAATTGAAGAAAATATGTAAATCAAATTTAATATTTATTATAAGTTGCTTTTGACAAAAAAGAATGAGATTCCAAATTCACACTCCTAATAAATGTGTATTTAACTATATATTATATACCTGAAGGATGAAAGAAGTCTATCGCAAAACAAGTCCTACCTTTTAAATCAAACTGATTAAAGGTTGTATAGAATTTACAAATTACGATAGAAACTATTTCCCATTGCTTGGAGATAAAGATATTGTAATATGTGTATATTCAGTGCTCTAAAATCGTACCATAAAACAGATTTGTGATTATATTAGAAAATATTAAGGATAAAATATATTTTTATTTGTGGCTTCCACGAGAATCAGATAGACACTTAGCAAAATGCAAGATTTAAATTTTACGCTGTGAACAGGCAATTGTAGAATCAAATACAAAATAAATAGTTTAAGACATCGACTGAGGGTGCTTGATGGAATTTCGAGCGCACGAATGCCTGAAAATGCTGAAAGGCAAAACCCGGGCCGTTGGTGACAAAATATATGGAAGTGTACAAAATCTCAATAACTCAAATTTCAACATAAATAGGTTGACTCCATTCTAAATTGAGGCCATTTTGATACTGATATAAATATATATTTTTTAAGTACGTCAATGATTTATTCAAAATACGCATTCATTTAACTAGTCTGTTAATCAACGTGGTATTGCTCTAAGATTCCGTCTTTATGCCAAGCCTCGAATACTTGATAAGATAAATTAAACTATTGTTTTTCGATCGATTTATGAATGTCTACCAAAAAAACTGTCTGTAGCGTTGAACTTATTTTTGCCCAGACGAACCAATTCTCTTTAAACGCGACGCAGACTGATTGTAACATAACCAGCGACCAACCAAATTGATCCTTCTATCCTTGACATTCTGAAAAGATTGGTCAACTGACCGGTCTGACGAAAATATCTGGTAACGAAATACTCGTAAGAAGTGTGTATGATACACGTTTGTGGCGTTGACGTCGTTTGTTAAGCCGTTTCTGAATCGTTAAACGAAAAAGTCATTTTTATCTTCTACAGGAATCATTTCTTACTGAAAGAAAGTACCTATATTTATAACTTTTTTAGAGATACAATGACATATATTTAACTTGAATAATAGAAAAGAAGTTAGTGTTCGATTAACTAAAAGTTTACGTCAACATTTTAATTAAATAAATCTCTTAATAAAACATTTTTATATCATTAAGATATATCAAAAAGAGTCGCATAAAAGCAACATCTTGTTTCGTTGCAGATGTAAAAGACAGACGATTAAGAACAGACGCAGCTTGTCGTTCACGAAAGTTGTATGCGAATTAATAAAATCTATATAAGCAAAGAAAAAGTTGAAATCAGTTTGAAAATTGAATTTTAAAGTTCCCTGTAAATTATTCCTTTGAATACAAATGCGTATTAAAATACTAAGGCCACATAAAATATTAATCAATGCCTTGAATAATTTTCACGTACTCATTAAAATAAAAGCTATCAATTGCAAGGACTTTCAATACCATTTCCGCTCCCAATGGTATTGACTTATATTTTAGTATCTCTACAGAAGTTGTTTTAAAAAAGCTGTTTGTAATTCACTTACTCAATCTCTCTTTTATGAGACTAGTAGTCAGTGGCGGACTGGCTTTAAAAATATTGGTTGCCAGGAGTCATTGGGGGCCGATCAAAAAATAAATTTGTCCCCTCCCCCTGTATAACAAAAGATTCATTTTTAGACTAGAATCTATTGTTTATTATTAATTTCAATAAAAAATCCATGATGTATTTTTGCCATTTTTAGGTATCAGTTAATTGCGTATATTGTAAGAAAACATCTTTATTTGTATTGATTAAATACCAGAAGTGCTTTATCTTGTGTATTTTTAAACATGTAAAATGAAATAGTTTAAATAGCTATTGAATTTACTGAGGGCTAACTTGCCATCGGGCAACCTGACTTGTATGGCCAGTCCGCCACTGATATCAGTTAATCTCTATAAACCCAGTTTTAAGAAATGGATAGAAAGTGAGTTGGAAGGAATTTGAATATTGTAGACATCCACGAATTTGGACCTAAATCTGTAAATCGATCAATGTATGGATGCTTCCATTCGTGGATCTAAGCTTGTGACCACGCTACCAAATAAGACGATTTGCCAATAGCGGTGACCACTAAACTACGGCGCTGACAATTTGCGATTGTACAAAAAATAAATATAAAAATTAAATAAATCATTATTTTTTTCATTAAAAAATTGCCATAAAGTTACAGCACTTAACGATATCAATAAAATCAAAACAAAGCATTACAACACTTTTTACACATCACTGAAACGATCGTTTCTATTATACAAAGAATTTCCGTTTTTTTTGACAAGATAAAAATACTATTGAAGGTTTTTCCGGTTAGATATTATTGAAAAACTTCGTTTATTTTTATGTTGACAACTAAATCACCAACACTCTTTGTTAAATTATATGGTTTATGATTCAGTTTTATGATAATATCAATTAAAGAAATGAATAAATAATATTGTTTACTACTTCTGATTCATGTTTTTTTATTTGTTATGTACAATAATTACAAAAATCTTAGCATTCTGTCAATCATTATACTTACATTAGTGTAAAATTACAATATCACGATCTAAACGAGTTATTATAAAGACGAACGACGCCAGATATTGAATGTTTTAAAATGGCTGTCAGTATTGCATCGCTAATTGAATGTATATATATTTATTGCAAGAAAAGTCCATTTTATACTATTTAAAAGCGACACATTACTGCTGTTGACGCAAGTAGTCATTAATTTTAAAGCAGAAGTCTGAAAAATTATTAATTACGATAAATGCACATATTAAGAGAAAAACCGATGTCGTCATTAGTAATAAATGGACGGTCGTGCTACAACACCAAGAAGACGCTTTGTATTGATAGACCCGGTCGTTAGGCAGTTAAAAAGTTTGAAGCATTTTGTACTAACTGAGTACTTGTTTGACCGATGCTGGAGTTGTAGATACCCCTATTATACCGACGCTTATAAAAGGAACCGTATGCTGCACTTTGACGTATTCTAATAATGTTAGAGGGGGCTTCAAATAGACGCACGTTAAAAAAATTATATTGAATGCCGTTTTAGGTTGATTCTACAAAGCGTTTAATGTTGAGACAGACTTTATTTAACCCAAAAGGACTCCATTTTCGTGATATCAGGAAAGAAAAATCCACATAAACTTAAATTTTTCAAAATAACGCGCAAATACATATACCACAAGTCAAAATGGATATACCATAAAACGTGAAGCTCAGAAAACGAAAAAAAAATATTTATAGAAAGTTGTTTTATGAATTTGAATTTATATTTGTTATAATTTGAGGTGTCATGTGTTGTATAAATGGAAACAAAGCAAACCGTGAGACTTAAAATATTGAAAATATTTATTTTTACGAAAACAAGAAATACACTGTTATTTTCGTTTATAATTTCAATTGCTACAGTTGCTAGTCCCATATGAAGATATCAAGTATTGAAGTTGCTATATATATGAAAAGTAAAATTTTATTAATTTGAATTTATCCATGTCGACTGAGTGTGCTTGATGGAATTTCAATGTCAAAATTGAATCGTTCGAGTTCATCCGTGTACTCGAATGCTGAACGGCAAAGCCCTGGTAAGTGGCAAACCATATGGAAATGTACAAAATTAAAATCTGAATTTATCCGTTTTCGTATATCACCAATTATTCGATGTCATTGAATATTTTGCCATTCACTTAGCATGAATATAGGTCAATTTTACAAAACATAAAATATGATGAAATATTCACTCACAGAGGATAAACTATAGCTAAAACCAAACAAAATGCACATATATTCACCGTTATTTTAAAAGTTTGTTGCGTATTTTGATTTATTCATCAAAGTTCACGTTTAAATTTTCGCGCCATACGCATGAACTGAGAATGTGATGTCCCTTGTAGGCAGACGGGCTGCGACTGGCAAAGCTATACAGCCTGTCTCAAAAGGTAGAAGAGCATCCCCCGCTGCCAGCACGACGCTCAACTAAGCTTCCACGTCGTCACGCCACGGACGTTATTTCCATAGCGGATTATGAAAATACGACGGTCAAGTGTTTTTTCGTTTCAATGATAAATAAGAGGTGAAGGTCAAATTTTGTCGTATCCTTTAACGTTTTACTAAAAAAATAAAATTTATATTTATTTGTTGGTGTCATACTACAAGCGATTGGAAAATAATTTATAATTATGGTGAAAGCGAGTTTTTTAAATTTCCGCAATGTAAAAAATCGTATGTAAAAAATACAATTCTTCTGTATCCCACATTACAAAATCAAAGAATTAGAAGTAATAATTTCACAGATTCACCATCAGCGTAACAGATAACTTTGATGTGGCAAAGAATTCACGAGTTACTCATTATGTGTGATATTAAATTTATAGCCGCTCTTTGACAGACATTGACAGACGAATGGTGCTAAAAAAGTAAGTGTGGACATAGCGGTACTGATAAAGCAATGTGATCATTATATAATCTATGGTTTATGGATAAACTTTCAAACATTTTGTCCGAACGTTATATCTTCACATCATATTGTTCGTACCATGTTTTCCAGTCACCTAAAATATTACATAAACATGGTGGTAACACTAAATAAATTCTCTGTCGTTTCAACAAGCAATCCATGAATAGAATTGAATACCGTGTAATTATCGAAATAATATGATAACATGTAATTTATTTATACTGATAATATTTATACATTTTTCATCAAGAGTTTTCCTTATTTTTCAGGTGACTTATAACATTATATATCGAAAACTGATATAACAACTAATATGTAATAATTTAAGATATCAACTGAGGATGCTTGATTTATATATTAAATTCGAATCGTTCAAATTTAATATGTAAATAATTAATAAATATACACGATTTGATCGCTACCAAAAAAAAAAAATTAGAAAGATGTATTGAAACATGAAGTATATAAAAGAATATACATGTATTCGACTCTGATTGTCATTAAAAAACGTATATTTAAATAATTTAAGACATCGACTGAGGGTGCTTGATGGAATTTCAATATTAAATTTGGATTATTGAGATTTTGTACACTTCCATGTATTTTGTCACTAACGACCCAGTTCTGTTAACTGACTCAGTTCGAGTCCATTCGTGTGCTCAAATGCCTGAAGATGCCGAAAGACGAAACCCGGGTCGTTAGTGACAAAATACATGGAAGTGCACAAAATCTCAATAATCCAAATTTGATATGTTTAAATTTCAGAATAAAATATATTAGCACGATTCCATATCTGCAATCCCAAATTTAAGTGACAATAAGAGTTTTTTTTGTATAGAACCAGGTAAATAAAAGAAAGACGTTTAACACAATTAGTTTGCATATTTTATTTTAAATAAACTGAAAGCTTTTATAATGAACAAGCTTTTATTTTTCAAAGAGAGTGGAGATATGAAGACAGGGCTACGACAGGACTAGTGGTTAGCTAATCGCTCTCGCTTTCATCCCGTTTTTAGGAATTTCATACTTCACAAATATCCACACCTTCGAACAAAAATCCATAAATCGATTTTTTTCCTACCTTTAATCGATTGGAAAATCAATTTATAAAAACTGTCCATATTGGGACTCAAGCCGGTGAGTACCGTAATCGAAGCCAACGGTATTAACCACGGACCCGCCAAGTAGTACTGAATTGTAGATAATTGACAAAATTTAAATAAAAAATCAACTCATATTATAAGCCCATCGTGTTCTCGAAAATCATATATTTACAATAGATTCACTTGACTCTATTATATGTGTGTAAAAATACTTTTGTATTTTAATTATGATATTGAACTGATTCAATATTTAAATGTCAGTAATCGCGAAGAAATTCCTATGGAAAGAACATATAAAATAAAATTTTCCAATATTTTTCATCATTTTTAAACAATGCAAATAATTTTATTAAGCCAGATTCATTGAAATAATTCTAGCTCAAAGATATTGAATCTAATTCTAGAGTTTTTATCTTAACAGAAATGTGATGTGTGATCATGTAAATTTTAACGAGTAAAGTGTCGATTCTTGATGAAAAGATATTATATTTAAAAAACTGTCCTGATCTATCTAATATATAAAAATCAATGTGGGTTTGTTCATATCTTATGCACTGCCATACCGTTCATCCTATTCCGATAAAACTTTGTCATGTTATTGCTTGCACTTGCGCAAAGAACATAGGTATAACAATTAGATCCAGCCTGGCCCGAGTCTGACTCTCAACGTTTAAATTTTAACTTACAGTAGGTCTTATTATTTATAAAAATCAATCTTACAATCCAGATATATCTAAAATATAAAAAAAAATCTAAAACGAAGAATCAAATTCGTATAAATAATGAGATCTCGGAAAATCTTTTGATTTTTTCGTGTACGCACCAGACAGAAACAAAAAATATTGTGTCTACAAAACCACTTCAATAAACAGAATTAAAACACAAACACTTTCTTTCTTTAAGTGGCATTCAAACGCATGCCAGGTCCTCACTAGTAATATATGAAAAATGTTGAAATAGTACAAGACAAATTGCATTTTAATAAAAAATAAAGTGTGTTGAAGTTACCAATGTTAAACTTTAGTTGAGCAAAACAAACGGTAAGATATAAGCTGAATTGTTATAAATCTAAAATGGTTTCGTTGACATAATATACGGGCAATCTTCAACTACCTACGTCACCAGAAAAAACGTATATTTAAACAACAATACACAGATTTTCTACCAATATTTCAACCACATTTTTGGACTTTTACAGCTTTCCCAGAAAACACGATTTTCAGTGCGAGCTATAAAAAATACATCATTGATACTATAACTAAATATAAGTGAAAAAATAAATAGTACTCTTAGAGATAAATACTAAAAATCCACGAATTTCAGCTATGTGCATTGCATTAAATAACCATTATTGTACAATATATTATGTTGATTTAACCATGAATTTGACCAATTTAACAAAACATGGATTTAAAAATAGTAAAATTTAAATAATTAAAATCACATTATGTCATAAATCGAAATTTTTAGTAAAACATCTTCTGTTCCGTGTATTTATTCAATTGTATAAGTGATCGACTACAATATTTTAAGACATCGACTGAGGGTGCTTGATGGAATTTCAATATCAAATTTGGATTATTGAGATTTTGTACACTTCCATGTATTTTATGTCACTAACGACCCGGGTTTTGCCTTTCGACATCTTCAGGCATTCGAGCGCACGAATGGACTCGAACTGACAGACCGTAAATAGTATCTAACGTTTATATAGAAGATACAAATACGACAAATATTATTTACGAGAAAAAATATTATACGTCTGGAATCCACACTGATACCTGAGTTAACATTTCGAGAATCGCCTCAATCCTTATTTTGTAAACAACACATTAACAGAGTGACGAATTGCCGCTTTCCAACTACTTTTAGAATTACCAGGGATTTTACAATTATAATAGCAAATTTGGATTATTGAGATTTTGTACATTCAGTTCGAGTCCATTCGTGTGCTCGAATGCCTGAAGATGCCGACAGGCGAAACCCGGGTCGTTAGTGACAAAATACATGGAAGTGTACAAAATCTCAATAATCCAAATTTGATATTGAAATTCCATCAAGCACCCTCAGTCGATGTCTTAAATTATAATTATAATAGCATTGTGGGTTTCGACAGGATGCAATTCGACGAATGGGTAAATATATACAATAATTTCACATTAAGTGACATCTGTTAGGTGTTTCAATGTATAGGATACAGTAACGGAGAATTTGGAAGGTTCAGCTGTTCGTTCAGAATTGGCAAGGGATTTAACTGGGCTCTATTGATTTCCAAAATTTCTTGATAAAATAATTTATGATCCCCCATGTTTTGATGCAACAGTTTAACCCCATCATCCGCATTAAACGTATGGTTCTCCGTTAGCAAGTGATTTACGAATGTCGAAGTTTCTTTTTTTAATCTAAAGGCAGCTAAATGTTCTGATACCCTAATATCTAATGTACGTGTGGTTTTACCCACATAGAAATGCTGGCAATCACTGCATTGTAATTTATAAATACCAGATTTGTTCTTAAAGTGGACTCTGTCGTTATTGTTAATAAGTAATTTGTCTAGAGAATTTTTGCAATAGAACGCCGAACGAAATTAAAAAACAACTCGCCGATAGCGTTAGACCGGTCTGTACACGGTCTATAAAAATAGCTAAACAACTGAGTGCCCGTTTCTCAAGCTCCATATAGATTAGTTGTTACAGGGTAAGCTCCAATTATTTCACAATATACTTTTAGTGGACAACGAAATGCGTAGATTATCATTAACTAGGCATATAATACATCTTCCACGGACGCTCTGCCTGTACTCGCCGGATTGCTTCCGTTGGATCTTCACTTGCAGGTTCGTTGCGTAACGGCATTGTTGCTGAGAGAAGAGCTTGCAAATGTGGTGCTATTATATAAAGAAAGATGCTGAACTCATCCTATGAGAGTGTCATTTAATGCATGCAGAAAGAGAAGAACTGCGCAAGTCCAACCTTTCATTGAACCGATCGACCACTCTGACTTGGGTACGAATAAAGAAAATTACCTAGCCTTTAAAAAACTTGCGGCGTCATACGAAGAACGTGTAGACATCAACTCAGAGAAGCTTTTCATTTATCTGGAAAGATTGATTTTCCGCACACTTAAGTGCACGCCACCAAGCCTTGGGTAGTTGCTCCAAAGACACATCCAATTAAGAGGAAGAAAACTATAGATACGCCTAACGTTTCTTACGCCACTGGATACTGCCGTATAAAATTAACGGATGGGAAAGCAGTGGTGGGTGGAGGAGGACAAGGTAGCTTAGTTGTTAAATATAGTTAGAAAAAATTAACATTCTTTCATAATTACCATTAAATTCGCAATATTAGTAAAATCATTCTCAATTTCAAGGTTAAAAATAACGTTAATTTCAAAATAAATTTCATATTCATATTTAAGCATAGCAATAAGGATTTCTTGTTAAGTATTAAATGTTTTAAGCAATATACAATTATTGCTCATTCACATTAGCAAACCGTTACCTTACTTTGAAAAGGTTCTAACTGACATTTTGGCCTAAAATGACCTTTTGATAAGAAAATGTTGTATTAGCCACATTCTACCATATACGTTGATTTCAGAGTAATATATTGTTCAATGAGGGAGTTAGCAGTATTCCGAGTTCTATCCACATATTTTTTTTCTATAAATTTTTTATAGAAAAAAATATAACTGCTTAATATCATCTCACAGAAAAAACATACACATCACAGTTTTTTTGAAAAGGTTTTCACGTCATGTTGAACATACTTCACTCGATGGTTGGTGTGTGTTTTACCCTTTACTTCTATTGTTCTATCGATGTGGTCATTGAGGAAAATTAGCTGAGTTCGTTCAAACATTCAAAGTATATATGCATTATTATTCTGATGTATTATAATATTATTTTTAGCTCATATGGTTCAGCAAGTCATGATAATATAAACTATTAATAAATATCTCAAAAGTCACAACATATTTTTTGATAAAATTGAAATATCCGATAAAACCTTTCCAAACAAACTATTGTTGTCAGTTCTAAGTAAAGCTTAGATACTCATTATTTTCTAATATAAAAGTTTTAATTAAAATAAATTATTTGAAAAACAAGTAATTTATTTATATATGTAAATATATGGTAACTCTCTAATTAAAACTACATTTTTCTTTCAAAATACAAAACATGATCAGTCAAAACTTCAAACGCTCGTATCTCAAAATATGGTTAAGTGAAGTTCGAGCCTTTTCAAAGTAAGGTAACGTAACTCATCTTGAGAAGAACTGTTCCATGCAAGCTTATTGTGCTGTAATCTATAATGTACCACTCGTGACATCGCATGTTTTGTGAAATCAAGAAAGAAAGATTTTTAGCTGTCGTGATTAAAAACATATTTTTTGTTTAAGGCAAAGGTGTGGTAAAAACTTAACCGTGTGGTTTTCGCAAGTTTCGCTCTGGAAGTCGAACCCCGGCCCAACTGATTTAATGCCAAGCATCTCCAGGCCGTGGTTTATGCAGAAAGTTGACTTTTACTCAGCCACATCGGTCAGCTATGGTAAAGATTTAAAGATGAGGGTAATATATGGTAAGTCGTGTCTGTTGATACTACAATTTGTTTTTATGGGTAGGGCTTAGTAGGAAGGAATCAAAAAATACATAATTTTGCACGGTGTATGTGTTCTTTTACTTGGTATACTGTTTTTTTTAGATTTAATATGGACAAAGCTGATTTTTAAATAAACAATTTTTAGAGTTTGATTTAATGGTTGTCTTTACCGGCTTATAGATAGAAATGCAGATTGAATGTTATAACAATATTAAGTATATTTTCTAAAATCGATACAACCTTGGACCTCAAATACGCTTCAACTTATTAAAATGATCAAAAAGATTTAAAATAAACTGCTTATGCTTCGTTGGAAGTAATTTAAATTCATTTTTTAAAGTCGTTTTAAAGATGAAAAAAAACCAATAAAAAATAATACCAAATCCGCATAATGGACGACACATGAGTATGCAACATTTGAAATTATTTGCTTGATTTGATATAAGTAATTTTCTCATTTAAGTCATAATTTATTTGAAATATTTGAATTTTCGATGATTGTGTATATTTTGAATTTAAATAAAGTAAAATTATGCATTGATTTAGAACAGTGGTTTCCAAACTAATTATGCCCATGGACTCCTTCTTAAAGCAAAAAACCTGATCATGAACCCCCTAAGTAAAATAACTTTACGTAACTGCATAATAAAAAAATATACATTTAATTTTGATGTCTTGAGTGATAAACGGTGATGTGAAAATAAAATATAAATAAAATATCGTGATATTTTAAGTATGGAAGTTCATAACTGCACTTAATCCAGGTTCTACTAAATAGGAAGACAGCCTCTATACAGTGACATATAATACAAGATATAAAATTGGTATCTGTTTTTGGAACCAGAATTTGTGATATCTTGTTCAAAAATTATTTTTCACTCCTCATTTGTGGATTATTCAAGAAAATGCTCTCGTATTAGTATGGATATATATGATATGTGGGTCTGCTTGCAATAGAATCCAACACTAAAAGAATCTCTACCAATTTATTTATTGCTATTTATTTCAACTTTCATAATAATGTGTCACGGATATTTTTTATAATATACCTTCCGCGAACTCCCCGACGTTGTCCACGCACCCCAAATTATTTTTAATTTTCCACAGACCCCCTCAGTGGTCACAAGAACCTCCGGGAGTCTGTAGGAGCTACTTTGGAAATCACTGATTTAGAAGATTACTGTTATCGTTTTTCTATAAATTAATAATTTTTCTGGTAGGTGTGTGAAAAAGGTATTATAATATGCAGAAATTTAAAAACTAATATTATAACGAATTCCAGTATTAGATTATGTAAAATTTCTTTGAGAACGTGTATTTATAACGACGGCTTACCGTCCTCAATATATTAAATTAATTATATGCACAAAAATAAGTTTTCCCCATAAATCCTTATAACTGTTGTCGTCTAGATGGATGATGTCATATATAAAAGTAAAATGTTTTAGTTTAATTAATGATTTTATTATATATAAAATGTATTCAGAAAAATGAATTAGGTAACTTCCATATTTTTAAAGATATCACTTTTCTATAATGTAAATAATATCATCTGTGGTACATCAAAAAGTTTCATTTGAACGCCTACGATAAAAAAGTAAGTAAGAATGATGAAAATGTAAGCGCTTTATGAATTTTGTACTGAATATGACATTTGAGATTGTTACTTTCATCCCGTGCTACTTGCACACGATAATTTTTTTCCCATCCCCATGGGGAACATCCTCTTCAAAAATAAAAACATCACTCACACCCATGCTTTTATTTTTGGACTATAAATATTTAGGAAATCATTTCTTTTAATTTTAAGCGATCCTTGGTATTCTTCCATTAAATAAAAAAATATTTTTGTCAACCTGTCAAATGTAGCATAACATCTGCCAAGGTTTATGATGACATATATTTTGAATAAGCAAAATATTTGCATTTAAAATTAATATGGGTATATTTTTTTCTATGGCCAATAATAATTATGATAATCGACACAAACAAAAACACACTGTTTGACAAGTGAAATCCTGTATAGAATCTTTCTTTCTTTCTTAAGCAGGTGCTCAGCTTAGATTTTCTTTACGGGTTGTGGGAGGGGATAATCGTTTTTTACGGAATTTTATGATGAAATATCCATTTTTGTAGAGAAGAAATTATTTATATTATAAAATGATTTTATTTTACTTAATTAGAAGTAATTAGGAAGGGTGAGATTTTGACTGACAACTTATGTAATGATAATTCCCTCTTAAAAAATATTTGTATTTGTTTCCAAAAAAATTTATAGAAAAACAATAAACAATATAAACTCACAACCTGAACTGAAATGGACCAACAACTAAAGACAAATAAATATCTGGTTTCAAAACTTCACATTATGATTTCGTTTTCATTTAAAATCTAAGAAACTAAGAAATGCAATAAGAAATTTTCATTTTGAAATTTCTTAATAAAAATACCAATGTCAGAATAAGAACCAGAAATTTTTAATATGAAGGCGCGAAATAAACGTTTTTAGCTGTTATTCGGTGAAAATACTAGTGATAAAAAAATCGGTTGATTATTTACTTCTAGGGATATACAAAAGCACTTTTTTGAAATAACGATGTTAATAAATATATATACACTAATTTTTGTTAAAGCAAATCGTGTTTTGTAGATTGTTATTGTATAATACGTCATCGAAATAATAGTGTTATTAGATTCGTTTCATTAAAAATTATGCATTAGTTAAGAAATTTATCTATCATTTCATTTCGGAAATAAAAACATAAAGGATTGCAAATTTACTGACAATACGCTGAAAATATTTCAAGACGAATAATGAATCATTATTAGATTTGTTTCATTAAAAATTATGCATTAGTTAAAAAATTCAACTATCATTTCATTTCGGAAATAAAAATATAAAGGATTGCAAATTTACTGAAATGTTATTTCAAGACGAATAATGAATCGAAATACTTTATTTTAAAAAGCCACCAATCTTATTAGGGTACTCATTTTTTTAAAGTTTAAAAAATCTGACAAATAAAAGTAGTTTTAACCCTTTGACACAGACGTTCATGTATGCCCGCACTCTGATGCTCACAGATAGAGTATCGACATACATGTATGTCCACAGGCCCTGGCGCCCTATTTTAAATGCCATACTTTTGATTTCAAATAAAGTATGATTGCTTTTTTTTATGAATACAACATAGATTTATCAATGAATATGTGGAAATGGTAAAATTATTTAACTCAATTCGCTACTTTCATCTGTAACATTACCTGGGGTCCTGACTGATTTCGTAAAAAAACTCAATGCCAAATGGAGATTGAGGAAATCCAATGTTTGGATGGAGATAAAATTTTCAGAATATTTTCACCGTCCTTATTTTCTGTATCATTTTATATTTTAAAAATCCAGGGGTTACAAATCTTTTTTTTACGAAATAAATGTTTTTAATTAAATAAAATGTTGAGAACCAACGCTTAAATTTGTTAAAACACATAATATAAAACAACATTCAAAAATTAAAAAATGCCGAGACGTGTTTGCAAACAATATTAACTCACTAGTCAAAGGGTTAATACGCATTTAGTAATCAGTGACGTCTTTAAAAACGGGTTAAATAAGAATAAATAAAATGTCATATTATACTGCTGAGATGGGCCAAAATAAATAACATATATTAGATAAAAATATGTTTTGATTGATTATTTTACCGTGGTTTATTTTTGAATACAATTTGTAAATTTTACGCTGTTTTCAATGTAAAATTTAATATCAATATTTTCGCTCTTTATCGAAAAACTGTGCAGAAAGAGTATCTTTATAAAAAATATTGGTGTATCTCATTGTTTTAGATTGTTGGATTTGTTTTTTCATCTTTGCATTATTTTTTGTTCGAAAAAGTAAAATAGTGGTAGGCAATGGAAGTAATACTTCAAAATATTCTCTTCTTACGATATCAACAATTTAAAGATACTGTTTTGATTGAACGAAGAAATCCCAAGCCGAAAATTCATGCTTAAAAAAGTTTAAATTATTCAACAAAAAAATAATTCATATATTTTTTCAACTTTACAGAATCATTTCACTGGTCCTCCTCTAAAACGAATTAAAGGTCGAAGATGTTTTAAAATACCATTAAAATATGTTGACAAGAAACTGTAAACGCCATTATTAGTTATTATCATTGATTAACAATATTAATCCAGCAACTTTAGTGAAGTTTGATAAGTTTCTACTAAGTTAATATAATCTAAATTAAAGAATAGGAATTATTGTGTTTTTAGTGTTAAATTATCACAAATATAGTAATGCTTGAAAAGTGAACTGCATAAAAACTAATTTATTAATGGTCTTACACTTTGTACCATAAATCTAGAGCTAGTTTTTAAATTGCGCAGCTTTTAATGGACAGGTGGTTATTAATAATATATGATATAATTTATTATCTATGCAATGTTGCACGAAGCACGTCCTTAATAAGTGTTGAGTAATATTAAATTGCAAAATTGTATTGAAAAGAGCATAGCTAATATATTATATTTAAGTTACACCTTAACCGCCTTAGCGTAAGACCTGGTAATTTGTGATGTACAAATAGGCAGAATGATGTGAAAGTTGTATCGATTTATTCACTGTATTCATTAAATTATTAATAAGAAATATTGTTTGACAATACAAATATTCTAAATCTAATTAGTTAATATTCTCAATGTACTACTGATTATTAGATAAAAAATATTAACTCTAAATACTTTTATTGAAAAAACTATTTTTTAAAAAATATCTCATATTTACTTTTAGATCAATGCAATCATTACATAATGTTAAAACGAGCATGTTATGAATAATTAAAAATCAATATTGAAAATATAAAATGTCGTGTTATTAAATAAAATTAATTATTAATAACAATAGTAATATGAGTAAAAGTATAATTTGATGAAAACTTTTTTTCATAAAAATTGTTCAGTAAGCAGTATGTTCATAGGAAACAAAAATTGATGATTTTGAATTTCTATCTAGCAATCTTAGTCGAAATCATTAATAATATAAAACAAAGTAAATGTTAAATCTATTGGCATAATGTTTTAAATTCATGTTTCGACAAGATGTCGAAGACAAAATTAAATTTATCAAATTGATTGAATCGAGAAATTTAAGCTGTTTTAACTGAAATTTATTATGGTGGTGACATAAATATAATAGTAATTAAATGTGTTTTCTTGCGTATCACAATAAACAAATATTATTTTAGCTAGTGAATTAGGAATTTTAGATAGATCAGTTACTCTGAACTCATTTTAATAAATAAATACGATGGATTGATTCTATTTATTTTAATAAATATGAATAAACAGAAAATAGACCAAGTTAAAAAATGGAAATATAATAAACACCATTTTAAAAGAAAATAATATCACTTTATTTCTCACATTCTTTTGTAGTTAAGGAACACTTAATAACATAATGAATATTATTGTTTTGAATTAGTAACCCTGAATATACTTTAATGCGGAACGTGTTATTTATTACCAAACTTCTAGAAGTTTAACGGAAATTCTTTATTTAAAAAGTAATTTTTACCTTTAATCGATGATTTCTACACTATCCGTTAATACATGCATAGTATTAAATTAACTTTTTTTCATTGAACACAACACTTTAACTAAGCTTTCTTGTCACAGAAAATTAATATGTAATAAAGCAAATATAATAAACCGAAGAATAGCTTTAATAATTGCCTTTTATATTTTCGAAACTTACTAAATAATATATATTTGACGAGATAGAAATACGTCAAAATTTTATTTACGTGAATTGTAAGGAACTTGTCAATATGAGCGTCAGGTCAAACAGCACGCTTTCGCTGAAGCTGTAATATTAAATTGAGGTAACGAACAAGAGAAGGTGTGTTTTCTACATGTACCGTCCTTGAAAATAACGACTCATTTTTTTAATATGCACGTATTCATCAATATATACACACAAACATGCAAGTTATTTTGATTACAAAACATATTGAGCTTTAAATTTAATCGAAGTATTTGAATTTTTTTTTCTGAATATTTGTATATGTGGGATCGTGGGATGGCAGTAAAATTGCTTTTTTTATTATAAAACAGATTATATTATATTTCTACCTTGTATAATGTTGCATGTTATACAATTGCTGGGTGAAGTGATAATAAAACTGTTTTCATTATTGACAATATTACACTCCAAATTTGTTTATATTTAGTAGTCTTTTTTGTAAAATTTAAGGAAATGCGTCAAATTTTAATAACAACTTTTGTGAAAACAACTATCTATGGATGATTTTCTTTTCATTATTTTATTGAAATATTTAATATGATATATTTGATATATTTACTATACTATGTTTTATTTACTCAGTGATGGAATCCTTGCAATTAAATGATTTCCGTATATGTGTTCTCTTTGATGAAATTTTAAGAGAACATTGCAAAAATACAGGAAAAAATGCGGAAGGAGTGCCAGCTGTTTTTGTGGTTGCTAGTATATGCGCAGTTGCGATAAATTGAGAGATATACTTACTTATTGATTTAATTAACAATTTTATCATTCTTATTACATCTGATTTTAATGATGGTACGATGATAAAATAATGTAACGATCAAATTAATTGCTTTGTTGTGAAGGCGATTAATATTGAATCAGACTTTTGGTGTAATTCCGTCATTAAAAGCGATAATTTTGCAAGCTTTTTTTTGCTTTGCATGCACTTTCATCACAATATTAACCAGTGTGTCTACTTACTCACCACTGCCGTCAACGGTTGGGTCACTTACCTACATACTTACTTGCTATTGTGTACAAGTTACAAGGTAAAATGCACAATCACTAAGAAAATATTGTTTGCAAGTTGTTAGTTGATTTAACTACGCTACTTAGGGCCATTATTGATTTCTGGAAAGAGTATTGTGCTATACTGAAGTATACAATGATTCTTAATTGTTTTATAATCTATAGTTAATTTTGATTTATGTTTCTCATCAGACGATGGATGTATAAGATTCTAACCAAATATAAATTATACAAATATTACATGTTTCATAACTAGGCTTATTTTTAGTTGTGAAGTCAATATTTACTTATGCAAACTATACAAAATTTGGCACTCCCATACATAAATTCGATAATCATTTTTCTTTAACTTTTGAATTGAAGTATAACGAAGTATAACTTTTATTTGAAGTATATTTTTTAGGAAATTATAATAGTTTCGTAATCTTTCAAACAATATGATATACATCAATAATACCGGTAGGTACCTGCATTCTCATCATGTTTTCAATTATAGGTTTTGTACGTTTATACATTGTAAATACAAGCTGATTTCAGAATTTTTACAATTAAAAATATTATCGTACGTAAATTTATAAATACAAATTTCATCGTGACATTTATATGATTATCAATGTTATTTTAAATAAGTTATAAACTATACACTATACGCTCATTTATTTATTGAATAAAGTATAAAACTGGTATATTCTTCAATGAGTGCATTCTACCAGCGAGTAGGTGCGTTGCAGATGGTAAGTGCATTTCACTGCAATCTAAATGAGCTCAATTAGCACATTTGATGCAGCATTATGTAACTGACATGTTTAATGTAAAAATTACTCTTTGTGTGACAAGCAAATGTTGTCGCTGATAACATACTTAATTTCAATTACTAAATTATATGTTAATTTCGTGATTATATTTAATAAACAAACATCTTGCAATGCAAAACAAGGAAATTCTTAAGAAAACAATATGTTAATATGAAAATATAGTAGATTTATAAACAATAATATAATTTTATAACGTTGCATATATTTCGTATGTAACATAAATATAACAGAATTGATAGTAGTCATTAACGCATTTTAATGTACATCTAATAAAACTAAACAGCACAGATAGCACAGTTAAATTCATTATACTGGAAGTTTGAAGAAATTTCATATTTTTCAGATAAACATTTAAAACCAGCACTAAGTAAAAGTAGAATGAGAATTAAAAACAAGTCCAATCACGCAGAATAACTGCAAACAAATCTGCAGCTCTATCTTTATGGACTAATCGATTTATTTAGGGAATTATGATGAAAATAATTTTAGCAGTAGATTTAATGATTTATTTGAATCACCAATATACTTGTAGTCGATTAGTTTTTATTTCATATGTTATAAGCCACTTTTTTTCGATTTTTCAATATTAAAAGTCATGTTTTACAACAGAAATTTTTCAAAAAGCAAACAATAGTAAAATAAATAAGATATGTACCTAAATAGAGTTGTCAATTTATAACTTTGCACTCCGGCTACAATCTACAGGTTCTAATATCACGGGATCCGTACGCGGTTCTAGAATCCATAAGGATCCATACACAGCTATAGGGTCACGGGAACACGGGAAGGTGACACTCTCTGTGTATTATACCCAAAGCGTATTAGTGTAGTAAAAAGTGCAAAGTTATACAGTTGTACTGTCGACTTTACTAAGGGAATGATAGAAAACAGTTTTTAATTTAACCTTATTTTGATATGCATTTTCGATAATGATTTCATTTATAAAGTAAACGATTGTTTATCATAAAATATTTTATCTTCACAATCGTAAATTTGGTATCTTAACTCCGAATAGTTGGTCATATTGTGATACGAAATGGCATTGAAATGTTTCAAAATTGTGAAAGGTTCACAGCAAAAAAATTATCGTTGAAATAAATGAGGACTGTTAATTAAATATTATTTAATATGTTTATTAATAATTGCACTTGCGTTAGATAGTATTCAATTGGTACACCAACTTTTATTTCGATAGTTTGCACTTTGGGTCAGGATAGTACTAACTTAGTACACTCAAACTTTGATTTTAATAGTTTCCACTTTGGGTCAGATAGTACTAACTTAGTACACACAAACTTTGATTTTAATAGTTTCTATTTAGTCACGGATTCTTTTAACAAAGTGAGTTATATTGTAGTAGGTTAAGTTAGTGTTGGTCTGGTTTGGTTTATGTAATGTATTCTTATGCGTGGTGCAAAGACAATATAGGCGGCTTAATATAGGGTAGAATAATAAGTGACATTTCATTACAGCTTCGTGAAACTATCAATTTCAAAGTGTGAGTGTTTATATTGAGTGAAAACTATTTTATCTACAAGAAAATATTTTTTCGTAAGTGTAATATATCTGTTAAAATATATTTTATTATGAGGGATCACTTTATTTTTAGTGAAACAATTTGTTTTTTGTTATAAGTGAAAAGTATTTTTATAGAAGATGAAGATGATCTAAACAAAAGTGCATTTAATTGTAAACCTTTAATAAATAATTTACGATACAAAAGCGCCTTTTTGCCGTACTGGGTACATTAATATTGTTAATAGGTTGGGAGGTAAGTCAGGTAAGCTTAAGTTTAGTAGAAATAGTAAAATCATTTAAAAAATGTTTATAGTTTTTTTAACGTCGTTCACTGTATTTCAGTGTCAAACAGTTTCATAAATTATTTTTTTCTTCTATTCGTTGGCATGGATGTTTGTGATATCTAAAATTACATCCTAACCACTCATCTAACCCTAAAAACGGGGCGTAGCGACAGTGATTAGTTAACCACAGGTCCTTTTGTAGCCCAATCCTTTTATCTCTACTCACTTCGAAAAAGAGAGGTTAGGCAACTTAAAGGTTTTAAGAAAAAGATGCATTAAGTGGCCATGTCCCAATGTGGAGCATACAAACTGTCAAATCTTGATAGAAAGGCATTATATTATTAATTATATTTTTACAAATAAAACAACTCTTGTACTAATTTCACAACTTTATGAAACGTTCGGACCAGTTAAACTCATCGTAAACATTTTCAGTTGATAAATCGTATCAATTTTTAGCATTCTGTTATGTTTTCGAATGACGTTTAAGATTCATATCTAGCTTAAAACATTATTTAAAAAAATAGTGACAACTGCTACATATTCACGTTAATTAATAAACATATTTTATTTATGATTTTTTATTAGTATTTTGCTTGCGTCTATGGTTGTGTAAATCAAATACTGATGTGAATATGGTTAGGCAATACCATTCTAGGTTAAGTTGAAAACTCTTTCTGCAGGCAAGTGCACCTACCTAGATGATCAACGGCATTGACTACTTACAGACAACAAATATGCTTGCTAAATTAGTTGAGTAATATTGAATTAGGCTTAATTTGTATTTGTTATTACTATGGTAAATTGTATAAACATAAAATTTGTCGCTAGTTATAAACGCAGTTTTAAAAAATTGAAATAGAAGACATGCATCATGAAGAAAATGAAATGTTTTAGATATTACAATTTTTTAGGAATTCATTTTTAATATACAATGAAAACTGATATACTTTCTAAAAAAAAGTGAACACCCGTGTAAAAGTTAAGTAATCAATCTTCAATTCACATAAAATGTAAAGGTTTATAGGTAAACGTCCCAAGGTATTATAATTTTGGTAAACATTCATAATTTTTAAAGACATCACAAATCATGACGTGAAATTATAATAAATATATTCGATATTATATGGAGTTTTCTATCCTTATTGCAGATATCTCAATTATAAAAAGTTTTTTTTTAATTAGATTCTTTTTATCTAACCTTAAATATCCGGTAAGCCTCATGGCTTTATGATTCTTCTTCCCATCGGTGTGATATTAACTTCCTGGAACGCCACTGTAATAAGATCCACCAATTGTTTTGTGTATCATCTCATTAGTCATACATACTTAAATATAAATAACTCTGTTCTATCTCATCTTAATGCTCATATCATTCCTGATCGCTACATAAAATTGTGTTATTAGCAGTAAAAATGTGTTTTATTTTTATACATATTTTCACACTTAAATACGCAAATTTGATACATGGCGTCGCAAACCATAAGTGACTTAAATAAGATGCAAAGTCGGGTTGCTAACCCTGATCTATGATAAACGATGCCGAAGTATATTGCATTTTTATTAACATTGAAAAACTTAAAAAAAAACTTGATGCCTAAATAATAAAAGTGCTTATGAATATTCACAAAGTTATTGAAGTATAATATAAATCAACCTTCTAAGAAGTATAATTCAACAAACATATTTAAATATTTTTTCAACTGGTTTCATTTTTTTTTCATACTGAATTCTTCAATTATTGTGGCAATAATATTTTATTAAAAGTGTTTTGTTATATTATATATATAAAATATTGGTAGAAGTAAAATGCAGTTTTGACCATTCACTAAGAAGTTTAAAGCCTCTCAATTTATTGAAGTGTTTTTTAGGGTTGGGGAAAGGATATTTTTTCTTAGACTTTCTTCTTCTTCTTCTACCATATTCGCACCTTATGCCCAGCACATTCCCTAAGCTTCAAGTTCCTCACGAAGTCAAACCACCTCACCCCCAGTATCTGACGCAAGAATTTATTCTCGAAAATCAGTACACGGTTTTTCTGAGTCTTCGTCAGGTGCTATGATTCACAACCGTAAACAGCACAGGTACAATTCAAACGTTGCACAAATAGCATTTGGTTTAAATCGTGTACAGCTGCGTATCCCAGTCGGTCTGAATTTAGTTAAATGTAGTTCGAGCTATTCTTAAGCAGATAGCGAATACTTTCTTTATGTTACCGTCTTTTAAGATGTGTACACCGAGGTACCTGAAGCTGTTGTTCCTCCCGATGATCTGTCCCGCGTTGTTCAGAGTCATATCAGTATCATGACTGGCTTGGTTACACGTTACACATCCGATTGAACTTATTTTCAGACCAATACGAGTTAATTCCTAAGTTATCAACAGTCTCCTGGATATGTTTAACAAATTCGTCAAATGTGACAACATCATCGGTGTATTCAAGATCACACAGCCTCAATCCGGGAGCAACAGCTGCACCAAAGTACACAGTAAGAAACCGAAGACAATAATAAACAGGAACGGATCAAGAACGCAACCCTGGCTCACTCAGGTTGCCATCTCGAACCATTCGGTAGTTGATTCACTGATTATTATTCAGAATGCACTATTCTCTAGCAGGGATTTGATGATGCCCACAATCTATGGCAGGATCCCATATGCATCCAATGTCCTCCATAACAAAGGTCAATCAGACTGTCAAATGCATTCATATAGTCAACGATAAAAAGTAAGAGGGCTGATTAATTTTTTGCTCTGCTGGAGGATAAATCGAAGATTGTGTATTTCGTCCACACACGGAGGAGGCCGGCTTGATTTTTTCTTAGACTTTCTACAGAAGTATAATTACTATTTGATTGGGATTTTAACGTAATCAAAACAATTGTCCATTTTACCATTTTACTGTGTGATAACTTCATTTTAAGGATTAACACAATGTTAACTTCAAAAATTACAGAACAATTATATATAAGTAGCAGAATCGTTAGAAAAATTCAACACTGCAGATTATTTTATTTAAAGCTAAGGAAAAGATGTACAATAAAAAAGTTTAAGTATGACTGAATAATCAAAATAGCTGATATGCTGTTTACGTCAATGACATGACCTTTGAGTAAAGAAAAAATAGGAAATGCGTAATTTTTAATATTCAAAAATTAAAATGAGTTTGAACATAATTTGGTAGTTTATTATTATAAACAGCCTCAGATTAACTTAAAATCGAAGCCTTGTAGATATTACTTTACATGTATTATCAATATTCAACAATATTATAGAGCAATAACCTTTTTAGAAGAACTAATCAACACTCGAGGAGAATAATACTATAAAATAAAATTCACGAATAATTATTATTATGATGCAAATTTGTTGAACCAGTCTGAAAAAAGATTTTCTAAACATGTATGCCAAAACCCGTCTAAATAGAGGTTTTATTTGAAAAATGGTAATTATTATTTTAAATAATAATTATTATGGTGGAAAATTTATTTGGCGATAACGTACAACATACTTATATATGACGTCAATATACTTAAAGAGGACGTCTAGGTTCTACACAAAAACTAAACTTCGCTGACAATTAAATTTGCACTCGTAAAACATTATTTATTTCCTAAGCAACAATAATTATGACCTCATTTTTTTTTAATTTTAATACAAATTAGTTTATTTTTAAAACTATGAGAAAATGAGAATCCTTCAAAGTTGATTTTTTCATCCCAAATTAAATAAAAAATATCCCACTCTAAAATTATTACTTTTAATTATGATGACATTTTGGATGCAATTTTTATCAACGATATCAAATTAAATTACATGTTTTTATAATATTTTGCCACTGTCTATCAGATGTGTATCATTTAATTTAAAAAAACAAATAAGATATTGATTAAGGGTGCTTGATAGAATTTCAATATCCAATTTGAAACGTTTAAAAGTAACCTTTTTCATTAACGACACAGATTCATCTGTGAATTTGAATGTCTGATAATGCCGAAAGGTGAAGCCCATCTCGTTAGTGACAAAACTAATGAAGATGTCAAATAAATGAAAGATTCAAATTTGTACATGATATTTTCTATGGATTTGGCGGTAACTTTGTGGAAGTTAATTTTTAATATAAATTGAAATTGATAACTTAGTTATTCCACTGGTTTTATCACTGACGTGACTCGTTTCACCTCTTTAAGAAGCATCTTCAGAATAACCATATCCTAAGATTATTTGTTAAAAAGGTAAACAATGATTCTCATTCTCACATTAAAAATAAAGGTTAGTGTGGGTTTTATTTCATTTTACTGGACGTTGGGAGAGGGTAAGACATAAAATCTAAGCGACTAATCACCGTAACACGGCTAATTATAAATCAATTACTAGTTAGTTAAAGAGACGAAACGCGTTATGTTAGTGATAAAATCAGTGGAATAACTAAGTTATCAATTTTAATTTATATTTGTGCATGATATTTGTTGAGATTAATAAGCATTCATTTTTCACAATATGGTATATAGTATATACGGTAAAATATCAATTGATCTTATAATATTGGAAACTGTATTTTGGGCAATGCGTCACAATCTCATTTTCTCAGATTGTGTTAGCATATATTTTTTATAACATTAATTAAAAATTTGTTATGAGCTATGAATGCTGAAGTTTCTGTGGAAGTTACATAGATTATCAGAATGAATTGTGTTAGATTTTTTAACAGAAAATAGTTTTTTTCCAAAACCCAAAATAGCTGCATTTTGCAATTTTTTGGGCAGACAAATAAAAAATAACATACGATATAAATAAATTATAAGGTGTTATGAAATATTTGATATAAAATGTACATGAAAAAGCCTCGTAGTTTTATATCGCCATCTATGAACAATATTAACAAATTACTGTTATTGAAAGAATGATAACTTTGTGAAGTATTGAAATCGATAGAAGAGAAATTTTATCATAAGTATTTTCCAAGAAAAAACTATCTTGCTCTTATCTTATGGTATAGATGGCAGTATTAGTAATACGATTCATAAACTTTTTATCTCTAACAAATATTTTGTTTTAATTTAAAAATAATGTATTTGTAACTGTCGTAAATAATATGTATATTTTAATACATATACATAAATACTTAAATATGATATAATTTAAGACATCGACTGAGGGTGCTTGATGAAATTTCAATATCAAATTTGGATTATTGAGCTCGAATGCCTGAAGATGCCGAATGCCTGAAGATATCGAAAGGCGAAACCCGGGTCGTTAGTGGCAAAATACATGGAAGTGTACAAAATCTCAATAATCCAAATTTAACTTAAATATGAATAATATCAACCGATGAATTAAAAAATAAATGTAACAATTCCAAGTTTTCTAAATATTAGTTATCGTCAAAAGTGGAGAAAGAAATAGTCTCAAAAAAATTGCGAAAATTATCATTTGAGGCATATTAAAAACTGAATTATATTTAAGTTTATGTGAATATGAATAGACAAATTTGCAGATTTGTGATAAATTAAATAAATTCATACTGGTTTTTCCACCACGGCCGCCTTCCATAACGCAATGAGGATAAAAATCTTGTTATACATTTCCACATTTAAATCCAATTCTGCTTGAAAATTTTATATTAAATATTCTGTACAATAATTTTGAATTTAAATGGATTTCGAATGACAGTTCAGACAAAGAAGTAAGTTTATCGAATGGATTTACTACTCTACCCGTTGTTTACAATGCAGTTAGATTTTCAATCACCATCTCCCACAATACTACCGACTGAAAAAAGAAATCTGTTTTTCACATTTGTGGCCTAAGCAGAGCTGCACGGGATTGATGTTGAATGATACGCTGCCATGCTTTGAGAAGTTTAAGAAGTAAGAATTATCTTCCTAAATAAATGTGATTAATTTAAATAAATTAATCACACAGTGAGAATTTATTAAGTCAACTCCAACACCCATGCTCATGACCTCAATTTGGGGCTCAGGTCCAGAACCATCGGATTGCTATCGAAAAGCTCTTACCGCTGGACTACAGAGACCTAAGAGTCATTTATAACATTTACAAATCGCGCCCCGTATTATTGCAAGTGTCGATAATGCAGGCAGTGGTAGTATTTTTGTATTAAGAATAAACTGCTTTATTAAACACTTATTATTTAACATAAATTTATATTAACCTTCCTATTTCAGCTTTTCATAAATTAAATGATAATAAATACGCACTGTTCAAGAACATACCTTCAATTATACTAGAATAAATCGTTAAATAAGAAAATAATGAAAGAAAGAAGAAATCGATGAAGTTGTAAATAATAATAATTGTAACTATTCATCATTTTAAATACGAATTTTAAGAAAACTACGAAATATGTGTTTTTGAATTTATTTTTATTTAAATTAAATATTGGATTGTATAATATTACAATTATTATAAATTAACGTTAATTACGAAAATATTCATCGTACTATAACTAAATTAGTAGGTTGATATCATATTGAGGTTATAAACGAATTAAGTTTTAGTTTTTCTAAAAGAATAAATAATTAAAATAAACGATTAAACGAAAATTTAGTAGAATATAACAATATTATTATTTTTTAAATGTGCCATGTACAATATTATAATTTTTAGGTTTTATGATTTTGGATATACTGGATATTACATACACTTAGTAATAACACAAATCGGATATGGTGACTATGAATTTAAAAATTAACTATTTATTTCTTTCTATGCAACAATTTGTGGTTCCCAATTCGATCAAATATTTCATCAAATTTTTTTCTACTGGTGTGTAGCTACAGAATGCTTTTGACACGCAGACCGAATAATCCTTTCTCTAACTTCCACGAGGAATCTCTGCGCAATGCAGAAAATGTGAAGTAATATTTCTTGGGAATGCGAAAGAAAACCTAGCCACGAACACAACACGCCTATTCTCAGGATAGCGTTTTATATATGTATTTGTTATACAAACAATAATTGAATATTATATGGTATTATCACCTATTCACTCAATATGCGTAATGCAAACGATGCGCAGACAAAGTGAGAATGAATGGTGTGTGCTGCGTTCCAGTATAAAATATGTATTTTAATAAGTATCAGTCAGTATGTAGGTATATAAAATAATTATAAAAATCTGAAATTTACACTTTTTTAAAGTAAAAACCTGTTAGCATTTTATATATAAATATAACATTACTACCCTCCTCTTGTCACTTTCGAAGACTAAAGATCCATAACAGAACGTGCCTAAGTCAAAGCGGATGCTTTATTTTGTATTCTTTCAAATTGACAGATATCATAGTCGCTGTTGCAAAAATCGAGTAATTTCATTCTCGATGATGCCAAGAAATATTGTTCTAAATTTTTATTATATAACAACACTGTATCTTTTTTAATGTTCTCCGTGGTAAATTGAGATTCAATTGTATCGTGTTGAGCTACCAATTGATGACATTTATATAGGATGTCTTGCTACATAAGACGAAACAAAGTAAAACGAGATTAGATTGATTTGATACAATCACGAGAGCATCAGGTTTTTGTCTTAACCAGGCGTTCATATTGTTAGTGCGTCGATAAATTCGATTGTATTTTTGTAATAAAGTGATATTCTTGAAGAAGGCGGGGAGTGGAGAGAAGGAGAGTAGAGACGAAAGAAAAAAAACCGTTTCTCTCTCACAGTAGCAATCGGCTTCAGGTCGGGATAAGCTCTCCGGACAGGTCCGCAGTAAAACCCCCCAATCTCAATGGTGAATATATTTTATTGCAGTTCACCATCGTGATATATTTCTATTATAAATGCAATTTTAAAATGTTTTATTTTTGTTGCTTAAATTATGTTTAGTGAGACGAAGCATTTCGATCGATTAATACACTATACAACATTTTTTTTTACTCACGGAAGATTTTTAATAGTTGACAGCAATAAAGTTTTATTATAACTAACAAGAAACTAAAGTAATTGTTTTTCAAAAAGCTATTTTTTGTTATTTTATATTTTTTACTCTTAGGTAATGAAAGAAGCAGGTTATTTATATGTTGAAATATGAATTTACAAAATAAATAAAAAACAATTATTATTAAAGGGTTATAGCTTTTTTTATTTCTCAGAACAATAATACAACCATGTTTAGTTAGACATTAGTATAATAATATAATTTATTTATTCATATTGTAATTCTGGATCCGATGATATTTTACTGCAAAAAAAAGCAAAGTCGCTAATATTATATCTGTACTTAAAGTAACTATTGGAATGCCAACATCCTATTACATAAGGATCTAATTAATAATTTGACAACTTACATAATACACGCACGCATTGATTAAATGCTATTAATATAAAAAAGTAGGTAGACGGCTTTTACTGCCCTTTTCTATCACGATTATGTCATAAACGGCTTATTCAATCTATCAAAAAAAATGTTCGATTTTTTCGTTTAAAATTAGTACACTTTTAAATTACATATACCAGCCATAACTTCGTGTGAAAATTAATGACTTTACAAAATATAGATATTGTGGAATTAACAGTACGTATTTAAAATTACATAAAAAGATATTTTCTAACCAATTCTAATACTGAATAATATTCTGATTAATCTGTCAGTTTTCTTAAAACAGAAATTATTTGAATACATTGTTGTTGTTGTTACATAATAAACTCAAAGAAGATGATAAATTATTTATATAAATATATTTAAATATTTTCCACATTATGGCAACTGTGCTCAATAAAAAAATAACTCAACTCTTGTTAGATATTTTGCCGGAACCTATCATCGGTTGCATAATAACTTACAAAAAGTTCGAAATCCCATACAAAACTTTAAAAATATATTTGACTATTTTTTATACTTATAAGAATAAAACTTTGAATTTTAATTCACGAGAAATCTGTGAAAAATTTGGTTCTTTTTTTATAAATATTTGTTTAAATTGTTACTATTTTTAACATTCGCAAAATGACAATAAATATTCACCCTCCTTAGTTGGAATTTATCCTCTTCACAATCTGCATGTCATATTCAGACTGCGCTCAATTGATAAGAACTTTGTCCTAGCGATCAGGTGGGTGCTGGTTCAAGTCCCAGCAAAAATTATAATTTGATAGTGACCTACTATCAAATTAAGATTTTATCGAGTGGAAGGTTAAATCGAAAGAATCGAGTTTAACTCGCAAGATTTTTATATTTTCAAAATATTTGGCACATTGACTGTCAGATGTAATGCCAGATATTTTTTTTTAATAAATTTAAATGACATTTCTTGTTTCAAAAACATGTTCCTATTGCTATAATCTTCCACTCAAGTAATTATAAAATTTTTAAGGCAATCTTAACGGAAATCGATTATATATAATACAATAATAGAAAAAGAAAAAAATCATAATTGAAACCTTTAATAACTTCCGTACAAGTAAGTGCATAATAGTGTTTAATGGGATTTGATATTGTGTATCATAGATTGATTTAATATTTAAGAAAGGTAAAGCTCCAGATTTTTATTCATATCAAAACATAGATGGTCGGTGATTGTGTAGTTTAAAAACATGATTTTTTGACACAGTTTATGCTGAAGTATTACAACGGCTCATTACATAAGCCCTTAAACTACGACGGCCATATACTTTTATAACTACTTTTGTAAGATTTATATACATTTACATAATCTTACATAATAAATTTTATGATGTTTTTTTCGAAACACGGACAGGAAATGAAGTGTTGAGAAACTGCAAAAAGTTTAACGCACTTATAGAAGATTTTTAAATAAATATTTTTTTATTAATCTGGTAAAATCAAAAGCTAAAATCATTCGTTTATTGTATTTATTCTTTATTGCAGAACATTAAGCTCCTTTTTATCTAATATAATAATTTAATGTGAAAGAAATAATTATACACAATACGTTAATATGTGTTTTACGAAAAGTATGGAAGGACCAATAACTACCTTCCGATAATCCATTGCGTTAAACATATATGTATGGTTGTATTAGTTATTATGAACTGTCAAAAAATCGTAAAATATAATTTAAATAAAAACAGTTTATGGGATTACAGCTTAAAATAGTCAAGGCGCCAGACATTTAAAAAAATCACATGAGATAAGCTTGATGAGAATTTTTTGATGTCACTCGAAATCACACCACAAACAAATATATATGCATATAAATATATATATGCATATAAATATATCTGTCAGTTCGAGTCCATTCGCGTGCTCGAATGCCTGAAGATGCCGAAAGGCGAAACCCGAGTCATTAGTGACAAAATACATGGAAGTGTACAAAATCTCAATAATCCAAATATGATATTGAAATTCCATCAAGCACCCTCAGTCGATGTCTTAAATTAAATTATATATGGATATACTCAAAATCTCAAATGTTAGATTAATGAACTTAAAATTTGATATTGACCGGGCCTTGAAACCTACTACATCTGATCACAAGAGTACAGTTCTTACCACAAGACTACAGAAACCGATGCCATGCCAGTTAGTTGTGAATTTTAGTAATAATACTCAACCTTTAGTTAAAATTTGTATTTAACCCTTTTCCGATGTTTTGAGTGAGAGTTTCAAATGATGGTAATAATAATATATATAGCAACCTTTATTAATAAAAACTATTTAGTAATACATAAATTTACCACTAATCAGTGTCGTATTAGATAAGTTGAAAAATATGTTTTTGCAATAAATAACAGAAATCGTTTATAAACTTACGACCACAAATATTTAATGTAAGGTTACCAGTAAAATATTGAGGCCGGCCGATAACATGAATGAAAAAGATATGGTAGGTAACTAAATACAATTATTTTAGCGATAAATAATAACAATTGACATTAACTTAGTAAATCGCTTTTCAAGAACAGGTATAAGGTACATATAAGTGATAACTGAATGATTAGATTTTAACCAGTGTTCAGTGGTGTAGGAAAAGGTAAGCTTATCTACAGCTTTTTTTCCTCAACCAGAAATGATTTAAGATCAACTGCCCAAGATAAGGTGGCGTGCATTTAAGTGTGTAAAAGATCAATCCTTCTAGATCAGTGGTCTCCAAACTCAATAAAGATGTGAGCTACTTTCAGAAGTTGAAATTATCTGGTGAGCTACTTATACATATTCATTTTTTATAATTTTTTATCATCGTCCTTTATTGTACCATACATAACATTATTTAAATAAATTTCACCATCGAAGTTCCAATAAAACATAAATTGCGTACTTAAATTATTTATTATTAAAAAATATTTTGAAATAAATGTGATTAGAAGTAAAAAGAATTAGTAAAAAGAATAGCATTCACTTTATTCCACCATTTTTTCAAGTCTCGGTGAGTACCTTGTTACTCCCATCCGAATGCGATAATCGAAATGTAAATATGTGCGTCTGTTTTTATATTTAATTTTAACAACTTTCATAGTGTAAAAGGTTGATTGACATAAGTAAGTAGAACAAAACAATGCCTTCATTTTGAAATTTAGTTCGAGAAATATTTCATTTCGCAGTCCAATAATAAAATTTGAGAGGCAAAATTATCAATATGATTAAATACTCTACGCGAGCTACTGGTAGCTCGCGAGCGACCGTTTGGCGATCACTGCTCTAGATTATAGATAAACGAAAGGTGTCAGTGAGTTGAGGTCCACTCGCTCTCTGTGTGATGGCGCAATGTTTTTGAAGACCCGGTAATTTTTCTTACTAGCTTCCAAGCTAAGTCACGGCTGATCGGTATAATCGGCTATTGGATTGACTTGCGCAGCTCTTTACTAACAGACTATAATTTAGTACTTCAATATAAATACAATAATTTATAACGTAGGTAAAGAATCTTTGTCAAATTTTTATTGCCATGAGTAATGCCATATATCCCTAATAAATTAGTGATATATTTGAGCTTGCATCACAATACATTATGATTTTGATTAACCTGTAAACCTACACATACCTGTTGGTGCCATTTAGATCACTATCTAATGTTTCGTAAATATTTTAAATGACCAGTCAATCTATCTACTTATCATTGCGTATTTATTAGGAGTAATATAATAACTTTTAACACACACATCCGCCACTTAATTGCCATTATGGAGCATTCACTCCTACCCATACCATCCTCACGGGGCGTAGCAAGAGCGATTAGCTAACCACTAGTCCTGTCCAAGCCTTATCCTTCTATCCCTACTCTCTTCGAAAAAAGAGAGGTTGAGCAACTGAGTATCAAGCAGTTCTCATAGAAAAAATCTGTTAAGATACCTCCATTAGGTGACCATATGCTAATATATGGTCAGTAATTTGTATAAAACGGTCAGTTTTTAAATTAAACCTAACCTTACTTAACCTTATTTTTATTTTTCTACTATTTCTATTTAATATTCTATTTTCCTTTTATATTCACTGACCGTATCTTTAATATTTACTTATCATTTTTATGTTTCTACTGACAGTTTTATGCATCTGTTGCTGACCGTTTCTTTAATATTTACTGACCGTTAATTGAATTAGATACTTACCAAATAATTGCCGTTTTTTTATAGTTCATAGTTTTTACCTTTTTGAATTCGTAAAGCTGAAATTGTGATATTTAATAAATGGGTGGTTACACCATCGTTTCAAGTAAAATAGTCTATTTCACTGGTATAATTAGCAACAAATATATGTGATAATAAATATAAAATAAAATAATGTTTGCAAATACAGATTCCATCGGCCAAAACATAATTGGTATGTTGCATCAAGTATGAATTACTCGCCGATGTTGCAGCAGCAGATAATTCGCTAATGAGTATAACAATAAATTCATTTTTCAGTAAGACTAGAAGTGTCAGTGTGAGTGCTTAAGTAGAACTTGAAAACAAAATTGGTACACTCAAGGTAAGGTTGTTTAATGATATACATTTTTTCTCAGTGTATCGTTATCAGCTGATTTTATATTATAAACCATAAATGGTTTGCCATCATTTGGATGACGTACTGTATCCCACAAAGGAAGAAAATAAATATTTATCCTTTCTGAACATCAGCAAATTTAATGAATGTTAAAAATGTTATTTTTCAAGAAATGTCTTTTATTTTAACATAATATAGTGTTGGAAAACCTTTTTTTACATTTTAAAAACTAAAACTTATCCTCAGTCAAAAATTTACAGAAGGTTTTGTTGTTTAATTTTATTTATTGAATTTTAAGATGTAAGTATACAATAAGTATTTACTTTTTGAAAAAATATTCTTACTTATAAAACACGACAACTTTACTTTGATAAACTATTATAAAACTGTATTTATTTAAGTCAGAGTTCCAATTTATAAACGAATTGACGCTTAGATAGAATATCAAAATTACTTGTACATCAGGTACATTATATTATCTTAACTTATTTTATAAAAATATATTCACGATGATCTCACTAATATCAATATGGAATGAATAGAGTATAATATAATTTTACTTATTTTTAGACACATCGTAAATGATGTGACAGTGACATTAAGTGGTATGCATCAAATATTTTTTTCTAGTTTCTTAATTAAAAAAATGCATGGATTTTTAACATAAATCGATTTGTATTTATATATATATTTTTACGGTGCTAAACAGATTATGCTGAATAGTTTAAAATTTGGTATTCAAAATGAACCATATTTTTTTGCATCATTCCACATTACACGGAAAACTGTCAATTCCACGTTTTTGAAGGCTCAATAAAGGTGTAATAAAAAATATATATTTTTTTTATTGAAAAATCTTCCAGAAATGAACTATTATTCGATCAGTTATTTTGTTTAGTGATATTTAGTGCACGTATGTGGAAAAACATAATTTCAATGGAGAGGTATAATTTAATGAACGTCGATAATACCATACTTGCGTTCTAGGAGTCTTGCTAAACAACTGAAATGCTCAACCAAAACGAGTAAAAGTTGTGCAATGTTTTAAAGCTACATAGAACATGCGCGCAGACTGCTTCAGTATTATTACATCAGTTGATTCAGTCTCGCTTCTTTGACCAGTAACTTGTGAATATCTGTGATCGATAGATGGTGCACGAGACGGTTGCTGTTTTCACTCAACTGACGTTGATTAATTCGCGGGAAAACCGTAAGTGTATCTTTTCTTTAAAAACCACATTTTATTATTCTATACTCTTAGATTTTTTGTTAAGAAATAATAATGTATATGCAATATTTATAAGTAAACGTGAAGATATGTGTAATTTAGTAACCGATGTTTGTTTGTTTTTTTTTCGCATTTACCTTGCTGATAACATTTGTTTATCTTATGCTTGATATATAATAGGGTTTATTGGATTTCAGCAGTCATTTTGAAATAAAAATAAAAATGGTGTTACCATCGGCAGATACATATTTAGATATTTATATGTCCAGTAAACAAGTGAATACGCTTATGTTTCATGTATTTAAAAACCTAAGGTACTATGTTAATATAGTCGATTAATATCAGATACATATGTGAAGTTAAACAAAGTAATGTTTAATTAAATCCATTCTTCTGAAATAATAAATAATTCATCACTAAAATGTTATTAGCAATATAGTTTAAAAATCATTCGTATAATTTATTTTTATAAATCTAATGCCTTTCCACCAAGAATTGACAGTTGAAGCGTTTAAGTGATTTGTATATTTATATTTATGAATGAGTAGTCAAACATTTTACCCATTGTTGTATTATAATTCAGTAGTTTAAATAAATTTTACGTATTGCTCATGTATGTCTCTTTTACATTATAAGGAGACAATTATTTGATAATAATATAGCTTCATTTAGAAATAAATCAGTTACAATCAATACTGGAAATAAGAAAACTTGAGCAATAAAACGTAAAAAAAGAGTTTAGTGTTTGTTTATTTAATGGTAAAAGAAACTTAGTACTTTTAAAAATCTTGGTATGTAGTTTTAGTTCTCTGCCATTTTTGATAAATGCGTAATGTATACTTAGAAGTGCGTAATGTATACTTGCTAAGGTATATTGTAGAGTAAGCCTTTCATTTTTTATTGACAGCGAGACCATTCTTTGTATATTTACATAACAAAAAGTTAACTAGATTAAATTATGCAATTTTTACTACTGGTGTTAAGTGTCGGATGTGTGTGTTAAAAGTTATTATATAACCCCTAATAAATACGCAATGATAAGTGGATAGATTGACGGGTCATTTAAAATATTTACGAAACATTAGATAGTGATCTAAATGGCACCAACAGGTATGTGTAGGTTTACAGGTTAATCAAAATCATAATGTATTGTGATGCAAACTCAAATATGTAACTAATTAATTAGGAATATATGGCATTAGAAAAACACTACTTTTCAAAATAAAGCGGGGAATATTGCAGTTCATTTATTTTATTTGCTTTCAACTATTAACATTGATTCATGTATTTTTATGTGACTTAAAATTAAATTAAATAATAATTATTTCTCACGGAAAACCACATAACACGAATTTATTCATAAATGTTATTTCCATAATGACGCTGAACAACAAATATATTGGGTAATGTAGGTTTAACGTGTTTAACGTAGCAATTTACACTTTGACTCTTAGAGGTCAAAATAGTCTAACGTTACAATGCGTTGTCGCAAAATTTCCACAAGGTATCCTCAATCATATTAAATATTAAGGAAATAATTTAAAAAACGACCGGAATTTGAAATTGGTTTTAAAGTATACATAAATGAGTTGGCTAAGGTTAATATAAAGTTGAATAAGTTTTTATTATTCAACTTTGTTACAACATGTAATCTATGTTTGAAAAGTGGCTTCAGACTCTTTAGTCTCAGGATGTCTATCGTAAAAGAATATTTATTGTACGTATTGATTCTCTTGCCTTATTTTTCTAAGCACTAGTAAATTAAGGAATGGTGTATTTTAGCGGTAGTATGGTTGTATTTGTGATTACTTGTGAAAAAATAGCATGCTAATGATTCGAATGTGAACAATCATAATAGTATATATATATAATAGATATGAAAACAGCTTAAAAAAAACTATCAGCTCTCGCATAAGAAAAAAATGTTAAAAAAATGAGACTCCATATTCTTTTCATCGAATTTGTATTTAGTTTTATTGAAATCCAACTTTAATTAGCCCGAAGTCAGTATAAAAAATAAGTTTATTTCAACAGATTTTTTTACACACTGCAAGAACATTTCGATTGAGTTCATTCAAAAAGCCAGTAAACTTAAAAATGAAAAAGTGTTAATCTGAATGCGCCAAGGTTGGTAAGAAGAAAACAGAACATAATATGGCATTCGTGGCAATTCGTTGTACTGGTATTAAATTTGATATTACAGCCTTGGAGTATCCCACTTGTTTTAGGTAGTTTAAACTAAAGTTTCAATATTCTATTAATAAATCATTACACGGAATATTAATTTGCAAAACTTTATCATATTATGATTCAGCAAAACGCTTTTTATCATTGTAATGTTCAATAATGTAACTTAGTATATTGTGCTTCGTAGTAAAATCTTGCTGTGATACCTCGAAAGTTATCAGATACATTTATACATATCGTGTGTACATCTTTCATTAATTTTAAAGTTTATACAGTCATTAATAAAACAATGAATCAAAAAATAGTTGCCTTCACTTCGTTGAGAAAAAATTCATAGCCAAAACTAAACTTGTAATTATCAAATAATTAAGATAGCTGGTCATTTTATTATACCTCCACTTCTCAAATATCGCGACCCGAAAAAACGTTACCGCTTATATGATGGAGCAGATGATTATTTGTTATGTAATATGTACTATAGTAAGTATTAAAATTTTTTTTATTCATTATTTATATTATAACATACTTATATAGTATAATATAAACAGCACCAAGTATTGAAAAAAGTTATGTCACAGAATTAAATTATAAAATCAAAAACATTAAAATTTTTGGTTGATTTCATTATAATTCTAAATATTAAGGTTTTTTCATAATGAACGGTATTTGAGGTATAAAAAACTTGACGCAAATAATAACCCATACGTAATCCGTTAAAATATGTGGATTAAATTTGCCCATTGCTGAAAGTGGTTATCTTATTCGTGGGTCATGTTTTCTCAAATGTTTGTGCCACATTTGTTTTTTTTCATCCTTTTCGAATCGACAATATTGACCTTCTTCACACATTTTGCGCGAGTCAATAACTTGATTTTTGTACAATGAGTCCACTTCTCTTTTGTTCTTCAGGAAGTTTCCTTGTATCATGCGATGGAAATGTAACTGCTTTATAATGTTGGTTGAATTGAAGGTAGTGGAGATGAATTAATTTTTGCGAATAATTATTATTATTTTTTCATAGTTAGCAACATTTTTAGTTCAAGTGAGACATATTTAAAATGGTTCCTACTTTCAGTTATGTAACTCAATCAAAAATCAATATATTTTAAAGAAACACTGATGAAAGAGTAAATTCATTAACATATGAAAAAATAAGTGACGAAACCATTGAACAATGATAAAAATACCCACAAATATAACAAGACACCTAGTAAGCTTCACGGTATGGCGTAAACAACAGAAATGGCACGTTCTTTAATATTAACACATTTAACTTATTCTCTAGCTAGTATTATAGTTATTCAATTTTTTACATAACGGGAACCTGGAACAACAAATAAATATGCATCGTAAGATTACGTAAAATAAATTACTCGGAATAATATTTTTGATGATTCTAGATTTACAGAAAATCCATTTGATACACTTATTTTAATAAAAAAATATAAAGAAACGTAGGTATTAAAAGTACTATATGTATTAGGTTTACAGTGCTGCAATACCTTTTTACGTAACCGTATTTTTAAATCAAAAAGATTGCTTGATTTTTTTGGAAAACCAGTTTTAAAAATTGGGTTGAGATTAGAATACACAATATGTTTAGATATCTGTTATATCATCGTTAGATAAGACATTTATTTCCTAAATTGTTAATAATATGAATATAAATGAATCACAAACTTATATAAAAACAAGATTTCACAAAGGTTTACTGCTCTTAAGATTCATCTGTATCTTCCAGGTTCACAAAAAAGTGACGATATAACTATCCATAATTTTAATCGGCTTCAAGCATACATTTAATACTTAGTGTTTATCAATAAAATCGGTATACATTTTTTAATGTATTAAACTGCAATAAATATGACGGATATTCGACTCACGGCAATGTACACAAAAACTTATTTGAAATACAGGCTTTCAAACAAATATTTAACTATTTAGAAACTGATTACCTAACTTATTTAAAGGAATTAAAAATAAATAAATTAATATTCAAGCAATAATATAAAATACTAATTGCAACATTTTTTACCATACATTTACAAATTAACTATTTTTGTACTGACTTGACCCAGTGAAGAACGCTTTGAGTTTTCATGCTGTTGACCGTGGTCGAATACCCGGATATATTTTTTATTTATTGTATACACTTTTAATTCACGGTGTAATGACATCATATTTTAAAAACAAAATACATTTCATAGAACTTCTTTCTCAATTTGAAGAGCGTTTTCTACTGATCACTGTAATCCGTGGAATATAACATACAAATTGTGTTTTATTTTTTCGTGGTGCAGTGGTCAACGTCGTTAGTTTCGGTTACGGATGTCTTGGATACAAATCAAAGTACGGACAGTTTCAAAAATAGATTCTCACAAAATGTGTGGATTTCCCTTTGCATGAATGGATGTTTATGATGTCTGAAATTTCCATTCACCTCTCACCCAAAGCTAAAAACGGTGCGCAGCGACAGCGACAGCTAATCACTAGTCCTGCCCTAGCCATATTCTTGTATTCCAACTTCCTTCGAAAAAGAGAGGTTGAGCAACTGAGTAACCAGCAGTTTCCAAAAAACTTTTGTTGAGATACCTCCATTAGCCTTCATATACTTTACATTGAAAGCGTATATAAAAAAAATATTTTTAATGAAATGAATTTGTATAGATACATCGAATGTACTTCGTTTTGTTCAATAATCTCAAAAAACACTAGACCACACGTACATTAGAAGTCAAGCTTAAGTCAAGATTACTTATTCTCGACACTTTTAACCTAAGACTAAATTATTTCAGAGCGCAATTCGAGTTTGAGGAAAGATTGTGCAATAGTCAAACGAAGTTGATATTTTGTAAGATTGTTTCAGAATACTTCACTTCTTATATTGTTTTTTAATAGAGCATTTCTTCTGAAAAAATCTCATGCCAATTTGCTTTGACTTCTGGTTGAATTTTGTAAATCTTTCTTGTTCACAAAAAAAATTAAATTGCTACCGGTTTAATTTGTGAATAAAACAATTACATAATAATATAATATATTATAACATAACGACAAAAAGGCTAAAAGTTTTTATGAAACGATTGAGTTTAAATACATTGTCACGTGTTTGATAAAGTTTTACTAATAATATAGACGTAATTTATACTTTTTTAATTTGATTATTTGTTAATAAAGCAATAACAATTAAGGTCATTTTATATATGCAATACATTATCAAGTAAATTACTCCTTATTCATTCGTCGCATCGTTTTTTTATTTTAACTACTATTGCAGAAAATGATAAAGCTTCCGGTACAACTCTTATTTTCCTCGAAAACCGTTTAATGACGTTTCAATAAAAATAATTTATTAAAACATCATTTGACGTTTAATAAACTTTTAAAAAGACGATGAGAGTATTTCATTATTTGCATTCAGTGACATAGTATTTGGATACAAAGTACAAACGAAAATGGCAAGTTCCGTATAAGTTTTTTGTTGAGTTGATATAGCAGTGCCTAGGGAGTTAAACATAGGTAAAGGATTCCGGTATTTTTCAATATCACAATACTGGTTTTAAAAATGGTAAAACATGTTGTCAACTTCCTGTTTAGAATTATGACTTTCATCTTATATTGTAACATTTATTTTATTGTTTATTCACACAACATTACGATCCCAATTGGCAGTTTTTATGATTTTGACTCATTTTTGTAATACAAGTATATAATATGAAATATTCGTTTGGTATTGCAATCCCTAGCAGTGTGTTTATAAAATTTAAGTGAAGTGAATCGAAAATTCTAGGCGCTCATATCACCATGTAAGTGCTTAAACTCACATTGATGTACAATCTAACGGGTATACTACTTTATTAACTTACACATGATGTAACTCGAAATTACTTGGATGGTTTAGAGTTCATGGCCGATCGCTTATAACTTGTAAAGTCAATAATCTGGAAACGGGTTGATGTTGCGGTTCGTTCACATATCTTATTATTTTAGTATATGAAACATTTAGTAATAAAGTATATTTCATAACAAGCATTCCACATAAAGTCGTCAATAAAACTCATATTATTAGAGCTTGTTTTTATTCTAGGTTTCAATATTCTATTTCACGGTTAAATATATTATTAATAATTTCGTTTTTTTGATAGTTCACTTCATTATTAAAATACATGAATTACTGATAATAAATACTTATAGAATATTAAAATAAAATAATTGAGTTGATCACGAAATTTCATAAGTTGAGGACGAATATACATTTTTTTGAGAAGATAATAATTCAATTAGAATATAAAAAAAAAATCCGAGCATAAAAAGAATTACTACTTATAATAAAGAGTTTACTTCTTGTATGAAGAGTTGGTACACTTTTTTTAAATTCATCTTTTAATCGACTAACAAAATAACTTCAATTTTTCAGTAGATTTAGAATCCTATTAGATTTTCATATTTTTTTGTATATTCTATACGTATTTTTATTAAGGAATGTATTGTGGATGGTACTCAATAAAAAAAATGTGGTTCAATTTAAAATTTTGTCTGTCGTTTTATGATTCGTCATGGCGTGTAGTTTTTTGATACATCACAGCTAACCTTGTATTTAATTGAAAATCAAACAAATTTCTGTAATGAAATTGATTTTTTTGCTCATTCAATGAGCAATCATTAAGTAATCAGGTATGTTCTTTTTTGTTACTAATAACATACTTTGAACAATGTGAAGTAGGATTCACCAATTACTATAAACCAAGATTTTATGGAATTAAGCATGTAAATAGTCGAAAGTTAACACCTCGTAACGTTTTTTGTGTTGTAATATAAGAAAGCGTCCAATTTTTGAAGAAAAATATTATTTCATGAATGAGAAATTTTCACACTTTCGTTAATATAAAATCTCTACAAATATTTTATTGCACCTCAGAAAGAGCAAAACACATACTAAGAAATAAAGCATAGCGTTTAATTCTATAAGAAGGATGTAATATAGATAATAGTGATTTAATATATACGGAGAACAGTTGGAAAAAGAGTGCTGAGGACTGTATCGAATGGAGGAAAGTGGTGGAAGAGACTCGGGCTTTATATCAGTGTAGGTGTGTAGAATTAAAGTAGTTATAAAATTATTTTGGCATCACGCCATTTTCAGAACTAGAAAATAAATAATTTTGTCTATTTATAATGTAAAATCCAAATCAGTCAGTAAAGTGTATGTGTGAATTTTATTTCATTTGATGCGTTATGTAATGCTAAATACAATAACGATTGTTTCTTGTTAGCAGTTCTTAAATAGAAAACTTTGTTAACAAGCTGTTAAATAAATATAAATACGATAAACTAGGTTCAATGAACATTTAAGCTTTGGCTTGTGAGCAAAATATGGCGGTATAGAAGGAAATATTTTACGCATCTTAATCGAAATATTATTAATATATCTTTGAATAACCAATTTATTTTGATGCCCAAAGCGTTTCTAAAATATTTATTTGCGTCGCAAAAAATTTCTAAAATATTTATTTGTAGGCTTGTGGTTACTTATATTGCATATATCTTGTAATAATATGTCATTTAACGGCAAGTAAACTTGTTAACCTTCAGCTTCAAATAAGGAACAAATGACTATCGTAATTTACAAAGATAATTCAAACGCACCTTGTATTTCCTTTATTCAGATTAATGACACGAAATGACGCTTGTGGGTGGTAAAACTACTGTTATATTATTTACTATAATACAAAATATTAAAGTCATTTCATAACATTATTTGCATTTTAATGTGATTGAATTATTCATATAAGCTTTACGTGGGTTAGGTAAAAAAATTCATTGTACAGGTGTGCTTGTGTTTATATCAATAAAAATATCATCCAGAACACCGAGGACAGAAACACGCCCTTAGATAATTATTGTAAAACACTTCTTTCTAACTTTAAGCGAGCAAGTTTGCAATGTTCCAATAAAGTCCCCTAAAAAATATCTTCGTGACAGATCTCATGATGTTTTCTCTATTTAGACATAATCTTCCAGTAGAGTAGCATGTAAGACGTCTATCGCTAAAGTTTTACGACAGTCAATTTGCTTCCGATAGATATAGACATTTTTTGTGACCGACTTAATTAATGCTTTATGTTTTCGTTTTAATTTTGTTCAGTAATTCAATTTTATTTGATTTTTGTAACCAATATATCAGTTTTCAATAATACTGTTTGAAAATCAATCTTGTATACATATTTTATTCTTTAAAAATTTGTACTATATAAATCTTTTTCCATTGATTATTAAGGCAGCTGTATATATATATATTCATGTCCGCTCGCAACGTGAATTATATGGTCTCCTAATGGAGGAATCTCAACAGAATTTCTCTATGAGAACTGTTTTTTACGCAGTTGCTCAACCTCTCTTTTTTTCGAAGAGAGTAGGGATAGAAGGATAGGGCGAGGACGGGACTAGTGGTTGAATAATCGCTCTCGCTATGCTCCGAGAGAATTGGATGGATTGGAGGAAGTTTTAGACATCGCAAACACTCAGACTACGAACAGAAATCCATAAATGGATTGAAATATCAGTTTATAAAACTGTCCGCACCGGGAATTAAACCTGAGACATCCGTAGCCTTAGCCCATGACGTTACCAACTGCACCACGGAGCCGACTTATATAATTTAAATTATATTGAGACGATTATATAATTTAAATTATAATAACTTTCCGTAGAATTGTTTGGCAATGCTTTGTTCATACTATAATCTGTTGATTTTGTCACAAAAAAATTAATTATTACTTGATTATTGTAAAATCTAAATTAAACTTTTCTTTTACAAAAAACAAATGTGTTCGATAGAAGTATAAAGGAATTCAAAAATGAACAATAATTTTTAGATTAGGTGAGTTGTAATTAATCAATTTTAAAATGTCGATGGCATGTTCTAAAAATGTATATATTCATAAAAATAAAACACAATTTTTCTACTACTCCCACAATTTTATATAATGGTCAGGACTCCCGATCGGTGAGTTTTTAAGGGAGTAAATTAAATAATTTTTAAAAACTTGGTACATCGTTCAATACTACCCAACTTTACAGAACTTATCAATGAAATTCTTACACGTATTTATTCTATATATTATGTATAAAAATATACATACCGATTACAGGTGATTAAAAGCAATTGGCTTAATTTAAAAAAGGTATACGCAATTTGTGGCAGAGGATACAATTTCTTGTCACGAGAACTACTTTCAATGTGACCCTGTAGACGAGTGAATGTGGCTGGCCTTGCTGTGCCAGTGAACTCGCCAGAAAAATTGCATCCGAAGGAAAATATTTTTTTATTTCCATCATGTAAAATATCATGCCAATTAAATAACTATTTAAATCAAACATCTTGAGATGTCAAGATAATTAATTTCGTTCGGATTTAATATTTAATATGATAAATTAAACCATTTCAGGTTCAGAATAATCAGTTATAATTTATTTACTTAATCTATTACATTGGATTTCTGTAACAAATTGTGAATATAAAGCAACTGCAATGTTATTATGTAGAAAAACTTTTCAAGCCATTCTATGTTCATGATTTTAAATTAATAAAAATGTCTTTTTTCTAAAACGTGAAATGAATGAAGCGTTATAGAATTTTTATCTACATGTTCAACTGGTTTGAAAATAATGTATTGCTAATTAGCATAAAATGTGTGTTTTTACATATTTTTAGACGTTTTATTTGTTACCGTAGGTTATGCTATTTCAGCATATTTTCAACTGTAAAGTAATTTTTACAATGAAATTTATTTGTGATGTTTTTTAGTTTATATTTATGTAATAATCGTTATTTTTTTTTCAGATAACTGATGGATTTTTATAACGAAGCTGTTGGCATATAACTCTTCCTGGAACTTCATGTAACTTGCAGAATAAAATCAATTGAATTGAATCAAATGAAAGCAAGTGTCAGCTAATGCATTACACTTCGTAATAATAAAAGAGAGAATCGCTCTAAGAAAATTGATAAATTACCACCTGTCAACGATTCAAAGAGAACTATGACAACAAGGATATTTAAATAAATAAGCTTTGTGTATTTTCAAACATTAGTAAATTGAAGGAAAGTTACGACTTCAATTTTCTTTGAACGAAATGTGTGTACTAATTTATGGGATTTACTTCATTGTATACACAATACTTCTATCATTAAGTGGAATTTGGTGCTTCGACGAATGTTATATGATTGATGAGAACGACCAATCTCACGATTTTAATCACAGGAATTGACACAGTTCTGCAAGGAAAAAGCTTCAATCAATTATCATAATTACAAAAAGGCATTCAAAGAGACTCGCGGAAACCAGTGGTAAGTAAATTGTATTCATTACTTTATTATCATTAAATCAGCAATAATTGAATAAATTATTACATTTATGTTACATACTTCAAATTGAATATAAATCTTTTCAATTTTTGCATATACACCAATTGTTATGAATGTTATATTGAAAACGATTTTCTTCACCCTATCCGGCATTCTAACGGAACATATCGACTAATTTTTTAATATTTGTTTTCAATGGATTCGGCTGTATTTTATATTAAAACTAATGTTGATAACTTTATTATTCCACTGGCTGTGCTATATCGCAAAGCTATTTTTCTCATGTAAACAATTATTCTAATTCTTAACATAAAAATAAAAGTTAGGGTAGGATTATTTCCTTCCAGTAGATGTAGGAGGGGGTAAGACAAAAACGATAATAGTAATAATTACAAAAGAAAAAGTTTAAATACCCTTCTTTATTTCAAAGTTACCTGCCTTTTATATCTAGACACAATATTATGTGATTGATATTATGCGAGATAAAGATTTGATTGGCACTAGTTGCATGTGGCAGAATTAAAAATCGATTTTAATATTGAAAGAATACTATAATAGAAAATGATATTAATGTTTTATCTTTGCTTTTGCTCATCTAGGGTGTATATAAATTGAATACTTAAAACTTTTGTGCTGTTTCATATTTTATTATAATATTAATAATCGTACCCGTGTACTGAATGTCTAAAGTAGCTAGTACGTTGGAACTGTGTGTGCATTGCATAACATTCTATTTTACATATAATCCGCAAACGCTTAAATCATGAGAAAATTTCATACCAACATTTGATATGTGATAATAATCAAACGTCTACAGAACGGTCTGGGCTGTTATATATAAGATTTCATAGCATATCATTTTCGCTCTTCTATGATAAGCCAAAATCCTTAATTTGATGTTGCACAACTTAGGATACATTTTATAGACTGAATCTTTATTGAAGCGGATATAAACATAAGATAATTTAATTAAATCTTTCTGTATACACATCTATTCGGGAAATACCCCCTTGTAAGAGATGTCTACAAAAATATACTGCGTACCGAGCGAACGTTGCCCTTGGCCGTTGGTTATAATGTAATAATATAGTAATAGCAAGTACGAAGTAAAAAGATGGCTGAGTACAGTTTGCTTACTTTTTGTACAGCAATTATCTTTAATAATGTATATTTCTCAGAAATCACCTTGCTTTTTTGACTACGCCAATCGTAGGAGTCATTAATTTTATATTGCGCAAATTGACCATTAATTTGTAGTCTGATTCTGTAATGTTTATTAAATATTTTGTCACAAAAAATACCGAAAACTTTATGATTGCATTTTTTTATCGTTTCTGTGCAAGACTTGAAACAAGATTTTTGTGATTTGACGTAAGTTTATATTGACTTGTTACTAGATTGTATGCACATTTAGTCTAAAGCTAAAATCCAAAACATAAATATATATTTATTTATCCAGATAATAATGATCAATATTTTGAGTTTCATGATTCTTAATTACGTTTATAATAAAATATTTAAAAAGCACCCTTGTAAAAAAACACATGATAGGGATTTTTAGATACTTTTTTAAAGTATGTAATATGTACGTTTTAAATTGTAAAATCGTGATCCATTAACACAACATCAGTGTGAATAATATATGTGTACATGGATTGATCTTATCGATAATCAAAGATCAGATATGTATTTTGACGTCATTTGGGAGTGTTTGAGTCAAGGTTTTTGAGGGTGAAAGGTCTAAAAAATTTGCGTCTACAATTTTATACAAACATCTTCAAAAAAAGTTTTTTTTACTGTAGACAATGACGTATAGATAGATTTATTTAAGAAGTCAATTGATTTTATTATTAAAATTAGTAAATTACGTCTTCTATTGTGTTCATGTTTTTATGGTTATATTTTAAAGACAATGAGGTAGTGGATGACTTTGTACAGGGAATAAAAAAATACTAGTTTGTTAATATGTCGATACCAAAGATTATGATTTTTTAAATGATCTCTTCACTTAAGTCACCTTTTTACTACGTTGGCTTCTTTTTAATAATTGTGTATACTTTTGCGGTAAAAAATCTTGCCTTCGCATTAATTTTGAATATATTCAAATAAATACATGTTATTGGATTGTAAGGTTTGATTTTCATCGCACGCCGTAAAAGTGTAATTCCATCATATTAAATGTACATCAATTTTTTTACAAATGTTCTGTTGTAAAATTAATAAAACTAAGTTTGATGTTTATTTATTTGCGCTTTAAATTTTGTTATATGCGATAGAAAACATCGATTGATACTTATGACAGAATATTTATTTAGTGATTTAGTATTTACATCATAAAATTACCATTTTTGGATAAAAAATGTTCTTAGAATGAAACAGGATATATCCTTTGATTTTATTTGATTAAAAATTTACTTAAACTTGTATTTAAATGTTGATTTATCTCAGTAAACCGCTAAAGTGTAGGAAAAATTGACCACAATTTTTGAAACATGTTTATTTTAATCTGAAAAAATACTCAACAAATCGTTACAACGTCATCATGAAAAATTCCAATATGTGTCATATTTTATTTCTCTTTATGTAGATTTAGATAAATCATTGAAGGTTCTAAATTATGGTTTTAAATGTGAATTTATGAAGAATATATTCAGGTCATGAAATAATACAAGTTGAGCTGTTAAAATTATGTAACACTTACGAAGAAAAACACAAATTAATTGAAGCTGAAAAGTCCCAGGGATTTGTTAATACAAAAACAAAAAAATGGAAAATTAAATTATGCATAGTATTTATGTCATAATAATGAGCGTAGCAGTAAAAAAACATGTGTTTATAGTACTTGAAATAAAATTTAATCAATCGCGTGATTACAAACATAAATTATTAAAGTTCGCATGAGTTACGAAATGAGAGCAATGGTTATTAGTTTAGTGTAGTATATGTTTTTATTAGTGCATTAAAGAATTGAATCAAAGCGTTCAAAATTCTACTGGTTTAAAATTGTTCGAAAAAAATAATCGAACGTACTGATAATGTCATGCGCAAATACATGAATACTTTGGTCATACATATTTTTGTTCGTATTATATCCAGTCCTTATATGGAGCATAAGAACTTATAAGAGTATATTTTAAAATAAATTATTTTCACTACATCTCTTTTTCGAGAGATGTCAATATACAATAAAATTAGTTAGCATATTGCTATCTCGTGGTTGAAATTATTTTTAATATCACCAACATCGGATGCACGAAATATATGAATTAATAAGTTCGGCATTTAGAGCCTGTAACCATATACATTATAAAATAAATATTATGATGACACAAACATAGAAAAGCTATAGAATAACATTGTAACATTAAATGAGTTACAATAACAAACTACATCCAACCTTATTGCTAATAGAATTATAACATTATTAATGAAGACTTAAAATACTTATGCAATTCATACAGAGATAAATACATCAATCATTACCTGAGAGGAATATAAATTGTGTATGTAATATAGTTATATCTATTGAAAGACATATAGGCATGTTTTGATTGAAGCAATAACAAAGGAATTGAAGTTCCATCAAGTTTCCTAAATTGACAAGTGCGGATTTACTGATAGTTTTTTATAGCCAAATGTAAATAAACTTTGTTTAAAGCACCAATACCGTTTCGCGACAACGGTTGATATTATTTTTTAATGTCAGTTTTTAAGCATTTAGATAGATTTATATGGCAATATGAATTTATTTTGCAAAATTTCATTTTCTATAACCTACTAGAATAACTGTACGTTTCGATATTATTAATTCAAGAATAGAACTTAATATTAAACCACGATATTTGTTGTTTGGTAATAATATGTTTTAATGATATATTTTTCTCGATAAACATGGTTTATAAACGAAGAAATTAGCTCTCCAAAATGTAAAAGTTTGATGGTATTCAGTTCATACTATAAGATTTGACCTTGTTATCGGTATTTTACTACAATTTGAGAATATTTGATAAACCTTCCATGTAAAAAATTCAAAGTTTAACTTATATTTAAGTGTATTAATTAAAAATAGCTTACTATAGAAGCTGCAATAAATTAACGTAAATATTTTTAAAATGATTAATTTAGTTCGAAAATAACAATGTTTTCATTTAGTTCTGACTACGACGTAATGTTATCAACTCTATTACTAAACACATTGTGATTTTTTACCTTAATGTATTTGGAACATTGTTTTATACTGTTTTTTGTATATTAAAAAATTATGTTTTTATAAGTAATTGTAAAATGTAAACTTTTTTGTCTGGAATATGAAAAAAGAACGAAATAAAAAAGCAAACTGTTTCATTGTATTAGTCAATGTGAGAGTTTACTAAGGTTAAATTAATAATAAAGGCTAATTAAAGTTCAATCTAATTTATCATATTATATCGTTAGACATGCTATGATGAAGATGGTGAAAAACTAAATATACAACGCACTGTCTGAGGTTCATTTACTTTTCGCAACTTGCATTTTCTACCGTAACATGTTACACCAACTCAAAGTTATATATTATACCTGCTTGGTCTTCATCTTTTTAGTCGTTGAATCTTGATCGCGTTGTGAGGGTACCTTTCCTGATAGTTCCATCAGTGCAGTGAATATGGTGTTAAATCAATAAAAAAATTGATACAAATAACAATTATTGTTGTACCAAAAGTGTTGAAGACAAAACTCGTGACAGCGATGAAAATTTGTTTTTTTTGTGAAGCTTTTGAAAAGTTTTGAAATTCAATTTATTGCATCAAATATTTAACTATTTTGTTTGATTTATTTGTTTAATTGTTGCTGGTAAGGATTTTTCATTTATGGTATTTCTGTAATTGTATAATCAACTTGTTTGCTTCAATCTACATTCACAATAGAATTTTTTCAGTGTTTCTTGATTCAATTAAATAAATTTGAAACAACACTCGCATGGTGTCGGTAAAGAATTTATATTATGTTCTATTTTTAATTTAATTAAATCCTTGAAAAACGAAATGAACGTTGATTACTTTTGTATGTAATGAACAAGTGTAATAAATGTAATAAGTTTATTAACATAGAACACTGTTATTTTTCATACGAAGAATGTATTAAGAAAAAAAAACGTGATTAAAGCAATCAGTCAATTTAATTATTTGTCAGTCAAAAAAAAAAGTTTTAAATGGTCAACAAATATTACACACTGTCAGAATCCACTGATCGGTATGTAGGTGGCCAATTAGTTAATTAAATGGTCAGTAAATAGATATACACAAAGAAAAAACAATTATTATTAAATTTTTACTGACCATTTTTATAAAAGTTTACTTCTCATTTATTAAGCTAGTTTCAGCTGCAAATTACTGATCAAATAATTGTTTGCCATAATTCGATTAATCAATATGTAGTGAAAAAGTCGGTTTCCTACTAAACGGTTAAAAATAAAAGTTTGAAAAAGATGAATAATATTAAAAATAAATCAAGTAAAATTATGACGAATTGATGATTATAAATATACGTGCGCATGAAAGACAGTGTACCTACAAACAATGCAACCGACGTTTATTTTCAATGTTTTTATTTTTGATAGCCTTGAAAACCTTAATGTTTGTTCAAATGGTATTGCAATTTTAAAATCACATTGTTTTAAATTTAAAATGTTCTTGGCAAGATATCGAGATACAAATGTTTTTTTAGCTTATATAGCTCAGCGTAAAAAACTACGTCTAGCAAATGATTCCGAGCAAAATTTCAAGTCAGATGAAAAAATAATTGGCGTTGGTTTTTTATTTCCTCTTCGTGTGGCATTTGATTCTCTTCGTGTTTATCTGATGTAATTAAATTCGAAGTATTAGACTAACTTGTTTAAAAACGTAACAAAGTCTTTAACTTTAACTTAAGCGTAATTAGTATCAAATGTATATAAAGAATAACAAATGTGGAAATTATTACAGTAGTTAGGATAAAACCAAACACAACTTTTTTATCATGCACATACATTAAATGAATATATATTCGCATCAATATACATTCTAGGCTTGACGTTAATATATAACATATATTACCGAATTATCATAATTCTATGATATAAAAACGATTCAAACCATTTATGTTATTAAGGGTTAAATTCTTGAAGATGCCCAAACCCGAAATTTGGATTGCGTTTCGTAAAACGCCTAGAAGCATAGAGCAATTTAACTAGAAAAACGTGTAACGCTTAACGTTTTAAAAAGTTCAACCAATCACTAAAGCTGCTTTGAGGTATATTATTAGATATATTTTTTTATACTCGCAAAGTATAATTAATTTATCATGATTTCAAACACCGTTTATACGTATTTTTATACATTGACTTAATTTCAATTAAATATGAAACATCTTCAATCTGTTAACGATAGATGTCTCTCCTTTAGCATCAATAACATATTTCGATAGTCTGCTATAAATTAAGTTAAAAAAAACTTGACACCCGGATATGGTTTCACGAAAAAAATATTCTGCCATTCATTAAAATAAACAAAAACGTAGACATTCAAGAACGTAAATATCACTGTTTTCATATAAATACTAAAACAGAGTTGTTTAGTAGTGTATATATCGTGACGGCAATGTATTAGTTTGTGTGATCTTGGCCAGTACGTGGGTGATGATATCAGAAAATCATGAACCGAAATGAGCTTGTCATAAGAAATAATAATTTCTATAATGCAGCGAATTTACAGACATTGCTTAAACATAAATACGAGAACATTAATTGAGATAAGTGAATAAGAAAATTTAATTCCCAAATTATATTTACTATTTTTTTTTTAGATTCACATAAAAATGATTAAACTGACGTAGACAGCACATACTTTTGTTTATGGATAAATAATATTCAAAAAAATTACCGTAGTACAAATGGGCTATTTATGGAGGTATCTCAACAGAATTTTTCTATGACAACCGCTTGTTACTCAGTTTGCTCAAACTCTTTTTTTTTAAAGAGAGTAGGGATAAAAGGATAGAGTTAGGACAGGACAAGTGGTTAGCTTATCCCTCTCGCTACGCCCTGTGAGGATCGGATGGGGGGGAGGTAGTTTTAGACATCACAAACACTCAGACTACGAACAGAAATTAATAAATCGATTGAAAGATCAATCTATGAAAACCGTCCGCATCCGAGACATCCGTAACCGGAGCCAACGACCCTGCGCCACACGAGCCGAATTGTTCAAACATTCAAAATTATAGTAATACATTTTACATTTAATCACTTTTAAGGTGTTAACTGTCAATTCTTGGTGGAAAGACATTATATTTTAAAAAATAAAACACAATTAATTTGCACTACTTCCACATATTTATAATGATCAGGATCGGTTTCGCTCATCACGAGCACTATCAACTGATAAGAATTTATATTATGTTCGTTGTATACTTCAACTATGATAAGCAAGAAAATTACATCTATAGTATATTAGATAATCAAGTTTTAAAATGAGGTGAATTTAACGAATATTGACTTATTTTAAAATCGATTTAACGGTTTCCGCTTTTCTAAAAGAAACGTAAAAGCAACAAATGTAGAAATAAGTTGTGATTTGAAAAAAAAAAACATATCGTTTATTTGTTGTAACATAATTTTATTAACTATTAGCTGGGCTATTGTACAATGTTGTTGTTTATTTACATATACATTATTAAAATTAATTACACATAATCAAGATAAAAGGATTGCAAAACAATTGTAATTACTTTACATGATTACTCTTGAATAATAATTTCCATGTAGCCACTGCGTCATTTCCTGAATATTAAATATAATTTTAAAGTTTACAATATTTAACAATAATAAACGTCATACTTTTTGTATCTTAGCGTATTAATTCGTACTTCTGATCACGAAAATTTGTATTTTAGTTTCTGTATTATAAATTGCACTTTGTGTTAGACAGTATTCACTTGGTACACTTGAACTTTAATTTCGATAATTTTCACTTTAGATTAGATAGTATTAACTTAGTCCTCTCAAACTTTGATTTTAATAGTTTTCACTTAGTCATAGATTCTTTTAACAAAGTGAGTTAAGTTGTAATAGGTTATGTTAGGGTTGGTCTGGTTTGGTTTATGTAATTTATTCTAATGCGTGGAGCAAAGACAATGTAGGCGGCCTAATATAGAGTATAACAATAAGTGACATTTCATTACAGCTTCATGCAACTATCGATTTCAAAGTGTGAGTATTTATATTGAGTGAAAACTATTTGATCTATGTGAAAAATTTTTTTGCTGAATGTATTTGTTATAAGTGAAAATTATTTTTTATAAAAGTGAATATGATCTATACAAGAGTGCATTTAGTTGTAAGCCTTATAAATTTGTTAATTTTTAATCAATTTGCTATCGTGTGTTTCGATAAAATTAAAGTATACTGATTGAATTGGTATTTACTTGGTATAAATTCATCGTAATTAGAGACAAATAGCAAATAATTTAGTCGTAAAAGAATTAAATTATAAAGATAACGGCTGTTTCGGTTTCACGAAAGTTATATTTTATACGTAATTATACTTGTGAAACTAAAAACTTTTCTATTTTTACGTAATTTAAATTTAAAATAAATTATTGGCACTGATATCTTTAAACCTTACATTTATCTAACGATCATTTGAAACATAAAGGGCAATGGTGTTATGATAGTTCTTTTCCTCCAACGACTTATTTTGAACGATTTGTAACTAAAAGAATAGCATATTGTCAATGAGTTACTGAGATGCATTATCTCAATTCTGTGTGACATATATAGATTTAACTAAATTGAAAATCCATTGAATACTTTTTCCGACGACCAGCCAAACATTCAAACTTAGATGAATAAGATTCCATACAACATTATCAATGATGTGACAGAATGAGAATGCTCACATGTTTACGCACCGAATTTGATCTTGGATGCCGGTTATATTGTGGACACCTGCTATTAACTTATTGGTGTGTAAGATGTGTTGCAACAATTTTACTTGAATCTGGCTACATTGCGGTTATCTGAATACGAACACGTAGTGTCGAAATTACCTAAAAGCTGCCGAAACTTTGCCTTGACTTATCTAACGCAAATATGTTTAAATAAGTGCAAAGTTGTTATGTAACTGTTTTATTAAATATAAAATATTGTCGGCGACAAACCTCAGAGCAACCATGAAATATTGACTTCTTCTATTTTGTTTTGTCACCTAAAAAAACGATGTGCTCATACTTTATTACGAAGTCACGAAAATGACGTTTAATTCGATGTTATATATATACATATACATTTATTTACATACTTTAATTAAAAATCAAATAAAATAAATAAGCGAACATAAAAGATATTGTATAAATAATAAATAAATACTCAATATTTTTTTGTACGACAGAGTTTTTTCGCTGACATGCAAAAGTATGTTCTCTTAATAATTCATATTGACAATCATCTGTACGTAAATACTTTTATTAATCGAGTCCGTTCACAATGTGACATATCTAATGAGATTATTTTATCATGAGTTGTTTTAGGAGAATTTCTTGTTATTCAGTCGCTCAAGCTCGCTTTAAGACACGACAAAGAAGTTAGCCAGTCACTCCCGCTACTCTTGGTGAAAGGGTGTCATCCATGCTTTCGAGTAATCCGTAAATCGATTAAAAATTAATTTATTAAAGCGTTTCTCAGAGCATTCTGGAATTTAAAACTGTTTACACCCTGACCGAAGAGGATGGAGATGACCACGCTGATAGCTACTGTATTTTAATCATTTAAAAAAAAAACAAATAAATTAATATGTTATTATTTTTGGAAATATTTATCGTTTGTAAATTTTATTTGATGCTATAAAATCGACTTGTTTTGTTTAATATTAAAGTCAAAATAAGAAAGAGCTTAGAATCCTATTTCAATTACGAATAGAAAAATTGATTGCCATGTATTATGAAAATAATTTGAAAATCTTTATAGGTTGACTGAAACCAATATCATAATCTTGGCTTTTCAACAAACGATATCGTATAACATAAAAATTAAAAAAAATATATTTAAAAAATTACTGAATGTAGCGTATAAATATATCACATATTACAATAAAATAGAAATACGTATCCCGAAATGTGGCTTTATGCAATTGCTGTGACTTATGCAACTGTTGCAGCTTTTTTTGGCAGGGTTGTGAAAATCGCACCGTAACGCTCTAGATTTTTATGCGATGAATTGGAGCGCAAATACTTGTTGTGATGACCTCCGTATTCATTAAGCCGTCGAATCGTCGGTTACACTTTCATCGGAAAATATATGTTGTTAGCCGTGAAAGTTTTCGAAATAATGAAAAAAACCTTGCATACATCCTTAAATATATTACCTGTTTTCAATTTTGAAATCGTTCATTTGCGGTTTTTCAACATATGGTAAAGGATATGCATGAAAATATTGTTTCTAGAAGTTTCACGGATAATGATAAATTCATACTATTTTCGGCTTATTAACGTTTTCCCAAATAAAATATGGCGTCTTATGACGAAATAAGTGTTATTGAACAAGTATAGAAAATAATCGATATTGAAATTAATTATTCTTGATTGTTTTTCTTTACATTGTGGTTTTAAAAGAGATGTCATCACCAAAATATTAAAGTTGATAAATTTTAAAAAATCTCGCATAAAAAACACAGCTTGTTTAACAATTTTTAATTTGTATGCATTTGACGACTTTTTTTTTTAGAAACATCAATTAAAATGGCTATCGTCAATCTAAGGAAATTTGTGTTGTAAGATGTTGCAGTGGATAATGAATATTAATTTATTACAATTTTGGTGATAAACATACTTCTTAAAAAATTATGATATGCATAATCCATAAAAGGTTTAGTTATCAGTTCAATCAATAACGGGTTATAGAATACTATTTAACTATATTGTATCATCAAATTTCGAAAAAAATACTCGCCTGGCATGCAAGGCCAATCGATTTAGGTGGTACAAGAAACATTGACACCATTCATTATCATATACCACATAAAGGTATCAGTAAGCTACCAATAATGTCATCGTAAAAATTTTTTTACTAACCTGCAGTAGGAATTGAAAAAATATCTAAGTATATCAAATTCCAACAATACATTGTAAAAGAAGTGTCTCCATAAAAGTAAGCGAAACTTGTAAAGAAGTAGTAAGTTAAAAGTAACTATGAAGAAATTTGCTAACTGACTTGGTATTATGGGACTTCATTATTTAATTTTGATTATGTCTGTCAAGAAAAGAATATAGTTTATTCAATTTTAAGCTTTTTATTTAAAGCGAAAATGCAAGTGTGGATTTTTTCTCAAAATGTTTACTAAAAACTCTTTTTATTATTTTATGAATTAAATCGTAAAATTTAGACGTCTTAGAACATTCTTAATTGTTTGTTAAAAAAATTATATTATTGAACAGAAACACAAAAACAATGACTATTGTGGTTTTCGTGACCCACAAGATAGAGTTCTTACATTTTACATTCTGCTGTGTTGTAGTTCAAAGAGTTATTGCACTCGGGATAGATATTATTACATTTTTTTCATATTAAAAAAAGTTCTATGGTGGGCAAGCAAAATATATCTTTACTATGCCTTCCTTTAAATAGAATCTATCACTACAGTATACAATTTTCAATCATTAGTATTGTAGGTCAAACTAAGCTTATTTTAATTAAGTATTATATATAGTCAATTCTATATGCGTAAAAATAAATATAAATTATCTAATGTATGATATCCGGTTTATACCTGGGTGTTTTAAATTTACTTATATTTTTACTTGGCATTTTTAATTGACAAAATTTAGCTCGCTGTTATGCTAAAAACATCCGAGTCGATTTAGGTAAAACAATATTTATCTCTCGATACTCTCACTGTTTTCGTGAATGACTATACACTAGTACTGTTTTTAAGCTCTAAAAATGATTTTTTTAGAACACGCTTGGTAGAGTTATTTGCCAATTTGTATTATTACAAGATTGCGTTGCAATTGCAATAAAGTAATGCAAAGTGTTGCAACAACATAATTTATTGAAATAAATTGCAAATATTCTGGTAGAAGCTTCAATCTTAATCAACTCCTCAGTCATCAATAAAAAACAAATATTTTGTTTGCATGATAAGATAAACCATTATTATTTGATAATTTCTCTTGACTGGTAATTTTGTTTCATAAGGTCAGATTGAATAAGTTTTCAATTTTTTTAAAAATGTGTTGCTTATTTTCAGCGATTGCATATTGCGTGTATACAAATTGAGTTTCCCATTTCCTCAACAATTACGAAACAAAATCACACTTCGATGAAAATTTTATAAGACATTAAAATAAATACTTACATTTATATAAAAATTAAGTACTGTTTTAGTTTAAGTCTTCTTAAAAAATCAATTCTATCAGAACTGGAAATAAAGATATTTTCAAAATACTGAATAATGTGGTGTTTATGCCACTTATGAGCTTATTCTCAAAATATAAAATTCATTTTTGAAATGGTTTTGAAACATTGCTATTTAATAAAATATTACAAAAATATTTGCCAACAAATATGCAAAGTACTGAGTCAAATTTGTAGTTGTATACTTAGTAAAAAATAATTTAACCAATCATAATAGTATCAGTTTAAGAGAAAATAAAATAGGAATCAGTATTTATATAAATCTTGTGGCTTGAAAGAAATAGAGCTAAAAAACACCACATCGAGGCATCTATCGATTATTGGGCAAAGCTTTTCAGCGGAAACCCCACTTCCGTTGTTTGATCATTGTATGCAATTTCCTGTTTAAACATAATGCCTGTAATATTGATACTTCGTTAACCATTATTCACTGAAAAGAATGTGGACATAATTCAGTTACTAAATGTACTTGCTTATGAAACATGTTTTGTAAGTAAAAATGTTACAAATAATGTCATACATTAAATAAAGTCAACATTTTCATAGCAAAGTTTACTAAACAATATGCTACCTTTTTGGATGGATTACACGTTTTAATTAACACGGTGGAAATTAATTTTCAATATTGACCAAAAATAGTAATATTATTATTTTTTATTTTATGTTGTTTAATGCAAGAATCATCAGACTATGACTTTGGTAAAAAATAAAATGCAAATTGTCTTAGTATTTTTTATTTAAATAATTTGTCATTAAATAAACACTTCAATTTAAAAAGCTTAGAAAATGAATCCTGAAACAGTCTAATTAAAAATAATGTCTTGATATATTATAATATTTCAACGAGGAGTTTTGATCTGGTCCATATATATTTTATATTATTTGCGATAGGCGTAGGTCACAACCCTCACACGTGAGAAATAGAAAAATAAGAAGATATATATTATAATCACTTTATTTACATAAATTATTAACGTTAGCGGTGAGTGCTTTAGCTTTTCTGTTATCAGGTCTACCAAGCCTCAATTTTCTTTTATCGTTAATAATTCAATGAAAAACACTAGACTTTTTAACAAACAGCTGTTCCAGCAAACAGCAACTGAATCGACGACAATAATTAATTTTAATGATTAAAGAATACAAAACTAAATATAGCCACATGGATTTCTTATTTTATATTAGTAGTTGCTGGCAATAAACTAATGTCAAAAACTTTAAAAATAATATGAACAAAAAAAACGATGAATATTGTTAATAATATTTTAATTTGAAGAGAAATTTTTATTCCTTATCATGCCATGGCATGACACGTGTACTTTAATCTTAAATGAGTCAAATATATTTTTCTTGCAATTGTTTACGATCGCATCGATTAAAGCTTATTTAAAAAAAAAATAGCAACACATGATGTGTACATATGCCATTGTGGTGTGAGCATTAGATTATTATAAAAAAACATGATTGTGTGCGAATTGATTAAAAAAAATTCAATATGAAAGTGAAGAGATATTAGGCTCGATCGTTCAACTTTCGAGTGCGAGACGACCGCCAAACGGCAACTGCTGTTCGACATCGACGCTCGGGTACAGAGGAAACTCTCAAATGTCGGTCAATTTAAAGATAAACTGTTGGCAAACGAGCTTTCGATAGTAATAATATGATATCATCGACAATAAAAATAATCATCACTGTCACTAAATAAATTGTTGTTTTCATGTATAGGAATAACTTTCGTTACTTAAGTGGTTCTCCTATTGACCGACCTTGAGTCAATTAAGAAGTTTTATAATATATAGTTACATAATTGACTCACAGTTATATTATATTGTTATATTTTTTGTAATTGGTTGAAAATTTCTGGAGGTAAGCAACTCTTCTTCTTTTTGTGCCGTATCCATGTTGGCAATCAGTTTGTTATCTGCTGCTGTCCTGCACATGGCTATAGTGAAGTGTTAGGGTCAAACTGGTCTCTCAAATTGAGCGAGGACGTAATCCAATTCAAAATTTGATAAGTCAGGATGGTGCATTATGTGTTTAAATTGTCTTCATTCTCTAAGAAATTCAATTTTATACCCAACTCTACCTAATATCATTATTAAATACTGTATTCCGAGGGGTAACAACTTGAACCGTGTTTAAAATTTTTGCAAGGGATGCCCGAAAGAAATTACTCAAGACTTGTTGCATGAACTATAAAAGTATACAGAAGTACATAACGATTTCAATTATGAATTGAAATCTACTCGGTTTCCATTAGAAGCAGTGCAATTTTTGAATGCATAGTAATTCCGCTGTGATTCAACTATTCATATTTATGCATTTCCTAGGGGTTTGATCAGTATTTTGAATCATCCGCCTCAACATTTTAATCTGTCTACTGAATTCGATTTTTGCCACTTTTATTTTGCTTTTTTCATTTGAAAAATCAACACAACATATATTAACAGACATGGTGGCACAGTACATATTTTTTCAGTTGGGAAAACGGTTGTTCTGGATTTATCTATTCGGCACTTGATTTGTCCAGTGATCCAATTTTGAATCCAGAGTAAAATCTTAATATATAATCGAACGTGCTATTTTCATGTGTATCAATTTGTATTTTCATGAGAGACTTACTTAATCTCAAGCACTTATTACATGAGAGTAGTACACCGATTACAACAGAAAAATCTTACCATATTTTTTTAATCCCATATAGTAGTATTTATTAATCTGATAAACAAAATCAAATGTTTTCTACAACTGTTATGATCGGACTGTGCGCACATATCATAATATTGCCAGAACGGTTTTAAGCGCTTTCTCTTTCACCCAAAGATTTCAAACGGATTCTTTTGTACGCTACAATGTCCAAGGCTTAGGCTATCCAATAGAATGAATGAGATACATGGCCCAATTATTTATAACGACTGTCTGTAAATCACGTTGAATGTTCTAATATTATTACTTGCATGTATCAAATTTCCACTCAGACGTAATTTTCAATCTACTGCTTAACAATATTAGTTTTATGTTCCAGTTATACAGAATTTAGATAAATATTGAAATGCAGCATATTTTAAATCCTGTTTAATCCTATGTATGCTGTCCGGATAATTATATAAATTTATTTAGTATTTTCATAAATATAATGTCTTTATAGCAACAATGAATGATAGTTCACACTTTAAAATTAGTTAAATTGTAATTTTAAATACTGAAATCCTGTGCTTCTTAATAAATCTCATTTTCATTCTCTGATTAATCTAACTCCAACATGAAGACATTAAAGAATGTGTACGTCAATAATAGTCATTCTTTGCGCACTTCAATAAATTATATTTTGTTTACTGTTGCTAAAATAAGTAACGAGCAAAAAATACTATTTCAAGACTTTTCATTTATTTAAAAACGCATACTTGCAGATAAAGTTTTACATATGTCGGATATAAATACTTGGGATTATTGATAATGATGGGTAAATGTAGCAGTGGCCGGTGCTTAGACCAGTGCTCTCCAATCTTTTTACACCTGCAGACCGGTAAAAAAAGGAATTTTTTTCGCGTACCACTAATACTGAAAAAATGGTTTGTTATGCAATATTTTTTAAATCTTATATTGTGACAGATCGACATAACCAGTAGCGTAGCTAAGGTTTGTGCTGCCCGGGCGGTGCTTGAATTTACCGCCCCCACTTTTTCCAATTTTTTCTAACCAATACAAGAAAAAGATTTTTATGAATAAGTATAATTTTCTGACAAATTTTATGCTTAACACTAATAATCTTTCTCCAAAAATGATGATTTTATATTTAAAATAGTGTTGGGTTAAGGTTATTTTTTTAAATTACCTACTATTTTTTTATTTATTCATAAATCATCATGACACAGGAAACTGCACCGCAGGCAAATAAAAATCACACTTGAAAATTATGTACTATATTTTTCCAATCCTTTCATTTACAAATGTTATAATTAATATTAAATTTCTTGAGTCCCGCAGGTTTGTTTTGAATTATGTCAAATAATCTGTAAGTCATTTAAATAAATTTTATATTTATTATTAATACGGAAATATAAAATAATTTATAAACAATACATTAATAGGCATATTTTGTAAATAAAAACGAATTAGAATTGTGAACCAATTTAAAACAAGATATTCAGTAGATTTTACTAACATAACATTTAAAAAAATTGTAACAAATTTATTTTTCTTCGCTTTGCTCTTAGCTAAATCGTTAGAAACATTATCAAAACCTATTTTATCTGCCAGGTGGTGTCCCATTGAAAATATTACATTTTTTTTAATAACAAAAATGGCTCACTGTTGATATTAAATAGGTTTTTTTACTAATTTCGTCTTCGAAAAACTCATTTCACAGCTAGCAACACAATTGTGAGGAAAAAAATACTAAAAGCATTGCAATATTTGTGACTGAGTCTCCAAAATTACATTTTTGAATAAATTGCAAATCTTCGCCACTCTTCCACACATCTATTTCATTATGTTAAACAGCAACATGATTTTGAATTCTGATTTTCGATCAACATCATTATGATCTAAATATAACTTTCACTCAAAAGATTTGATGGAGTCAGTAAACCATATTTTTCAGAATTTCTTGAAATTTGGCATACTGTTCGTGGCCCGGCGGAAAGTCTCTGCAGCCCGGCACTGGGCCGCGGACTACCGGTTGGAGAACACTGGCTTAGACTAACCGTTGTGCAAATGTTTTGAACGTGGTGCACTAACATGTTCAATCATTCAATAGGACGTAGAAGCATCCAATATTTAAAACAAAAAAAAATAGTTTATCACTGAGATTATATGAGTATCGTAGACCAATTTTGCATAAATGATATTGGCCAAAAATTACCAGTTTTCATTTATAGTATTTAACACGACTCTTAACCTATAGGATGTGTTAATATATACTATTGTTGTTAGTGTACTAAATTGTAATTTTAACCATAAATAATTTAAAAAGAAAAATGGAAATTGCATTATTAATGTCATAGAATTTCCAAACGAAAATTTTACAGGTATTCGTTTTGCTAATATCATTAACCATTTTTATTTGATATCCACGAAAATAAAATGCACTTTGATGTTACTATATAAAAATAAATGCCAATTTTTAAATTTTTTCTATCTATCTTATTAAAGGTATGTTATATTAAATGATTACCTAAAAATGACATTAAATGAGTAACATTAGTTTATGAAGAAGCAATTTATGAAATTATGATTATCAATTACTCTATAATTGACCTAAGTAATTTTTAATCAATATTATAAAACAAGTTATGAATTATTTGTTCCTCACTTGTTCTGCTAGAAGGTTAACGTCTTCTATGCTGAAGTATGAAAATAATTATTTCCGTCAATGCTTTGCTAACTTAGAAACATAAGTTTTATGGAATCGGAGTAATTAATCGGAATTATACGTTTATTTATCCCATGAATATTTACTTATTGATTTAAGAATATAATGAGTTGTATGATTAAATTATTTATTGCTAGAGAAAATTTATCAAGCTTGGGTGTTTCTTAATTAATTTTATTACATTACCGTCTGATGATTTTAATAAAATTATATGTCAATCGCCAATCTGGAGATAAAAAAGCGGTCTTAAAATAAAACAAAAAAATAATCAGAATAATTCACAAATGGATTAATACTAACCATATGTAACACACACAAAAAAAATATTGTGTATAGCTCATGCAAAACGTGTATTAAATTGTGGACATGTGATTATCGAAAAAAATATGTTTTGAAAAAACGGAGGGATACGTCCTATTGCCTTTCTACAGTCGATATATTATATATACATACAAAAATATAGTGTATTTACACGTTTTGGGTTAGTTATACAGCATATTTTTTGTTGTGGGTTACGTTCTTTTGCCTTTCTACTGTCAATAGGTACTATAAATATGTAGTACTGAATTGAATTTTGAATGAATTACACGTTAATATGGTCGATTATTACCAGCAACACTAAATTAAACAATAATAATTATACGCATGAGAAATATGTAGCCTTTTGCTGCTTAATCATATAGGCTAACTCAAAAATCGTCTATTAGTGCACACATGTTTTCTAACCATACGCAATTATTTTTACGCGCATATTTTAAATAGAAATGTGTTACGCACAAAAATATAAGAACATACGCCCAAATGAAATTTGATCTAGTTTTTTTCAGGCCAAAAAGTCTTTAATTTATACAGCAGGTTATTAATTATAAAATGAAACCATCCACTCTTTTTTAAATTGATTATAACTACGACAAACATCGATATTTTTTCTATAAACTATGTATTTCGTCAAATCTACGAAGTACTAAATTCAAATAAATGCTAAAGATATTTAAGGCGATATTGGTTGTTATTTTGTTTTCTATTGACAATCCAACAAGAATGATAACAACATTTTTAAATCTTGATTTTACATATTCTCTCCACGATTTGTTTTATAAAACTCTTCAAAATTTTTCGTGGACTTCATAACTTAGTAATTAAAAAATCATTCACATAAATCTTATGAACAAGAAACAAGTTTCAAAACTAAGTCAATTTTATAATATTTCGGGTACACTTTTACTTCATTCAAACAACTTTCTAGTGTAATATATTGTAAATATCTAAAGGGAAAATACTTATACAAATAAATAAATGAACCATTCATAAATTTTGTTTTATAACTAGTATTTACTATGAATTAAATTTGTAGAAATCATTTTAGAGCTGTTTCGATCTCGTGCCGTTTTTTCCTGTACACAGATTGATCAATCGACATATTTATCAATGTTCTTGGTTCATGTCTCGCAAGGCTAGAACACATCTCAATTAATCTCAAATTAATCAATAACTTATTTCAGAAACTTACTGGTGATAATAAACAAAAGTCTTGATTGAAATTACAATCATTGAACTTTAAAAAAAACATCGATATAACGGACTTAAAGGAGAACATTCCGAAAAACTATCACCAAGAGTCTCTGCTCGTAAAAAAATTGCGTATGGTAAGTACATGTTCACATAACTGCAGCAGTTTTAAGGCAGATCTGATCGGGTGCATTTAATTTTTATACTCGCGTAAGTATATCATCCCTTAAAATGAAAACAGTCAAAAAAATATATCAACGTTAAATAAAAAAATGCAGGTCATACTAAGTCTGTGCGTATACGTAAAAACACACACAAATACAATAAACTTTAGGTTTCTACAGTTATCTCCTAGTCTACAAGATTCTTTATAATATTGAGATTATCCTGTATAATTATAATTATCTGTTAGGAAGTGTAATCCACAAATAACGCGTGTGATTTGCTTGTATTAATAATCAGTGATATAAGAAGACTTTTCTTAATAAACTTGAATAATATTATAAATAATTCAAGCCCATCAAATTTATAACTGTGTTTTGAATTTATATTTTTCGTATAATTCGGACCAATTTCAATAAGCAGTTTTCTATTTGTTTTTGTCTTTGAATAGATTATACGGTACAAAATTTATATTTATAATATGCATACCAATATGTAACATCTGTTCTAGAAACCTCTTAATTATTACTATTATATCACCGGAGAGAAAAAGTGTTAATATTTTTCTAATATGATTACTTTTAGTATTTTAAAACGTGCGACACATCATATTCAATTATATTTATTAATAAAAAAGGTACATTTCCTCATGTATATCAGTTGGTTTAAGTGAAATAAAATAATTAAGTCCGTTAAAAATGACATGGAGGATAACAGAGTCTGTTTGACAACATATATATTTAAAATAATGTATAAAACAGTTTTTATTAATCAATTATTTTTAAACTCATTATATATTTTTATCACATTATTGATTTCTAACATGGCTTAACTTTTGATTTCATATTACTAGCAAGAGATTACTAAATTTTAAATTATGGTCTATTTAATTTCGTTTATATATATTTTTTAATGATTATCTGTAAATTCTTGTCATAGTTCTTGAACCTATCGTTTGATGTACCTTGTAATTAATAATTAACACTCAATTTCGTACAAATAGCCTTGTTAAGCTTTATACTTTGTCAGTTTATAATGATCGCGATGACCAAAAACTGTCCTGATCATTATAAAAATGTAGAAAAAGAATAAAATAAATTGTGTTTTATTTTAAAAATACAAAACAGTGTTTGTTCGAACTCACTCAGGCGGAAGGTATTTGATACACAAAAAAATGTTTAAAGCTTAATCCTGTGGCATCACTATCGTCAGCCTTGCCCTAAGCGTTGAAAGAAGAAACAATTCATGCACAAAACTCCTTAGATTAGAAATCATGAACATAAAGTTTAAGACTTTGGTCGATCTCCAGCCATATTATCATCTTTGCTTTATACGTATATACTGAAATACAAATGGAGACGAAAAGATTTTTTTTCTCTTCGCACAATAAATGTAAGCGCTCACAGTTTCAAAAGTATATTCAGAATTTTCCAATAGAAGCGTTGTATTTGAAACCGTTCCGTAGCTTAAAAAAAGACCAACGATCTAAACCGCTTCAAATCTGTCATTGTACTACAATTAAAACCATAATGTTACTGATAATCACGCCATATATTCCAAATAATCTATGGAATCAGTTAGTTATTTTATGTGATGTTTTGTTGAAAAGACAAATCATGTACATTCAAAAAATCTCAATACTAACTTGATACTGATAATTTGGCACAGGTATTGCAACCCGCTTGATCGATCTAAAGTCAACTATATATTGCTTAATAATCCAGTGTCCAGCAGGTAAAATTGCATCGTAGTCGCAGATACAATGTAGGCTAACCACCACATGCAGTCACTCAGGTTATCTAATAAACCAGTTTTCCACAGTTAGTGCAATGCTGCAACTTAAGTATTATTTTCCCCGGTTTTCATATGCACTAGCGTTACTAACATTGAGTAATCCTTGCGGAATTTACATCGACTATAGGAGTCAAAGTAAATGTTTTGCAGAATGCGATGCTGTTTGGCAACCGCCCGTTTAAGTTGTCGTAATTAACCTTATATCCAGAATCGACTATGAAAGTTTAAGCCATAAGATAACGATAGAGTCTATGTCAGAAATATCTAATACTCAGTACCATAATTTCAATAAGAATTTCGTGCTGTAATAAACCGCAATCATATTTTAATTTATAATTTGTAAATATAATATATTTGGCTCTGTGGCGCAGTTGGTTACGTCGTTAGCTACAGTTACGGATATCTCAGGTTCAAATCTCGGCGTGGACAGTTTCATAAATTGATTTTTTTATTTCTGTTCGTAGTCATGAATGTTCGGTATGTCTAAAACTCCCTTCTACCCATCTGATCTTCAAAAAACGGGACTTGGCGAGAGCTATTAGCTTACCACGAGACGTATCCTTCTATCCCTACCTTCTTTGAAAAAATAGAGGTTGAGAAACTGAGTAACAAACAGTTCTCACAAGTTCAAAACTTGTATTGAGATACCTCCATTAAGAGGCCATATTCTCCACGTTGGGATCGGATATGGTTAAAAAAATTAAATACTGTAATTAGTCTAACGTTTTGTTGAACTAAATGAACTGCTATTTTTCAACAGAATATGTTTTATAAAAAATTTTTCTTGTAAATTTTGTTTTGCCACCACAAATGAAAATTCATTGAAACATTGTAACAAACGCTGCAAAAATAACACTAGTTATTTAATTCAACTCAAAACATGTTTGAAAATAATTTATTCATTTTTATTATTTCATAATAGAGTAACAAATTATCATTTTTATAAAACAAAATACTCAATTATTATTATTATGAAATAATTTGCGAACTGGTTCACATTATAAATCATTGCCAATAACTATTATACTGCATTAACAGTATTACTAATTCTTCGAACATATTTTTTGCCCCTAATTTGTTACAAGTATACTATTAAGTAATATTAAACAAGCCTGCAATATGCAATTATTTTTTTATTGAGCATTCATGAATGTAAACATTTAGCATCAAGCCATCAGAGACTTCCACAGGTCTAAAATACCGGTATTGCTGAATTCAGATAGTGTTCAAAAAAAACACATTCAAAAATTTTTTGTACTTTATTAAATTGTGTAACTAAACTCAATACAATATTTCATACAACATTATATTTTTCTCGGTTTAATATTCATAATTTTTTTGCGTATCAGTTAAATATTCAAAAATTGATATTACTTTTGATAGTACCATAATAATATTAAATAATTGTTATCAAAAATAGTTTGAAATAGATATATTTAGACTTTATATCATACTAAATTATAGTCGAATGCAAGCATCTAATACAACCGCTGTAAGTGTTGAACTTTTAGACCACGTTTGTTAGGCAATGCAAAATATGCATCTAGGTAAACAGGAAGAATTATTTATCTTACATTCATTCACAACTAGGCTGTCGCTTGTTTATTTACGCTTAAGAATGTTTATCCGAGATTAAGTATATCTTTACAATATTTAATGATTGTTTCTTTACTAAGGAAAAACGCAATTAACTTACGTTCAACGTCATATTACATGAAGTCAATTAAATCTATGACAGATAATGACGAAGTCGGACAGGAAGTCGATCAACACAGCTTAATGAAGTTTATATTATCAAAACGGATACAATAACGTGACATTTATTCATTCACAATAGATGTGAAATTTTATGAAGACAGTCAAAATTATAAATGTTATTTTTTTCTAACGTGCAAAATTAATGATGCTATGGTATTTTTTCCAAAAACACAAAAATACAATAAAAGTAAATGCGCGTTTTTACACAGTTTTAGTGCATTTTATTGCTACTACATTAGAGCTTAAGCCTACCAAATTAAAAAAATTGATTTTGTCTATTTTTTACCATGGCCGCTACCAGTGTAGAGAATATGGCCGCCTGATGTAAGTATCTCAACAAATGTATATATTAAATATATTGATACTTTTTACTCCATATTTATGGGACTAAAGAATACTTTTTGAAGCTTAGTAATTTGTCTGGGTAGATTACAATTCGTATCATGCAATTACTTCGATAGTTTGATGTACTCTTTCAATGAAACAAACAATTTATGGCACAAAAGGCACATTGTTAGAGTGAGTGTTTCATGTCGAAGAATGGTATACATTTATATCCATTTTTAAAAAAATACTTCGCCATGTTACATTGTTACGTAAAAGTCTTTATAGCAAGTACGATGGTCTTCGAATTTGCCGATGGCCTTTACTAGAAAGGTTTTTTGGCTTAAAACAATAAAATACGGATCAAATTTCATATCTTTTAAACGTTATATTAAAAAGTACACGGAACACCTAAAAAATTTAGTTTGATTGATTTTTATAAAACTTATATTAACAGCGTTTGAGACGATAATATTTTATGACGATACATATTACAAAAACGTGTCTCGGTATTAATTCATGTAAATTGGTTATATTGAATATATGATGTGGGTACAGATTTGACAGTGTTATAAAAGACCATGTGTTATTATATTGGAAGAAGAATAAAACTAATAAATAGATACCAGTGCGTTAATTTCTAAAAAAACTTTCACCCAGTTACAATACGAACGCGCAAGGTAAGTTCGTGAATCCAAAAATATCTTAAGTTTCTGAACACTCCTAAGAAGTTTCATTGAGAAAATAATATTCATTGTGAAGGTTAAGACAACCATCAAGCATGTTATCGTATAAAATCAATTTCAATACTAAAGAATCTATATACATATTAGCTCAGAGATTGTTGTTATAAAATGAACGCAAAATATGTAATCGCGCAATTGATCGATAAATTTATAATTATTCTGAGTATAAACGTATTCTTTAAACTGTAAAATTATGTCAGTAATCAGTATGCAATCGACAGCAATGGATTGTATTAAAGAAAGGTTTAAAAATGAGAAATTTTCAAATTATTTTAAGATACGAAAAATTACTGAATAAAACAAAAAAAATAAGCACGAAGATGCTATAAAATAACGAACTTTGTAGTGATGTGGTGTTAAGTTCTTATTATTCAAGAAATTTATAGTGTGTTATTAAATGAAAACTGCTACGAAGTGAAATTGATATTAAAACAACGTATAATTTTCCACGAATAAAAGTACGATAGTTGCTCGAAATACGCAGCAATTTGTATTATTTCATAAAAAAATTAAACGTTTCATTGAATTAAAAAAATGTTCGAACCAATAAATAAATTGTATATCTTAAACTCATAGGCATTAAAATATGATTCAGCAAAGAAATATTATCATATAGTGTAATTATTTCCGATGCTAATTGAATTCAATTATAACAACGTAATTTACAACTTTGTTAAAAGGAATCAATTATAGTAGTTGTTACAAAAAAAAATATATAAAATAACGCTTATTGAAAAGGATACACGTGTAAATTATATGTAATGAAAACAAATTTTTGGTCTATATGGTGAATTTGAAGTAAGAAAGTTACTTCAAACTGTTGTTCACAAATCACATTATTATATATTATGTACCGATTGTAAAGGAGTTAATGTGATACTTTTTATAGACATCTTTATATAGTTTTATTCAGATAAAGTAACTTATCGATTTAAAAGTCTTTAAAACAATTATTTTTTCTTAGTAACGTCATTAAAAACATATTTGGCTAAGTAACTAATGATTGCTAATATTGTTAAAATTTTAATCTGCATGAAATAAGCTGAGTGAGAATTGTTTTAAGACATTTGAGATCAATTCGAAGAGAAATGACGCCCCACACACAACGACGTCCAAAAAAATTCATAGGAAAATTGAAAAAATCTAAATTTGATTTTGGTAAGGTTTTGAATATGAAAAAAATATGAATTAATGTTCAACTTAATTTGTTTTATTGTTGAATTTGTAAACTGTCAGCTTGGAATGATAAAACACAATTTAAAAACTTTTCCTATAATAAATTGGATTAGCCATATTTTCAATTTGTATTACTTATCTGTAAACCTAATGCTGTATATTTTTTCACATTTCAATTATGTACTTATTATATGAAAGCGTAAAGAAAAGTTGCCTAGACTTTAAAATCACTGAATTTTTAGTAATTACATTGATTATTTGTATCGTAGGCCAATGCTACCCGATTTGGATGAAAATTTTGCCCACCTTGTTTGACCTATATTTATATATCAATTATAGCAATAAACCTATTCATGTTGATTACATTTCATCTTAAGACATTAATACATTCTATGTAGAACAATACCACACATAAATGCAATAGGGAACCATACAAATACAAAAATCCTTAAAACTGGCTCAAAGTCACCCAGATTTACCGTATAAGAAACAGTTTTTTAACATTAAAAAAAATTCATAAACAAAGTACTTGGGTAGTATTCCTTTCATTGCTAAACCTGTATATTGCTGAGTAGTATAATGTATTACAGATAGTCAGTACCCACCCAAAATCACGAAAGAATTTCACTTTCGAGCGTTTTGATTTTATTGCTTGGCGCTTGGAAGAAGAAAGTTCACTTGTTACACGGTACAAGAGCGGGCTGTATCTTTGTACATCGTATCGGAATGAAAGAGGCGATTGAGTGAACGAACATTGCCAATCGCTATTAGCGACTGATTTCTCCGAACGCAATACTTAGCTTCGTAACTTGTGTACAAAGACTTGACGCACATACCGTATCAAATAGTCCTACAAACTTATAAATATTGCAGTAATCTTATGTTGGCGGTGACAAAACCAAATTTCAATGAATTTCACCTCGCAAATAAACGAAGAAAACACTCTCAAATCATGAATTATTTCAATTATTTTTATTCGACGAATTGAGCGAATTGTGCGACTAAAAAATAAATTCTTGAAGGAAGAAGAGTTTTAAATAAAATCATTCTAACATCAAAACAATACGAAACGATTCTATAAATATCGTGCGACAACTTACTTAATTATCGTGTTAGCAATAGAAAAGTATTTAGTTTCTCAAGATATTTTGGTATCACGCCATCGTCAAAATTAATAGCTACGTAATTATTGTGAAATCTCTAACACGTTGCTATTTTTATCTAAATATAGTAGAGTTCTAGCAGGTTACCATTTTAGACAAAAATATTTCATTTGGAATAATTTTCATATTCTTCATATATGTGAAATGTTTATTGATTTTCTTTAAATTTTTTAAATTGAAGTCAGAGTTAAACACAAAAATGCAGTTGGATGATTGTATAAGCGTTTCCATGACCTTATTATGTAAAGGTATGTGTGTATGTATTAAATTATAATATATTATTTTTTGATTGGTAGTCTTAGAGTTATTTTAACTAAAAATAAATGCCACAAAATTTAAATTGACAACTATCTAATCAATAATAACATACCTTAACAGATATTAACCTAAAAATTAAGCATACAAAAATAAGTTATTGTAGATAAAATTTCGTCATAACCAATAATAGTTAAACAAATGATGAAACTGCGGCGTGGCTTGACCATAAAGAACACCAGTTTTAACCAAATGTTTTGTAACAGCCGAATATTTTGATCGAATGGGTTTTGAATATTGACATTTGAACTTCAAGGATTATTTGAAACAATGTTTGTTTAGTTAGAATTTATGACTGTTTGTGAAACTACGAGAAATCTTATTTTTCCTCGTATTATTTCAAGCATAGTAATAATGTACATCAATAGTGTCCATTTCTCTTGAACTCTTTTCCCAGCGAGACTTAGTGATAATTTACGTTTAGTAAATATTTTTTTAGCTTTAAATTAGTCACGCATTGACACAATATGTTAAAAATATTGAATATCAATTATTAATAATACATATAAGTAAAATATTAACATATTAATTAGATTTTCCGAATACGAGTGAAAATTTTTCATTCGAAACTTCTTTCTTCTAAATACTGAACACAAAAAAACTGTATTAATGAATATTCTGGTTCACTTTTTAATATTATTTAAAATAAACGTATTAAACATTTTACAACAGTTTAATACGAATTTGTAACTTTGAACCAATTTTTGGATGAATGCGTCAAGAACAGCAACACTTATTAATCTAAAATATTCTTTTGGAGAAGGTAAGGTGGGTTTAGTTGAACATCTATCGAAAATTTATGTTAACGTATATTTATTAAAAACATCAAAGTTTTGCTTATAATTTTAACCCCGGATTGCGAAATAGCATCACAATATTGATTATAGAACTAAACACCCAATAAACATTATGTCGATATAAAAATTGTGGACATATTATAATGTAATTTTATTGTATTGATTTTAATTTTAAACTTAAAGCATGCAACATGCAATCAATTTTGTAAAACTTATATCTACATATTATAATACATTTTTTACATGGTAACATTTGATGTCGAAAACTATGAGCGTAGTTTTCCTTGAGAGCTCACCGTAAAGCGTACCAGCTCGAGCGCAGGTGTTCAGCTGCTGCCAGTCCCAATCCAGTGATTCGTACCAGCCCGAGGCAAATTTTTCTCGTCGTAGACAATCTCGCGCGACAGGTTCCGTTATAGACAGTGCGAGAATTTACAAGTAAATCCGGCCACCAAAAATATACGATCATTTTTACGGGCCTGGCCATGCTGTAGATAGTTTTGATGGCCATTCACGTACGAACCGCCATGAGATAAGTTCGCCTCCAGTACTGTTGAATGAACGCACCGTGTCGCGAAGAGTTCTTGAACGGAACGCACTGAATTCACATTCAGATTTTGCTCATTTCAATAATTATTCACCCTCTAGTGCGGCGCTATTAATGTTCGCTTTCAAAACGAAGAAACGAGTTAAAACTTTTGAAAAAATGAAAAACCGGAAACCCTTTTTATGACAATAAGCTTAAGATCTCGGCAAAACATAGAAATGTTTGAATAAAAATTGAATTTTAGTAATTATCAGTTAACTATCTAATATAAAAAAAAGATATTTTTTATAAGCAAAGTGACAAAGTTTTCATTGAACAAATTTAAATTGTTACACCTGACAACTTACAATCTAAGTAAATATTCATAACTTTCGAATACAATACGTGTATGCTATTTATTATGTACAATATATTAAACTAATATTATTCTTTCCTATTAATTTCAGAAAAAAAAACAATAAAACCAACTGAATGTGCCTTGTTCGGAAACAGTGAACTACAAATCCAACTCTTCTGGAAGTGACATAAGGATACATAGTGCGGATTTAAAAGTTGAAGTGTGTGTTGTAAATTCAAGTGCCCAGTCTGTGTCGAAGAAATTTATTGATTATTTTTTTTATTTAGTAATTAACGAAAATTTCGAATATGTCGGGTTTTGTGAAAATAGCTATGGATGATTACTATTCAGACAGTAATTGGACAACACTAATTAACAAGTATTGGATGCAAGCTGAAACGATAGCAGGTAAAATTATTTTAAACAATTAACTTACAATGTATATATCATTCTTTTTGAGTATTATTTTTATTACATGATAACATTTGAATACTTATTTCACATTTTCACGACATTGTTTTTCATTGTGAGTTATATTATATAATTTACTGATCAAACAATGAAAAGTAAATTTCTTTTCATTGTATTCCATAAAAATACTTAATCTTCTTATACGAAAGAATTATTCAACCAATAATATTTATATCATTAAAAAGAATGGCAAATAAAAACCCACCAATAAAAGGTAAAAACCTTGTTAATAGTAGCGTAAAATAAATGTGAAAAGATAAAATAAAAGAAAGCATTAAAATGTTATAATATAGAACCGCCCATCTTATGTATTGTTGTAAACTTTCCATTACAAGGTTTCCGTAATTAAAAATATACAGCCTTATGTAATAGCACCGTGAACTTATTAAGCTTGACATTGTCGATAGAGTTATGGTATGATTAACACGACATAATGATGGTTAGAATGATTACAAACCGTATTGTGAACACATAATACTTTTGAGCTAGGTCTTATTTGAAGTGAAAGATTTTTTTTCGATGTAAAATCAATATCCGTATCCAAGGTACTTATGATCAAATGTTATGAAGTCAGATAATTAGCCATTCAAACGAATTCTTTATTTCATAAACACTATCTCATCATGTCATAGGAACTAAGATGATTCGAAACTTGATTTAGGCATGCTGAAGCATAAAAAATGAAGATGTGATTACACTTTTACATTAAAATGTTGACCACACATAAGATTAAGCTTAAAAGTTTCATTAAAAGATTGTTATTGTATCTTTTTATTTCACTTATAATTAACATGAAATGAATAGTAATCAATCGTCCTTAAAGTTCGGAGTCGCAATAGTTATATTTTTAATATTGTAAATTTACGGGCTGCATGGGGAGATAGTTAAAGAGAGTGTATTATTAATATTGGGTCGCATTCCCTTATCGAGAAAAATAAGAGAGAAAAGTGAAAATAACTATTTATTTATTTTTCTCTTATTTTTTTAACCAATATCTTTTTAATAACACGTAACGCAACCATGCAGTGTCTTCGCAATTCAACGTCACATACATATAAATTATTGATTTAATTTGCATTTACTTGGTAGAACTCTATTATAATAGTGTAAAAATAATTTTGCTTTATTAACGATTTTTTTTCCATGTCCGTTCCCAATGTGGAGCAAATGGTATCCTAATGGAGGTATCTTGACAGAATTTTTCTACGAGAACTGCTTGTTACTCAGTTGCTCAACCTCTCTTTTCTTTTTCGAAGAGAGTAGGGAAAGAAGGATAGGGCTATGACAGGACTAGTGGTTAGCTAATCGCTCTCGTTACGCCCCGTGAGGATGGGATTGGTGGGAGGGAGGACTCAGACTATGAACAGAAATCCATAAATCGATTGAAAGATCAATCTATGAAAACCGTCCGCACCGGGAATTGAACCCGAGACATCCGTGACCGTAGCCAGCGACGAAACCAACTGCGCCATCTTATATTAACTGATATTACACTGGTAGAAAGAGTAAACAGATTGGGTAGAGGTGTTCCCAAACTGTAGCAGTTAATGTATAAGTTGGTCAAAAAACTGCTCAATGACTAAAGGTATAAAATAAATCTTCATGATTCGCTTACCATGGGTTTTGCTACTCAAGACTAAGTAAGACCTTAATAGTTTGTGCGATGTATCATTTGTAGCTTGAAATTATTAAAACCCTTACTCAATGCTTTTTTGCGGTATACGGGATACAGGATATCTAATTGTTAAAGCTGCTTTCTTTTTATCGAAGCAAAACATTTTTCAGATAGAATGAAGGCTCACCCAAGAAAAAAAAATTTAGTCGACTGTAAAATCACGATGTGTTGAATCAAAAACTATTATAATTCATAATTATAAAATTGCTAGTTGGTTAAGTGATTACTTGGAATCATCAATCATTTGAAGAGTGTTGAGTGTAGATAATCACAGCAATCATGATGTTAAGATGTAAAAAAATTAACTATAATCTTCCCTGTGCTTATAAGTACAGGGAATTTAACCTTGCTAAAGATTTATCCGCGTGTGGAATATTTTTTAAAATATTGAAATACGCGGCGCAATACGAAGTGAAACTATATAATTTAATATTGCTTCGCGCGAATCCTTGATGGAAGGCCGTTTTGGTTATGAAATTATTTCAGCACAAATTGATAAATAAATTATCAATGACGAAACTGAATTTATATTGAATATCTTCTCATTTTTTGCGTAACTTCCCACACCGGATTTTTTCTACGATGAGCAATACGTCAACCTTGTTCAATCAAAAGTGTATAATTGCTGCTTTCAAACAACTAGTATAGAGTATTGACCGAATTAATCTCCTCATTTTTCATTCCTTACAGTTCTTCTTGGTATTATTAAAAATACCGCATAGCAAATAATAAACATTGGTTATTATTCAGCTCTTTTTACTTTAAATCAGTATGAATCTTTGTCGATTATAATCAAATATAAAAACGCTTCAAATTTTCATATATTTGAAGTTTTAAATTCTTTTTCAATTAACAAAACGGAAATCTGAAATACTATTAAGTTAATTAATATGGCAAGTATTAATCATAATGATTATTATTAGTCAGGTATGGATCGAAATATAAAATATTTTTAGATAAGATGAAGATATTGTGCATATTTTCTTAATAAAATAGAGATAATATATAGATATTAAATCTGTACCGTTAAAATCTAAAATATTTTTAAAATTGATGAATTGAAAATGATTAATCATCAAACGGTACTAGCTTAACAACACCATTTTTTATATCGCCACACCTGACCTTAACCACGAATACCTCTTGGCGAAAACGCTGCGTCACGAGTGAAAGTACTCCGAACAGTACATAGCTACCAATTATTTTGATAATCGAGATAGCTTTATCAACATCTCATAAATCTTCTTACATATTATATTCATTGCCAAGTATTTTCAAAAGTAAATATGGAAAGTATAAATGCATATTGTTGAATTTTGAATTATGTATTCACGTATTTATCGTACCTAAAGATTTATACCGTAATACATTAAGTTTTCAATACAATAAATTGTATTCTGAGATCTTCTTGATTTGGTTACGTGAGTTCAAACTCTCGAGCCACTACAGTAAAGAGTTCTTTGAACTTCTACTTTTACGGACAAGGAACGTACATCTTAAAATATTCAATCAATTCAGATATTTCTCTTGTGTGGATACATAACCCAAAATATACGTCTATATTCATTTTATAAACGCATAGACAATTCCAACATATCATTTTTAGTACTTATTCTACATTTTAGTAAAATAAGGACTGGTTCAGCTTAGTAAGTAAATACTTCCAACTGATAGTAAAACGTCAATACCATATATCGTTTATTTTTTGAAAAAATAGTCAGGTGTAATAAAAAATGATCTTATGTTAAAAAAGCGAGTCAAACATTTTGTATCTTATTTGAGCTATTTATAATTATTAATAACTTGTACATGAAAATAAGTAGTTTTAAAAGATTATAAGAAGCGTTCGATAATTAACTGCGAGATTTATCGAGGATGTATTTCTTGATCGATTATTAAGAGAAAACTTTTTAAAACGAATAAAGGGAACGGTGGAAAGTGGAAGTTAACATTTTTTTAATAGCGATAAAGATTAAAATGCTATTAGTTATGGGAAGATATAAAAAAAAGCAGAAAAGAAGACATAAAAACTGAAAATATTAAAACAACAAAAAAACGAAATTTTCCATTGTTATGCATTAGATGAAGTAGAAAAATATTAAACCATTTAAAATTGTGATCAATATTTTGTACAACAGTATTGTAAAGTATTAATTTTATTGTCAAATATATTAAGCCTATATTCATCAGCTCAACATATCATTTAAAAGAGAGCTAATTTGTAAACTTGATTGAAATTTTTAAATGTCAAATTCAAAATGAATCTCGAAATAGAGAATAATTTAACATTTAAGAAAAAATGTGACAACTTACGTTTGAGTCAAATGATTAACAAAACTTGGCCATTGCACCACACTATTCACGTTTATTTTTTACATTTTAAAAACAATAAAAAAATACCCAAAAATTCCACCCGGAGCGGATATTATTCTTTTCTAATTAATTGGTTTACAAATTATGTCACACAATTTATTATTGCTGTTGACGAAATATTTTAATACGAGAATATATGAAAGTAAAATTTGAATGTTATGGAGTATATAATACAATTTTAGCCAAAATAATATTGAAGCTACGAAATTGTTTAATGAAGAATAGTTTTAAGATTCGAAAAATGTAGTAATTTTATTCGAAAATAATAATTCAATTATCCAAAGAAATGATTATTTTATTCCCATAAAAGAATGGTAAGATAGAAAATTTGATTTATTATATTTTTTGTCTGGTTAGGTATTCGAAAATAACCCCAAAAATATTCATTTATAATTAACATAAATATTAAAAACCATGAGAGTTTGCTGAATAAGACGAAATAATTGATATGATTAAATGATTGTGCTTGGTGAAACTTTATGTTAAAATAGATTAAAAGAAAAAGAAGAGAAAGTTGACTCGCAACAAGTTTGATATGCTTCGTCACTAGTTTTGTAATTTGTCTAGCATGGTCACTGCCAACGTTAATACAGTAATATTACACACGCAATTTTGACAATTTACATGATTATTAGTTTTTTCTCAGTGACGTATAGATACAAGTATGGTGAAAACAAGAAAATTATAATATTTGTCTGATGATGTTCAATAGAAATATTTATAAAATAATATGTAAATTTTCCGATGGTATAATACATTTCAAGAATAAGTGATTTTTAGGTTATTAATATTTTCTTTTTGCTATTTATATCTTCGGTCGGAAATTCTTACAATGAAAAAAAAACGATGGATTGAAAGTAATAAAACTACACATATATGCTAATTTAAAAATGTTATGAAAGTGTACGGTAATAAAACTATGACACTCTTAAAACAGTGTTAGTAGGTATAAAATCAATCCATATGCTAAAATATAATATTTTTTACTTTTGTCAATATATAAATAACTTTAAATTATTTCCAGGTGGCAGTGCCACCTGTCAGTATTCATTCAATCAGCTTGACGATAAAGGTGCGCAGAGAGACAGTGTGCGTGATGTGCGTCAAAAACACTCTCAGTACTTACTTTCTTAAAGAGAACAATTTTCTAATAGAGAGAATGTACTGAGTTTCAGATATACAGATAGATGAAGACAAATCTTGTTATTCACATAGAAGTAGTTCAAAAATAATTCATCAAGAATGTCAATTTAAGTTCCCATTTCAATATTACACACACCCTTATTTTAACACAGCCAGTGGTAACTAGGTTATCAATTTTAAATAAATTTTCACAAAGTTACTATCGAATCCATTGACAATATTGACTACCTTTGCCATCGTACATAGAATCATTTTTCTCTGCCTAACTAAACCCATATAGCTCAATATACGCATCCATAGCTATTCAAATCCTCCTTTGCTAAAAAAATGTTATCACGATCTTTAGCTGCAGTATTTAATTTCACTGTACCGATTGACTCAGCGCCTCATTAGCGTGTTATCGTAGTGCCATCAATAAAACTCTCACAAACCAATCGATTTCGCTTACTATTACATTTTAGCATTTATTTACATCAATATTTTCAAAATATTTCTTTACAGTCTAAACAGTATAATGGAAAGTTTATTTGGGATTTTTTTGACGACATTTCAGTACATTTAATCACTTGCACGGATTACACGAAAAAAGTGGTTTATATTTATTATTTGTAACATTTTAAGAATCCAATACTGTAAACTTTTACACAAAAATATATATATACAAAACGTCAGTCATGAATTTTTGATAATTTGTTTTTAAATAAACATTTTTCTATTTTTAATATTCTAAATTTATTACGTAAATAACACGAATCTATATTCCCGATTAAAATCAAACGGGTATCAATTTTGTATGCAAATATTATAATATACGCACATAAATTTTGTTTATCATAAACGCAATCGTATTAGTATTAGTTTTACCTGTAATTAAAGCTCACACTTAAAATTTATTGCTTTAATGCGTAGAGGCACTATTCTTTCTCTTTATATAATTTATTGGGGTAACTTTCTTTTGTAAAAAAAAAATACTAAAACAAGCATGTCTGACATTATGATTATTGCCATTAAATGATTCTATACTGATAGCACGTGGAATTTACTTTAGTCTTATTATTATTTTGGATTTGACGATTTAATTAGTTTTCGTGAGGCCCAATCTGTCCATTGTTGAGCGTTGTCAACTAAATATCTCTAATTATTAGTTTCGTGTGAAAGTAATTTTTCAATATTTTTTTACCCTTGCTCAATGTGACGGAATCATTCAAACACATGGTAAACAAAAGGTAGCTTTCGAATTAGGGTGGGATGTTTTTTTGTTTGTTAATATATTCTTTTTTTTTCAACTGTACAACTATCTCAAATACAAGTGTATATCTCTATTTGCAAAAATACGTATTCTAAACGTAATTTATTCGGTGTTACGATGTATAATATAGTAAAGCTACATTTTAAAGATATTTTTTTATGTCTCGAAGTTCTTGTTAAACGGTAAATATATCGAACACATAATGGTAAAAATAAGCTTGATTGATAAAATAATTCTTTCGTAATACACGTATAAATGCAATTTAAATATTTCAAAATTAATCCATGTTTAAGTTATGTAAGAACGTCTATAAATATTTTATATGTTACGGTGTGAGATTACTCTGTAATATTCCAGAAAATTCAATTGCTGGAAGAATAGATGCTATAAATTATCTTGTTTATTTGCAAGTTTTCTTAAAAAATGTAACGGGAAACGCAACATCGTTCAACTGAATACCCCTAGTATAATTCTATTGGGATGTTAATCTTAAAGATTATAATGTTACTAGGAATGACAGAAATTTAAATATTTTTTAAGTCCATCACAAATAGAATTTCTTTATATAAATGCGAATCATACGTTGAGAAATATAATTTTGTATCAGTTATCGATTCTTTAATCAACTACATGTTATTTAAAAATATCAATTTGACAAAATTGTTGTTTGTTATATGGTAAATATAGTTGAAAAATTAGGAACATAAAAATCGACAAGTAAGAAGTGAGAACTAAATCAAACCAATTTCTGTAAAGCAATTTTGAATCATTTAGATGTCTTGACGGTTTCGTAACACTTTTAAAATATATTTTATTATATTGGTCCATACGATACACATCCTAATAGTTTCTCTTCTAGCAGTAACATATCACAGCAAGATGCAGCTAATGTTTCAAAAGTTATTTATAACGCTATTAAATTTATTGTATATAGAAAAATAAAATGATTTTTTTCTTTTTATTTCAGATCCCAGAGTAGAAGGATGGCTATTTTTCGATACACCTTTACCTACGCTAGCAATGGTACTAACCTACCTTGCATGTGTTATGATTCTTATACCACAAACAATGGCTAACAGGAAACCGTTTAAATTGAAAAATACGCTGATTGTGTACAACGCCATCCAAGTTCTTTTATCTAGTTATATGTTTTATGAGGTAAGCCCAACTTTTTACTTATAATTTTAAAACATAAAAGGACATGGATATCAACGTAAACGAAATCATGAATAGACTATAAGACTGTCATGGTGAAAATTAAAACTACTCCAATTTAAAATACAACATGAAATGATATTGTATCTTAATTAATTTGTGTTTCACACTTAATATTATTGTAATAACTTACTAACTAAGCCCGGAGACTAACCCTAATGGTTATTTGTCTAAATATAAGAGATAAAAGTAAGCAATGTTGAATGTGTAATGCATTTATTTTCTCTTACTTTCTCTGTACGAACTATCATATACAATTATTGTATACGCAGAAAGTAAAAAGTATGTTTAAGTAAGTGTGCAAGAAAACTTTTTATTAAACGCATACTAATTTTTAATGGCTTCGTAAAAATTAACATAAAAAGAACAATGAGTCTACAAAAATTTTAGCACATTGACATAGTAAGGTAAAATATTCGTTTGCCTCGATTTTCTCGTCAAAATATTCTAATACATTTAGTATGTATATTTAGTGACACAGCATCGATTGGATATGATTTGTTGTGTTAAAGAACTCTCCTTCAAGTATTTTTTAAATTATTTAATGACTAGCACATTATGAATAGTTACAGGATAAAAACATCCTACATCATAATATTCAATAATTAGAAATCAACATTTATTTATGGGAAATGTTTTTGAATTTCATTTTCAATTGTTGATATAAACGAACCGAGTATGATAATAAACTTTACATTTATACGAAAAAACCCTTTTTTTTATAGTTAGCACAAAATATGGGGTTTCATTTTATTGGAAAGCCATTCCACCAAGTATTGACAACTAACACTTTAAAAGTGATTAATAGTATTAGATATTAATACGATCTTACGGATAACTTTGAGTCCCTGATTTCCTGAAAAGATTAAATTCTGTTTGTATCTTTTATTAATCAGGCATTCGTTAAAAATTTCAACGTGCTTTTTTTACTTGTTAAAAATAATGGAAAAATCAATTATGCGAATTATTTAATAAAATTATCTACTTATGTTAAATGAGATGGTGCAAATAAAGTTACATATTTATTTTTATTTTTCGCAGCACTTAATGTCAGGATGGTGGGGAGATTACAGTTTATCATGCCAACCGGTTGACTATGGACACAACGGGACTGCTACTAGGGTAAATTATTTTTTGTTGATATATCGTTAACTTACTTTGAAAAGGTTCTAATTGCACTTGACCATCTTTATGAGCGTTTAAAGTTTTGACTGATTATATTTTTTATTTTGAAGGAAAAAATGTATTTTTAATAGATAATAAATGTGAGTTGGCAAATATTTATATACTCAGTCGTGTACGGTGGCTTTATTTCTTTCTCGCTGAATCACATGAAAAGTGAAGGTGCAAGCGAGATGCAACGGCATGCTGCGCATGCTCTTGTATCCTACTTGCTCATGCCCAAATTAGGTTGTGTGATAATGATAGTGATAAGTCCACCGCACGACGATGTTATATACATAAATATTTTACTTTTTTTTTTGTAATTTATTTTAACTTAAACCTTTACATTAGAAAATAATGAGTATATAAAGCCTTGATTAGAACTGACAACAATAGTTTGTTTTGAAAATGTTTGATTTTTGAGATATTTATTAACTTATATATTATCATGACTGGCTGAACCCAATGAGCTCACAGTAATATTAAAATACAAGAGAGTAATACTACATATATACTGCGAATGTTTGAACAAACTCAGCCAACTTTCGTATCTAACTTACGAATCGTATAAAACAAATTTATGAAAAAAATGTGTGGATAGAACTTCGGAAAACTGCTAACTCCCTCATTGAACAATATATGACTCTGAAATCAACGTATAAAGTAGAATGTGGCTAATATAACATTTTTCAATCAAAAGGTCACTTTAGGCCAAAATGTCAGTTAAAACCCTTTGAAAGTAAGGTAACGATATTTTAATACTATTTAATGCTAAACTTGATATCATGTTAATATGAAAGATTTTAATTTTCTACTGCTTCTGGTTGAAATATGCGGAAGAAAATTGCATTTTAAAAACCAATCATATTGCTCTCCTCGAACCAGACTGTGGTATATAAATTTTTTTCGAATATTTTTCTATGAAAACTGCGTGTTTCTCGGTTGCGAGTGAAAGTATAAAAACAGAAATCCGTACTGGTATTTGAGCCCGTGAGACCCGTAATCGAAGCTGATCGTTGTTCCGAGGAGGATACACCTCAAAGGGTTAAAGATATGACGCTTTTTTAGTTATTTAATGCACTTCGTAGTATTTTATTGTAATAATAAAATAGATGGAATTTGAGTTCTTAGGCTCTTTTAATTATGCCACACAAATGTAATTGTTTTTGTCCTGCATGCTTGTGTTTCCCCCTTGATGCTGTGTTTTCTCGATTATTTGTCAGAGAAAGTTACAATTTCAAATGATCAAAACTCCATCGCATACGTATTATTTCATTAAAAACAAAACTATATTTTGTCTAAATATTCAGTGAGAAATTTTATCAAGATACAATATTGTTTCTGCTGAATGGAAGATTGAAAAGTGCACTTTTACATTTATTAAAGAATGACATACATTTTTTCAAGATATCTGCATTATTCTGTTTCAAGAGTTAAACAATTTTATTTCAATGAAGATTATTAGTGTGACTTAGATTAAAAATGGTATTTATCATTAAATAGTGACGTTGCGGAAGTGGTAAAACACATTGCTATAATTTTACTACCATATCTCAACAGAAATTTTCTATGAGAAATTGTTTACTCAGTTGCTCAACCTCTCTTTTTTTCGAAGAGAGTAGGGGTAGAAGGGTAGTGCTAGGACTAGACTAGTCGTTAGTTAATCTTTCTCGCTACGCCCCGTGAACATCGGATGGGTGGGTGGCAGTTAGTTTTAGACATCACAAACATCACATCACAGACTACGAACTGAAACCAAAACCTCCGTCACCGTAGCTAACGACGCTAAAAACTGCGCCACAGACGCCGACAATAATAAATGGAAATAATAAAGTATATGTAGGTATGTTAAGCGTCAAAAATAATCACGTACAGGTACAGTTTTATTATAATTACAAAAATAGAAACGGTAAAATTAGTTTTATCGATACGTATGTATATAATTAATTATTTTCTAGTTGTTGTGCGATAATATCAATGATTTTTCGCAAATGTGTCGTGAGTTATGATAACTAAATTAAAATAAAAATACCTCAATGACAACTTGATAAATTTGGATTGAAGATTATTGATGTACTTTGATGCAGTTTTTCTTGATAACATTTAAAATAACGTTTTGTATAATGTATAGTAAAAACATTATCAACGCTCTGCTGCATGCGACTGATATTTAGAGGCAAAAAATATAATTCACGAATATTTTTAGAGCGAACAAAGTATGTCTTGGTACTAATGTATTCAAACAGTAAAGAATAGTCGAATGAACGAAATTTGAAGTTCTTTTAAATGTTGGAAATATTTTCGTAATAATTATAAATAGAAGTCTGAAGAAAAATTCCATCATATTATCACTTTATAGATCATTTTAAGATGTTAACAATTCTTATTCATTATTGTTAAGCAGCCACTAATAAGCAGTCCTAAATACTTAAATATAAATGATATGATCTAAAAGAAAATACTTTCGTTTGTAATAAATTCATAGTTTTAAAAAGGCTAGAAATATTTTTTTGTGGAAGGCAAATTATGAGAAGAGAAAAATAAACGAAAAATTCACAATATTTTTTCAATTAAAAATTTACTTTCGATAGAAAAAATATGGCTTAAACTTAAAAATACATTAATACAAATTTTAATGTGTTTTCAACATACTCTCTTATAGTCAAATTTTAGGAACGGTTCTTATCACATGAGTATTTAATTACCAACCGATTAAAGTGAAGTTATCTTTGCTATCAAAATGGACACTGGAATGTTGTTAAATGCATATAAGTTGCTCCATTCTCAAGGCTGTACTAACCACATTTTGGATATAAAAAGTGGCACATAAACAGTTATTTCAATCAAGATTAAATGTATAAACCACTTCTAAATAATGAAGAAATCTCTATAAAAAAAGTAATCTCATACTATGTTATTTAAGCAAGTACATCGCAATAATTTTTATAATGCATTTAAGATGTATGTAGTAAAATAATTAATTAGAATCGAAGAAAAAATAACGTTCGTTACATTATTCTAAGCAGAAGTTTTTATTAACTAATTCATTGCTATTTATTTATTTTATCTATAAACATCCAGCAATTAATTAAGTATATTTCAGTAAAAATCATTATATTATCATTTTTATCGTAACAGTATTGCTACCAAAAAGCCGAAATTCATGTATTTTATTATTTCGATCACGATATATAATAAGTCTTGGAGAATCAGTGGTAAATATTACACATAAAAAAATTGTAACAACACATATAACCTCAATGAGGAAAGTAAATTTTATATCCAAAAGATATGCACCTTTTATTCGGATTTAAATTTTTTGAGTAGAAACTTTTAACATAAGTCCTTAGTAAATGTCACATAAATAATCAGATTGACAATATGAGATGATTAATTTCTCTGTATGTATTTGGCCAGCATCACTCGATGTAAGAAACCATTTCGCTTTTATTTCAGTAGTAACTGCTGAACGTTGCATGACAAAAAATAATTTAACATAACGGATGTTCAAGATCACGGGCAAAACAAAAGTGGTTGCTGTAAAGCGGTTAAGAACGAAACTTGCTCAGCGGCACTTTCTAAATTGGTAATGAGATAACGCATTTCCTACCCAACATTATCAACTATTCTAATATTAGAAACATTAAACGTCCCACTTTTTCTCTTCTCTAACCTGCCATACATCAAAATGAATAAGCACAGGTGTTTCTAAATAGTGACAGAAAACGGTAATGATAAATGATCTTACCAAAATTTTCAAGTAGCTATGCGCTTAATTAACAATGGCCACTCAACAACTGTTTTGCCACTGTGGACTTTAATGAGTAACTAATATAACATGGTCAAGGATATATACATTATATTTTGTTTTGCAAAATATACGCTCTTTATTTCATAATAGGTGATATGCATAGTTATAACCGAATAAGTAAAATATGACCTTTCAAATTATAGCGGCAAAAATATAAACATCCACATTTAATTATTGTGATTTATTTGGGGGTAATTTTGTGGAAAATCGCTTTTCTTTCAAACACTAGTAATTAATTTTGTAATTAATTGTGTTAAGGTTATTGATACTATAATTGTTGTTAGTATCTAACGCCCTCCCAACGTCCAGTAAAAATAAATAGACACACCTCAAGCTTAATTTTTGTAATTTCTAAGTAAAAAATTACAATCAGTCTTTACCTTACGATACAGTTAGTCTGGAGTTGTTTCTTAAAAAAGCCAAACACGTGTCACAATTAGTCGCACAGCCAGTGGAACAAAAGAATTATTTTCAATTTTATATTACCATATTTAATGTTCGTAATGTTGTATTTTTTATGAATATTGTAAAGCTTTAATGATAAATATCGGTTTTATCCTTCAAGTTTATAACTACCTTTTTTAATGATAAATAAAGTACACAGTCAATTAATACCAGAAGAAAATGATTAACTCAGCTTGGGCAACTCAGTCATATGTGTACCAAATTCTTTTATCTAACATTTGTAATTGATTATTGAAAATTTATATACTTCATCATTTCAAAGTAACAATTAATTTGTTATTTCTTATGATCAAATATTTCATGTAATTAATTAATAATATTAAAACAAATTATTCAATGCAATAATTTTATATAAGTCTCATACACGATTTAAATATTTACGAACTCGTTATTTTTTCTATATAGTCTGAGAGACATTAAATCTTCATTAAAAGTGCAGCTGATTAAAAAAAGTCAACTGTACACACCCTGACAGATTATTTTAATAACTCAAATACTTTACCCGCGCCGAGAATGTGTTAAAGAGGTTGACACGCTTCGTCGGCTGTCTTTTCCGCTATCCAAAGTCATTCACCATTCCGTCAGTGACTGGTTTATAATAATAGTCCGAGCGATATTTAGGCATACTATAAAAAGTTGATTCAAGGTAATATGTTATGCTGTTTGACCCACACACGACTGTCAAATTGGTCATAAAAAATATGTGTGTAATAATTTATAAAAAGCTTCTTGATCAATTTGTTTCGTATCATCGTAAGGTAACACTTTGTTTAAAATACAGGCAATATTTCCGTGAGTCAAAAACGGGACGTATCCAACCAAAATTATAATTTAACCAGTTATTTGCAGAAAACATTAAGATTGGAACCCGTATGTTGACATGAGGGAATTTATTGGTAATTATTATAAAAATACTTTATGAATTGAGAAATCCGAGTTGAAGGGAGGCGAAGGGCTGGTTATTAGCATACAGAATAGAGGGGAGGATCTCAGTACAAACGCCACTTCGGCCCGGTTAAACTATCTTTTCGATGCAGTGGTTGATAATAATAGAAAATTAGCCTACATGTACATTTAAGTTACACTTTGCATACAATTATCAATTGAACAATTTAAAACAAACAAACAAACATGATTAAAAAGAGAATCGTTTGGCAAAGCGGGGAGAACGGTGGCGAAACAACAGTGTACGAAGTCCGTCGGTCCCTCACCTTATGGAGTGATTGGCTCGATAAGGCGACAGAAAAGCGAATGACATAAATAAAAATACAAAACGGGCTGCGTTTTTCTTCTTTTTTAAAGGGTCTGGAGTGCGGCAGAACAGGATTATGTTGATCCTTCGGAAGGTTGGAAATCTACCGACACAAAAAAGCATTACTGCATGTCACAAGCGGACAATAAAGGATTTGATTTTTTCTCAGAAATTCGTCTTGCTAAAAGCTATACATATAAATTGCATCACGCGAAAAACTATCGATGACGGCTTTGGGAATTTTAAAGGCTCAGGATATGCCTGAAAAGTTTGGGCAGTGTCACAATATATCATCAATTCTGCATTCGTAGATTACTGAACTGATTTCAAAAATTATAATCATGTATATCGTGTAAACGACGTAAAGATACACTTAGTAGTGGTAGTAGGGCTTGACAAACTGAGAGTTCGTTGATACAAACTTTAAATTGTTATTTTCACTAAACCCGTAATTCATTGAACAATTAGCTACATTATTACACTAATTTATTTTAATTAATGTTACGGTTTGGTAGCGTTTTGAGGTCTCAAGCCCAGTGAAGCTATCTTTCAGTTTATATATTTTGAATACTGCCTATTAAATTCAAATACTGATCGATTATGTCAAAATACCATTTATAATACTGAAACATTGAAAGTTTTAGTATCCAAGAAAATTTTATTAGATACTAACAAAAAAAATACAAGTCATAAATAATTTTAAATTCACAGATAAATTTTGATGATTCCATTTTGTTCATATGTCAAATTTCTACTGAGATTATTATCAAATATGGATGCAGTAATATTAGCCTGCAATTATTTATTAACATAATATGAAATCATTTTATTTAAAATATTCAGCTACGTTTATTACAGAAATCGTAAAATTACACTGCTTGATAATTGCATCTTTTAAATAAAATTCATAAAATTAACATTTTTGGCATCACAGTGAAAGTGTTGACATCAATGAAAAGAGAACGCTTATATTTGATCATTTCAATATTATCTTATTCAAGCCTAAATTATATGTAACACGACAAAAGGTTTGATATAATTTAAATAATTTTGCGTGTTTTATTTATAAGTGGCTTATTCAGTTTAATATTATATAAGTTGTAATGAATAATATTTCAGTTCTTATAGAAGAACCTCACATTTTTTAAGAATTTTGCAATAGTAAGCTATGTTTACATAACATAATTTATTATTCCAAAATTGTTGTAATAAATGATGCGATAGCATTTTACTAATGTGGAGTTAAATTTCTTAAATTTAAAAGTGAAATTTTTGTGATAACTCCAAATTTGTTTATAATGCATTTATTTGAAACAAACAGTATAAATAAACAAATAATTTACATTTAATAGTACGGTTAAATGTTGAACTACGGTAAATTAATCCACTTATCGCCATCATTGAGAGAAATATTTTTGCTAAAATCACCAATCAATTTATATATTATATTATTTAATGATTATAATAAGATTTTCTATTTTGAAGCATGCTTTAAATTTGTCATTGCCACCAATTGAAAAATATTGTCATTAAGGTACTTTTCTTACAATTGTAATGCAGGTAAGTAGTTAATACATTATTTTGTATAAAAACCATCTCACATTGGCACATTTATTTTGGTGGGTTAAGCAATATGCCAGATTAAACGTGTGGTAATAACCACCAACTGGATGCTGATCACACCTCATAGAAAATTTCCATATGGGGGTAATGAGAGGAAAGAATATATTCTTCTTATCAGTTCAGCCCACGGTTAGACCGAACGACTACGCCGGCTTAGAAGTGCATGAGGGCTATAATTATTTCAATAATTTTCCAGTTTGAATCGCACAGCAAGAAGAGTTAACCTTACCAACGCTTTTCATTACAAACTATTAATTATAAAAGTACACTTCAATGTAATTCACTTACAACCGCTACACGTTAATGTGTCACAAGATAATCTCAGGACAGTTGGATGAAAATATGTAACAGAAACAACGGATGTTAATGGGTCTTAGGAAGAAAGAGATTTAGTAGTTACTTTGGTCACCTATTAAAGCTCGAACTAAAACCAATCTTAAAATCAGTGAATATGCTAGAATTATGTTTGAATGTTTGTTTTTATTTTAGATGCTGAACCTTTGCTGGGTGTATTACTATTCAAAACTTTCGGAGTTTGCTGACACCATGTTCTTTGTACTGAGGAAGAAGAACAACCAAGTGACTTGGCTTCATCTGTACCATCACAGTCTCACTCCTTTCGAAGCATGGCTGCTCGTTAAATTCATCGCAGGTGACTACATTTATTTTTCCCATGTAAACAAGTATACCAGCACACTCATCAAATTCCCCAGAGGCAAACAAACATTGTCAAAAAGACGAATCCACAAACCAATACTCAATTATTTTACTCAATATGAAAAACAGCTAGTTTATTGGAAATTTTAAAAACTTAATCCTACATGTATATAATTATCATGTTTTAGAAAAAAATTCCGTCACCGAAATGTAGGAATTAATTACTCCTTTATGTACAATAGGATTAGTTTTTATTTTTTCAGCGAACTTATTGAATCATTATAGTTATTTTAACATTGCACTTATATTTTAAATTGGAAATACCTCATAAATTTTCATTCATTTAGACAAACTTTTCCCGAATCATGACAGAAGCAATTGTGTTGATTAATATGTGGGTAACATTTGGTATCCGAGCATCAATCTTCAAATTAAATTAGCAGATGCGCAATTGCTAGTTTTTTGTGTTGGTATTATTTCCGATTTAAGTTTCCAATACATAATGAACGTAAAAAACTAACCTCGAGCAAGTTTCTCATTTTTTTCAAATAAAATACGGGCCGACAAAACAGCTTTTTTTGCTCTAATTAGAGCTGAACAACGTACAAGAACATTTGTTTAACGCGTTTTCATTATGCCTTTAAGATATATAATTCATGTAATAAATATTTATTGCTATTGGATAACATCTTATTATATTATGTAGATTGGCAAAAAAACAAATTAATTTTGGCATCATGGTCGTTAGTCATTGTATTTTTTTAATTGTCAATAAAAATACAAAAAATAATTTGTAATAACATGTCATAAATATGGAAAAAAGTACATTTCGTACTTAAAGGGCGTCACAATAATAAGGTTATTTATTAAACACGTTTCCCGGCCACACTGTGACTCTATTTAGTGTTAGTATAAAAAAACAAACTTCTTTACTATTCTATATAACACAAAGATTATTAATATTATATGGTTGCCAACTTCTTTTACGACTATTTTAGTGACTTTTAATCATCACTGGAATTCGTTTATAATAAAAAGAGTAATTAATAGATTGTTTCTTTCTTTGTATACTTTGTGCGACGGAAAGATTTTTGTAATGACGGAGTAAAATGGTTAACAACTATTGATAAAATTCTGAGATACATTGTTATAATTTTGCCGGAGTCATGGTCGATCCAAGATAGTTGATAACGCTCATTATTTAATATATCAAGTATTTTTTTTTAAATTTTAGGAGTTCGTATAAAATTATTTTAATCAAATTTATGACAGATGCAGTTAAAATATATATTAAATAATACATAGAAAAAATATACAACAATCTGAATATTCCTTTGACATCGTAATTTTAAATTAAATTAAAGCTCTAATCATAATATATAAAAGCGTTTAATTTTTAAAACTTTACTTTATCTATTTATGTTGATTTGTAAATAAACTTTCACAATATTAAATAAATACTGATAATCTTAAATTATTATAGCACATAATTTAAAGATATTTTTAAAACGTTGAAATTTTTATGTTCCATTTAAATGTAAATTTATTAAATGTTTTGTTTTATGTTTATTTATAGGTGGCCATGGAACTTTTTCAAACATCATCAACAATATGGTGCATATAATTATGTACTTTTACTACATGCTGGCTGCCATGGGACCTGAATACCAAAAATATATCTGGTGGAAGAAACATCTTACAACTCTTCAATTGGTAAGTTTAATAATAAAATCATTAAGAAATACAAATTAACAACACGATTAAACCGAACTTAGTATTCTTCTTCATGAGTCATTTGAATGTCTCGTTATATGATAATTAAATGCATTGAAAATATAAACTTTTGTATTCCGACATGTTGCCATAGTGAAATAATAAATATAAGTACGTAATGTTTCGTTGTATATTTTTTACATGTCTTTTATGACAGCTGGCAAGTTTTAAGATCTATTTCTTATCTTGGGTGGTATAAGCAAAGTAGAAATGAATACTTCGATTTTAATTCTTTATATTAAAGAAGAAGTATCAATTTTTACGTTGAAAATATAGTTCTGAAGATTCTTCGAATAGACACAACACGTGTTACAACTAGTAACCAAAAAGTGGAATAAAAAAGTTGTGAATTTAAATTTTATATTAGAAATTAATCAATTAAATTCAATATAAATGGAATATCTTCTAAGTTTCACCACGAATTATTCATTTTTTTGTTTAAACGTTATGAATTAAGTCTCCACAAGTTATGAATTATGATTTAAATACAGAATTGAAATTTCAACTTATTTTTGTTCTTTGTTTCTTATGCAAACTGGCGTGTTTTTTTTTCCATGTCCGCTCCCAATGTAGAGCATATGGTCTCCTAATGGAGGTATCTCAAAAGATTTTTTTCTACGAGAACTGCTTGTCACTCAGTTGCTGAACCTCTCTTTTCTTTTTCGAAGAGAGTAGGGATAGAAAGATAGGGCTATGACAGGACTAGTGGTTAGCTAATCGCTCTCGTTACGCCCCGTGAGGATGGGATTGGTGGAAGGGAGGACTCAGACTACGAAGAGAAATCCATAAATCGATTGAAAGATCAATCTACGAAAACCGTCCGCACGAAACCAACTGCGCCACGGATTCCACGTGTAGATTCATGAAAAAAAGTGGTAGATTAAAAACCAAATAACATAGAAGATAGAAGTAGACAAATGAATTAATACAAATCGTATCTTTTGTCGCATTCCTTTTCTGTGAGTCTACGTGTTATTCAGCAAAAATGGAAAATACGATATAGAATATTTTTTTATTGACATCAAAAGCTTAATCAAATATCTTCTCCACAAAACACATTAAGCATATACATTATAAAGCCTATTCATTTTTTTTTTAACTTTTCTCGAATATTTTTATTTAGTACATTTTTTCGATACAGAAATTAAATTTTCAAATAAAGTTCAATATCCTCTCAGATAGATAAAGAGAAAGTATCATTTCAAAATTATCTTAAGGTCGTATGACTGCCTTGCAAAATTTTAGTACCGCCTTCTGGATCGAGTCTCGATCATCGACACTCGATTGTTACTAAACTCTTTCTTATCAAAATATTGATTGGGCCAATTTTCCTTTAATTCTTTTATGTCAGATATTTCCTGGTCTTACACAACATCAATTATTACTGGTCAGTAAAAATAAATGGTAATTGAATAAAATAAATCGGCAGTCGAGAATTAGTTTTGAAATAATGTTTTCTTTATAATTTATTTTACGAGAGTATTCCGTATTGGACATCCGTGAGAAATGTGTGACACATAGACAGAATATAAACATAATTAATAGATGGCCAAATTATGATCGCTAACAAAAACGCTATGGTAATATAAATATTTTTGATTTCGTTAACTCTGTTATTATTGAATAATCAATCTTTAATTATGAATTCATTGTTGTTTAAGTGTCTAATGTGAAAAGGAAAACGTATAATTTCTTGGTTGAGAGGCTTGATTTATTGCCAGTTTATAGGTTATACTTAAATTGGGTATTATCTGAGTTTCAGTATTTATATCGACTTTGGAAAGAAAAAAGAACGTGAACCACACACAAAAAATATTGTGTATAACCCAAACAAAACGTGTATTCATGTGTATATATTGTGATTATCTAAAAAAAAATATTTTGAAAAGACGAAGACATAAGTTCTTTTGCCTTTCTACATATTATAATATATATATTGTTATATAAATATAGTGTATTAGCACGTTTTTTGTGAGTTATACACGATATTTTTTGGTGTGGGTTACGTTCCACGGTCGATATGTATGTACTAAATTTACGTCACGATTAATTTTAAGTTGATTTTAATTATAAAAAAATCTATTAGAATCTGATATTTGTGGTGCAGCAAATAAAAATATAATCCTTATTATCGAATGAAAAATTAATTCATGAAAATGTCCATGCATCGGATCCTTAAGCATCGGAACTGTAAATAATGACGTGGACCACTCAACTACAGGCCCGGAGAATTATGATAGTAAAACTATCGAGGATTGTGATTATTTATAAAAATATTAAGAGTCTTAAAGTGAATGTGATACTTTTAATATGCCTAAATTGAAAAAAAAATCAACATTTATTGATTTAGTCTTGAAATATGTATAATAAACATTCTTGTTCAGATATTTAATTAAAAGAAACGATCATTTTCCGTCTAGTATATGAAATGTTTAAATTGCAAAGCTCTTTTCATGGCTAAACATGAAAAAAATAAACAGTTTCTTAATAGTGCACTTACATCTTGTACATGAAGCTCAATGCACATTTTTTAGCTCAAAAACAAAAAAGGAGTTTTATTAAATAAAAAAATTCTTTTTTAAGAATTAATCCGAAATATTTATTTTTAAAGTAAAACATTTCGATATTAATGTATCAACTATTCTCAATTTGACGTCTTCGCAGTATTCTACAAATACGTACTTTAAGTGTTTCATAAAAGATTTTCCTCAATTATTTTCAGTGATGTCAGACAATAAAATAAATAGTGTTTTGCATTAATAACGAAAAGGGTCAGTGAAAAAAAACAAAAACTTATATCTTTGGTACAGAATCGTATCCTCGTATGTCTTTGACGTCAGAAACCAGACGGTAAAATATAAAATACGCAATTTGTTTTGATGATAACTCTTCATTGAATATTTGCTCTTATTTGTAATTTATAAAATGATAAACATGATTCTCCATTTTTAACGTCGTTGATTGTAACGTGAAAAAGATTTACATTTAAAATATATGGATGATAGTCTTAAAACTGAATCATTATATAAATGGGAGACGATGAATGGAATAGCAAATGATTTCCACTAAAAATAAATACTTCATTATTACATTGTATCAGGTACAAGTAAATATGCAAGCACAGACGCTGTTTCTCTTTTATTGCGATATAACTAGAAACAATAATTCGAAAAGTGAGAGGTTTGGGTTCGATTACGGCCTTGGAACAATTGTACTGAGATTGTTATGATACCTATTTTAGTTTGTCAAAAAAGTGTTAGATTTTGACAATTTTTTGATGCAAATAGGCATTATTATTGGCCAAAGAACCTTGAAACAACAAAAAATATTAAAACTCTGTACAAATAAAATCACTGCAGATCTTTTAGCTATGTACAGATTTCTAAGAATTTGTATTTAGAATCTTTAGCACGACATATGGCATAAATAAAACTAGAGAAATACAATAACGAAAAAGAATAGATATTTACATAGCAGTTAGCATAAAACAAAGTAATGGTTGCTAAAATATTTTTATGAAATAGGTGCGCAATGTCTAAGCTGAAAAAAAAAATAATGGTCATTACTAAAAAAAAAGTTTTACGATAAATTTAACGGTCGGGTATTCTGTTAGGAGATGTTTCATTACAATTTATGATTATGAATATGTAGATAAAAAAAATCGATAAAAATAATGGTTGTAGGTTTTAAAAACACACATTTTCGGCCCGCAGTCTTTGTTAAATTTTATATTCGTTTTGTAATCAATTAATGGCCAAGAATTAGACAATGTCAGATAAAGTGTTTTTCATTATTGTCGTGCAAAATTAATAACTTTGATTTTTTTTGTAAAACAATTATTTTAACAGCAATAATTAACGTATCTTCGTAAAGCATCCTCTAATGGCTTATTTAATTGACGATAAAGAAATAATAATAAATAAATACATTTCATCATTTGTGTCACTTAGAATAGTAATGGTGTAACTCCAGTTTTGAAGTTTTGAGAAAATGTTCTTAGGATCAAATAACAACCATTAATTGTCAATCAACTGAAGAACTTAAACATTAGTGTAGTAGTGAAGTCTGTCTGGACACTCTGATATTGCAGGTTTCTCACTATTAGTCTGAAAAACATCGTTAAATATGGGAATATAAAAACAAAAAACAGTTTTTTAAAGAAATTAGGAGTATATATGGAGGTTCATTATTAAACAAATAGACTAACATCTTTTGAACGTATTTGAGGTATAAACTCATTTTTAGAAATTTTGGAGTTACACCATTACATCTATGGGACACATTTCACAACATAACTTTTTAAGCTATGTCCGCTCTAAAATTGGAGCATATGGACGTCTAATGGAGCTAATATCAGATTTTTTCTACAAGAACTGCGTGATTTACTCAGTTGTTCACAATCTACTTTTTTAATAGAGTATGATTGAAGTATAGGGCTATGGCTTATAGTGGTTAACTAATCGCTCCCTCTTCGTCCTATTTTGTAGATTCGAGTGGGTGGGAGGGAATTTTAGACGCAAGAATAATCTATGAAATTGTCCTTAATAAGATTTGAGCTCGAGAGCACCGTTACAAAACACAACAACGTTTACCACGTAGTTGAAGGCTTCTAAATCGAAAAAACACTTGTCTGTCGCAAACGTAGCTTCCCTTTAATTTTTTTTTATCCATAGATACTGTCTACCATGACTATATTTATACGCATAGTTACTGATTGTAGTTCAGCCGATGCGATTAAATACGCAATGCCAATTCAGTAGAAATATAATTATTGATGGACAGTTTGTTAGTGTACATTGCTGCTTTAATATCCGTGACCCACTAGCTGCACTGCCCGTCTTAGCCAACCAACCGAAAAGGGCCTTCCTTATGATACAGTATCGTTTCGTACAGGTATAATATGGCAATCAACAACATAATAATGCACTATTTCCGTTAATTTACTTAATTAAAACGAAGATTTTGTAAGACTTTTGTAATCTAACTATGCCTTCTGCAAATTCTTAGTAGGCACGAGATATATTTTCAGATACATAACTGCTCTCTCCAGTCTTACTTCTAAGAAACCCCGCACACTCATCTCACGTTTGCGCGCACTCCAATTTAAGTTTGGAGGAAATATGCTTATTCAAAATAAATAATTAAATAAATAAAATTTTAAATAATAGTAATTCAGATAAGTACATAATTCTCTCTTGGCTTGCTGAAATATTTGTCAAATGTTGTAAATATTAGAGAATATAAATAATTATTAGAGTATTAAATATATATAATAAATAACTAATTTTCATAAAAAAATAGATGACATATTGATTTTGCAAAAGCTTAAAATTATGCCGAGCATTTGTTGATTTGGCCTGCTCAGTCTTTTAATTTTTCGCGCATGGAATCTCTCGTCTTAGAGGGAACATTGATACTCACTGATCACATCTGTACGTATTTCTTGGCTTTCTTTATCAACTGAGAAAATTAATAGTGCTCGCGATGAGTGAAACCGGTCTTGATCATTATAAACATATGGAAGTAGCACAAACAAATCTTTTCCACCCAGAATGGACAGTTAACACCTAAAAAATGATCAATAGTAATAATTTATGGTAATATTCTTGATGAGTGTAGTAACCAAAACTAACAATCAATGTATCCAAATAATTGTATGTGTCAGTATTTGTATGGCATTAAGGTACTAATCATTCCCGACTTACAATCATAGTAATCACTTAAGTGCAATAAAATTGATTCGTCGAAACATTATATTCGTAAATGTTAGGTTTAGGTGTACCATTACACGAAAAATACGTTAATATTAGTATATGTACAATAGAATTAAGAATCAAGGTAGAACTATTATATATATCATTAGCCCGTAAAATACATATTATTTTACGCACGAACTAAAACAAGAACAAACCGTTGTGTGTTTATCCAATTAAACCAACAAAAAATGCATTAATTATGTGTGCGCAAGAGAAATTATTATATTTCAAAGCTAAACCACCAACCATAATTATTTATTCAGAGATAGATGGTGAGATGTTTCCATAAGGTCATTTTAAGAATAAACGTTCCTTATATTTTGCAAATTTAATACAGCTGAATAACGAAACTTCCCGTGAATGTATTATAATAGTTTTGCCAGGCTAGGTTGGGCTTAATAAATGAAAAATTTGGTTATTTAAAAACCTTTGGTAGAGAGGTAGTATTCTTGGCTAGACAAGCAAATATATATGCTAATAAATTGCAAATAAATTTGGACAGCTTGTTTTATTTTTCATGCGCTGAAATTATGTATTTATGTGCCTATGAAAAAGTCTTACATTATATAAGAAATCGCATGGAAATAGCCTTAGATCTTGAATTAATAATGCTAAAACAATTGAATAAATTATAAGCAACTTTCTTTACAATTATTTTGAAAGAGTAATACTTTAATACGAATACTTAATTCATTTCAGGCCCAATTCTTCATGGTATTATTCCACTCTGCAAGTGCCCTAGTCAACGACTGCGGATATCCAAGGTAACTATTAAAAAAAATGACAAAAACTCAATGCAATTTATCTTTGTATGCTTTTCATTTTGTTTTTTTTTTTTATCATTATTTGAATATAATTTGTACAAAGATGTAATTTCTAAATGTTTAAATTCATTCGATGAATATTTTTGCATGTGTAATCATTTATAATAAATTTTTTTGTTACAGACTTATTGCTGGTGGGTTAATGCTTCATTCGGTGATATTCATCGTCCTTTTCATGAACTTCTACGTCCAAAGTTACAACAAAGAAAAACGTGCTGTAGAACTACAACAGAAGAACCAGTAGAGTCGGGTAACTTACCTGAATCGAGTCAGCAACTATTCGCCGTGTCAAACACCTGCCAACAAATAAACTGTCCGTGTGTTTGGTTACGCTATAAAGCCACCGCAAAAACAAATCTAGATTCGCGTAAAATGATGTGCAATCTCGATGGAAAAATTTCAATTGAAAAAATCCTGTTTCTGACTGAACAGAATTTGCAGGTTGACCAGTTGGTATTTCTTAAATATTATCATTAAATTTATTACCGGAGAAAAACGAATGCGAACATTATGCACCCAATTTTGACAACTGCACTGCGAGCGATAATTAGATTTTTTACTTTTTCTTTACAATGATTTGTTCGCTCGTGAATCGATCACGGTGTCATTTTATAATCGTATATGACTGTTTTTTCAGCATAAGAATTTTTTAATGACGGGTTTAATGTGCCTTATTCAATTTGCAATTTAAAAACAAAAATTTACATCTATATAACTGAAATATTTATAAAATATTACATTCAAGTAACTGGTTAAACTTTGAGCTAATCAATAATATTACTGGTATTTTAGATTTACCCTCAACTAAAAGGCAATATGCAAATAAATACGGAAAGTATCACATACTTATTTATATATTAAATATTATAAGCGAAATAAATGCCTATTCGACGCTCTTGTTTTTAGCGACACGCGACGTTCAGTATTAGTTAAGTAATTAAATTACAGAGAATAACTAAGTCACCGATACGGGAGGCAAACTTCCTCATTAGTGGTAATTTTAAGTATTTAGATAAATTATTTCCCTAACTAGCATACATACAGCATAAACAATGAATCTATTTGTGTACAGGAACACGCTTTATTATCTTTTAATGATGAAATGATTGTTATCCCTTTGCGAAGGTTTGAATAGAATTTATTTGAAAAATCTAGCTTCGAGTGTCATTTGTCATGACATGCATTGATTGATTTGCGATAATGAAAGTAAAAACTTATAGAGATATTATATGAAGTACTCAAATCTATTTTAAGGGTACGAATCATTTTAATTAAAATCTTAAATGTGCAAGTGTTGTAAAAAAAATATTTTTATCAGAAGGTTTTGAGTTTTGGGAGTCATATTTTCATAAACTATTGTTCTATGTACCTATTGACAATCTCATCAAGAGAAATGTTTGGCAGAGTCACATATTCTGCCTGAAAAGGTTACTTAAAAAATGATGATTTTAAATACTTATATGAAAACTGAAAATCATAATTTTCCACTTGTTTTTCAAAATTGTTCATGTAGTAAAAATATTATTCACAGAAGAGGCTAAATCTATTTCAACAATCAAAGTTTTAGAACAAGTTTAATCTTTTAGGAATCGTGGGTTTAATAAGATCCTTATTCCATATCTTAGATTCATTCACTTTTGGTAACAATTAAAAAAATGATCGAATTTTTCGATGTGTACATATAAATACTTTCATAATTATTAATATAGGTATAAATAAAGAACGGAATACTTTTTTTTAAATGGTATTTCTATATATTTTTATAGCGAATGCAATGATGTAGAATGAATTGCGATATACATATAATAAAATAAAGTACCTTCACCGTATATTTTAGAATAATATCATACGTTGCTCAATTCTTCATAAGAAACTGTGCCTTAGATGTAGTAAAATGAAATGTTTAGTTTTTAATTCTATATACTAAAAAAATGTTTTAATATACTTCAAACATATTAATTGATATTGTGAAAATTATTATTATCTATCATAAAAATCCATACGACAATTAAATACTTTTGCATGAAAAGCCAAACAAAGTTCATGTTATCTAGATTCTTTCAAAAATTAATACGTATTGTATTTAATGAAATATTGTAATACATTAAAGAAATGTTCTAAAAGTATCATTTTTCGTCTTCTGAACGATGTTTTATTTAGTATGTTAACATAATTGTAAATTATTTTCAAAAATGCGTAAGTAAAGAATATTGTAAATACCAATGTATCCGTGGTATGATATTATAAAGTGGAATTCTGTAATCACAAATAATCTTGTAGGAAAAATGGGTGTTAGCGGTATTTTATCCATGGGTCATTTTGTATGAAAAATTTCATTTTCCTCACATTTCATATTTTTTATGGTGACGATCATAATTAATTTTATTCAAAAATATGGGTAAATAAAAATGTGATTGTTTCATTACGTAACTGTAAATAATTATATTATTATGGCTTTATTAAAGTTAAAATGACTTTTGTATTTTCAATATTAAGAAATATTAAATATATTCTATGTCTTAAGCTGCGTTTTATTTATTTAATGGGTATTGTTGACAAATTTGAAAGAAAAAGAGATTTAAAATAATTAGGAATAAAAATTAACCTCTGAAACACTTGATATATTCTGACCATATTTTAAATCTCATAAACGACTATAATGTATCGTTAATATATTTTAACATACTCTGTGCTACTATTAATCGATATTATTATATAACGTAATAATACTATATTAATTTATTAAACTTATAAGAGTACGTATAGTGACATCTATCAATAAGTCTCTTACTAAGTAAAAGCATTTATGAAGAGATGTCACTGTTCTTTTAGATAAATAGATATATTGAAAGTGTCTTTGCATTACTTTGTTGTTGTTGCATGGGGATGTAGACAGGTTTTGAAAATAAAATAAAATAAAGAAAATCAGCATTAGACTTCATTCATGAGCGTTCTGTATTATCTATATCAGCGACACTTGATTGCGAATATGTCTAGTTCAAGGTTGTACTGCATTGATATTTCATTAATTTTTTTTTCTAGTCATAACTTATGTTCATTTTATGGACGAAGTCCAATGGCACAAGATTGAAAAATATCAACGAATATGCATCTCATTGTATTAGCTATTCCAAAAATTTTATAAATGGGTTATATTCCAATAATAAATACAATAATCTTACCAGTTACATTTTCAGATTATGCAGCAACATTAAACCTGTTCACCGTACTGTATATATACGGGATCAAGAGTTGGACTGCATACACTCACCCCATATATATACGCATCACCGGATATTTGGTTTATAGATGAATATTTGAATAATATCATATTCTATCAGTTAGATGTGATTGATGTATGGTGACACCTAAGTGATTTGTAATACTATGGGTGAATGAATATAGCCCAGATTGGCGGAGCTTGTTTTCCTCAGGAATACGCCAATGATTAGTATGTACTCATTATGTATAGTTTGATAAGTAGGAATCCCTCCCATACAATCCTAAATTCATAGATTCAGTATTCTCTTGAGTACCGCCACTATTGAGATGTTTTTTGTCTAGTAATAATGCAAGTGTACAGTAAGGATTTATATGAGGTGTCTAAAAGGTATGTCCACTGCAATGTTAGTAGTTATTGTAGTATATTTTTCTATCGTATTGTATTTCCAATGAAAAAAGGAATTTTGCAAGTTATTAATTTATCATTGACATCCTCTCTTGGACGGGATGAAAAAACGGATGAAAGATTAATCCCAATTTTCAATTTCGCTTGCCCTTTTACTTTCGAGGCGATAATGTGTACATATTTTTTTGTTTGATTTTGTCAATATGGATTTATTAGTATTTGATTTAAGATGCCTCATGTTAATTCTGTAACTTTTTAAATTCTAAAATGAAAGGTTCTTTATTGCAAAAGTTATTGCATTAAAAAAAAAATAAGTCAAAGACAAATCGCGCACAAGCATAAAGTTCATTAGAAAGGGTAGAGTAAAACGATTTGTCACGTTTTTATCAATTTTATTATAAAATGACAAAGAATAATCTATTAAATGACCCTTAAAAGTTAAACATCCCTAAAGTGATACATCATATAATTGAACAGACAATACAATGGTTGGAAAAATTCAATGAAGTAAAAAACAGATTCAGAAAAAACATTGAAATTTTATAATACAAAAGTATTGTAAAATCGTAGCTTGTTTATATCGATTCCTGAGAATGGATTGATGTACCAGTTTCAAACAAAAACAAAAGTTTTAAATGCTTACTGCCATAAATCAGTTCCCTCAATATGATATAATGTACATACATTGAGTGACAACGGATGATGACAAGTTAACTTTTTTCACTCCGAAAATTTCATTGAAAGCATCAAAGAGTAAAGATTGGATCCTTAAGCCATGTTCAATTATATTAAATATCACGTTTTATCAAGAAACAGGAACACAAAAGTATCCACGCTAAATCATATACAACTGGCCATATTTTATATTCTGTATTCAATACTTAAATAAAAGGTACATTTTGTTTTTTAAACAACACAACACATAATTTTCTATTTTTTTTTTAATAATTATATTATGCTTGTATGCAGCAAAATAAACAAATATTTTCAAGAATTAACATACATTCATCTATAATTTTAATGTATAATACTGCAGTTGGCACCCAACATTATTAAAATATTTTTTACAGAAAAAAATTAAACACTGTTTAATGTAATTATATGTTTTAGGAGGTATGTGAAATATATTTCTTCCAAAGACAGTTGAGAGTTAATTGAACTTTTTGAGTGCACACGAATTGTTGAAGGAATATGAAAAGTTTTCAAATAAAACGGTTAAATCATATAATAAATGTTGAAATTATTTTTATACAGTCGATTATGATTATAAATACCTTAAAGATGAATGACACAGTAAAAGAAGTGTTAACCTTTTAACTTTTCTACTAATCAATAAAAGTTGAACTCGGCATTTGGTACTAATGAAATAAAATAAAACGTATAGTACCTATAAAGACGTAATAGTGGTGAGTCTATTGTAATTGTTGTCTTGATATGATTAATTCTTTAAGAGAAATATGCTTCTTTTGCATACCAAATCAACAATTGCAACACAAATCGCTCAACAATATTTCTTTACAGAAAGTTTATAAGGATACGTCAATGCATTCTTTTAAGACTTAATTCTTTAACGTAGCAAATATTTGGTAGCGAGACACAATTGGCTGAAGTCTTAAAATTAAGATTAGTACATTAGATAAAGATTGTCATGCTTAGAATATAATTGTTAGACAAACGTTTTTCTCAAATAAAATAAAAGAGCACTAATAGTACATACCAGAATTAACAAATAGCTTCATAAATACTATCACAAAGATTTGTAGGGAAGAAAAGTTGCACTATGTAAAAAGCCATTTAAGGTGTCTATTAAATTGAAACCGTGTTAGAGTATATACTACTTTATTTGCTAATGGAATGTAATGTAATATTTTTAGATTTATAGTCCTGAATTGATTGTCTCAGGCTATAAGATAAATATATTTATGATTAAAATAAAATTGTATGCTTTCAGTCCATTTAAACAATCGTTTTGACGTGTAATTTCAAAATGCAAAAATTACATTTTAAAAATAATGTGAAAAATTGTCACATTGTTTTACAATTTACACATTCTTATAATAGTAAAAACCACATCTTTATTACTATATGTTATATTAAATACAATGGAAAGATTATGAAACCGATTTGCCATTTGTCACGCCACCAAATATGCTCAATATCATCCATCATACAATACATCACCAATTACAGAATGTAAAAAAGGAATATGTACTGTAAATCTTGTGACGAATATGATGCATTGGTAAACATCTGAAATATCTACCATGCATAGAATAAAAGAAAAATGTTAAGTATGTAGTTGTAGCTTTAAATAGAGTTAAAAACTAGATTTGCCATGAAAAATAACATAATTATAATATCCACATGCTGCAGTTTTTTCTTATGAATCCAAAAGAATATTTATAAAATTATATAAAAACAGATACCTGATCTCGTATGACCAATAAATTAAATATGTGTAATAAGTTAATTGGACATAATCTCAATTTTTGATACAAATCCATCCAAAAATGGGATATTGACAGCATTGGAGAATATTTAATTGAACCATAATATAGATGTATCATGCTTTAACCCTGGTATTGGGTATAATCAAAGAATTATTGAATTCAGTTTCTTTGCTTTTTCCTCACATTAATAGTCTTTTATACTAATCTAAAAGTAAAAATTTATTTCACTTTGTTGCGCAAAAAGTTTCATTTGGAAAAATGTACTCTAATTACACAGTTTCACTTTCAAAAGTGCATCAAGACGATGACAAAAACATTGATTGATTTTTTTTAAATATTTTTACTTTCAAATATATTACAGAGAATATGAACATCTAGGATTTGATGTATTAAAATTTGCTCTGGATAAAGCTTCTAGTGTTGATAAAACCACTTCACTGTTCCAAATTTTGAATTTAAAATAAATAAGAGGAAATGGCAAATTCTGTTTTAGGAAAAAATAGCCTAAACTACGAGAAATCATTTTTGTGCCCAAGATTCCACTAACGATAATTTGTAACAATAAATTTAGATTTATACTTACTCTAAGAATATAAGCTACCCATGATCAGACAACGAATGACGTCATTTTCTGAAATAACATGACTTAAATGATTTTCCTATGCTTTGCTACTAAAAGATTAACTATCGTAATGTAAATAAGAACTGATAAATTTAGATATAAGATAGTTAAGTTACATATGTCTATGTCGAGATTTAATGTTTATACTTAAATATACCCGAAGTATGGTTTATAAAATAAGGTTTTGGCATTTAGATTACCACTTGCAGTAATAGATATATGATACAATTCAATTTGTCTCATAAATTTGATTGTGTAATCAAATTTATATATATTTAATTGTCATCAATTTCAGACGTGTCAGTGTTCCCTTCATTCATAGATATGTTCAAAAAAGTCTATTGATCGCATTTTTGAAATATCATTCCGAAATTAATACCTTCAGACCTTCTGAAATAAAATAGATATCGTCTACCTGTGTCGCTAATATTACGCATCAATCGTAATATCTTTGAAAACCTGTACGCTTATCATTTTGCTATTCTAACTTCCACTACGACACTATATAGACAAGGATATGGATAGACATCTTTTATGTTTTCTAAGTATTAATAAATTTCACATGTAATACTATCTGAATTATAATTGAAAATATGACTTTCGAAATGAAACAGAATCTAAGCTGGAGAAGGTTGAAATGCAGATATTCTTAAAGCTCTTACGCAAAAAAAATCATTTACAAAAGATGCTCGCTTTGATGAATGAATTTCATAAAATAGAAATATTTTCTTTTCATTGATCCCATTAGAGTTTGCTTAGATATTTTTTAGTATGATAAAAAACGATTGACTATCGCAAAAGAATAGTAATAATATGTCTTGTAATTGTTATGATAAAATAATATTACAATCATGACAATTACAATAAAATGAAATATCTGATAAAAAAAATTAAAAAGTATCATTTTACAACAGTGATTTTTTAAACCTTCCAATTTTCTATATTATTTTTGGATATCTCGTAATCTGTATCTCATGACATTTGTTAATTGAAATAGCTTTAGTAGAATAAAATTATTATAAAAAAAGTGAGAGAGAACACTATTTTAAAAATGAAGATTGAATAAACTTAACAAGTAGAATGGGACTAAGTAAAGCAAACATCCGAATGCAGACAAAAAAAATAAAGGGAAAAGGGAAATAAATAAAACAAAAACAATAAAAATAAGTGTACCAAAGTCAATATAATTGAAATATTAATAATATTGTTAGCTAAAGAAAAGTACAAAAAATAGCATTAAAAATATTTTGAAATTTGTTAACAGTATTGCATCAATAAAATTCATTTGTATTTCGAATAAACAAATATGCATTTAAAAAACACTGCATGTATAACAAAATTGTGATACAAAATGTTTGATATATATTTGGATATGGTTTTAAGCTCGAAAACTTGCTAACATATTTCAAAATTCGAAATAAAGACAATGCACCACTAAAGTAAATTATAAAAAAGAAAAGCCTTAACACGTAAATAGGTAGATAAATTTAAAAAGAAATTGCTTTTGAAGATAATTTCTATATTTCAACAGAAATGAAAGCAGTATATGTGAATGGAGTCAGCTACCGACGAAAAACATGTATTCAAGAAACTGTAAACATTTCAGTTGACAGGATATGTGCGTAGTTTCAGGTATAATCGGTACAGAACATTTCAGATGAGACAGAAAACTGAATCATACTGTTATGATATGTCTTGTAAAGATCATAAAAGCATTATTTAGGAAAAAAAAACTATTATTGAGAGATGAAGATGAAAATGAATTGCTCCAAAAATAATATCAGGAAATAACACTTTTTATAAAATAATCACATGTTTCAAGTATTATCAATAAATTCTATAAATGTTAAATTGTTGCTATTAAATATTGACTTGCATTTTTGGCATTTGGCCCTAAGAACATCTATTTTACTGTTACAATACCTATTACTCTCAAGTTCATCGACTCACTATTCAGGCATTTTATTATATGGATCTATGTAAAATTTTGTTCTCATATCTCATAGATACATATGAATTATGTACGTCTAATTATTTAGTTAATGCAGAATTTACACTGCTCTAACACTGAATTTTCTTTACATGTTTTTCTAAAAAAGTAACATCAGATATATAATGTATCTATTATGTAACGTATTTTATGAATTTTGTGATAAACTTTGTGTGGAAATGTTTTCTTGATTAACGTCTAAAGTTGATTAGATAGAAGAAAAAAAAAATGAGACACTATGCATAGTTTCTTATACTATTGTAAACAGATACAAAATACTGTTGACTTTACAAAAAAAAAATTGAAATAACAATAAATTTTCAATCACGACACCGTTACAATTTCTATATAATATTCCATACGAATAAAATTAAGAAAGAGCTCCATAACATACAAATAAAAAAAATCTACTTAATACAAATTCAGCCTTGAATAACGAAAATGCAAAAACTGTAACTATAACTTGAAAAGATAAAAATTTTAATACAAATCTATGAACAATAATGTGAACTTACTTGTGAGCGTATCTCAGCTAGTAGATGTGACAAACACTATCATATTAATATAAGAAAACATCATATAAACAATTATTTCAATATACTTTGTTATGGAGTGTAAAAAACAGAAAAGAACATTGATATGTGTAATTTTTAGCTTCAGTAAACTAAATTTACCGGACAGGGTATTCATATACACGGAATGTGTCCGATACAATACAAAATAATTATGTTGATGAATGATAATGTAGGTATGTTGAAATGATCTTATAATGATATTATCAACTATTACCACTTTATACATGTTAATTTTCAGTGACATTTAACACTCTACACCCTAAACGATACACTTTTCTGCGATTGTTATAAAAGACAATTTTACCCCGAAGGATGACGCTGACTATTATCTAACGCCTATCGCCAGGCACCACCTTCTATCCTGCTCTATAGGGCAATGCTGCACACCCTGTCTCCTAGTATTTTATAATTCAGCTAATTCTGAATAATTCAAATCAATATTTATTAAACTCCAATTTAAACATTATTTTCTAATACTTCATGAAATCATTCTAAGCTCTATTCATTATTTTAAATTTTAACGATACACAATATTTTTTACAAATATAGCGAAAGGTTGTCCTCAGAAATTAAGAAGGGATGAGATTGTTGTATGAAATCGAGTTACAATTTTCATAGCTCATCATTCTCTCAAACAATTAAAAAAGTTTTTAAAGCGAAGCACTGGTCTCGAATGTTCAATTTGGCTCATATTGTAATTTATTTAAAATATTATCTTCACCTTATTGCAAATAAAATATTTGTATATTTTTGCCTATTAACATAAAATATACTTAATTTACTATAAAATTACAAGCTGCAAGATAGAATAACAGTTACAAGAATAATAATTACGATAATTGTATATTTAGTTACGCTTTTTACTAATGATTTAGTAGGATAAAAGAAAATTCCAATAAATCAAAATGTGAACATTCACATTAAAATAAATAAATCAACAAAAAAAATATAATAATAAAAAAGCCATGTAATACTTGAATAAAATAAAATACTTGTTCATGTAAAGGTAATAAATATTATCAATAAAATTATAAAGGAGGCTTGTTGATGAAAATAATATTTGCCTACTAAAAATTATTTCTATGACAAAATGATATCCAATATGTACGAGTAAAAGTGAAACAAGCGTTTAAGACTAAGTTAGTGAATAAAATAGTTTCGAAATTAAATATCTAAATTATAAAATATTCAATTATTAATTAAACAATGAAAAGATAGTCACCATTATCAGCGTAAATTCTAAATGCCAAAGATACATTGTGACATCAGATTAAACATAAAGCAAACGTTAAACGAAGTCATTTATATAACAAATGCAAATTGTATAAAATTATTACCAATATAATTGTAAATATTTAAAAATACTTAATAAGTCAAAATAAAAATAATATATTTAGCTACCATTAATGCAGATACTGAATTGAATACTTGAGGATAAAAATAAGACAAATGGCGACAAAAATATAAAACATTAGAAAATACATAATTGAAACACTTAAAATAGACATCTTAAATTATAATATAACAGACAAAAATACTGAATACTTTATTTTCATACTGCAGCATTGATTCCAGCAGAGCTTTATCAGATCTCGGAATGAAGATGAGCTTTTGTTGAACGCTTAGATCACCTGAATGCGACAACGGTGAGCCGAGTCGGATGTTTCAGGTGAATTCTAAACGAGTAACAAAAGAACATTCATTAACATATTTATCCTATTAGAGTTCCGACAGTCACACTGAAAGGACCCTTTTCAAAAAAAAAATACTTAACTCTTCTGAAAACTTTCAGTTTTATATAACCTAATTTAATAAAATAAAATCTCAATAGATAATTGCATATTGCACACACATACATATACTCTTTCAATACGAATAATTCATATATTCCTATGATTGTATGCGTTTAATAAAATATATAAAATATGACATATATCTATACTTGTAAGTGTCACAATAAAACATTTTGTAACAATTTGTTTCCAAAATGGATAAACTCGCAAGTATTATAACAAAAGTTGTGATCAACTAATAGTGAAGAAAAAATAGCACACTTGCAGGAATCCATTTCGGAATATAGTCAACGAAAGTTTTCAGACATTGTACGTAAACAATTTCCTGACAGTACAATAATAATATGATGATTGTTATTCTCATGAAAACTTATGTTGTATTTATACTATGAAATATTAACCTAACTTTTAGAGTAAATAAATTTATAATATGTTTATAGAAAAAGTCTACTGGCTTTATAAAATGTCCAATAAAGGTTCCATTTAATAGTACAGACAATAAAATGGATTAAGATAAATTTCATAACAATTTGGTCATGAAACAGATTCTTCTTATAAGCAACCACTTTTCATGGATAATGTTACGTAATCATGTTTCTTAAATATGTGTATTTTTGGCATTATATTGTGTTCAACCTCGTGACTGACTATCAGATCGATCACTGAACACTTTACACCAGTCCACAAGCCATTTTGAATGTCAAATATATTGTCTCTTGATCTGTAGGGATATCACTTTTCATTCGAGATGATAATTTTGTTCAATATTAAATTTTATACATGACATGTTTTTCTATCATTATTTTGGTACAACATTGATTATAATATGGCATCGACAACTTTATTGCATCTTGATGTAAAATGTTATTAAAATAATTTTGAGATTTCATCATTCAGCGCAGTTCAAAAATCACGATAGTTTGGCTGAGATTATATTGAAAAATTATAAATTATCGAAAATAAAGAAATAATTACAACAAGATGGCGAAGTTACGAAGATGCATAAAAGGTACCCATTTTAAATGTTAGATTTAGAGAATGACACTCGAAGATGATTTGACTCCGAGAGCTGATGATTGTGCATTTTAATAAGGGCAGCGACTGCATCATCTATGGTGGGGAGCTGAACTAATGCCATCTTTCGGTCTTTACTGAAAACAAAAGAAAACGGAAATGTAAAACAACAAACAAAATAAAATGGATATTTCTAAATTCACAATGAAAACAAATAATATGCATTTCTAATATGAGTATTTCGATGCAAAGTAACTGAAATCGGGGTTTTTAAGAACAAATTTAAATATATATTTAAATTCTCGTGATAATGAACATATAATACCTAGTTCTATTGTAGAAAATGCTTGAAATTTTTACTAAATAGAATTGCTGCTATAATTTAAGACATCCAAAATCTCAATAATTCAAATTAGAATTGCTGCTGTTAGAAAAATATTTTTTGTGACACAGTATGGCAGAAAATGCAATCGATGAAATAAAACATATCAGTAGGTGATTGAAAACAATTATATGTTTTTTAATTCATGTAATGTCATTTTTAATTTAGAAACAGAAAGTTAATATTTCTTTTCCTACATTTATATGCTAAAAAATACTTACGGGAAGAATTTGAATGCTTTCACATTGAAGGTCTTTTTGGTAAACGCTTCTTTAATTTCTTCTTCTGAAACGGTGGCTCTGCAATTTTAAAATAAATAGTTAAAGACATAATATTACTAAAAATAATAATTATCATTTTCGGCAAATAATATCAAGTAGATCATAACAGTAAACTAGGTTAACAGACCCCAAAATTAGAAAGGGGGAAATACGCAATTCACACTAATCTTATCCAATAACCAGTTTTAATTTCTATTTTTTTCCTAAGATAATTAGGAAAATAATAGATGTGAACAAAATAAATGTACACGCTTACTAAATATCTTCATATAATAACTAGCAATTAAAAAGAATGGCGTTGTAAAAAGTATACTAACGGAATGTTGGATAGATGCAGAGTTGCGCTGGGTGGGTAGATATTCTGATAATTCTTGCTTCCTGGCTTTTTGAATCTGTGGAGTGGGCTCTGTGAATAGTCTCTGTAAACAAAATAAAATTTCATAAGTGGCATATTTCGAATATCACAGGAACTTGATGTTAATCTGTTACACTTTTAAAAAATAGTGAAAAATAGTGTGCTGCCTAAAGTGACCCAAGCCAAATCGCATGTGACACAAAAAACACTGAATTTCCCACAAGTGTGCAATTCCAGAGATGCAGCATACTGTTTCTCCGAAGCATTCTATCATTCGTGAGTTAATTTTCGTCACGAAAATCTATAAAACTACACCAATGGATTCAGTTCCTGTCTTGTTTTAAGTGTTCCTTGATTAGACTTATATATCCATTGTGATTAAATGCTTGCGTTTAAGAGGCTTGAGGCATACATTCTGGGAATATATTGATTGGGCTCTCCTAGCAGTCCATACAGAAAAAGCAGGGAACATGGATAACTTAGGTTAAGGGAAGACAGACTAAACTATTTTTTCAGAATAATTAATACTTAAAAGAAAAATGTTGGCATGTATATGCAGATAGAAAAATATAAAACCTCGTCAGTCCAGCATCAGGTTGACCTTCTTTTGGCAATTGCACGGTTTGGTGTTTGCTCAGCATCACTCTCATAGCTTTTCCGAAGACACGCAGCTTGTCCATATGTGTCATTGCTGGATAAAAAAAAATACTCCATCATAGGAAAGTTCCAAGTAAAAAAGGGAAACAGACAATTCATGATTTTAATGAAAAAATCTATTCTACACACACTGCATCAATGAATAATTATTTTTTAGTCAGAGAAAATCAAGAATTTAAAAAAATAGCTTTATTTTAGAAAATGAAAAACCCGCTTTACCTAAATGGGCTTGATGTGGTTCTGCAAGTTGAATTAGTGCGGAATCTTTCTTGTTATACAGAATCTTTACTCGTTGAACATCCCCGTATACTCCTGGAATAATTAAGAATAATTTATTTACAAGGTAATGATTTTGTTAAGAGATTATTTAGATTTTATCTAAAATGAAAAATGGTAAGAAAGGGGTTTTCGATATGAAATGTAATGTTGAAGAGTTTTGTTTTGGAATACAGATATTTTGCTGAATCACATTTTTATTATAAAAGCGAAACACCCAAATAATAAATATAAACTAGTAATGTAAGCAGGGAGAAGAGAAAATAAATATTATTGGACTCACTTATTCCATACTAAATGCGATACATTTAAATTTATGAGAAGTTAAAACAGTAACTGTCAAAAAATGAAAGAGTTGGAAAATGTGAATATTTTTTTTTTGTATATCGGTTTTCAAACTCTTCCCGCGGGCGTCTAAATGTTCATCGCATTTCTTTGGAATAGAATTTTAAATAATAAAATAATTTCAATCGACAATAACACAACGAAAATAAAACAGCAAGAATTTTCAAGTTGATTAAATTAAGGAAATGTTAAAAAAAACAGGCGGACATCAATTTGATAAACAAAAATTTTTATTGCAATTCTCGAAGAAAATTTCAGCAACTCAAAGACTAAGGAATGATAAGGTGGAAAGATTCACAAGACTAACCGTTCAAAAGCAACACTGTCAAATTATATGCAATGGTGGTCTTTTTTTATTAAAGACTGAATTTTTAAGATTTAATTGAAGTTAAATTGATTTATTGCAAATTCATAAATATTATATATTATTTATGTAAAGAAAATACAAAGGTAGAATTTATTTTTGTTTATCAAATCAGAAACAATTTAAATTTAATAATAAAAATGGTATTGTGCACACGTACCGAAAAGGGTAAAGAGAGCGTCAGGCGTGACCATCTAAAACAACAGGAGAGATAGAGACAGCATTATATTTAGGTGTAAAATAGTTTTTATTCAGTTTAATATTATGTAGCCAATTTCCAAACGATAGATACAATATTTTACCGATTGAAATAACACATCAGCGGGTCACATCAAGCAAGAACAGCTATTAGACAAGGGCTGTCAAAAGAATCACACTAAATAACATACTACAGGCTGTTCCAAAAACAATACAGCAATGGGAAATCGAATAAATATTTTTAATGCACAATTATTATTTATGAAAAGATTTTTTTATTCTATACCACCATATCGACATGGTATAAGTATAAAAAAGTAAAATATATCTTCAAGAACATGTATAAATGGATATTGTAAATCCATAAGTCTGTTTATAGACACAGATGAGAGGGAAAAATTTATTAATAAATTTTGCATACATTTGGTTTTGTTATAAGATATTAAACAGTTTGTTATCTAAAATAAAGAACTAATAATTGTAATCATCACGAAATAGTGACAAGAATTTAAATTTTAATTGATGTAGAATCGTATTATTTTTGGACACCTGAAAATGTAGTCATTGAAAATTAAGGTGATTAAAGAAAATTAAGGAACAGGTAAAGTGAATGACTCGGGTGACTCAAACCAACAGTTATTTTACACTAATAATGTATTTGTACCAATGACAACCAAAAGCGAAAGAAAAACCACATCTAACAACATGTATATAAAACAAAATTCAAACAATGCAGTTCAAATGAAATCATAATTACAGCGTTGTTAGTCTATTCTTGATTGATGTAACAGGTTACTTGTTGAAATCACAAGAATATGCATACAAACACGAAAATAGGAATTTTCGACCAACACAGGATGGATTTGTATTTGATTGATTTGTTATTGTGTAATTCTATCAATTATAAGCAGACATAACGGTTCAGAAGATAAAAATCATGGTATATCACAACATGGTATAAGTATAAAAAAGTATTAATTATATGGGAGATATTTATATGATAAACATATTATTATCTTATGAGAATAAAACAAATTCTAAAACAGGTATTCTTTCCGACGTATCACATCTTTTACACATTTTGAGAACTCATCACAACAATTACCAATAATGTTCAAAAGTACAGCATACAATTTACTATAATATACTTACCATTTATAATCAAACATATTAATATAAACTCTTCTTGAAAGTTATCATTAGTGGTTACAAGATTTAGCATATTTAAAGTAATAAGATGAAAATATACCTCTTCATTGAGATTCGAGACAAGGAGGACGGTAGCGAGCGGCAAAGGCTGAGGAAGCGCTCTCAAAGCGGGAGCTGCACCGCTCAGGGCTCCTTGCGCTAGAGCCAGAGCACCGAATCCGGGAAGACCGGCTGCCATTCCCGCGTTCATGTACGGGCTGGCCCCCAATCCTGCACCCAGGCCGAGACCAAACGGCGGTGCCAGAACACCGGGTCCTATGATGCCAGCATAACGAGAGAGAAAAAATCCACACTGTTTACTCAACATCTATACAATTCAAGAAGATCAATTCTTCAGGATTTATTAAAAAGAAATTGAAAGAATAATATCTAAGATTGCAAGTATGATCATTAATATTTTTTTAAATACAGTAAAACGCCCATTTACGCAGTCCGTTCAAGTCGGGACCGAGTTATTGGGAGAGCGAATCTCATACAAAATTAAGGATTACGTTTTTTTTCGCGAAAAATGTAAAACTGCCAAAGCTAATAATAAATGAAAAAAAATATACATGAATGAAATATTTAGTTACTGTGTGTACAGCAATGACAATAGTATGAGACCGCGCAATTGAGGGATTTGCGGTGAATATTTATATTAAGCGCGTAATTCGGGGTAGTGTAATTGGGGGTTCCACTGTATATATGCAGGATCATTTTGCTCGTCACATTGTCTAGTGGTAGAATAGCTTTTGTTCTACTCAGTTACACAATCAAGAGTTTAAATTCCCGAATAGATACTTGCAAACATTTTTTCACAAATAGGTTTATATATATAGATGTCCTCCTTTCTTCCAATTAACCGTTTATACCCAACAGAGAGTGGGAAGTTTAGAGAGGGATTAGCTAATTACTAATCCTTTCGTAACATCTATCATTACAATCTCTAAAAAAAGAGGCAGAACGACCAACTCCCAAGCACCTTATGTTAAAATATTTCATTTAGACTCCACACGTTCCTCATTGGACTGGACATGGTTAAAACAAAAAAAAAAACGAAATACACAAATTAATAATAGGGAAAAAATTGTATTTTTATTATTTTGCAAAGTAAACACTGCAATACAGTGGTGGTAAAGAGTGCTTAACGGAATGAGGTGAGTTGTGGTTATACTAACGCACGATTGACTAGTACTAACGTTGTAAAAGTTATCGATATATGCAAGGCTAATATTTGAAGATATGAAATTCTTCGGTTGCTTACCCGCCAGGCGTTCTCTAGTGAGCCCAGGTCTGGCAGCGAGCAACAGTCCTGGGAGAAGATCAGCGGCTCCCAGCTGAAGATGATCTCCATCTCCGCTCGGCAATGAGGGGTTAGTGTAGTCGCGCGATTTGTCATTGTTATACTTCACGTTTAAGGATGACATCTTGGAGTAGTCGATGCGGAGGGTGCAGCACCCATTGTATATATTCTGCCCATCCAAAGCCTGGAAAACAAACATAATGACATGATTAGTCTATTAAATTGAATGATTTTATAATGGTAAAATAACATATTTAATACACAAATACATCATATTTCTTTTACATAATTATAATAGTGAAATTAATATATACAAAGATTTCCCATCTTTTTATACCTATTTCACATTTTTGTAAGTAATCTGTGAGCAATTTTTTAATAAATGTTATACAGTAAACAAATTATTGTTCCAAAACACTTGCTGTCAGGTAAACGTTGTAGAATAATCAAAGCGTTAGTAAAAAGGCGCGAGTTCAAATCTTTTTTGAAATTCGCCCTATAATTGAGGACCTGAGTGGGAAAAAAGCTTCAGACCACAAATGTTGTTCTATGTAATATGTATGTTCAAGTGGACTTGAATAAAAAAAAATATTAAATTTGTTTTTGAGAACCCAAGCGAACGCCTCTTTTATCACGGTACAATTATTGAAAACCTACTACCTACCCAAGTAATAGCGCAATAAAGAAGTATTCAATGAATTATGAGAAAATTTATATTAAATCGGTTTTAATGCAGAAAATCTCGGATACACTGACGCATTGAGATAAAAACATCGGTCTCACAGATTAATAATTTCAGCATTGCAATAGCATTGCAATGATGCGGCGCCCCTCAAACACTACAAATATTAAAAACGGGGCATATTTCCCCTCGTTAAGAAACACTGAGCATGTTAAAATTCGTGACAAGTTTACTACGTGGAATACTACAGCTTGGCTTCATATAACTTTTAAATCTACTATCATTACAAAAAATAATTATTGTGCGTAAGAACGGAATAAAAAAAATATGACTTCTGTTTAGTGAGTTGCCCCTTTTTCTATCCAAGTCCAGGTATATATATAATAAAAGTATAAACACAGCAAGTGTTTATGATTATGACGGCACAGTGTGCGATTTCTTTCTAAACATTGCGTAAACGAGTGTACCTTCATTAATTGGAGCTGATATCCTGGCAGGAGCACAAGGAACCTTTAATCTTTTACACGATATAAATATTTGTTTGAAAAAACATGTCTGACAAGAAAATGGCATAGAAAGAAAGATGTAAATATGCCGTTAATGAATTTAAGACACCTCTTGTAGACCAATTTATTATTTAATTTTTCAAGCGATGATAAAAAATAAATTTAAAGGTTCATTAGCATGTATATGAAATTTCTTGTAAATAAACTACGTATAAATGAAACCTTATAAAAGCTCGATTAATAACGGTAACTTATTTATCTTTTTAAAACTCACTGCACAGCCTCCCACGCGGTCGAAAAAATATTTTCAAAATACATCTGAGAGATCTCAGCGACATGTCTAAACATACCTTCGAGCTCAATATAATAACCGTGGAACTAAAAATCATATGACGGCATATCTTTGTGACCTAAATATCTGGAGAGTTTTGTATGACAATGACAGAAAGACACATTTGTGTTTGTTAAAACAAACATATACACCAAAAAGGCGTCATCGAACGAATAAATTTGTCAAAAGCACCCAGCGTTACTTATTTTTAGTGCTCCCATACTTCAAAATACTATTGCCGCGGAAGATTTTTTTACGAACGCTCTCATTAAAAACAAGAGTTATCTCCGAGTAGAAGTTCCATCAACATACCTTTCCTATATTTGATTACGAGTAGACACATTGAGTGTATCGTGTGAATGCGACAATCGTAGTGCGACCAATTTGGGCAAAAAGTGATAGTGTCGAATAGATTAATTTTGTTGATGCAAATATAAAATTTATAAAATTTGGTAATATAATACAAATCAACAGAATGTTAATATATTAAGTGAACAAACAAGCATCTTGAAAGAATTGACTGAGTTAAATTTTTTTAACTAATTCGGTTTCAGCAATGGGTATTAGGAAAATTTATCCTACGTAAATTAGTATTGACTTAAAAGCAAACTTCATAAGACCAACATTGGTCGGTGATACGAGCTTTCTACTGCGTATTTTCCTTCGTTTGAGCTGAACATCTTATATCAGTCAGAAGGCAAAGAAGCCCTTAAAGACACAAAACATCCTGAATTCGGTAACTGCAAAGGCAAAATACAAATTCAGAAACATAAACACGGCTCGTGGATTCCTCCGGGCGATCAAAACACAAAATAGAAGAGAGGGTGTGAGGGAAGACGGAGTGGGGCGACTCCTTGAAAATATCTTGTAAACTTTACATTTTTGAAGGTGTTTCAATGTAAAATCTAAAAAAATGAAATTTCCCAGCAGTTTTTTTTAGATTTAAGTGAAATCTATACACTAGTTTATTAATCTTGGTAAGCTGCTACTATTAACTGAGTATATTATTCATTGACACTAATACTAGCAAAATTAGTTACCCGATTTATCGAAATTGTATAGATAACATTCTATCCGTAAATAAAAGAAGAAGAATAAGAAGTGATAACATACCTGCAAGCAAATAAAATATTTTTGAAATTACAATTTTATTCTTTAAAATATTTTTATTTATAAAAGCATCGATTGACGATGAAAAAAAGCAAAGTCATATTAAAAATAAATAAAATTAAAAAGCATTCCTACGGTTTCAGTATTGGTTTATATTGGAAGTAGTTTAGTAACTCTCCCGGATACGTTGTTTGTGCATTGAAACACCTTTTGTATATTCTTAAAGAAGTGCCGCCGCGCGACGATCGTACCTGAGAGAGAGAGAGTTGGTCGTAGATGTCAAAGGCAGGGAGGTTTTCCATCCAGATACGATAGGATGAGGCAACAAGAAAAGTAAAAGTCTTTCGGGCAATCAACTAATGAGTCTTTTAAGTAATTAAAATGATACAATTAGTATATTAACGTCATTATAGACGGCACGGGGTAGGCGACACTCGAGGGAACTTGCGGCTTTTGATTAATTATTAAACACAAACGACCTTAATATACTTTGCGCAAATCGAAAATAGAGGGTTGTTTGTGGGAAATTAAAGATAAAACCGAGTTTCCTCGAGTGCCACGATTGGAAAAGGGCACACTTTCTGTTTGACTTTTATTTCGAATTGATATCGGGTAAGTATTATTTATATTTGGTGGTAAACAATCATGATATTTCATGGAAATGAAGTAATATCGAGCAATATTTGCAGGCAGTCATGTTATTAAATTTAATATAGTATTTTGTTTGATTTAAAATATAATATCGGAAAGCAATAACTTTACAGAAATTCTAGTATAAATAAGCAATGCTTCGTGTATATCCAATATACATCGTAATTGTTATCATCATCTTTAACATTAACTATTTTATATCAGCTACGGTCACATTTAAGTGTGATATTCTGCTTATACTAATGTAAGCATACAGTAAAGGTTTATACAATAAAGTGAGTATTCTTATATATTTTACAGGTCGAAGTGAAACTACACAGTTGAAAAAATCACAGATCAAAATCACTTTTAAAAAACGTAGACATGAAGCAGATAACGAACAATAAACCCATGCAATATTGGCAATATTGGTGCAGTACGAACTCTTCAGTCCCACTTGAAAAGTTAGTGGCACTTTGTAATGTAGGTACAACACAATATGCAACCATAGTGCATATAGCAAACAAACGTTGGGTTTACCAAGTGCTGAGCAAATATTAGGAGTTAGTGATACGTGGACGAGTATGAGTATATAGAGCAGTGGTCGCCAACTAATGGTCTGCGAGAAAAATTTGGTGGGGCGCGGAATTTTTAAACTTGTTTCAATATACAGCATCAAATATCACACCAGTTAATTTGTTGACCATTTCATAATAAAAAATATAGCATTCATGAACGCTATTTTATATGTTTATATTTATAAGAAAAGCTGGTTAGGGGTGCGAGGAATTCTAAATGAGGTCAGAAAGCTTGGTGACCGCTGATAAAGAGGAAACCTTCGATAAAATAGCCAAGCCATAGAACGAAATACTCATTCAACCGTATACATTTTAATTTTGCTGTTGGAAAAAGTCGTCTTCGTCATGAGCTACTACAAATGGAATCTGAACTAATTTTACAATTTTATTATTATCGGAAGATTAAAAAGTGACTTATACAAGCTTTACAACTTCACATGTTGATAGTTTTTGTTAATACATTTCAATTATTAAATACTGTGATAAGCGTGAACTGAAGTCGAGACGAGACACGCACGAATATTTTGAAATAACCATGATGTTTTTGGTGGTAAATTCCAAAAGCGAGAACGGCGGCGCAGTACGTACGTAGTGCATAGAAAAGCGTAACGTGAAAACCATTTCTCTTTCTCAAATATGAGCAAAGTCGGCAATGGCAAAATTCAAACAAGCTGATGTGACGAAAGCGCCAGGTGACGTCAAACTAATTCGCAATTTATTAAAATAATAACCGCCGCGTGCTGCAAAGTGTTTTCGCGAAAACAGAAAACTAAGCAGAACAGTATCTAAAGCTAGTGCGACGTTTTACATTAAAAGCTTATAACATAATATAATCACAGTAATATATGATATTTTGCGCGGTGAATGATTTACATACCTGCATCAAAATATAATAAATACTTCAGAAATAAGATTTCTTTCATTTATAAAGCAAGAATATTATCTCAAGAATATTATCCCACTAAACGTTCGCTTCGATCTTCAGCCAGACACTTCAGATGAACTTTATTAATCAATCTGGCATCACCAACTAGATACTGCTGTATTGTTTATTTTATATACTGTACTAATATTAATTTTTATTATACTTGTTTATTAAAGATAAAATTTCGGCAGTGTGCAGAAAAAAAGTTGAAGTACCATTGGCAGAATATTTAAAATTCTGATTTAAGCCATCTCAAAATTGTTGAAAACGTCAGCTACCTATTTTAAAAATAATGCGGAATTCTGAAAAAATAAATCATCATGACAAAGATTTCTAAAAATAATGCATAAAAAAACATTCCCTTTTCGGTGAACGAGTTTCACGGCATCGTGTAGTTGTATATACGAGTGTGAGGGTGTGTTTTGGTGATAAAGGGTTTACATGGTAGCGCTATACAGCCTACTCCTATCTAAACAAGGTCGGAAAAGGTAAACACTGACGGGGGTTGTGTGAACTGCGTAAAAAATAGACTTGTTTCATTGTAATACGCCTGTTTACTGTTCATTTTGGATGCTGGTAAAATAAAAGAATAATTATATTTGTAAAAAAAAAAAACAGTTTCAGAATATTTATGAACTTTTCTGAACCTAATATATAAATAAATATAGAATTATAGATGGATATACAAAGATTTAATTTTCTTTATTTCTTGACTGTCACTGTGTATGAATGAAGATTACAATTTGTGTGTGTAAATATTTAGTGAAATTTAAGTTAAGCTAAATAACAATAATTAATGAACGGACCAACGCAGCTGATACGCTGTATTCACGGAATGAGTGACAGAAAAAAACTGTCATTAAACATACGATTATGTTTGTCGTTAGTTTATTACAACTAAAATTATTTGATAGTTCAGTGTTTCGTTTCGGTTCACCACTAAAGAAATAGCATGCGAGTAAATGATCGGTGTTCAAATGATGACCAAAAAAGATATTTTGAAATAACTGATAAATATGTCTATAATTTTCAAATAAATATATTCAATTACAAGCATAATATGATTTTAATTATAATCAGTCGTGCATTTAATATTTAGTATAACGAAGTAATGAATATACATGGAATAAACATCTTCCCATGTAGTAAAATATCCAAATGATAAGCAAGGCAAAGTAAGCCTGTCGTGTGACTGAGTGTTTTGAATTCATCCATCCCTTTGGAGAGGGGCGTCGCACAATGAATAAATAATGAGTGCATTAAGGCACAACTCAAACTACCTTGCAGGTGGAATATTATGCTTCCGACATTATGGTATTAGATATTTCCAATTTGATGCAAACATCGCTGAATAATGGAAGCAGTGTATTCATAATGGATAGAATGAGAAATTAGTACTTGTCACTAATAATGCACATAATATTTATGCCATTAACATTATTTTACTGCTATTTTACAACGTTAAGGAAGAAAATGATTGAGATGCATGAAAAAGAAGTTTTTATAAGTATCAAAATTAAAATGTCTAAACAAAACATCGGATCTGATGATGTGAGTTTTATTTTAAATCGTCAACCGTCAGTTAAGAATGCTAACCGATTGATGATATACATAATTGAATAGTTTTCTTGAGATCAGTTAAAATAAAAAAAGTCCTACGTTATGGATATATATGGATGATCAATTAAATTCCAAATATTCTTTAAATTTATTTCGTTTATTTTATACATTAAATCTTAGGTAATTTTGCCTTTTTAATATGATATTCAATACTCACATTCTAATTGACCTTTGCCCCAAAATTTCAATTAAAAATACCGCAACCTTTTTAACAAATTATAAGTGTTGAAAAATAAGCAATACATGATAAATGTGAGGATGATTTTATTCTCATTATAAACATTCCATAGCTATAAATGGATTTACGAAAAATAATACTCACGATTGTGAAATAAAAACACGCTGATATTTTTCGATTTCGCAGAAACAAAATTCACCCGTTATCTTCCCGATATCGCGTTTCTGTGTTGTTAATTTAGGTTATCCAATTATAATTTAATATGTGCCGTTAATTGAAGGTAAAGATTTGCGGGTAAGATTTTGACGAAGCTTATGAACGTCCCGAGATCAAATTAATGATATAAGAAGGGAGAGGCCACAAAATATTGTAAATAAAACAACAAAAGAAGGATTAACATGCTAGATAAAAAAACGTGATGCGAAAGTCTTTTCAGAATTTAAGAAGTTTCAGCGGATTTTCAGGATGGGAGACTTTCTAAAGGGGGAGAGTAACTAAAACAGATTTTGAAAGGAAGCGTATTTTAAGGAACATTTTAAATGGAAAATTTAATATTACAATTCATCTTAATTAAAATATTTATTCATCTAAAATATTGTAAAGGAACAGAACGAGAAATCTTAAAGCATTAAAAATATATGATATCGAAATTTTTTTAAATAAATGTTATTTAACCTTCATAATATGACGTGGTTCATACATCGTGCGGGTGTACTTTTTAGATGAAAACATGTGGGATATTATTTCGAATAATAAGGATCGATAAAATTTATAATGTAAGACAATTTAAGTAGAGGTGGAAGATATTAAAAGAGATAGTCTCGAATGTGGCTTACTTTTCAAAGGCGTTGGTGATCTAAAACGACCGGTGCAACTTATGATAGAAAGTTAAAAAAACAAAATATTGTTGTTTTTTTTTTAAATTAAAGGGAAGAGAATAGAAATAGTATGATTCTCGTTTTACACGATCGTTGACATGGATTCGAAATAACGCGGACTAAGAAATCGGAATAATATATTTTTTATACTGAGAGCTTTGTATTTTAAAAAAGAAAACAGAATTTGATTGTACTACTTCCACATGTTACTAATCATAATAAACATGTGGAAGTGAAACGAATTGTGTTTTATTTTTCATGCTTTCCACTAAGAATTGACAGTTAACACCTTAAAAGTCAGTGATAACTTCACTTTAAAATGGTTATACCAAATAAGGATATGTAAATATAACCATGGCAATGAAGTATGTAATTTATATGTAACTTATTATACATCAATAGAAACAAAAATACTTTAATTACTAGAAATAGTAAACAAAACGTTTTAAGTAATGGAATCTATTTGTCAATGTTAATCATTTTCTTTCACTGTGTCTTTTTTGGAAGATTTTTGATGGTGGTTTCTGGAACATATCTCCGTGTAAAAAAAAGAATCGGGTGTAATTAAAAAATACATTTGGATTTAACAGAAATAGTAGCAACGTAGCATTGAGTACTAAAATAAATAAGCAACACAACAAAAAGTACTAAATGTTCTATCGGTATTCCACGATCTAATCATATGGATATGATATTTATAATAATTTTGATTAAATTAATGAAGTAAGTAATTCAAAGATAAACGTCATTATATAACCGCAAAATCAAATCGAGCTTCATCCACTTAGCAAAGTGACGGTTTCCGAATTGCGTAAATGTAAACAGGAGTGTAGAAACCGAATCATAATGGATTTCGTAAACACAAACAATTCGCCAATTCACCCAAAATCCAGCCGGTAGGGACCACAGCGCAATCAAATACAAAAACACATCGATATCCCTAATTAAAACTCTATCCGTAATAATAATTTCAGACGACCGTTTTCACAGAAATAATGTTCATTTCGACTCGCGGGGAAAACATGTGTGTGTGTGTGTGTGTAAATGGAAACATATTTACAAAATATTTTGATATCTCAATAAAATACTAAAAAATCACTCGAAATACTATATATGAACTTCATTTTTCATCATTCACCGGAAATGCCACGTACATCCTGTTTCAAAAAATATGTTTTAATATACTGAGGTAGTTTTTAATGTGTTTTGAAGTTATAATTGTTAATTATAACTAACTGTACAAACATTGAATCTATTTTAACGCTTAAAGCAGATGAATGAGTTTTAATGATTGACGAAAAAAAATACATTGAAAGTTGTAGTGGAATAACTAAACAACAGAAACGATGAAACTTAAGTGGGAGTAAGCTTTCAAGCTTCAATGTAATTCAGCTGACCGTGAGATGAAAAAATATTTGTAGAATAGTAACATATATTTTTTAAATATCACCATACCAATTAATTTCCTGCGATCAATTTAACTCCAATCACTCATGCAAACAATCACAATTTCAGTCGTTAAAACAATTTATCGCAATAATATTATTACATCGGCCATCTATCACGCCCTGCTTCATTATGGTTATTGTTCCGTTGGAAGTTATGGGCGCGATTTTTATTGAGAGCCGTTTACCGCCGATTTCAACAAACATCCTCTAATTCAGTGAACAATGCCATTTTTCGTTTGTCTGTAAAACCTCTGTTAACAACTCTGATGATATAAAATACCACTATACAGATATGTGTCATAGATAAGGGCCCGTAAGACGTACATTTCACATTTTATATATTATACTTGTAAGCTAAAAATATAAGATAATTCTTATTTTATAATTGATAACGCGGCAAACTTGTATGCGGCATTTTTGTTTTATGTATGGTATTTTTCTTTTACTTTGATTTTTTTATTTTGAGAGCAATTTTATTGGATTTAAAAAAACACGCTGATTGATTTTAAGCACTGTCATTACTCGAATACTGTTATTCTCACGGTACACAATATTAATGTTTAAGTCTTTTTAACATATATACACGAAGTCACAAAATACTGCAAATCAGTATAAAAAATGACTTTCCAGGTATATCGAATGTAAAGTATTCTCAAGATAAATTCGGGACGATGTCAAGTAAGTTACTACTATAAAGCTGATGAAATTTAAAATTTGAAAAGTAACACAGTAGTAACAAGGTACCTTTCACATAGAATTTCAATTCGTATAGGAAATTTATCAAGATAGGAATTCATTTTACGAGTATACCAATGTGTTTTCAGAATGATGATACTTAACTTGACTAAGTTAACAGTATGTAGATATACGAGAGCAAAGAGAACGGTAAGTGTAAGGCGAGCAGTAAATTTTTACAGCGCGCAGGTACAAATGTAAGTGAATCCCCGGCATGAAGATAGCAGAGAAAGAAAAGTTTCCCGGCCGTGCTTAAGTGTTCCCGCGATGACCCTTTTCCCGGCAAAACTGTAAAACGAAACCGATGGACCGACGAAGATCCTGGCGCAGGAAGAACGTAAAAGCCGCGTGCATATTTAATAAACATCCGAAGTGGATTATAAGCAGGAAGTGATAAAAACCCCACGCGACCGCGGTGGCGGATGCCAGAAAGAGGTGGCATTTCACCCATTTGTATGCACGATAAACACCGCTAGGACGGTGTTTGGGTGACTTACATTGACGGCGAGCCGAGGCGGGATATGTTATGAGGTATGATAATATGCTGATTGTGCGTCGTTTTCAGTTGAGTAGGATATGTAAAGTATGAGAAAAAATCCTTGTTTAAGATATCTTTTACATTTTATGAATACGGCTGCGTTTCGTACATGGGGTGCATGAATGTAACGAATAATACAATGAAAATTAAAATTTAAAATCTTCTTTTGGTTGTATGTTTACTTCAGTTGATATAGCATTAAAATAAAAAGTATATTTTGAAATAGCACATTAAGCTAGTCACACAAATGTTGTCGATGAAAAGTCGTTAAAAATTAAAAGCATATCTGAAAAACCGGTGTCAAGTCTTTGCTAGACAGGCTTGAAAACTTTACTATTTCCTATAATTTAAGACATCGACTGAGGGTGCTTGATGGAATTTCAATATCAAATTTGGATTATTGAGATTTTGTACACTTCCATGTATTTTGTCACTAACGACCCAGGTTTCTAACTGACGTCAGTTCGAGTCCATTCGTGTGCTCGAATGCCTGAAGATGCCGAAAGGCGAAACCCGGGTCGTTAGTGACAAAATACATGGAAGTGTACAAAATCTCAATAATCCAAATTTACTATTTCCATTTAAATAAAAGTACAATAGTGTAAACAAATACTTTGAGGGTGCAGTTATTAAAAAAAAAAATTTCACGTTTCATAAGATTTAGACGATGGTAAACGATTAACAATTTTCGTGAAATGAGAAAAAACCTACCTAAATAGCCTCTTTTCAGCAAAACTTTTTAAGATAATTCATACTGTTCAACATTGATTTCTATCACAACTATGATTTAACATTTCTATCAGTATTTGGCATGTAATATGATGAAATTTGGTATGAGAAGCCTAACATCGATAGTTAGTAGTATGATGGAAAAGATGAGATACTTTCCAAGTAAAGTTATTGTAATATTATATTTCAGTATTTATTTCAAATTAATGACGTAGTAACTATTGTGTTCATCTGTGACGACGCGTAATAAAAATGTAATGTGCCAGTTTTGTATTTAAATATTTACGGTGAAATTCATTTCCATAAAGAGAATCAAACAAATTGTACACAAGCCGCTTAGCCTTGTAGATTTATAAGAAGAAACAAAAATCTTAAAACACAAGATAATCCCCGCGATCCGGACATTACGGCGGTCGGCACTGAGTCGCGGGCGTTGCGCTGAAAAATAAACGTTAATGCTGAGCACTCGTAAAGTTAAAAATTAATACCGGAGCTGAATCGGTATTTAAAAATTTATCAGAACGGCGGCAATATAGAGCCGAATTTACATAATGGCGGCAACAAGCTGAATGGGTCATTACGACGCGGTTATTAGCAGTAAAGAGACACGCATCTCCTGTAGACTCTTTTTGTTATTAAAAAAACTCGCGCAACATTCAAAAGAAACGACTACGACATATTTTTAACTTCTACTGAAAACAGATTACGAGTATCTTGTCAGTAAAGGTTTAGGTTATTCAAGCTACAATCCAGCAATATTAAGATTACGTTTTGCGTGTGGCTCGCAAATATTATGCTTAGAAAAAGTCAATGAAATATAAAGCTTTCATCTTTATCATAATTTAAGACATCGACTGAGGGTGCTTGATGGAATTTCAATATTAAATTTGGATTATTGAGATTTTGTACACTTCCATGTATTTTGTCACTAACGACCCGGGTTTCGCCTTTCGGCATCTTCAGGCATTCGAGCACACGAATGGACTCGAACTGAGACAAAATACATGGAAGTGTACAAAATCTCAATAATCCAAATTTATCATAATTGTTATCAAAACACTATAATATAAATAAAATACGTATAAATAGGAAAAAAAATATATTTATATTATTAATTCCAAAAAATGTGATTTCAACAAATTTATTTTATTTTTGAAGATAAATTGCCCACATTAAGAAAGATATTTTGAATTAAATATAAGTTTAATTTCTTGGTTCGTGAAATTTAATATTACAGACGAGTATTTTATAAATGAATTAAGATTTAAAAAAGAGTATTTTTTTACCATATCCGCTCCTAATGCGGACGTAATGCATGTGACGTAATACGGCTTGTTACTCAATTGCTCAATCTTTCTTTTTCTATGTCTATCACTACACCTTGTTTTTAGAATTGGATGGGTAGAACATTTTTGAGAAATTTCAAACGAAATCTACAAATCGACGAAGAATCAATTTATAAAACTATTTGTACTGGAATTGGAGCCCGTGAGCACCGTAACCAAAGCCAACGACGTTGACCACTGCACCAGAGACCAGGAATCCTTCGTATTTAAATATAGAACATTACACACATTGAATTGGATAAAAATATTATATTCTAATACTTTTATTAATAAAATGAATATAATGAACCATAAATGTAACTCACCTTAAAAAGAAACTCAATGCGTACGAATATTTCACTCTTAAGAATTCACTCTTATGCATAACCTACTCGTATGTTGCAGAATGCTTTCCCCTCGCTTTCCTTTCCTTTTGTTTTGCTACTATATTGTGAAAAGAAATGCCAAAGCAAAGTGCCTTAAAGTTTTTAATTTAGCAAGAACAAAGCAGGAATAAGTAGAAAACAAAAGAAATGGAAGAGTGAGGACCAAAACGGAATTATTTACAGGATACAAGTACTCGTCGAGTATTATTATATGAATTGCACAAATTATGCGGTTGTGAAAAAGTCGAATATGGTATACTTCATTTAATATCATATTTACGAATTCAACATCAGTTTCTCTCCCTTCAAGAGTTAGCTTTCGCAATATCGATAAAATAGTATTTATATCGTAAATTACTCGTGATAAAAATGGATAATAATTCCGTTACAATATTAAGTTGCCACGAAAAATGTATAAAACAATCTAAAAATCTTGTATGATTCCAACCTTACTAATTATCGCACAATATGTATGTCATAAAATAATACTGTTTTATATTAGAATAAAAAGAAACTAGTCCAAAGTTGAGGACTCTAAAGTAATTTTCGTGAGGTTTTTATATAATATCATGAATATTAATTTGTTTATCTGAGAAACTCTCAGAATATAGCAACTAGTATTAAAATCGTACGCTTGTATCAGATTATGCCCGAGGCAATCATTTCAATTCGACAAATAAAATAAACGGAAATAACACCGTTATTACAATTTGCAAATTCCTGGGAGAGAGCCCGGAGGCCCGTAAAATTATTAAGGGACTCACTAATATACTAAGCTCATTACGAATAATCGGCGAAGCCTTACCGCTGGCAAAGTTGCGAGCAATCTCTTTGAAACGGGCGTCTGATAGTCAGCAGTAGACATCTGCGAGACACTTATTTGGATTCGCAGAGAGGCGAAACAAAAAAACCAGAAAGTGTTTACAATTAATCATTACATTTTGATAAACTACAGTGCTACCTGGTAGAACGATTTTTGTCACAAACCGCTTGAACAACAGCTGCAGTGCTAATTCAGTAGCAAAAATGAGATGAAACATTTCTTCATAAAAGATAAGTACAAAAAGAACCATCAACAAAAAAACTGTTTTGCAGGTGAAAATGTAACAGCTTTAATTTTTTTATTAAAATTTGAAAACATAGTGACAGCAAAGACGAAATATGTTTTTAGAAAAAAAAATATATTTAAAAAAATAAAATACAATTCATTTGTACTACTTCCACATGTTTACAATGATCAGGACTGGTTTCGCTCATCACAAGCATTATCAACTGATAAAAATAAAAACATAACATGGCTATTTATATAAAATTGAATGTTAAAAATTAAGGTATATAAAACAGTTAGTTCATGAACTAAGATAATAAATTACTGATCATCAAACAAATTATACATAAACCAAATAAAACAGTCTACAATTAAAATGTAAAGGACCTCTTACAAATCAATAAATACTAATCTGAAATCACAAATATAGCTAAATACATTAAAAGTCCATTAACTGAGCAACATTTTTTAGTGATATTACTGCTAACATACTTCATAATATTTATTATGTTACTTGCTTGTTTTTCCAATCATTTCGTTTTTTTTGTCTTGGTTTGAAAAATATCTCTAAATTTGCAGTGCATTTGATATCAGATGGATTCCGGAGGCAGTAATTAGTCGCTTGGGAGAAACTTTTATTAAATATCATGTCCGTATAAATAACAACGGGCTTTGGTTAAATAACATTATGTTAATAAATGGGTAATGTTTTAATGGCTACCGACATCGATTGCTTTAGAGCGCGGGCGAATAAAGCAAACCAAAAGGGCCGTTCGCCTAAGGGCGTTTTCGTTATATAAGAACAAAGACAAAGTAGGAGAAAAACAAATGAAGGAAAAGAGAGAAGGTATCGGTTTAAATTGATTGCTAAACGAAGTTAATAAATTATTCCACCGCTTACGTTTTACCGAGATGGATTCTCCATTCAAAGATATAAAGGGGATAGCGCTTCTTTTGCAATCCGATTTTCCAAATTAATATTATCCATGAATGGTTAACATCATTTTTAAATGAAAAATTTATCAAACTATATTTTTTTGTAAACATTAAAATCGGTAGTAAATTTTACATTATATTATAATATATTATGATATCATGGATAATAATTAAATACACTTATCGGTAAATAATGAAGCCAACGATTGACTATTCAATATAAAGAATACTAAACTTAATTATATTTTGTATACGAAACAATTTATTACTCATGTATTTCTAACGTTTCAAAATATACGTTCAAATCATATTCTTTCTGTATTCCGATTGTCTTCAAAAAAAATTGATAAATAATCATAAAAGACCTTTACGCGTTTTGCCAATTGTGGTTAAAACATCAGATTTATGTGGGTACTACTGTATTGAAATGATTGTGAGTTAGGTAGAGACTAATTTGATAACAAAAAATATGCACATTTGATAATTTAAAATTATTTTTTTCCAACTTTTCATAGTAGAATGATTGTGTGACAAATTAAATATTTAGAAGAAGCAGACTTTTATGGGAAAATGGGAAGATATCGTTATGTGGAACATAAAATTAAAATTATAAAAAACTGCGAATTACGTATCAAAGCCCACATCCGATTTATAAAATAAAATGTAAACCTGCAATACAAATATGTAGGTAAAAAATATGAACTCGCAAATAATTATTAATTTTAAAGTGTACCTAAGTATTTATTCTCGGCACGAATAAACTGACAAAAGCAATCCGAGGCAAAATTTAAATACGTTAGTATTATGGAAAAATAGAAAAGTGGATCCTTTGAAAGGTCTACTTCGGAATCGTATTATGGTATAGGTATCATTGCTTTCATTGCATTATACTTGTGAGTTTCACGTTGAGCCGTTCTAGGGGAACTTCTCTTTCAATGGAGTTTTCTTATCTTGCATGACATTGCATTAATATAATTAATAGGATCGCGAGATCAAAGAAAATGTTTGAAAAAATTATCAGAAAACGAAGTAAAAATATTCAGGTAAGTGTAATGTCTACACAATATAACTAAAATATAAAGCACAATAACAAAAGTTATAAATATTTGAGGATCGAAGTGTACGTAAATTAATCAGATATGTACAGCGAAATCTTGATCCTTCGTTTTACAAGAAAAACTGTATAAAATGATAAAAACGGCAAAACGACAAAATTTTCTTGAATTGTTTTCAGCCGTTCAGCTTGAGTCCAACTTTTTTCATAGGGGGCATTTTAGTTGCATGTTAGAATAATTCAAGATACGAAATACGAGTACAAAAATGACCACTGACTGACTCGGAAAGTCAGCTGAACAATATGTATATAGATACTCATTGGGTGATTCATTAGAGGAAAATGGAAAATATTAGACAAAAACAAAAGATCGAGATACAATTTGTGAAGAAACAGCAATATCAGCTGATTGGAGTCCCGAGTACTTCTGAGCGGGATAACAAATGTTCGACAAAAACTATCAATCGGGGTAATATTTGTGACGGCACGGGAAAGATTTGTAATATTTAAACGATAAGTCGAGGAAAACATGTGAGAAAACAGTGAATACAGGAACGATAGGTCGGGGTTCCACTTTAGTTACATACCAATTCAATATGCATACAATAAACAATCGAAAACATACGTCAAAAAAATTGCTCAATAAAGCAATACTATAATAAAATCATACTATGATATTCCCATTATGTCGATACAAATGCATCACCTAATTAAGGCATTGGTTTCTTTAAGTATTATCGATGTTGACAATTTTGAATAGATTTGATGCCAATGTGACCGTTCTTATATATACCACAAAATAAAGTCATTATGCAAACAAAAACTAGTAATATTGGTGTTCTATAATTAGTTCAAAGCTTTTTTCTATTAAATTACAGTAGGTAAGGTAACGGCTAATACGACTGTAAAAATTCACCTTTCTTATTACTTGATTAATATTTCAATCGACTGCATAAGTTTTTTGTGTTAGTTCAGGGTAAACGTATCATATTTAAGGTTAACCTTAAAAATATTAACTATAAAACTTTTATTAATTCAAGATTTAATATGAAGTAAATGCCTGTATAAATTAATTTATCGATTACGTAGCAGCCATTTTGCACGCTCGTTCGCAATATAGGTCGATTTTATTATGTAAACATTAATCTAACAAAGTTTTGGCGCTCAACAAAAACCTCGAAAATTAAAAAAAACCCGATTTATACGGACCGTTATTAAATTTACACAAAATTTTCAACTTTCTTCATGGGTAAACTATTTTATCGCCCATACTATTTCTACTGCTGCAAAATTAAATAGCAGAACAAAAGGCTTAAAGCGCTTTTAACCGGTAAAATAACTCTCTGAGAATGACAAAGAGAATTATATAATCTGGATATTCATAATCTGTGGGAATAATGGCTCGGGCATCTATCTTAGCTCGCCAGTAGACACTACAAGTAGACTTTTACTCAAATAGAACCGATGCCAAAGGAATGTTTAATGTAACAAACGGTTAACAAGGGGAAATATTTTGTCGGACTAGTTACCAGTTGCTACAATTGTAACGACGGTACCATTAATGGAATATTTTAAATAAATGAAAAAAAGCTTTTCAAATTTATTATTTCTCAGCAAATGTATCGTCACATTATAATTACTACATTTATATTTGAAAGGTCAAGAAATCCAGGAAATAGCGAAATATTAAGGTCGAATGAATTACAAAACGGTGTTAATTAAGGTTAAGCATATCAGTTAATATTAAATGAGATTTTTTTGAATTTATATCTTCACGTATAAAAATATATATTCTATATCTTCCATATTTTGTCAATAAGTTGGATCTAAATTTTCCCGTCACTTTTGTGATAATAAGAGAAAAAGTGATACTATTCATTCGTTCTGTTTCCACTACACAAAAATTGATAACTGCGTTTACTGCATGTAATCCACAAACCTTTTAATCTTCAGTAAACTAAAATACGGATGATAAACAATCTATCTACCTCTATCTACACACGTTAAGGAAAGTAATTAAATGTGCCAATTTGAGGTACATATTTAAAGTTTTTGATGAATTCAAATTATATAAGGTTTTTTTCTTGCAAAAAAAACCATTCAAATCGTTATTTACAACAAATTGACTGTTTTTAACAGTCAAATATAATCAAATAACAGAATAAAAGCTGTGCTAAATAAAACTAATAACCTCCCCAACCTTACAAAAATAATTTAGAACGTTCGGTACTTAGTTCAGAGTGGATGGTAAATAACTCACGTTGTTATTACAGGGTCTCTAGACTAATAAGGCTGTTGAATAAAAGGGTACTAAACATATATTTTTTAATATTGCTGCTTTAAATTTCCGATAAAATTCGATTGAAATGAAATGTAATTTTAATGTTAAGGCTATCAAAAGATAAAACGTAATCTGTTCAGCAGTTTGATATCTAAAACAGATAAATGAGTTATATGTATGCTATATGTCCATATATTTCTAAGCTTAATTAGCCACACTAAGTTTTTGTATATGATAGAAAAATGGATTACACAGAATAGATAATACAATACGTTGTTTATGATTAAAGGTGTGTAAAACAAATCATGCTTTACGTCCTTTTTTTCTGGGCCACTTCAAAGATTGATTTAACATTTTGATCGGATAAATTTATTATACTTCTAACTGAGTTGTGCGTATACCGTATTTACGTTCAGTATTTGATTAAAAAACAAACCGAAACTCTGGCCAAGTTATTGAGTGGTGTAAATATTGAAATCCATGTAGTCTTCGGGGAAAACGTCAAAACATTTCTGCGATACTTTCAAAACACAAACATTCAAAAATGCGCTAACAAATTATGTTTGACAAATAATAAGCATTAGAGCTTCCTGTGTAACTGGATTTATTAAGAAGTGAATATGATTTTATCCCAATCGAAAGATGAGCTCATTGAAATGTTTGTCAAATACTTTATCGTATACATAACCATATTATGTAAACAGATTGTGAAATGTAAATATTTTTATTCAAGATATAATTATTGTAGACAAAACTCACCGATTTGGCTGTCTGTGCTGATATCGTGTCAGGATACTGGATCAAGGCTTGGAATGAATCTGAAAATAAAAAAAAATGTTAATATTCACATCGTACGCAATATTATTTAGGTCTGTTGAAATAAAAAAATAAAATTATATGTATAATTCAACAAATGTCACCAATTAATTTTGATATCATAATCTCAAAATTATTTTAAAAAAGTCCATTAATTTCATAAATCATATTCATACAATCATTTTATTTTTCACGTTGAACAAAATCTTCATTTTAAAAAATACAAAATCGTCTTTACGAAACTTCACTTCCAATACTTTAAAAAATTAAATTGATTGCCATTTTTAAGCGAATAAAAAAAACGTGATTGAAGAAGAATAAGTACCATCCAAAGCAAATCGATATTATAATAAAATAACCACATATTATAACATCCCCTCAAAAATATTGCGAATAATTCATTTTTCAAACAGTTTAAGTAGCTTTTAGCACAATACATACCACCAGCACGCTAAAGTCTGGTTAAAAAAATAATGTCTGGGCGAGAATTAAATTACAAGTTTGCGACTGGAGTGGAAGTTTTTCTTCTAAAGAGAGCCAAGGGAGACGAATGGAAGCCCCATGCAAAGATGGAAAAAGTCGAGTGACTAGAAGAGACAGGGTTAACGCACAAAGCCAGCCAGAAATGTATCCCTTTTCCACCAATAGAAATGTCTCGAATTCAATCGAACGTGGATTTGAGATACAATTGCATTTAGGCATACAAATAACATGATATAGGTTCTCTTGTACGGAGTTTAGTATCAGTAAATTCAGACATTAAAGGTTTCAAGAAATAACCAAATAGTTACACAAAATGTTAAATGGTAGAAAACTTGTATACACGTCGTGCGAAACTATGCCTTACATATACGTTATCGTTAAATGGAATAAAAATATGTACGTATACAACATTTAAATTTAAGGCTATTAAATCAACTGAAAGAGATAGATGATGAAATAATTACAATTCTTATTATACATAATATTATAGAATAGCTAACGTAAGTATAAGCAGTGAAGACAATATTATTTAATCAATCAGCCGTTATCGATATACGTATTATGATAAAAATAGGGTATAATTTATGGCTAATAATTCACATGAATATTATATGTCAACAGTTTTTATAAATGAAAAAAAAAAAAAACCATTTATCTACTTAGTGTGGACATCGATACTAATGTTTTGTAGTCGTTACAAATCAAAAACTAAGTAAAGAATCAAAGGATACGTGTTGTTTTAATATAGTAAGCGAATTCCATCATTCTTCCCAGAATAAGATAAAAACATTTAGCTCAAACAATTTTCTAGCAAAAGTAGGTAATGTTTCATTCAGAAAACATTCAGTTTTAATTGAATGAATAGTATTAGAGCTCATATGAAGTGTCAGCTTGCGTTAATCCTACATTGTTTAATATTGAAAATTTACCCAGAGATGAAATTCTTTAGAGAACTGTATTCGAAACGGTAAAAGTTTTTAAATTACTAGTTTTTTTTAATAGCAAGTGAAAGAAGAGCGACTCTGAGCCCTTATTAGTGGAACATGGCCACCAATGTATTTTAGAGCGTGAGAGCTCATATTTGATAGCTGCGTGGTCACTTTATTTTCTAGACCTTATATTTTTATTTACATTCTCAAGTCTTTATTTAAATATTATTTGAAGATACATAATAATACAAAAGGAGAGGTGAAAACTGCTTGGATATAATATCTTTTATTTTAATAAAAACTTTTACCATCTTTTGCTTTATAAGAACTACATTATCACGGACATATGACAAGAATGAGAATAGCACCGTAACAAATAAGCTGTTATATTAACAGATAAACTTCCAATTAGTAACGTAGACATAATATTAATCAAGTAGTGAAAACTATTTAAATTAACGTCTATCTAGAAAGCTAAACTGCTACGGGCAGTCTTCAAAACTTGAGTAAATTGAAAGAAAATTTATGTTGGATTTATACTGAAGTACGTTAGTTTATTTAAGCAGTAGTTTGTTACAATAATAAGACAAGCAAAAACTTTGAGCCGGAATACTTCGAATATTTAAAAGATAAGGATGCTCTTATTTGAGAAAAATCTACGTAGTGAAATTCGCTATCAATAGAGTTAAAAAAAGCCTAGTTCGTAACGCCCCCATCCGAAATTTAAAAATGAATTCTTGAACAACTGTATTTAGTAGAGAGGATGGATATTAATGTATGATGATGGTATATAAATGGTAGTTTCTCAATGGTATTATTATAGTGTAAAACAATATTATATTTACCAAACCTTACTGATATACTGACGTAAGTTTATCAGTATTTTAATCTTAGTTATCGAATGAATGAATTAATGTTTCTCGATAGCTATATTTTAATTCACTGTTTGGAGAATATCATGATTTTATGTGGTCGGAAAAAAAATCTTTATGCACAGTGTCATTTTTATAATACGTATAGGGACAAATTGTTTGTAGTTTTCCAGATAATCAAAAGAAAAATGAGTGACAAGCCGTAGTCCTCTAGTACAGGTGGATGCCGGTTCGACAAGGTAGCAGTCGAATTATTAACTGCAAATCTCGGCGCGCCATTCCATTGAGTCTCGCAGGCGTGAGACGGGACGTTTTACGAGCACGCGGAAATAGCTATATGTTTTCCCCGAAACGCTTCCCCTGGGATTGCTTTACGATCCGTCGTTCAGCTATTGTATTGGCGCGGGAGAGACGTAAGCGGCCACACATGCTACACGCTCTGTGTTTAAGGGGTTATATTTGAAAAATAATATGTATTAATAAGAATATAATTTCGTGTAAAATATTAATATCAAATATTCAGACGAATGTATTAAGGTACGTCATGAGAAAATTTTACCAGTCATGTTTGATAGTGAATACAGCATTTGTAGTGTAAAAGTTTAATAATCTTTTTTCGAAGAAATAATTTATCATATATGGAATAAAAGAAATATTATTTTTATTAGTTGAGAAACAAAACTTGTAAATTAAGTATTAATTTCTTTAATTTTTAATAAACAAAGCGTTTTAAATTAATACAGATATGACGCCTTATACACTGATAGTAATTAAAGAAGATTTTGGTAAAGCATTGTATACTACATCGAAAATAAAAGTATTCGATAAGTAATTTTATAACCTGGCTTCACTAAAAGTAGACTGAGAATTGACCTTCTAGATACAAGCCTAATATGCAGTAAATATAAATAAACATATCTACAAATTGATTCGATCGGTAAAAAATTTACAATTTCTAGAATGATCAATAAGCGGAATCGATCAAAAATAAAATAAAACGGAAAATAACATCGAACAAATTTTTTTACCGTGATTAGATAGTATAACGGGAGATGTATCAATACACTATTGCGCAGATTGTACACTTGAGTCGACGAGAGTATAAATATTATGAGTAATTTTTAAAGAGTTATGCAAAATATACAAAATATTAAAATGGAAATATTACGGTTCAGAGGAATAGCATCAGGTATGAAGACATGACTAGCGTGGTAAGCGTAACAGTAAAAATCACAGTATTAGACGTAAATAGCTTAACGGCTGTTATAATATTTATGGAGCTTAAAGTAAAAAAATGATATGAGCCGGATTTTAGGAAACGTGTACAATGGATAAAACTGGTAAAAATCAATCGTTTAAAAACATACCAAAATACATTTATTTGTAATTGGCTTATTTTTAACAGTATAAATTAAATTATTTACTAAGAGTTGAAACCCTGTAGAAGTTTCCACGTATAATTTCGAATAATGATGTTTCTGTCCGCATATACTATATTAACTATACTATTTGCATAATTACTATTAATAAGTTTTTAACATTTTTATTTTTTGAATTTTAAGAACGTCATAATTATAAAGAAACTCTTTTACATATCTACCTTTTGATTAGCTGTAAATAATATTCGTGAATTGCTGTGTAATATCATACTTTTATCACTTGCGAAACTGGTCCTGATCATATTATAAATTGTGAAATAAGTATAACAAATAGATTTTATTTCTATAAATACATTCCTTCCAATAAGAAGTTAACACTATTTAGATGATGAATTAAACTTGCATAAAACATGGTATATATTTAGTTATATTTTACTTTATTTAAAATTACAATATCAACTAAACAAGGTTCGTTATAAGCCGTACATTGTTATCGAATAATATTTATGCTAAGTATTTCTATCGTACAATATAATATTTTTGAGAAGAATAATTTATATTATTTCTGTACTACGAAACAATTCAATACACAAATTAAAACGATGAATCAGTCATAAAATAGTTGTAAGAAATTTGTAATAGGGTAATTTTAGTCATTGGCGCATTAACCAGTAAGATATCCTGAGTTAAATCGACGGTTTATTGCAAAAATATCGGTGAGGTGAAGAGTAAAAGGTATGAGTCTTATTAAAGGTAAAGGTGGTATTCTAATGATACTACATACAAACCAAGATGTGTAGTACTTGCTTACATACAATATATCGCATAAAATGCATTAAATCCCTTGTTGAACATTGTACAAGCATTTGTATTTTGTTTCTCGTATACAATTGAACGGGAAGAGGGTCCGGATGAAAAGTGTTTTTATTGAATGTACGATTCATGGTAAATTATTGATATGAATTGTAAGCTTTTTGCGATAAAATTCATAATGTTAAACGCTGCTGTTTTGCAAAGTCAGTGTGAGTTATTTCGATGAAAAAAATATCGTCATTAAAACGTTGAAACTGAGTTAATATTTATACTTATATTGAATTTTGCACATTAAACATGTGTTGAGTATATAACTATTAACATTAAAAAATTTGCAAATTTCCATACGTTTTGTCACTAACAATCAGGTTTTTTCCTTTCGGCCTCTTCGGGCATTCAAGTTCATGGATGAACTCGAGCTGACATCGGTCGTAAGTGACAAAAGGTACGGATATGTACACAATTTCAACGATTCAAACTTGATATTGAAATTCCCTCAGTCAATATCATAACTTATTAATATAACAGTTTAATTCAGTCAATCTTGCTGTACTAGCAATATTGATATAATTTAAGACATCGACTGAGGGTGCTTACATTGAAGTTCTTCTATGGCTTAAGTTTTCAGAGTTTTATTATAATTCCTAATTAGTGTCGAGTAACCGAATTAAAGATATAATTATTTATTATAAATGGTAACCAAAAAGGATGAAATGAATTTACAAATGGATAATACGAGAAACAATAAAAGCGCTTACGATTTAAATAGTTCATAATAATATATATGAACATTAATTTTTGTGGTGGAATTTTTTCTTGATTTTCATACAAGTCAAACATCTACATTGAAATTATTTGTGTGTATTATTTATGGTAATGCCGAAATATTTCCATATTCTCATAAAGCATCCGCGATGCAAATATGTGAATTGCAATTCCAGAAGAATCGATGAATTTCAAGTGGAGAAAAATAATAAAATATTCGGCGCACATTTCGTGAAAACACGCCGGCTAATAGCCCGAGAACGTGAACTCGTGCCAACAAGGTACAGCTACAGACTCGAATCGTTTTCCCAGAAGATTTTGAGAGGGAAGCTGTAATATATAATATAAAGTAGAGACTTCTGCTGCACGAGACTATTTGGCGCATTACGAGAAATACTTGTCCGCTGTGAAACCAGATGAAATTCAAATAAAAATATATTTACCGGTTGAACTTAAAATCTAACATGTTAAAAACACAACAGTAAAAATAATTAAGTCTTCAAACAAAATGCAGTAATACAACGGGAATAAAAAATTCAATCCAAATTAATGTTATATTTAGAATTAAAATTATTGAGATATTAATATATTATTTGAAATAGAGAGAAGATGTTTCAAGTGTTTTCAACCAAAGTGACAATATTTTGAGTTGAATTCAAGTGTTTTTTTTTCAATAATAGAATACTGATAAATAAATTGACTTTTTTCTATCAGAAAAAAATAATTTAAGATGTTTAAGATAAAATATTATTTATAAAATTTTTGTGCGCAGTTCTATTTCGAAACATCAAGATAAGATAATATGTAAATCTTGGATCTTTTTCGTTATGACCGCAATAAAAAACCCAGAGAATTTACGGGAGAAATTCACCGAGTCAATTTATTCGATTCTCAGGTGCAATCATTTACGAATCGAATTGGACTAAATGAAAATCATGTAAAACACTAAGAGCGGATAATTTATCGAGAAGCTCCGCGGGAGGCTGTGCGGGGAGCATCGGCGTCGCCCTCCGCAAGTCAGCTCATTCAATTTTGAGGCAAGCCTTCAGTAATGGGAAAACCCACAAAAGATTGCATTGTCAACCCGTGAAGCTTACAGCTGTCTACCTGCAGGGCGCGTACAAATTTAACAGGTAATGCTATGAGATGAGTCGAATTAATTAACTATATAATGCTATATTTCCTTATTCTAAAATCGGCTAAAAATTACACATGCAAAATTCCTTATAACGGCATGAAATGAATTTAAATCTATTGTAAGCTCATCAAAGTATTGGTAAAAAAATATTACGTTTCATTTTTATATGAAAACGTTATTGCAGTAATCATAGATATTATTAAAGTCTAAATTTTCAGATAAAACTACAAGTATGTAATGAAAATTGGTTGAATTTGAGAGACGAGATAATAGTTATAAATTATTGATGAATCTGGCGATTATGACCAATGTTTCTGAGATAATATCAAATATCTAATTCATACTAAAACTGAGAGTGCCTACTGGAATTTCAGTACCACATTTAAATCGTTCAAAATATTTTCTGAGATTTTCGTGCATTCTCATGACGCTAAAATAATTGGTTAGGGTATTATATATATATATAAGAGGCTGGTCCGTACGCTCTCTTACCTCTGAGTTCCTGACAAAATCAAACCACCGTACCCCTAGTATTCGTCTCTTATTACGTCCAAAATAAAAAGGCGACGATAGACACGTGCTGCGGATACCCCAGGGGAGTCTGAATCCTACCTGTCTCTTCTACCAACCAGATGGATTCCGTCACCCTGGAAGGCCGCTAATGACCATCCGTAGGATGTATTCGGTGGGACTACGGGATGCTGGGACGACCTGGAAGGAAACGAGGAGACTGGCGGGGACAGAGAAGCTTGGAGTAACCGCGTGATGGCGATATGCTCCAAATAGGGAGCGGATATGGTTTTAAAAAGATGTGTTAATAAAATATAATTTAAGAAGGTGCTTGATGGGATTTCAATATCAAATTTGGATTATTGAGATTTTGTACACTTCCATGTATTTTGTCACTAACAATTTAGTGATGATTTCACTAACAAGTTAGTGACAAAATACATGGAAGTGTACAAAATCTCAATAATCCAAATTTAATAAAATATTTATTAAAATATAAATAAAGTCTAGAATGTTTCGAAAATAACGCATTATCAAGCCAAATTTTATTTGAAATATATACATATTAATAGGTAAGTTATTGTAAGATAACGATCGTCAATCAATCATTTGCTAACCACTGGTACTTGCGTTGCAGTGGTATTTTAACCTGGCTAGGTAATTAAGAAATATAAGCAATATGAATTTACAAATGGAAAAAAGGTCATAATATATTTAACATTAAACTATACACATATGGAGTGATGAATACTGAATACATCCTATATAGATATATAGAATGAAGGGAAGTATTATATGATAAGTTTAGTTATTTAATTCTTTCCGGTACTTTGAGTAGATGTAGTTCAGCAATTAATTTCAATTCTAATTGTAGTATGAAAATACTTATTGTGTTGAGAGTCCGTTTTCTTGAAGAAATATAAATATTGCATTAAAAAGTCTAATGCAATATTCAGGTGCTATTATAAGTCCGGTTCAGACTTAAAAAAAGCTATACAACACTGAGATTATTCGTTATTCGTTATTCATGAACGATAATTGAATGTTAACTGAATCTTTTCACAAAAAAGCAATTTATTCCAGACCATTCCTTATGAATCATTTTCCTAATGAGATGTTTTATGAGTGTATTCGAAATGTACAAGTAACCGACGGTAGATAAGCAAGAAGGCTTACGTTTTTTGTTGAAACCATTAACCGATTCCTGTAATAAACTTATGTACGAAAAATATGCATTTAAGAAATTCGAAACTGCAGACTCACTCTCTCGTCAATCCGAGAGAAATCGCCGGAAGCACTGACTCTTTAAAATATTTGAATATTCAAAATCTTAGAATCTCTTAATCCGGGATTAATATTCTTCATTTTAATCCGACTGTAGCTGAGGAAGTATGCTTTTTATAAAGCCCGGTAACGACGGTCGGATTTGTTTTGGTTTTGAATTAATATTAGCAACTGTAGCAAAACTAAAGACGCTTTAGGGTTTGTGGTAAACCTGATTATCGCTTCTTAGTACCGAGCGACTCATTTAAAATGTTAAACGTACTAAATATTGAGAAAATGAGTTAATAAATAATACGCTAGCAGTAAACTCATACACATAGAACGATACAAGAACCTAAGTAAGTTTCGATCGCATTAGAATATTAATGACGGCAAAGTTTATTCACTTACATTTTGTATAATGAGAACGATTTAGTTGAAATGACAAAACTCATCCATAAATAGCAGGTATCGTACATGAAAAATCAAAAAAACAATTACGTATAACAAAAAAAATCGTACAGATCAAAAAAAAAGATTCCATAAGGAATGAATTATATAATACTTCAATTCAATTTATAACATTTCAATACTTCTACAATTATGAACGAGAATGTCAAATTTAAGAAATAAAAAAAATAATCAACTTTATAAAATTTTGAAAAACAAGTGCAGACCAATATTGATTAATTTGTTTATTATATTAGTTTTTGACATTTCGGTTAATTATGATGTGAATAGTTTGAGCGCGAATATCGAAAACTTTCATTCGAACTCCGAAAGCCTGCTATGAACCCAAAAGCTCAAAACACATTAAACTTTCGAAACAAGCGTTACGATTTGAGAAGGGCAGCTTAATTTATAGATCCCAATCAAAATATATTATCACCCTAAAGGAATAATTCAGATATTCCGACAGTAATAAATAAGGCATTTCACAACATTATATTTCGATAATTGGAAATTCAAACAAATTTATACATATATATATATATTAATAAAGTAGCTTATATATGATCACATCATAAGTTGTTCAATTATTCTCTCAACAACATACCATGCATATAATGAAACATGATAAATTTTTTCTATATATTATCAAGATAGTTTACACAGAAACATTTTTACGTTAATTGTAATCGGAAGATAATATCATCTATAAACAATCAGATCTACAAATTTGAAAATTAACTGTTCTTGAGATGAAAATATGTTGAGATATTTCAATAAAGGTAGTGTATAAAACGCATTATACAAGAAAATAAAGTCAAATGTCGTGGGCAATATGGAAACTCCAGTTAATGAATGGTTCTAATCTCCCAATTTTAAATATATACATGCATTTTTTTTATATCAGTATGTGAATAAGGGGGGTTACGTCTACAAACAAGGCGGAAAGAGAATAATTGACTAATACCTTCTGTGACAATTTAGGTTCAGCGGCAACGTAAATTTGATATACTCCTTAAAGAGATGCTCCGGATTGGTAATATTTAAAATAAATTGGAACTAAAATGCATTATTTTAACTTTAACGAAACGGTCGATATAAAGGAAGAGGCAAGATTGCAAGCATCGAAAGATGCACATCCCATACACGACCAAGTAACCAAGTAACCAAGTAAGTAACTAAACCCGCCAAGAATTGTAAATTATAAGTTGGCATTAGGCCGGAGCTTCGTGCACTACTTACCTCCGCGTCGCAGCGGAAGTAAATTTAACATGATACGTTCATAATACATGTTTATGGAGGCACTAGCAAGTTCGGCTCACCTTCAAACCGCCAGCCAACCCACTGCCTGGCTGATACATCTTTATGGGCAAAGTTACAGGGTGCGGTGCGAGCCAAACTTGCCGCTCTAATCTGCTACATCATAGGGCAGAGCTTTCACAGCCTTGTTTCGCGGCGGCATACGATAGAACTACGTTTAGTATTTTATATTGTGCTCATGTAATCGAAACTGTTGCAACGTTAATGAAATACAGTATAAATAATAACAATTGAAATTAAAAAGAATATAAAAATTACCCTGAATTTCATAATAACACTAACGTAGGACGTCGTTGTGTACGTTTGTATATAATATTTTCAGTTCGAAGAACGGACACGTATGAAAGTAGAAATTTCAGAACAGGTTTCATAAAATATATTTTATTTACTGTAAATCAAATTTACTTATTTATAGCAGCCATATATGAGGCATACGATGGTTTAATTTTAAATTTTAAGAAGAAACATGCAGCCCGAGGAAATATCAGGATGAAAAGATTAAGGGACATTAAATCATCATCCTTTTGCAGTGCGGAAATATTGATTTTTTGAGTAAGTGGGTGAATTTATGTCTCACATTTTTTTCTTATATGTTTCATAAGGCTACAGATTATATATAAGTTGAAATAAGTACCATCTACTATAAGTAAAGAGTCAAATAAAATTAAAATACGCTTAATTGATTATCATGTGAAGATATTGGTATTTCATATGGATAGGAGTAACAATAAATGGTTCACAAATGGGCGTATATAGATGCATGATTTATCATAATATTCATTATCCAATTATAACCGTTAAATTGACCGCCTGTATAAAACAGTCGCAGCTAGTATTGCAAATGTAATATAAGAGATTTAAAGGATGTGGTTCTGGAAACAAAATTCAATTTAAAACGGAATCTAGTGATTCCTTAGCATTATTGAAACAAGGGTCTGCGTAAGAGATATAGTAACGTGCTCAAGTAAGACGAACGTAGATCGGTAAGCATAGGATCTGCGGCTTGATGCGAAGGATGATGAGATGATCATGTCTTAACCCGTAAATTCGAGACGTATCGCCGGCACTTGCGGCGGAGGAGGCGAAATTCAAGCGAGGACAAGGTGCGACATTGTAGCGCCTAGGTGAGAGCTTTTCAGAATTGGTTGCCGGCTAAGTGTCCGGGGGTTATAAACAAAACTTTGCGTTAAGCTACCCCCGGATAAATAACCAGAGAGCGTTTTAGGTGGTTTCAAAACCAAAACGAAAGTTGAGTTAAGCACGACTTGAACTCGGTTTCAACGAAAAGTGATTAATACTACCACTTAATCAATTCGTATTTTGATAAAAAAACGATTTCTCACATGAGCTTTTCATCGACAAATAGATTATAAGACAAACATTCGTTCAGTTCTAGTTGATTTTAAGCGAAGACAATAAAAGAGCTTTTTTTCCCATCGAAAAACCCATCGGCACGGTAACATATCTAAATATGAATGGTTTTCGATTAATTTTAACCGTAGAAGACCACATTTATCATTACATGCTTATATGATACAAAAGGTAGCTGCAATGAATAATATCATCAATTAGGAATGTCAAATTCACAAGGAACAATCATCCGAGAATAAATAGTCGACAATTAAAAATCTTATCAATAAGATTACGAACTCGAAAGATATTCATAAGAAATGTTCTCCGTCTAGACTTCAGACAGTCTTTTGAGGTTTCTGAGAATTAATTATTGTAAACAATTCCCAGACAGAAGACCCACTCCGAGAAAAAATGTATGGATAATTTCCAAGTTGATAAATTTAATTAAACATGCGCTCATTTTTCGCTTCTTATCGGTGTGAATAACCGACAATATATTATTAAAATTTATTAAATTTAAAAAACAAACAAAAATTATTTACTTATTGATTTTTAGTGGGTAACTTGTTATTATTGTTAATCTTTGATGTATAGATTGATATGGAGATATAAACTTGGCCGGAACATACTCATTTTTAATTGTTTTTTGCAAAAACAATAAATTTTCTACTATTTTAATGTACTCTAGAATATAATATATATATTGAATTACTTATCATTTATTCAATAAGTATTAATACTCTTGGACATTTGAATGGGTTTTTAAAAAGGTACAAGTGAATATTAAAAGAGTTCAAATAACCACTTTCATCCCATAAACCTAACAAAACTTTTCTGAATACCATAAGATAATTCATAACTGGACATGTGCCTCTGCTACTACGCTTGTTCAGTCTTGCCGGTTGAATAGAAGATATAAAAAAGCTGTAAATGTGACAATACAGATGTTATTGCTGAATACACCCTCTGTGGGTGTCCGAGGACTAAAAATAAAATCAAGTTGGTTTGGCCACGTTGACTTTGAGGCTGCGAGGGCTAAACATATTGCATTACATGATTTTCCGGCCTAATACGAAAATATATTCATTACTCATGGTCATTTTTGTTTTAAAATACGATTAATGCATAATAACCGAGTCTTGGGTAATTTCTCCTCAGACACTTCTGACAAATATTTGAAAGCGCTTAAAGCCAATGTGTAACGGAATGATGAGCTGTCCATATGTGTTGTCATATATAGCGTTGAGTACTTTGGGAAGATAAAAACTATAATGTTTATTTGTATAAAAAATGGATATTTATAAGAAAGACTTACTGTTCTTGGTGAAAGTGACGATCTTAAGCACCTTCCCGTACCGCTGGAAGATGGTGTGAAGAACGTCTAAAACGATCGGGTAGAGCATGTGTTCTACGATGACCCGCAGGACGGTGTTAGGACCACCCTGGATGTCACCTGGCACTCCTGGAAGACCCCCGTTGGTAGCAGCCGCAGTGACGCCTGTCAGAGCCTGCGCCGCCTGTAAAGCGGCCTGCGCCGACGCCGACTGTAATTAATATATCACTTACATACATATGTAAACTTGACGCCGTATCCCTGAGTTGGATGGCTGGACCGAATGGGTCTTTATTTATAATGCTCCCTAAGCTTAGATCAAAAGAATTGATTCCATAAAATAATTTACATCAACTTCTAGGTAAGTAAAATTAAGCTGTAAATTTGTAAAGTTAATAAAAGTTCAATAGTGGAACATACATTATTAAAAGTAAAATTATAAAAAACCATTGACACAATCATGATAACTATATTTTGTTTTTATTTTTAAAATTAAATATACTTCTAACAATATTTTGTTTAAATAGTAATGTACAAAAATAATAAAAAAATGTTGAAATAAACCAGCTAAGTAAATTCTAAACTTATCTATAGCACGCATGATTCCGTTGATTTGTTGAGAAGGGTGGTGGTATTTATAAATCAGACAGTAGATTCTATGTCAGTTAAAGAAGAATAAACGGTAGCAGTTAAAAAAATAACTGGTAACGATTTTTTAAACCGCATGCAGTTAATGATCGGATAATTAGTTACATGTTTAAATAAATTTATTTTCGAGTGTGATATATGACTTAAAGAATATCATTATTTTATAAATTTTTAACGAATGTGTTTATATAATAGTTACCAACTGGAATGTACATGAAACTATTCTGACGCGTGTATTAACTATTATTCTTCGGTAACTTTACGATCTATGGTATCAATTTCATAAATAAAATTAAAAAAAAAACAAACGAGATTTGCGTGATGCTTAAATCTCTTTTATTAATATGTTACAGAAGGTCGATCCTTTCTTAGGGTCTATAGCGCAAAGAGAGAGGAACAAATATGGTATTTTATGTACATATAATATTCGAAAGGTTTATTTATAAAGGGAAAACCACTCGAGATAAGAGAAAAATAAACCATCACAAAACTTTTCCCATCTAAATAGAGATAAGTGGGGAGAGTGAAAAACTACCATCAAAAGATCGACACGCAATATTTTTGTATAACATGGAAAAAAAACTAAGTAGCACATTTTCTCCTCAAAAGTTTGCCAGTCACTTTTCCAGTTCAATGCTAAAGCTACTAACAAACAAGAAACACGTCCTTAGAAATGTGTAATGAAATAGGTTTTTTTGAAACAGACAAAGACTACGTCGCTTATTATTTTGGTATAAAATAAGATGATAAAAAATGTATATTTTCTTATTGTTATAATTTAGAGTATACCTGTTATTTTATATCTGTATTGCATTATGATTTTATTTTTAGAATATGTGACTAACTAAACATAATGAATTTATATAAACAAGTGTTCAATTATTAAGAATTGATAGCATTGTTTGCTATTTATGCTGTTAAAAAACCAAATTAAAGTCACGAAATCACTCATTAAATAATGTTTTATCAAAAATTTTGCGAAAACACCAGATTAGCTAAAATCGAATTTGAAGATTTTTGTAGCTTCTGATTCTATATATGAGCTTGTTCAGAACAAATGAAGTTTGAAATTTAAAAAAAAAAAATATTTGTTTGAAAAAATCTTCAAATGTGTTCAAGAAAATTTTCCAAATAAGAAATAAAGACTGGATTATTTGTCCTTAAATCTATAAAAATCTTCGAATTCCAAAGTAGAATTAGACAAATTTGATGTTCATTGAAATTAGTATAATAACAACAAAAGATAAAAACATGAAAATGCTTATCCCCAATACATATTAAACAATAAATTAATCACTTGCCATGAGATTCAAACGTTTTTTTATTAAATAATAAAACTGTTTATTGCTGCATAATATTTAATAGATTTATTCCAGCACAAAACACGCATATGTTTTCACTTGAAATCATCAAATTTAATATTTATAGTGATTTCATGTCATTTTATTATAGAGAAATTGCGTGTTGCGTTACTTTTATTCAATATAAACGACCCAGAAATGAAACTAATAAATACTGACAAAACGAGAGGTAAACTTTTTATATTATATAAAGTAGTAAGTTAGACATGGTAGCAATTTTATATCGTTATAAACGTGACTTCAAACTATGACATATTTTGCGAAATTCTTTTATCGAAGCTTAAAATGAATAAATTTATTATAATTTCTTGGAAGTGTCTGATAAATTTCACAAATAAACCATAAAACTGCGAAACAAAACATACATGGATAACGAAATCTTATATTATTCAAATACCAATTCGATTAAAACACTATTATTCCTTTCCAAGAAACTGTGTTGGCTAAACATGTTAAAACGAATGTTAAAAATTTAAGATTATGCCGGCGCAATATTTTATACCTCTGATGTTATGAAATAAAAACTATTGCATTTATATCCATAAAACCGAACAGGAGCCGTACGTGATGCTCGATGAGATATTTTATTTCTTTTCTTCTATATTAATGACTTTATCTCTCATACAGATGTAAATAATTGCGTAAAAGTTCCATAATGAGGCCAATTATGTGAATCAATCGGACAAATAAATTGCAGATGAATCGACATCAAGCTTTACCCAACCCTAGTCCCTAAGTTTCCATGACAGTGAACGAATATGCTCTGCGATCAATCTGGCCGAGCACATTGAAGACTCAACATATATTTTCCATCGAATGGATCTAGTAATGAAAGAATGAAAAAAAGCTACCTCAGAATAAACTGATGTTCACTTCATGCAATGAAAAATAATAATTAACTAATATTTTTATATTAGGATGTGACCGGATTTTTAAGCAGCGTTCAATGTTTTTATACAAGATT